>CM042169.1:15463918-15518944 GCA_023376005.1 Doryteuthis pealeii
AGAGAGAGAGAGAGAGAGAGAGAGAGGAGAGAGAGAGAGAGAGAGAGAGAGCAAACCGTTTCATGACATTGACAAGACCTAATATTATGTCTAGTGTTAAAAAAGTCGTTGATTCATGAAACAGATGTACGATAAACGCTTTCAAAGCGTTTCCCGGGGCATAAGCGTGAATTGAACATGATGAGCGTCAGTCGAAATTCGAACCTGGTCCGCTGACTTCATTTTCCAATTCTGCTACCCGAGACCTTCGTGTAGCGTGTAATTAATCCTTATAACAGATCGTAAATTAGATCCTTTTTTTTGCCTAATTTGTTTCGAATGAGTAGTGAAGCTTGAACAACTTCCGAGGTGTGGCCTCACTGGCCAGGCAATTAACTCTGTAACCAACCAACCTATACATGAAACCAAATCTTGACTAGCTGTAAAAAAAAGCTTTTTGTAAAGAAGTCCACACAATTGTGTGTATATATATATATATATATATATATATATATATATATATATATATATATATATATATAATCAATGGTAATATTATATTTATATATATATATATATATATATATATATATATATATATAGATGGTGAATCACATTTTTCGCTATCTGACACTTTGCTGTTGGCTTAATTTTGATCCTCGGTGTTTACAGTGTCATATTCTTTCTTTATCTTTCTTTCTTTCTTTCTTTCTTTCTTTCTTTTTACTAGTCATGTTTAGGTTCTTTCTTCTCTCTTTCTTTCGTTCTTTCTTTCTTTCTTTCTTTCTTTCTTTTTACTAGTCATGTTTAGGTTCTTTCTTTCTCTCTTTCTTTCGTTTTTTTTCTTTCTTTCTCTTCTTTCTTTTACTAGTCATGTTTAGGTTCTTTCTTTCTCTCTTTCTTTTTCTTTCTTTCTTTCTTTCTTCTTTCTTGTCATGTTTTTCTCTTCTCTCTTTCTCTTTCTTTCTTTCTTTCTTTCTTTTTACTAGTCATGTTTAGGTTCTTCTTTCTCTCTCTCTTCTTTTTTCTTTCTTTCTTCTTTCTTCTTTCTACACGTTTCTCATAAGTCATTGCAGCAATTTAAATTTTCAACTGCATTATGTACGTTGGTAATGCTGGAGATTATCTTGAAAAATAAATTATGTGTACGAAACCTGCTATATGTATTATATATATATATATATTATATATATATATATATATATATATACATGTGTGTATATATGTGTGTGTGTAAATATGTATATATATATAAACATATATATATATTTACATATATATAAATATATATATATATATTATATATATACATGTGTGTATATATATGTGTGTGTAAATATGTATATATATATATAACATATTAATTTACATATATAAATATATAAATATATATATATATATATATATATATATGTCTAATTTTGACATGAATTTAAATGGTTATTATAACAAAACCTTACCCCCACTATTCAGAGATTTTAATGTACCATATAATCATACTTTATTGCTAACAATATTCACACTTCACATGCAACAGTGCAATTATCAAATCCTTTAATTTCAAAGCTCACATAACGGTCATGAGTACATTATCGAACGTGTTTCCTTTCAGTTTTGAAAGCTTCTTAATAATCAGCGTTCCCAATTACGTTTCCATAACAACCCTATCGTCATAATAATCTCCAGTATTTTCCTAAAATTAAAAAACAACAACAAGATTTAAATGTTTATCTAATGAAGTATATCAAGTGGTAAGGTTCCTATTTTGGAGCTATGGGGAGTGTTTAATATCCCATCAATACCATTACTACCAGATCCACTCGTATATGGAGAAGTCGTAACATTTAAGGTCCCATATACGTGTTGATTAGATCAAATAATAAGTTTTAAAAATGAGTTTAAAATCAGTTTCAGATTAATTGAATACACAACAATGAATAAAACAAAAACGTCTTAGGCATAAAATAACCAACGGTTGACATGCCGTAAAATCAAAAAAAAACAATTAGCACTTAAATAAAGGGAAAACGCCTTAGGCATAAAATAAACCAAGGATTGACATGCCGTTAAAATCCAATAAACAATTAGCACTTAAATAAAACAAATACATCTTCGGCATAAATAACCCAAGATTGACATGCCGTAAAATCCAAATAAAAACAATTAGCACTTAAATAAACAAATACATCTTCGGCATAAAATAACCCAAGGATTGACATGCCATAAAATCCAAATAAAAACAATTAGCACTTAAATAAAACAAATACGTCTTCGGCATAAAAAAACCCAAGGATTGACATGCCGTAAAATCCAAATAAACAATTAGCACTTAAATAAAACGAAACGCCTTAGGCATAAAATAACCCAAGGAGTGACATGCCATAAAATCCAACCAACTAACCTGATAAAGTCTTGTATAGAAAGAAACCTCATAGTAGATATATCAACATTCTTCCAGATTATCACGAAAGAAATTGTAAAAATCGAGCTTTGAAAGCTTTTTTTTTTTTTACATGCAAGCGCTCAATTAAAAAAAAACACAAAAAAACGTGTGTAGCAATATTGAAAATTAATAAAATAACATTGAATTTGGTATTTTTATCAAGCCTATCAAGCTGATAATGCCTGATAGTTTGCAAGTTTGAAAATTTTGGTTAACTTTAAAAATTTTGCTTAAATTCACATACTGAAAATCAATGCTTAAAAACACTTGAAAAAGACGTCAAAACAAGGCATTTTTCAGTTTTGACGCATATTAAAAAAAAAAAAAACAACTTAAAAACGCGTTTAAAACAACTTAAAATAATGAAATTAAAATTCCAACTGTTATTTCTAGTTAGGGGCCATGCTCGTAAACCTTACCTGATAGTTGGTACGTTGGAAAAGTTTGGGTAAAATTTTCAAATCGGGGTTTGAAGGGATTATTTTTGCTTCCAAACGAGCTATTAAAAAAAATAAACTGTGTAACACTATTGAAAATTAATAAAATAACATTGAATTTGGTATTTTTATCAAACCTCGAACGGGTCTAATAATGTCTGATAGTTTGTAACTTTGAAAATTTTGGTTAACTTTGAAAATTTTGCTTAAATTCATCTACTTTAAAACGTACGCTAAAATCCTTGAAAAACACATTGAAATCGACCTGTTTTGACTGTTTTGACGCATGTAAAAAAAATATAAAACTCTTGTAGAACACCTTAAAACTATGAAATTAACGTTCCAACTGTTGTTTCTAGCAAGAGTTGCCTGGCCTTACGAATCAATTTAAATGCAGACATTTAGAATTAACAAACCGGCCCAGACAGGTGAAATAATTAACAATGGGACCCGATGAGATCAACGCATTTTTTTAGTAGATATCGCATGAGCTTCGATTTGTGCGTGGCTTTCGACATTAAAAAGACCTCGTGTCACATCCTAACCTGATGGCAGGTTGTGGTAAATAACAATTGAAATACAGACATGATTTAGGGGTGTGACTTTCTAATTTTATTGGAATATTCAACAAATTGAGATAAATCTTGAATATTGTGAATATATATTTCGTTTATTTATTTGCCTGTTCTTATCTCTGTATTGTTTTTTTTTAACTCAATCCGAATTAAAGATAACTGTTTCCATTAGTTATCATTTAGAATTAGAATTAACTTAAGAAAAAAACAATACACAGATAAGAACAGGGAAATAAATAAACGAACAGAATTAAGGCGTATCGTTTTGTTCCCCGCTCCCTTATATCGGACAATTCTTTGTACACCACACCCTGTCGGTGTTAAAATGTAGCGACTGCACTTCTGCAGAAGGATAAGACTCCCCCAAATGGGGCTACCTGTTGGCCATCGCTGGCGACACGTGATGCCTTGGTGGGTGAGCAGTTCATGGACCTGTTGTCCACAACCTGCAACATTCCATTTAGATCCTTACTTGGTCTAGACGGACGGTCGGAGAGGCCCTCTCCGATCAATCGGCTGGTCACGTCAAGCCCTAGCACCTATATGATGGCCCCAACCCTATTGCCCTTATGGAAAGCCCCAGCGCTTTTTATCATATGGGTGCTAGAAGGCGTGGCTGAGGGTCTACATGTCCTGGGAATGACGTTGAACTCTATCTGATGGTGAGGTTCCAGTTTTGGAGGTTTAGGAAATGTTGGGCACCCCTTCATCACCATTGCTCCCTGGTCCACTCTGACCCAGATTGGTAGTACCTGTTAGGGTCACATCTATGGGTTAAACAGAAAAATGTGTATATAAAAAAAATTGTGTATCCATTAACAATTAATTTATTTTTAAAATGTATCGGTATTAAATGACCCACTGAGGTTGATATGCCGTAAAACAAAACAAAACAAACCTTTGTACACCACACTCTCAACGCCTCTACAAGAACAATCCCCCCTCCTCGCCTCTTACACAAATATGACATTCTTAGTTAAATAAACAATGAATTGCGAAGTAAAAATATTCAAAAGGCATTTTTTTGGTCTTGTTATTTTTCTTTCTTTTTTTTTTCTTCTTTCTTGTAGAATTAGGTTATTTAAATGAATTAAAAAAAATCAGTCTCAAATTTTCGTATTTCTATAAAGATCAAATCCTAAAGACCATATTAAAAAAAATAAATCAAAAATCAAAAAATCAACACCAATAAAAGTTATTTAAAAATTAAAAGTTATTTTCTCAAAAATAATAAAAATCGAAACCATAAACTGTCACAATCGTAAAATACGTTTGTCTCAGTTCAACTTCAACTTAGTCTAAGATAATTTAGGGTCCTGACGAGATCGTATAGATCGAAACCCTGGTAGACCCATAATTCTTTCTACAATAATTATATCTCTATACTTATGATATATTGAACACTCTTTAATAAATTACTGATGCAACTGTAACGGAAAGGTTAAATCGGCAATCGGACACTCTCTCCCTACCACCCTCTCCCTGTCTCTCTCTCTTTTCTCTCTCTCTCTCTCTCTCTCTCTATATATATATATATATATATATATATATATATATATATGAGGGAATGACTTACCGGTAAACATTTTGGGTTGGTCTCAATACTTATTTGGTACAAGTTTTTCTCGGATAAGTCAGAGTTATAACAAATATAAAGTGCTCAATACGTAAGTAGAGCAGATTTATTATTATAGTTTGTACAGAAATAATCTACTCGAGTTTCAACATAAGGATCTTCATAAGGATATATATATATATATTTGGGAATAAAAGGCCTTAAATACCATGGGTATCGTGGTTATGGACCATTTCCCCTCGCGAGTATACGGAACCTGAACTCTCCAACAAACTACTGTAGAGAATTAGGACCCACCTAGAATCACCTTGTACCAAGAAACTTGGTACCGCACCAAAGTATATAATATATATAATATATATATATATATAATATATATATATATGAGATTTATCCAAAACTTGGTAGTAAGGGATGATTCTATATGTGATTTCTAAGATCCACTGTACTAATATTGATGATCCAGTATGTATAAATACAGTGAATCATTAAATCACTAAAGAGAGCTCAATGTAAAATAACCTTTTAGATTATATACAGAGCAATATTTATCAATAAAGGAAGGAAGAACTCAATACAGTAATCCCATAATAAATTTATTTCGACGAAAATTGGGGCCCATATAAATCTAAGTTGATTTAAACCGGCTCCCCAAATTTTCGAAATAAATTTATTATGGGATTACTGTATTGAGTTCTTCCTTCCTTTATTATATATATATATATATATATATATATAATATATATAATAAGATTAGCCATTAAATAGCCCACAGAGGTTGATATGCCATTAAACAAAATAACCAGCTAAACGACTAATGCTACCATGTCATAACGAAATAAGATATGCTTCCAAGATGTTGGGGGTTGGAAGCCAACATGACGCCAGAAAACATTGCTGCGCCATCTAAATTAATTTAGTCATCTGTGATCATAACGGCGTAAATCTGTTAGAATTTCAACACAGTACAAAGGATTCTTTTGTTTGTCGTTAGGGGGCGCTAGTTTTTCAACATGAACTATGTAAAATGGTGTCTCGATTTTCCGGTTGAATTTGATGTTGTCATCTCGTCATTTAATTCAAACAAAAGATCACGGAATTAAAGATTTTGTACACCGACTTCGTACCCAAATTTCACGGTAATTTCACTTCTGTTTACACGCCCAGTGTTCTGACGTCGTCATTTACTCAGATAATTCAAAGCTTTTATCATTGTATTAACGCTTTGTTGACGGGTTTGTTTACAGTGGCTGGAGAGTTTTGAATAGCATTAGACGACGAGATTCTTTTTGATCTGGTAATTCCTCAATATTACGGTAAAGTAACGACGTCTGGTGGTATGGTAAGATATTACTGGGGCACTCTGTATTAATGGTAATGATACTTGTTGTAGACGGGGAAATTATATTCGGGCAAAATCACTGCGTTTGACTACACATATTTGACCCTCCTCATTCTTGTAAGTTTGTCTTTGTGAACTGTTCTACATATTGGATTTATGTAATCTGTTAGCACCAGATACAAGTGCTGAATAAAATATATATCAAGCACACTATTTCTCTGTGTATCTTTTACCACCTCAACGATATGACAAGTATAAAAATGCATTGAAAATTATTTTTACTATGAAAATGCATTGGAAATGATTTTTACTATAAAAATGCATTAGACAATGATTTTTACTATAAAAATGCATTAAAAATGTAATAAGTATCTGTTAGAACCAGATACAAGTGCTGAATAAAATATATCTCAAGCATACTATTTCTCTCTGTATCTTTTACCAATTCAACGATACAACAAGTATAAAAATGCACTGGAAATGATTTTTACTATAAAAATGTATTGGAAATGATTTTTACTATGAAAATGCATTGGAAATGATTTTACTATAAAATGCATTGGAAATGATTTTTACTATAAAATGCATTGGACATGATTTTTACTATAAAAATGCATTGGGACTGTAATAAGTATCTGTTAGCACCAGACACACGTGCTGAATAAAATATATCTCAAGCATACTATTTCTCTGTGTATCTTTTACCACCTCCCCAATCCAATAATACTTGACCCCGATAGCATACCTGACCCCAGAGCCATCATCTAAGGAATGATTTGTTGGTCATACAGTTGTTGTTTTCTACTGCTGTATGTGGATATAATTCTATACACGAGACTGAATCTTTAAATATGTTAATTGAAAATCGTAAGATATGTGGTTTTAATGAATAGATTGGTTGGGTGGTTTGATTTTACGGCATGTCAACCCTTGTTGGGTTATTTTATGCCGAAAAAGATTTTGTATTATTCATGTTTGATGTGTACTCGATTTTTTTAAAACTCAATTTTTAAAGATTTAAACTGACATTTTTTTTCTATTTAACCCATAGATGGGACTCTAACAACCACTCCGTGTCAAAGTGGACCTGGGAGTAATGGTGATGATGGGGTACTACACACACCCGAGACTTCCATAATTTGAACTTCACCTCGAGATGGACTTTAACGTCATACCCAGGACACCAAGACCCTCAACCACAGCCTTCTAGCACATGAATGTGTCAAAGTGGACCTGGGAGTAATGGTGATGATAGGGTACTACACACACCCGAGACTTCCATAATTTGAACTTCACCTCGAGATGGACTTTAACGTCATACCCAGGACACCAAGACCCTCAACCACAGCCTTCTAGCACATGAATGTGTCAAAGTGGACCTGGGAGTAATGGTGATGATAGGGTACTACACACACCCGAGACTTCCATAATTTGAACTTCACCTCGAGATGGACTTTAACGTCATACCAGGACACCAAGACCCTCAACCACAGCCTTCTAGCACATGAATGTGTCAAAGTGGACCTGGGAGTAATGGTGATGATAGGGTACTACACACACCCCAGACTTCCATAATTTGAACTTCACCTCGAGATGGACTTTAACGTCATACGCAAGACACTAAGACCTTCAATCACTGCCTTCTAGCATATGAATAGGTTGATTATGTGGTTTGATTTCACGGCATGTTGACCCGTTGGTTTATTTTATGCTGAAGACGTTTTTGTATTATCAGGCTTGATGGGTACTTCATTCTGTTAAACTCAATTTTTAAAGACATTTTTAACTCACACTTTTTTCTATTTAAGCCATAGATGGAACTAACTCTAACAACCACTCCGTGTCAAAGTGGACCTGAGAGTAATGGTGATGATGGGGTACTACATCCCCCCACGAGGCTTCCAAAATTTGAACTTTACTATGAGATAGATTTTAATGTCATACTCAGGACTCTAAGACCCTCAACCACCACCTTCTAGCACATATATACTACCACTACCGCTTAGTAGGAAGCGCGTGGTGTAATGGTTAAAATCATGGGAAATGGACGCGTCGCTCCGAGTTCAAATCCTGGACGTGTAATTACATTTCACTTAGTGCTAATACCCTTGGGAAATGTATGAATTTTACTCTCCCTCCAGCTATGGGCAAATAGTAGGGCAGACTGGGCTCTTTAACCTTGGTTAGGCAACCGGTCTAGGAGAAGGAAAACTCCGAATTCAAATCTGTTAAACTCCGCTTAAGAAATTGATCTTGTGTCGCATCCGGCTCGTGCGGAGGGGTTGGTAAATATATATATACTACCACTCCGTGTCAGAATGAACCTGGGACTAATGGCGATGAGGATGTAATCCACATTCCACAGAACTCCAGGTTTGGAACTTCACCATCAAAGTTTAACGTCATACTAAGGATATCAAGACCCTCAGCCACGACCTTCCTTCACACATATGATATAAAAGGGTTGGGGCTTGCCATAAGGGTTGGGTCAATCATATTGGTGCTAGGGTTTGATGTGACCAACCGATTGATCGGAGAGGTTTTCGATAGGCATTACACCACAGCCGTGTTCATATGTAGGTGTTCACTGGAGAACGTCACTTATGAGTTCGTTTTTACTTCTCAAACAGTGTCCATCATGTCTTGATCGTCTATCTTTTTGTTTTATTTCCTACATCTCTTTTACGCCGGATTTTGTTAAAAAATCTGGACACTACTGGAGAATTAAGGACAAACTCATAAGTGACGTTTTTCTGTGGTGTAGACACCTGCACATGGACACGGCACTGGTGTCATGGCTGTTAAGTTTTTAAATGTCATCCTTGGCCAGTTGAAAAGGGCTTAAGTAATTAAGTCCTGAGTTATGGAATCCTTTGGTAAGTGAATAAGTCCTATCCTGCGTATCGTTAAAGGTCCAGTGATTCAATCCTATGTCCGTCGTCCACGAAGGTTCAAAGCAGTTATGCGCAGTTATGACCAGAACAGTCGGTATAAATATTATATCAGCAGCAGAGTATTGCCAGTGATTGGCTAAGAGGTTGATTACATGGTTCTCGGCGAGTCTCTAAATAGAAGTGGGCATCTGGTACACACCTTATATACCAAATAGGTCAACAATGGCTATCGTCGTAAGAAATGGACACGCCGAAACGAGTTTTATATTTCACCTGGGAGAACGTCACTTATGCGTTCGTCCTTACCTCTCCAGCAGTGTCCAGCCTGTCTTGATCCTCCATATCTTTGTTATCTTTCCTACGTCTCTTTTACGTCGGATTGTGTTAAAAATATGGACACAACTGAAGAAGTAAGGACGAATTCATAAGTGACTTTCTTTTGTGGACACCTACGTCGGATTGTGATAAAAAAAATCTGATTTTTCAGTTTCTATCTTGGCGATTCGACCCGAAGCAAAAAAAGTTTTAAATCTCTTTCCTTCTCTGTTGAAATTGAATATCAATTAGCGCCCATTAATCGTCTGGCCAACGTCCCTTTCTTCTCTCGTTTCAAAGAGAATAATCTACTCGAGACGCCGTTGTCGAAGGAACGAATATAGACGAGGGGGATGGGGCGAAAGAAGAGACTCCCTGTTGGTTCCGTCTTTAAAAAACAAATATAAAAAACATAACAACAATTATTTAAATGGATTTGACCGACAAAGCCAAAAATAAAGAAAAAGAGAATTTTTAAAAAAGGAAAAAAAAAAAGAACCCTTTCCCAATAAAAAGAAAATCTTCTAGAGAGGAAGAAAAGAGAGTATAAAGAGAGGGAGAGAGAGAGAGGGGGGAGAGAGAGAGAGAAAGAGAAAGAGAGAGAGAGATATTACCCGCCAAAAATAGAAGTCTTCAAGAAAAGAGAAATAAAGTGAAAAGCGAGAGAGAGAGAGAGAGAGAGAGAGAGAGAGAGAGAGAGAGAAGAGAGAGACCATTTAAATATGTCAGTCTTAAAAAAAAAAGAGACAGAGAGAGTGAAAAGCACACGTGATAGAGAGAGAAAGAGAAATGCAGAGAGAGTAGAGAGAGAAGTAGAGGGCAGAGAGAGAGAGAGAGAGAGAGAGAGAGAGAGAGAGAGAGAGGAGAGAGAGAGAGAGAGAGAGAGAGAGGCAGACGTTTTCCCGGCCAAAATGGAAGTCTTTACTTTTTAAACAAAACCAAATCGCTGGAGAGTTTGAAAAATGAGAGAGAGAGAGGAGAGAGAGAGAGAGAGAGAGAGAGAGAGAGAGAGAGAGAGAGAGAGAGAGAGAGAGGGGGGGGGCAGACGTTTTCCCCGCCAAAATGGAGATCTTTACTTTTAAACAAAACCAAATCGAAATGTCATCAACAACAGCCTTAAAGATATCTGACAATATCGATTTGAGAATATTGATTCGCCCAATTCATTCCTTTGGACTGAATAGTAAAAGACCGTAGAAAAAAGTTTCACTATCCACTAGGCGGTTTTTAAGATAATGTCAATATCATTTAAAAAAAAATTTTTTTCACTTTGATCAAGATGGCGATGGCCAATTTTTATTGATCTATTCAAAATCACCGAATTGTGCAGCTGCTGTTATTGGCTGCCGTAATTAATTTTTCCTTGCTCTTTTTGTGTATTCTCCGAGTCCTTGGAATATGGCATCGACGCAATCCTCAATGTTGGTGAGACCTCTTCCACGTTCCTTTCTCTCTCGGGTATAATTTTCTCAGTCGGTAGAGCGTTCGATACCGGCCCTTGCCAACTCAGCGTATGGGTAGCACATGGATCTGTGCGGTAAAGTAAGTAGCTGATGGTAGGTGTGGCGTTCCACCTCAGATGCAAAAACGATCTCCTTGGTTTAGAGCTAGTGAAAAGGGGATAGACTCCCTCGCTGATTGGCTGGTACCGACTTTAGGCCACCCCGACGATTTACTTTACTTTATTATAATGGAGATTGTGCGTTTTTCTATCTGTAACCGAAATTATATCACGACTCAAGTCACAATTCCCTTAATTATTTACGTCACATTCTCCATGATTTTATTTAAACCTCAATTATTAATGAAATTGTTTTACATTGTAAAACTGTTGACCATATCTACATACTAATAACATGCAATTGCATATATATATACAACAAAATAACGGTTTACAGTTTGAACAGGAACTCTAATTTGCATATTGATATTAAAAATTTGATTTTAATAAAAAAAAGGCCCCTTCCGATCAGTCGGCTGGTTCCACCAAGCCCTAGCACTTATATGATTGTCCCGACCCTATTGCCCTTATGACAAACCCTAAAGTTTTTTTATCATATATATATTTACCAACCCCTCCGCACGAGCAGGGTACGACACAAGGTCAATTTCTTAAGCGGAGTTCAGCAGGTTTGAATTCAGAGTTTTCCTTCTCCTAGACTGGTTACCTAGCCATGGCTAAAGAACCCAGTCTGCCCGGCTATTTACCCATAGCTGGGGGGAGAGTAGGATTCATACCTTTCCCAAGAGTATTAGCGTTAAGTGAAATGCAATTACCACGTCCAGGATTTGAACTCGAAGCGACGAGTCCATTTCCCATGACTTTAACCATTACACCACGTGCTTCCTTTTATTATATATGTGCTAGAAAGTGGTGAATGAGGGTTTTTAGTGTTCTGGGTATGAAGCTAAACGGTATCTCATGGTGAAGTTCCAATTCTGGAATTCTTGTACGTAAAATGGCTGCATTGTTCAACGAAATATGCCTTAAAGAAGAAATGCTGCCTAACTATATATATATATATATATATATATATATATATATATATATATATATATATATATAAGTAGTATAGTCGTCGGGGCGGCCTAAAGTCAGTATCAGCGAGTGTGAGTCTGTCTCCTTTTCACTAGCGCTAGACCAAGAAGCTAACCCGACCCTTGTAAGCCAACAATATTTTGGGTATTATTTGTTATTAGTCTATTTACTGCTAAATAAAAAAAGCCTCAGCGAACTCATCCTCTAAGTGTGCTACATCCATAATCTATGTTAGGTGTAGTACTTAGATATCAACAACTTACTTCATTTCATGAAAATGCTGTTGTTTTTTTTGGTTTTTTTGAGGTGGGGGTATTTTGGGGGTTTAAGGGAAGACATAAGATTATTGATGGCAATGAAAGAAAAAGTTGTCCCTGATCTGGTTGATCCCACTTTTGTATCTCATCTTTCATTCTTCACAGATCTGACAGACCATTTGAACATACTAATCGCAAAGCTCGAGGTTCCGACATAGATTATCACGATGATGTAGAACAGTGTGATGTCTTTTATGAATAGGCTTTTGAGATGGACGAAACAGCTTGCCGACGGTAACGGTAGCTCGCATCAAAACTGTGTAGTTATTAGGGAGGGTCAAACTACCGCGCTTGAAATAATACACACATGGAATTGGAAAGCTGCATGCAGGGATTTTACTGTCGTTTCTCAGAATTGGGGGGAAGGGCATTTGAAAAGCAATTTCTGCTTTTGCTATTTCACTAACTGTCTCCTATTGGCAAATACAATGATAGAAAAACGTGTAGTCTCATTTGTTGAAAATCTGTTGTATTCCTTGAAATCCTAGGTACAAAAAGACTATAACTTCTTTGGGAAAGTCTATGAATAAAAGTGGTGATTTGTCGTACTCTTATATCCAACAAATAGAAAAATGCAAAAGTTTCTGTTCCGAATTTGTACCTGTTCTCTCCACGGATGATAGTTCCCTCAACATTGTCGGCGGAAGGTGTAGGATAAGCCGACTTGTGGTGGGAATGATTATTTTGTGGATCCTATTTTCTCTATCCGAATATATATATATATATATATATATATATATATATATATGAAGTAAATGGAAGTGAATCCGGCAGTATGAATTGGAATTTTTTAGAAAAAACAAAAGATGTTATTAGTTTGCTGACAGATCGGTTTCGACCTTTTAATAAAGTGGTCTTTTTCAAGAGCAACTATATTTATGAAGAAAAGACGGAATAAATAAAACGTTAATCAGGAAGGGTACAAACGAACGCCTACGTTCAGGGCCGGAATTTTTAAAAAAATTGAATTTATTCTGTATTAAAAATAAAATAAATTTTATTTTTAAAAATCAGAAGCATTATTATTAAAAGAGTTTGAAGTAAAAAATATATAAAAAAAAGGTATAAAATTTTAAAAAGGTATAAAAGTTTTAAAAAGTCAACAGCACAATTGAAGAAGATGGAAAGTTTCGGGAATTTATAATGTTGACAAATTCATAGTGTTGTGGTCCTTATCATATTCGAAAATTTAGCCTCCTGTGATTAACGGTTTATTTATTCCGTCTTTTCTTCATAAATATAGTTGCTCTTGAAGAAGACCGCTTTATTAAAAGGTCGAAACAGATCTGTCAGCAAACTAATAACATCATTTGTTTTTTCTAAAACGGATCCGTTGAACAGGAGCGACATTCATTTGAAAAAGGGAATCTAACGATTCCGAAAATTTATGATAACAAATAATAAAAACTAAGTGAATCCAGTACTCCATAACATCGAGTTCCTTCATCTTTTTTTAAATGCTTCATAATAACGCCCAACTTCAACATAAAAACCACACACACCACACACACACATATATAATATATATATATATATATATATATTATATATATATTATATATATATATATATATATAATAAAGTAAGGCTATTGAGTCAGAGACTATCTACCTAGGTCTCTCTTTAAGGATAATCAGCATAATCCTGGTCCGATGATCCATTAGAAGAAACCTCGGTAGATAGTCTCTGACTCATTACCTTTACTTTATTATTTATTGGTTCTACAAAGTGTATTGTGCCCTTTATTATATTCAACTTAGCCCCTATAATAGTGTCGGCTGATAATTTTTAGGTGGTGCATATGATTTGGTCTTTTCTTCTTTTTTTTTTGTATTCTTTTTCTTCAGTCTTCAGTCGAAAATCTGTATTCTCTAATTACGGGATTTTTTTTTACAGAGTTTAAAAATAATATATATATATATATATATATATATGTATATATAAGGTGTGTCAAGAAGTATCAAGATTTTTTGTACTTTTTGACACACCTTGTATTCTAAAAAAATAACGTTTCATTCATTGTTCATTTCTATCTTGGTAAATACAGCCTAAATCTCGATACTTTTATGATACACATTATATATATATATATATATATATATATATATATATATATATAATTTCATATGAAAATGGTGACTTACCGGTGAAATTGGCCACAATGCTTAGTTGATACAAGTTTCACAATGATAAGACAGCGATATAACAAATATAAAGTGCTCAATACGTAAGTAGACCAAATTTATCATTATAATGGTATACACAAGCATAACCTACTCGAGTTTCACCATAAGGATCTTCAGTGGTAAATCCACTGAATTAATCAAGATATTGATTAATTGCAGCCGATTGTAAGCGAGTATTTTGTGGTTATATATATAACCGATTGTACGCATGTATATATATATATATATATATATATATATATATATATATATATATATATATATATATATAAATGTGTGTATATATATAACCGTGTATATATATATATATATATATATATATATATATATATATATATAACCAATTTTACGTGGGTATTTTGTGGTTATATATATAACCACAAAATAGTCGCGTACATTCGGCTGCAATTAACCAATATCTTGATTAATTCATTGGATTTAACCCTGAAGATCCTTATGGTGAAACTCGAATAGGTTATTCATGTATATACCGTTATAATATATATATATATATATATATATATATATATGGTAATGTTTTAATGAATAATTGAAATTGGAACCTTCTCGTGTCCAGAACATTGTTATAACCACAGGGCCACATATCAGTGTTTAATTGGTGTTTAAGGCTTCTGTTTCTATAGCAACCAGTCACTAAGGAAGGGAGTTGCCTGACGTGTCGTTGGCGTCAATGTACCGTAGCTTTGGCCTGTCTCAGTCGACGTTCGGTCCCGGGATTTAAGTGTGGGGGAGTGGTTCATCAGTTAGAAAGGATTCGTTCATTTGTGACTGATCCAGATGACCTGCACATAGACTTAATTTACAATGTATAAAAAGGGAGGCACATGGCTCACTCTGGAATCAATTTCTGGTGAGCACCTGTCTTGGGGTGAAGGGGTGACGGGGGTAGCCGGGTATTAACAGATAAGGCTATAGTGTAACAAAAAGGACCAACAGATGGGTAGGTACGGCACATATCTCTCTCCACCCGTTACATTCGGATAAGGTTATCCTGTAACATAGGGTTTCAACTTTCCTTTTCTTTGTGTCCAGCTTTAGCTTTTATGGTGATAATAAAAATGACTCACAACACAATTCCCTCAATCTTGATTTAACTACACAAAGATATATATAAGTTTTGGATACCTCTCATATATATATATATTATATATATATATATATATATATATATATATATGAATTTAACATTTTGAAAAAACAATTAGTAATTATTATCTGCTGACAGAATCTGTTTCGACCGCTTAGTAGAAGGGTCATCATCAACGAGCAAAACATATGAAAGAAAGAAAGGATAAAAAAAGGGATAAAAAACCGTTGGAAGAGAATAATCTCTTACACTTTTTTATATATTTACACCAAACTCTTTTTGAGTTTATTTTTGGATTAAAAATGCTTCTGATTTTTAAAAATAAAATTTATTTTATTTTTGAAACAGTATGCGCATTTTAAAAAATTCAAGCATTCCAGCGTGTGTTTGTACCCCCCTATTCTCTTCCAACGGTTTTTTTTATCCCTTCTTTCTTTCATATGCTTTGCTCGTTGATGATGACCCTTCTACTAAGCGGTCGAAACAGATTCTGTCAGCAGATAATAATTACTAATTGTTTTTCAAATGTTAATTCATTCTGTCGGATTAATTTCCATTTATTTACACACCACACACACACACACACACACACACACATATATATATATATATATATATATATATATATATATATATATATATATATATATATATATATATATAAGAGAGTTTCATAATTTGCTTAAAGCATTGTGTATGTATTGGTTAGGAGGTTGATTTAGAAGGCTATCACAATGCAGTTTGGAATAAATAAAAAAATAATAATACGGTAACAATGGTGTTGTGTGTTGACCTGTATTTTTATTCTTTCTTGAATTTTCGAGGTAATACCTTTTTATCAAAAGAATTGAACTGAAGCAGTCCACACCATTGTTAACGCATTCACGCTCACACAAGAATACAGTTATTTAAAAAATAACATCATTTAAAAAAAAATCATTTGGGAAGAAATGCCATAGTTGGACTGCTTAAGTTCAATTCTTTTGATAAAGAGGTATTACCTCGAAAATTCAAGAAAGAATAAAAATACAGGTCAACACACAACACCATTGTTACCGTATTATTATTTTTTTATTCATTCCAAACTGCATTGTGATAGCCTTCTAAATCAACCTCCTAACCAATATATATATATATATATATATATATATATATATATATATAATATATATATATATATATATATATAATTGTGTGTGTTTATGTATTATGTATATATATATATGTATTTGTGTCTTGTGCAATCTGTGATAATGTCTGTTAGTCAGAGTCTGGTCTTAAATAGACATATGGTGGTGCATAAGCATAACATTTTATCATCTGATCCATCTGATACAACGAAAGGACGTCCATCCTATGTCATATTTGCATCAAACTTTGTGGATCTGCAGCGGGTTTGATGAGTCATTTGAGGGTTCATGAGAGGAAAGGTTCTGGTAGTGGGGTTATAGGATTGTGAGTGACGGCAGTGATCTGTAAAGATTATGCTATTGCTATATATATATATATATATATATATTTGTATATGTATAAGTATTAACTTACCGGTGGGTATAAGAACGATCGTTGGAAGCGCACAATATCCAGAGGTTAAGGTTGAGAAAAAACAAATACAAAGTGCTCAATACAATGTAGAGCATAAATTTATTTAAGAATGGAAATGAGTAACCTACTCGAGTTTCATCGATAGATTCTTCAGGGTTACTTTTAAATTAATCGAGTTTACGATTCATCTTTGGTGTTATAAACATGCCCGTTGGAATGGGACTTAAATTCAGTAGAGGAACGCTTGTTTACATTTTCATAGATCAGGAACGGTTGATTATTGAATTAAAAATTTGAATTAATTTATGGGAATTATTTTTTCAATATTATATTTAATAAAAGATATGTTATGGGTCGTACTAATAGTTAAAAGTTGAAAATTTAAAATTATTTAATAACTAGTTTAATTTGGTTTGAGAGTATTTAAAAAATACAGGTTGTGTATGTTACGATAATAAAAATAAAAATAAAAATAAAAATAAAAATAAAAGTGGAAAATAAAAAATAATAAATAATAATAATAAATAATAAAGTGAAAATAAAGGTGAAAAAATATGTTAAAATTTAAAATTTAAAAAAAAAAAAATTTCAGGGAACGGTGTTTATATAAAACACGGATTTAATTTTTTATTTTTTTATTTTAACTGGGATTAAAATTAGAATTATGTAAAGCAAAGAGATAGTTGGATAATTGAAATATTATTTTTGTTTTTATTATTTTGGGTTATTTATTGAAATTTAAAATTTTAAAATTTTAAAATTTAACATTTAATATTTTAGCTAAATTAATACTTGAGTCTTAAGGTATATAGATTTTTTTCCTAAATTTTTAAGTTTACGGTTTGCTGCCGCATGATTTCGTTTATAACTGGTGTTTACTGTTTTAAATGTTGAAGTAAATTAGTGTAATTTATTTAAATTGCAAATAAATAATAATAAAAGATTTTAAAATTAATAAACACTAAAACTGATTGAGTAAATTAAAAATAGAGTTAAAATAATAATATTAAATTTTAAATTTAAACAAAAAATTGTAAGCGGTGTTTATTGTTATTTAAAGTAAAGTAGTATGATTTATTTAAATTGTAAATCAACAAGTAAACAAATATATAAATGAAAAATAAATATACTTGTAACGGGTATACGCATATATATACATATATATATAAAGGCAAATGTCTATACATTAAAAAAAAAAAAAAAAAAAAAAACCTTACACGTATACGTACAGATACTCACACAAACTTATACGTTAGAGCCTATATAATAAATAAATCAAAAAATAAATAATAATAATAATAATAATAATAATAATAATAATAATAATAATAATGGTGGTAAAGAAATTTATAGTTAATAATTAATAAAATTGATTTAATAATTAATCGATTATAACAAAACATTTAATTATAGTTATATGCGGTGATGTATCAAATATTCCCTTATACATATATTTCCGGTAAAAATGATAGACATAGGGTTCTGTACTACGTTATATGCTATATAATTAGAATTAAATAAAGATAATTATTTATATAGGGGGTATTGATTAACAGTGTGTAGAGTATATATTAGAGTGTTATATAAGGTGTATATAAAAAATAAATATATATATATATATATATATATATATATATATATATAAAAAAAAAAAAAAAAAAATAAATTAATAAAAAGAATAATAAATAAAAAAAATTCATATATATATATTATATATATAAAATATATTATAAACCTAAAAAATTAAAAAATTATAAAATTTCAAAGAAATAAATAAAATAATTTTTATCATTAATACTAAGAGCTTATAGAATGATTGTTACTATGATTGAAGTACGAGTTATTAAATTGTTAATTATATAGGTTTGGTGGTTTTTGTTGCTATGGTTAATGGTATAGTAGGGTTGTATTATTATTGTAAAGGTAAAGAGTGTATAAGAGGGGGTTAGGTTAGGTGGTATTTATTATTGGTTTAGGGTTTGTTGTTATAATTAATGGTATAGTAAAATCGTATAATTATTGTAGAGGTAAAGGGTGTATATAAGGGGGTTAGGTTATGTGGTATTTATTATTGGTTTAGGGGGAGTGTGTTATTATTATTAATGGTTAATGGTGTGTATATTATAGTTTATTATTAATTACTAATGTTTTAAATACGGATTATTAATTATTAATTTGATGATGGGTATATGTTATTGTTATCATAGGTTTAGGGGTACATATGAAGAGGTTGGGATTCTTAATTATGGTTGATGGTTTAGGTGGTTTGGGTGTGGTAAGTGTAGTTGGAAGATAGTATGCGTGTAGTTGTGTATATGTAGGTTGTGGGTCTGGGTTGAAAAAATTGCTAGGTTTAAATAGAGAATAGTTGAGACGTGGTAGAGTACAACGCTGTAAAGTAGAAATATAGGAGACGAAATGTTTATAATTCCCATTTGCGGCGGTGAGAACACTTGGCAAATATTTCAGATCGGTTGTTGAGCAATTCTGGTGGGTTATGGTAACATGCGATTGATAGTTTCTCCTCAGTGCAAAGATGGCAAAATTTTATCTCCCGGGCTGTAAGGTCTAGATCTTTTTATTATTTCCCATTTGATTATTGGATCTGTTTTGTGTTTTTTGAAGTCCCATACATATCTAGAAAGGGTTGTACTGTTCTTATACTTAATGTTGTTAAAACTGGATGTGTGATTGTAATATCGATTTTTGAAAGGATTTTCCGTGGAACCCAGATATGCAATTTTTCTGTTATTTTTGTCTGTGATTGTAGATATATATATTTAAAACAAGTCTGATGAAGCTAGAACTCATTTTTATAGTATCTAGTTGAAATAAAAATATATCGGGATTTGTTAAGGTTTTCTTTCTTTGGAAGTTAAATAATGCTCTGTATATAATTTTATTTGTTGATTATTATACATTGAGCTCTTTTTAGGGATTTATAAGAATATTTGTATGAGTATATATATTTTGCGCCAACAAGAGCAGATTACCTTACACACACGCAAACACACACACACACACACACTCACACACACACACACACACACACATATATATATATATATATATATATATATATATATATATATATAAATTGGGAAAATATAGACTTCCCAAAAATGATGAATTTATTATGATGTTTATGCTGAGGCTTAAATGTTTCGCTTTTTGTAAAACTTTCTCCAGGACAATATAATAGAAAAGAAAGAAAAAGATTAGATGCTTTTACTAAAATCTGTCGTTCTCACTGATGATGATGACCGAAAGGCTGCAATTCCTCTAGGTCTCCTGAAATAGTCTATTATGCTTTCATTCTAAAAATCTTCCTTGTTATTTTTTCTTAATATATATATATATATATATATATATATATATATATAATGTTGTTCTGGTTCCAACGGGAGAAAATGTAATATTTATAAAAAAAGAAGGTCCGCAAAATGTATTATGTTTTCAGAAAAAATATATTCTTTTTTATCTTACATATGCAACACGTGTTGCATATGTAAGATAAAAAGAAACATCTATTTCTGAAAACATAATACATTTTGCGGACCTTCTTTTTTTCTAATATACACATATATATATATATATATATCTTATTATAATGGAGATTGTGTGTTTTTCTGTCTGTAACCGAAACTATATTACTACTCAAGTCACAATTTTCTTAGTTATTACATCACATTCTCCATGATTCTATTTCTATTTAAACCGCAATTAATAATAAACTGTTTGACATTATTAATACTGTTGGCCTTACCTAAATACTAGTAACATGCAATTGTATTTATATATAAAACAAAATACCAGTTTTCAGTGTAAACGTAAAGCTAATTTGCATATTGATATTAAAAAAAACTGATTTTAATAAAAATGTCTTGGTATTATGATTTAAATTGTTTGGTTTATCTTAATGAATATGAGTAAAATCTCTTCAATAAATCCTAAAAGAATTCATTAAACAAGAGAAAATAACTGTAATTTTATTCTTTACTTCCTATTTTAAAGAAAATAGTTAAATTAGGAAAATTTAGCATTGAAAAAAGGAAGTGATGAAAGAGTAAGTTTCAGTTGTTTTTTTTTCGATATTCCTCTGTTTCAAATCTTTTTATCTGAATTCTTATTTGTTTTATTAACCTTTCTAATTTAATACGATATTTTATTACATTTAAACTTAAATAGTTGCACCCGAGGGTGCATATATTTGCTAGTATATATATATATATATATTATATATATATAATATATATATATATAATGTTAGGGTAGCATCGACATGAAACCAAAGGGTCTTGGTGACTGGGATTTTCTCACCTATACGATTTTCAGTCGGACTGCGAGAGAGTTTATACACTTTCACAAGTGTTAGACCGATGAGACTGTTTTGCGTCTAAGATGGAGGGACACACATACCATCAGCCCCAATATATATATATATATATGTGTGTGTGTGTGTGTATGTGTGTCTGTGTGTGTGTGTGTGTGTGTATTTGGGCAGCATTCTTCATTTATACATGTAGAATTAAACAAAGGCACATCTGTTTACAATTTTATTTTTTTTACTTTTCTAATTTTCTGGCCACATTAATATAAGTTTTTTTTAAAAACTAGAATACATCTGGCCACTTTAATATAATTTTAAAAAATGGAATACATCATCCTGATGATGGCACTTCGAGTGCGNAGAGTATTATCATTATAATGGTATACACAAGCATAACCTACTCGAGTTTCACATAAGGATCTTCAGTGGTAAATCCACTGAATTAATCAAGATATTGATTAATTGCAGCCGATTGTAAGCGAGTATTTTGGGTTATATATATAACCGATTGTACGCATGTATATATATATATATATATATATATATATATATATAATATATATATATATATATATTATAAATGTGTGTATATATATAACCGTGTATATATATATATATATATAATTATATATATTATATATATATACCAATTTTAACGTGGGTATTTTGTGGTTATATAATAACCACAAAATAGTCGCGTACATTCGGCTGCAATTAACCAATATCTTGATTAATTCATTGGATTTAACCCTGAAGATCCTTATGGTGAAACTCGAATAGGTTATTCATGTATATACCGTTATAATATATATATAATATATATATATATATATATATGGTAATGTTTTAATGAATAATTGAAATTGGAACCTTCTCGTGTCCAGAACATTGTTATAACCACAGGGCCACATATCAGTGTTTAATTGGTGTTTAAGGCTTCTGTTTCTATAGCAACCAGTCACTAAGGAAGGGAGTTGCCTGACGTGTCGTTGGCGTCAATGTACCGTAGTTTGGCCTGTCTCAGTCGACGTTCGGTCCCGGGATTTAAGTGTGGGGGAGTGGTTCATCAGTTAGAAAGGATTCGTTCATTTGGTACTGATCCAGATGACCTGCACATAGACTTAATTTACAATGTATAAAAAGGGAGGCACATGGCTCACTCTGGAATCAATTTCTGGTGAGCACCTGTCTTGGGGTGAAGGGGTGACGGGGGTAGCCGGGTATTAACAGATAAGGCTATAGTGTAACAAAAAGGACCAACAGATGGGTAGGTACGGCACATATTCTCTCCACCCGTTACATTCGGATAAGGTTATCCTGTAACATAGGGTTTCAACTTTCCTTTTCTTTGTGTCCAGCTTTAGCTTTTATGGTGATAATAAAATGACTCACAACACAATTCCCTCAATCTTGATTTAACTACACAAAGATATATATAAGTTTTGATACCTCTCATATATATATATATAATATATATAATATATATATTATATATATATATGAATTTAACATTTTGAAAAAACAATTAGTAATTATTATCTGCTGACAGAATCTGTTTCGACCGCTTAGTAGAAGGGTCATCATCAACGAGCAAAACAATTGAAAGAAGAAAGGATAAAAAAAGGGATAAAAAACCGTTGGAAGAGAATAATCTCTTACACTTTTTTATATATTTACACCAAACTCTTTTTGAGTTTATTTTTGGATTAAAAATGCTTCTGATTTTTAAAAATAAAATTTATTTTATTTTTGAAACAGTATGCGCATTTAAAAAAATTCATATTCCAGCGTGTGTTTGTACCCCCTATTCTCTTCCAACGGTTTTTTTTATCTTTCTTTCTTTCATATGCTTTGCTCGTTGATGATGACCCTTCTACTAAGCGGTCGAAACAGATTCTGTCAGCAGATAATAATTACTAATTGTTTTTTCAAAATGTTAATTCATTCTGTCGGATTAATTTCCATTTATTTACACACACACACACACAACACACACACACACACAATATATATATATATATATATATATATATATATATATATATTATATATATATATATATATATATATATAAAGAGAGTTTCATAATTTGCTTAAAGCATTGTGTATGTATTGGTTAGGAGGTTGATTTAGAAGGCTATCACAATGCAGTTTGGAATAAATAAAAAAATAATAATACGGTAACAATGTTGTTGTGTGTTGACCTGTATTTTTATTCTTTCTTGAATTTTCGAGGTAATACCTTTTTATCAAAAGAATTGAACTGAAGCAGTCCACACCATTGTTAACGCATTCACGCTCACACAAGAATACAGTTATTTAAAAATAACATCATTTAAAAAAAATCATTTGGAAGAAATGCCATAGTTGGACTGCTTAAGTTCAATTCTTTTGATAAAGAGGTATTACCTCGAAAATTCAAGAAAGAATAAAAATACAGGTCAACACACAACACCATTGTTACCGATTATTATTTTTTTATTCATTCCAAACTGCATTGTGATAGCCTTCTAAATCAACCTCCTAACCAATATATATATATATATATATTATATATATATAATATATTATATATATATATATATATATATATAATATAATGTGTGTGTGTTATGTATTTATGTATATATATATATGTATTTGTGTCTTGTGCAATCTGTGATAATGTCTGTTAGTCAGAGTCTGGTCTAAATAGACATATGGTGGTGCAAAAGCATAACATTTTATCATCTGATCCATCTGATACAACGAAAGGACGTCCATCCTATGTCATATTTGCATCAAACTTTGTGGATCTGCAGCGGGTTTGATGAGTCATTTGAGGGTTCATGAGAGGAAAGGTTCTGGTAGTGGGGTTATAGAATTGTGAGTGACGGCAGTGATCTGTAAAGATTATGCTATTGCTATATATATATATATATATATATATTTGTATATGTATAAGTATTAACTTACCGGTGGGTATAAGAACGATCGTTGGAAGCGCACAATATCCAGAGGTTAAGGTTGAGAAAAACAAATACAAAGTGCTCAATACAATGTAGAGCATAAATTTATTTAAGAATGGAAATGAGTAACCTACTCGAGTTTCATCGATAGATTCTTCAGGGTACTTTTAAATTAATCGAGTTTACGATTCATCTTTGGTGTTATAAACATGCCCGTTGGAATGGGACTTAAATTCAGTAGAGGAACGCTTGTTACATTTTCATAGATCAGGAACGGTTTTGATTATTGAATTAAAAATTTGAATTAATTTATGGGAATTATTTTTCAATTATTATTTAATAAAAGATATGTTATGGGTCGTACTAATAGTTAAAAGTTGAAAATTTAAAATTATTTAATAACTAGTTTAATTTGGTTTGAGAGTATTTAAAAAATACAGGTTGTGTATGTTACGATAATAAAAATAAAAATAAAAATAAAAATAAAATAAAAGTGGAAAATAAAAAATAATAAATAATAATAATAAATAATAAAGTGAAAATAAAGGTGAAAAAATATGTTAAAATTTAAAATTTAAAAAAAAAAATTTCAGGGAACGGTGTTTATATAAAACACGGATTTAATTTTTTATTTTTTTATTTTAACTGGGATTAAAATTAGAATTATGTAAAGCAAAGAGATAGTTGGATAATTGAAATATTATTTTTGTTTTTATTATTTTGGGTTATTTATTGAAATTTAAAATTTTAAAATTTTAAAATTTAACATTTAATATTTTAGCTAAATTAATACTTGAGTCTTAAGGTATATAGATTTTTTCCTAAATTTTTAAGTTTACGGTTTGCTGCCGCATGATTTCGTTTATAACTGGTGTTTACTGTTTTAAATGTTGAAGTAAATTAGTGTAATTTATTTAAATTGCAAATAAATAATAATAAAAAGATTTAAAATTAATAAAAACACTAAAACTGATTGAGAAATTAAAAAATAGAGTTAAAATAATAATATTAAATTTAAATTTAAACAAAAAATTGTAAGCGGTGTTTATTGTTATTTAAAGTAAAGTAGTATGATTTATTTAAATTGTAAATCAACAAGTAAACAAATATATAAATGAAAAATAAATATACTTGTAACGGGTATACGCATATATATACATATACATATATAAAGGCAAATGTCTATACATTAAAAAAAAAAAAAAAAAAAAAAACCTTACACGTATACGTACAGATACTCACACAAACTTATACGTTAGAGCCTATATAATAAATAAATCAAAAAATAAATAATAATAATAATAATAATAATAATAATAATAAATAATAATAATGGTGGTAAAGAAATTTATAGTTAATAATTAATAAAATTGATTTAATAATTAATCGATTATAACAAAACATTTAATTATAGTTATATGCGGTGATGTATCAAATATTCCCTTATAACATATATTTCGTAAAAAATGATAGACATAGGGTTCTGTACTACGTTATATGCTAAATAATTAGAATTAAATAAAGATAATTATTTATATAGGGGGTATTGATTAACAGTGTGTAGAGTATATATTAGAGTGTTATATAAGGGTGTATATAAAAAATAAATATATATATATATATTATATATTATTATATATATATAAATAAAAAAAAAAAAAAAAAAAAAATAAATTAATAAAAAAAGAATAATAAATAAAAAAAAATTCATATATATATATATATATATATAAATAAAAAAATATATTATAAACCTAAAAATTAAAAAATTATAAAATTTCAAAGAAATAAAATAATTTTTATCATTAATACTAAGAGCTTATAGAATGATTGTTACTATGAATTGAAGTACGAGTTATTAAATTGTTAATTATATAGGTTGGTGGTTTTTGTTGCTATGGTTAATGGTATAGTAGGGTTGTATTATTATTGTAAGGTAAAGAGTGTATAAGAGGGGGTTAGGTTAGGTGGTATTTATTATTGGTTTAGGTTTGTTGTTTAATTAATGGTATAGTAAAATCGTATAATTATTGTAGAGGTAAAGGGTGTATATAAGGGGGTTAGGTTATGTGGTATTTATTATTGTTTAGGGGAGTGTGTTATTATTATTAATGGTTAATGGTGTATATTATAGTTTATTATTAATTACTAATGTTTTAAATACGGATTATTAATTATTAATTTGATGATGGGTATATGTTATTGTTATCATAGGTTTAGGGGTACATATGAAGAGGTTGGGATTCTTAATTATGGTTGATGGTTTAGGTGGTTTGGGTGTGGTAAGTGTAGTTGGAAGATAGTATGCGTGTAGTTGTGTATTGTAGGTTGTGGGTCTGGGTTGAAAAAATTGCTAGGTTTAAATAGAGAATAGTTGAGACGTGGTAGAGTACAACGCTGTAAAGTAGAAATATAGGAGACGAAATGTTTATAATTCCCATTTGCGCGGTGAGAAACACTTGGCAAATATTTCAGATCGGTTGTTGAGCAATTCTGGTGGGTTATGGTAACATGCGATTGATAGTTTCTCCTCAGTGCAAAGATGGCAAAATTTATCTCCCGGCTGTAAGGTCTAGATCTTTTTATTATTTCCATTTGATTATTGGATCTGTTTTGTGTTTATTTTTGAAGTCCCATACATATCTAGAAAGGGTTGTACTGTTCTTATACTTAATGTTGTTAAAACTGGATGTGTGATTGTAATATCGATTTTTGAAAGGATTTTCCGTGGAACCCAGATATGCAATTTTTCTGTTATTTTTGTCTGTGATTGTAGATATATATATTTTAAAACAAGTCTGATGAAGCTAGAACTCATTTTTATGTATCTAGTTGAAATAAAAATATATCGGGATTTGTTAAGGTTTTCTTTCTTTGGAAGTTAAATAATGCTCTGTATATAATTTTATTTGTTGATTATTATACATTGAGCTCTTTTTAGGGATTTATAAGAATATTTGTATGAGTAATATATTTTCGCCAACAAGAGCAGATTACCTTACACACACGCAACACACCACACACAACAACACACACTCACACACACACACACACACACACATATATATATATATATATATATATATATATATATATATATAAATTGGAAAATATAGACTTCCCAAAAATGATGAATTTATTATGATGTTTATGCTGAGGCTTAAATGTTTCGCTTTTTGTAAAACTTTCTCCAGGACAATATAATAGAAAAGAAAGAAAAAGATTAGATGCTTTTACTAAAATCTGTCGTTCTCACTGATGATGATGACCGAAAGGCTGCAATTCCTCTAGGTCTCCTGAAATAGTCTATTATGCTTTCATTCTAAAAATCTTCCTTGTTATTTTTTCTTAATATATATATATATATATATATATATATATATATATAATGTTGTTCTGGTTCCAACGGGAGAAAATGTAATATTTTATAAAAAGAAGGTCCGCAAAATGTATTATGTTTTCAGAAAAATATATTCTTTTTATCTTACATATGCAACACGTGTTGCATATGTAAGATAAAAGAATACATCTATTTCTGAAAACATAATACATTTTGCGGACCTTCTTTTTTTCTAATATACACATATATATATATATAATATATCTTATTATAATGGAGATTGTGTGTTTTCTGTCTGTAACGAAACTATAATTACTACTCAAGTCACAATTTTCTTAGTTATTTACATCACATTCTCCATGATTCTATTTCTATTTAAACCGCATAATAATAAACCTGTTTGACATTATAAATACTGTTGGCCTTACCTAAATACTAGTAAACATTCATTGAATTGTATTTATATATACAACAAAATACCAGTTTTCAGTGTAAACGTAAAGCTAATTTGCATATTGATATTAAAAAAACTGATTTTAATAAAAATGTGCTTGGTATTATTGATTTCTAATTGTTTGGTTTTATCTTAATGAATATGAGTAAAAATCTCTTCAATAAATCCTAAAAGAAATTCATTAACAAGAAGAAATAACTGTAATTTTATTCTTTACTTCCTATTTTAAGAAAATAGTTAAATTAGGAAAATTTAGCATTGAAAAAAGGAAGTGATGAAAGAGTAAGTTTCAGTTGTTTTATTTTTCGATTATTCCTCCTCTGTTTCAAATCTTTTTATCTGAATTCTTATTTAGTTTTATTAACCTTTCTAATTTAATACGATATTTTATTACATTTAAACTTAAATAGTTGCACCCGGAGGGTGCATATATTTGCTAGTATATATATATATATATATATATATATATATATATATATATATATATATATGTTAGGGTAGCATCGACATGAAACCAAAGGGTCTTGGTGACTGGGATTTTCTCACCTATACGATTTTCAGTCGGACTGCGAGAGAGTTTATACACTTTTCACAAGTGTTAGACCGATGAGACTGTTTTGCGTCTAAGATGGAGGGACACACATACCATCAGCCCCCAATATATATATATATATATGTTGTGTGTGTGTGTGTATGTGTGTCTTGTGTGTTGTGTGTGTGTTGTATTTGGGCAGCATTCTTTCATTTATACATGTAGAATTAAACAAAAGGCACATCTGTTTACAATTTTATTTTTTTTACTTTTCTAATTTTCTGGCCACATTAATATAAGTTTTTTTTAAAAACTAGAATACATCTGGCCACTTTAATATAATTTTAAAAAACTGGAATACATCATCCCTGATGATGGCACTTCGAAGTGCCGAAAGTACTCGGGAACTGAATGTTGGTGGACTTATCCACCAATTCCACCCAAACATTAAAAAGTTGGCCAGAAAATTAGAAAAGATAAAAAATAAAATTGTTAAACAGGAGATGTGCATTTTGTTTAATTCTACTTATATATATATATATATATATATTATATATATATTGAGAGAGAGTGAGAGATAGACAGAGAGACAGACAGAGGCGGATACTCTACCGGCCCAACACACACACGCACACACACACACACACACATATATATATATATATGTGTGTGTGTGTGTGTGTGTGTGTGTGCAGAATTTATCTCAGTCTGTACAGCACCTCCTCTGTCTATGTCTGTCTGTCTGTTTCTCTCTCTTTCTCTCTCCCACCCATCTCTCTCTCTCTCTCTCTCTCTCTCTCTATATATATATATATATATATAATATAATATATATATATATATATAAATTTCATATGTATCATTTACCACCTGACTAATGTCATATTTATTCTCCTCTATTTGGACAGCCCTTTTGATATATCTTTGTGTATTATATAAATGTATATTTGATGCATATTTGTATATATTTTTTTTGTTTCTTTGTTTCTTTTGTTTTTTCACGGTTGAATGTCACGTGTAATTTCATCTGAACACGTGACTTCCCCACCCCCCCACTAAATAATTATGATTGATTGGCTAATTTTTCTCACTTTTCTGTGCACACCACAGGAAATTTACATTAGCGAATTTCTCTAGCGTTGAAAATTTGATATAATTCTGGATTCTATACCTGCCCTATCGTGGTTTAATGGTTAACAAACTAGTCTTGAAGTTCCATTATTACTGAATAATGGGTTCGATCCTCACTGGATGCTCCATACTTGCGCCCATGCGTCATCTCATCTCCATGACGAACGAACGGGTCGGGTAAAAAGAGGCTAATGGTTTGCATGTTAGTCTCGCAAATCCAATACTACTGATTAAAGAGTTCGAACCTCGCTGGATGCTCTATATTTGGCCCTTGTGTCACATCCTATCCGTGGCGTATGGGTCAGAGGTACAGAGGGACTTCCAGTCGTGGTGTAATGGTTTGCAAGTTAGTCTCGCAAATCCACTACAACTGAATAGAGAGTTCTAACCTCATTGGATGCTCTACATTTGGCTCTTTATGGAGGTGCGTTGTCTAATGTTTAGAGTCGTAGGAAATGGACTCGTCGACCCGAGTTCAATTCCTGGACGAAGCTGTTTGCATTTCACTTGGTGCTAATACCCTTGGGAAAGGTATGAATCCAATTCTCCCTCCATCAATGGGTAAATAGCAGGGCAGACAGGGCTCTTTAACACTGGCTAAGTAACCAGTCTAAGAGAAAGAAAATTCCGCTTAAGAAATTGACCTTGTGTCGCATCCTGTTCGTGCCGAGGGGTTGGTATTTTTTTATACATATATATATATATTTTTTAATTATTTTTAAAAAATTATTTCGTATTTACCTTGTCCATAAGTGTGTATGTGTGTGTATGTGTGTGTGTTAGATAAAAAGGTAAAATAGTTAAATTCATCAATATCTAGTGTAAAATCTTATTAGTTAACAACTAGTGTGCAAAGGCTTGTGTGTTTGTATGTGTGGGCGGGTTGCTGGGCTATAGATTTGGTCTTCTCGTTGTAGATTTCTGTGGCTACAGTCATAACGTCAAAGTCTACACACATTTTCATGCACACGCGACTGACAGCATACGCACACGTACAAACAAAAAAACGCATTCACGTAAACATGCAACACGCGAATGCAGTTATAAAAAAATACCATCTGTAACATTTTTATGATCTTCTGAAGAAGGGATTTTATCTCGAAATATCAAGAAGAAATTACAGGTTAACAAACAACACCATTGTTACCATATTTTTTTTTCTTTACACCTGCATTGTCAATGCTTTCAAAATCAAACTCCAAACCATATATATATATATATATATATATATATATATTATATATATAATATATATATATATGAACGAGAGAGCGATAGAGATCACTCAAACTGGTCTCACTATAGAATAAAAAATAAAATAAAATAAAATAAAATAAAAAAAGTTTTTATTCCAAATGAAAACACTTCAGTAGCTCACTGCTAATCAGAGGTACTAGCTATCTTTAAAAAAAAAGAAAAATAGAGGTATAATACAGAACAACAAAAACAAAATCTACTTATGCATAAAATCTAATGTGTGTGTCTAAAAGAGAGAGAGAAATATATATAGAGAGACAGATCTACACATATGTATACACACACACACACACGAGAAAGATTTTATCTTGAAATATCAAGAATAAATTACAGGTTAACACGTAGGAAGTGCGTGGTGTAACAGTTAAAGTCATGGGAAATGGGCTCGTCGATCCGAGTTCAAATCCTGGACGTGACAATTATTTCGATTAGCGCTAATACCCTTGGGAAAGGTATGAATCCTACTCTCACTCCAGCTATGGGTAAATTGTAGGGCAGACTGGGCCCTTTAACCTTGGTTAGACAACCGGTCTAGAGAAGGAAGATATTATATATATATATATTATATATATATATATATATATATACTAGACAAAACGTGACCCGTTGGGTTACCCATTAAGCTCTCGCTAGATGATTGGGATTAGGGAAAAGAGTATGGTCTGCCAAAATATCGTCTGCTTTTCATTTTAAAAACGAATTAAAATTTATTAAACCGATTACTTGAGGTCAAATTTTTGTCGAACTCGTACTACTAACCGTAGCTGGTGTACAGGTGTTAAGCTGTGTTAATTTTGATTCTATGTTACTGCTGCCTCTGACCAAGATTGAACCTGCAGTCTAGAGATAACTGACACTTAGAACTGTATTAAACTATCTCCTTTATCCACTAGGCTATGTGTTCAATGATTTTTAATTGTAAATGACTCAAATATTTAATTGTAAAGGATTTTATTTAATTTTATATTTTTATTTAATTGTAAAAATATCCAAATAATACTAATTATCAAGAAACATCTAAAAAAGCTCCAAGTAATAGTTTATTTTTGTTAATTTAAAACAAAATTTAATCCTCTCATTATTGCCTGCATTGCTCCTGTATTCTAACCGAATCAAATGACAACTTTAATAAAAACATGAAGGGTTCAATCCCAATGCAAACACGCCAACTAAATAACTAAATAAGAGGAAATTGTTTATTATTGTTCTAGTTATTAGCATAAATTCAATTTCCGTTTTGGTTTGACGAGTTTTTGTCAAACGGAAGCCTCATTGGGGATTCATCGGTGTCTGTAAATAGGTTGGTGTTAGAAACTTGTGAGGAAACTATGGACGCACATTGTCCGAGCGTTGATAACGTAATGCGATATTTTGGTGTCTCGGGTGCGGACAGACGCATTGTCACGTAATACGATCTTTTGCCGGGAATTGCAAACTGTTAATTTGATTTTGAAAAATAATCTCCTACCGACCAGTTGGGCCTTGATTCATTCAATAAATGCATCATTCATCTTCAACAAGAATATTTATGCAAATTAGTTAAATCCGACGACATGCCACGGTTTTAATTAGAAACAACAACTAACAAGAATTGAAGATCAATATGAAAATCTGAATGTTTTATTCATGATTTACACAAACATCCAATTAATATATAAGATACTTATTTACATGTCTACAAAATGAATAGAATGAATTATCAAGCACGTATCTATCGAAAATAATATTTCACAATATTCTAATCTATCTATCTATCTATCTATCTATCTATCTATCTATATATATATATATATATATATATATATATATATATACCCTTGGGAAAGGTATAAATCCATATATTCTCCCTCCAGCTATGTGTAAAATAGTAGGGTAGACTGGGCTCTTTAATCTTGGGTAAGTAGCCAGTCTAGGAGAGGGAAAGCTCTGAATTCAACATTCCTGAGGTCAGTCATTGATTGGGTTTGTGGTATTCGTGCACCAATTCTTTCCTATCGACTGTGCTAAAAAGTGTGGATGGTCCAACACAAGCCTTCACCACTATAAACAAATCACTGTGGATATTTATTGTATAAACCCTCATGCGTCGAAAATCGACGAGAGAGTCCATAATATATATATATATATATATATATATATTATATATATATATATATATACCAACCCATCCACACGAGTAGGATGTGACACATGCTCAATTCCGTAAACGGAGTTTAACAGTTTTGAATTCAGAGTTTTCCTTCTCCTAGACTGGTTTTGAATTGAATTAATTATCAGGCACGTATCTATGGAAAAGAATATTTCACAATATTGTACCCATCCTCATCATCATTCATTGGCAATTCAGTCTCAAAAGACTATAAAGTTTTTGTGTGCCTCTGAAGTTGCAGCGCCTCCTGTGACTATGAAGTCCTATGTTTGAGAAACATTCTCGACCACAGATTTTGCATTTGTAGGTTGTCCCTGTAGATGATGATGTTCCGATGCTTTGTTGCTGTTGCTTTCTTATGGACCTCTTAGCTTCATGATGTTGTATCAGGGTGACTTCTGACATGTAATGTCCTCTATAGAGATTCTGCCGCCACCGAGGGCGGTCTTGAGCCAAATTTTCCCAGCTGGAAGATTTCGCTCAAGACCGCCCTCGGTGGCGGCAGAATCTCCATAGAGGACTATATATATATATATATATATATATATATAATATTATATATAGTAAAGTAAAGTCGTCGCGGCGGCCTAAAGTCGGTATCAGCCAGTCAGCGAGGGAGTCTATCCCCTTTTCACTAGCATATATATATATATATATATATATACATATATATATATATATATATATATATATACATATATATATATACATATATACAATATATATATATATATATACATATATACATATATATATATATATATATACATATATATCATATATACATATATGTATATATATATATATATATATATATGTTATATATATATATATATATTATATATATTATATATATGTATATATATATATATATATATATATATATATATATATATGAATTTTTAAAAAAATTCCAAATATAATCGAATACAAAAAGAGCGTCCGCATTAGACAACCGACGTAATTTGCGGCCCATAAACATAACAACACAAAATCTCTTCAAAGAAACACCAGGAGATTGAGCAGCCTGACGATGGTGCAATAACCTGAAACCTGGGTAGTTGCTTATGAAAAACTTTTATATTTAAAAAATTCAACAAATAAATAATGCTCCTACAAATTTGTGGTTGAGCACAGTGATTTCTTTGTTTCATCCCCAAAAATGTTTTTTTTTAATATATATATATATATATATATTATATATATATAATAATATATATATACCAACCCATCCGCTAGAGTAGGATGTGACACATGATCAAATTCCGTGAACGGAGTTTAACAGTTTTGAATTCAGAGTTTTCCTTCTCCTAGACTGGTTTATTCATGATTTACACAAACATCCAATTAATATATAAGATACTTATTTACATGTCAGCAAAATAAATAGAATTAATTATCAAGCACGTATCTATCTAAAGTATATATTATATATATATATATATATATATATATATATATATATATATATCACGGTGTTTTTCACGGAACAGATGGACTCGCTATTTCTAATACACTTCTCTACTCGAACTATAATAGCATGTCAAACTCTCAAAAAATCTTTAAATTTTAATTATTCTTTAATAATGCTCCCTTTCAAAAAAAAAAAACTCTCTAAAAATAATTTCTTCAAACAATAAATTTTCTCCTGACGATGACCTCATCTGTTTCCTGTTTGTCTTATCACTTTTTGTTCATACTATATATATATATCTTATTATAATGGAGATTGTGTGTTTTTCCGTCTTTAACCGAAACTATATTACTACTCAAGTCACAATTCTCTTAGTTATTGACATCACATTCTCCATGATTTTATTTTTATCTAAACCTCAATTATTAATAAAATTGTCTTACATTATTAATACTGTTAACTATGTCTACATACTGACAACATGCAATTATATTTATATATACAACAAAATAGCAGTTTACAGTATGAACGGGAAGGCTAATTTGCATATTGATATTAAAAATGTGATTTTAATAAATATGTGCTTAGTATTATTGATTTCTAACGTTTTGGTTTTGTTTTAATGAATATAAGCAAACATTTCTTTAATCAATCTTAAATGAAATCCGTTAACAAGAAAAAATAACTGTCATTTTATTCTTCACTTCCTCTTTTAACTAATTACTTAAATTAGAAAAAATAACAATGAAAGACGAGAGTGATAGAAGAGTAAGTTTCAGTTGTTCTATTTTTCGATTATACCCCCCTCTGTTTCAAATCTTTTTATCTGCAATCTTATTTAGTTTCATTAGCCTTTCTAATTTAATATAATATATTAATATATTATTACATTAAAACTTAAATACTTGCACCCGGAGGGTGCATATATTTGCTAGTATATATATATATAATATATATATATATATATATATATATGTGTGTGTGTGTGTGTGCGTGCGAATAATGATAATTATAAAGATAACTATGACTCTACCGCGGTTTCGGTCAGTTAAGATCTCGTCAGAACCTTACATTTTACTGGTCTAGTAAAATACAAGGTCCTGACGAGATTTTAATTGATCGAAACCGTGTAGACCCATAACTTTTAACGATCATCATTATTAAAGCTCTACATTTTACAAAGTATTGAGCACTCTTGACATAATACTACTCTAACGAAACCTTTGAAGCTGTATTCGGATACTATATATATATATATATATATATATATATATATATATATATATATATATATATATACAGAGAGATTAAAACAGTGGAAATGAATATGCTAGAAAACGGTTTCAAGATTTCTTATTTCCTTAAAGTAGCATTTAAAATAATCCACCCGGAATCCAAGTACTTGGCTTTTCTTTGAGAACGACCACCCGGATCTAAAGCGGGTATTTTCCATCACTCTTAAGAAATGATATTCAAATGATACCCAGGGTCGACAACTGCACACTTAACCGAATTACACACAAGAAAGAGGAGAAGGGACAATGGAAGAAGAAACCAAATACAGTTTCCGATACCCTCAATTTGGGGCGTCGTTTGTTTTAGGGGCTGGAGGCTTGGAGGGGGTAAAAGGAAAGAAAGAAAGAAACGTTATGTGCCACTTGGGGTTTTGTTACTTGGTTTAGGGAAACAATTTGACAGACAAGTACGAGGTGTGGACAAATGTTTGCAGAAGAAGAAAAAAAAAAACAGCTTCGGTTAAATCGAACTTAACCGACCCAAATTCCAAGATCGTATGTCACCTCGCCGAAAGAAAAAAAATCGAAAAAAAAGGGCCGGGTTAGCTCAGTCGGTAGAGCGTTCGGCTAGAAACCACAAGGTTCCTAGTTCGATACCGGTTCTCGCCAACTCAGCATATGAGTAGCACAGGGATCTGTGCGGTAAAGTAAGGAGCTGATGGTAGGTGTGGCACTCCACCTCAAATGCCAAAAATAATCTCCTTGGTCTAGTGCAAGTGAAAAGGGGATAGACTCCCTCGCTGATTGGCTGATACCGACTTTAGGCCGCCCCGGTGACTTTACTTTTACTTATATATTAATGAATAAAATATATAATGCACCAGTTATTTCTATTTAAAAACTTACATTTTTTCAGGTTTGTTAACTTTGAACCACGTATCTTTGAGAATCTGTCTTACGACTCAAAGATACGTGGTTCAAAGTTAACTGACTAAAATAACTAGTGTATTATATATCTTTATTCATTAAAAAAATCAACACTGAAAATTTCATTAAATTCCTCGATTTTATTATTATTCTCTGATTTTGTTTTTGTTTTTTCTTTCGGCAGGGTGACAAACGAGGGTGGAATTTAAGTTTGTTAAGTTCGATTTAACCCAGCTTCTGATATTTTACTCCGATTCTAGTTAAAAAAAAAAAAAATACTAACAAGAATATGCGCCCTCCGGATGTAAGTATTTCAGTTTGAATGTAATAAAATAGAAGGTGTGCCAAAAAAGTATCGATATTTTTTAATTTTTTGACACACCTTGTATTCTAAAAAAATAATTTTCCATTCATTGTTTATTTCTACCTTGGTAAATTCAGCTTCAAACTCGGCACTTTTATGATACAACTTGTATTCTGAAAAAAAATAACGTTCCTTTCTTTCAGAGATGCTGATAGGTACGCGTCCTGCGTCCCTGACGCACAAAAATCTAAGAGGACGCAGTAAAATCTTATCCATGCGTCCCAGTATTTTTCTTTTTTCTTCTCCTACCATTTCAAGCTAATTGTAAATATATTCCAATAGTTTCTTAGACACGAATTACACAGGACAGGTTACAAGGTAGAAGTCAGACGGCTTTAGTTGGAACCCATACATTTTCCCGGGGACTCATTCAAAGCTAATATGTGCGTCCCAGAACGCATTAAATCAAAAAGCTATTAGCATCACTGTTCAATGTTCATTTTTTATCTTGGTAAATACAGCCTCAATCTCGGTACTTTTATGACACACCCTGTATAATAAATTTGAAAGACTAACGAAATTAAATAAGAACACATATAAAAAGGTTACACTTATTTTGATTACATTTTAATTGGTTTCTATATAAAATCATAGGATTGATTTTAATATGTTGGAGAACAAAACAATAATATTAAAGATCAATAACACCAAGTAATTATTCATTAAACTCGGTTTTGTGAAAACCAATATGCAAATTAACTCTTTCTCTCTCTCTCTCTGTCTCTGTCTCTGTCTGTCTCTGTCTTTGTCTCTCTCTCTCTCTCTCTCTCTCTCTATATATATATATATATATATATATATATATATATATATATCGATATTCAATGGCTTGTCAGAAACTATTATCCGGTATTTTTCCCTTCTTTCTGACCACAGTGTTGGTCAGCGAGAAAAACACCTGCCGGTCATAAAGTACAAATCAGATATGTATGACCCATGTATATATTGATTATATGAATTGTGTTTGTCATTCGAAATGCTCTACGTTCACAACAAACTCGATGTGATAATTCCAGACAAGCTGGAATATACAGCTAGAGAGAGAGAGAGAGAGAGAGAGAGAGAGAGAGAGAGAGAGAGAGAGAGAGAGAGAGACGTGTTATATCTAATTACTATCAGTGCCAACTTATTAGCAGAAGGGAGGGCCTCTGTTGGTGTTTGTCACCTAAAATATCTCATAGCAATAATAAAATGTTAATTAAGATACATATGCTCAAAAGTGCATGCTACTTCAACTGTGCATTTAAATATTGAATGGTCGGTTTTTAGTGTTCACGTCCGTACACGAGAGGGTGGCTGACATGCAACACTCCACTTAGTAGACCAGCCCACCAGGGTAGGGGTCCAGTGGCTTCGGTCCTGGATCTTTATAAGTCGATCCCAGGGGGCTGTCCGCCCCAGGCAATACCTACCCCCTTGACCTAAAGGGACAGGGCTGGGTTTATTTTTCCTGGACCCGTCCAACAGGGTGGGAGTCCAGTGGCTTCGGCCCTGGATCTTTACAAGTTAATAGCATCGATCCCAGGGGGGCTGTCCACCCAGGCAATACCTGACCCTTGACCTAAAGGGGCAGGTCTGAGTTTATTGCCCAGCGCCTGAGGCGCCATCTTGAGGGGGAATGCCGACGGGATCGACGCAATTTTTTCCACCTACCACCCATGAGTTTCGGCTTATGGGTGGGCCCACATAAAAATGTCCATGTGCCACGCCCTCATAAGTGGGATGAGAGGCAAATGCCTGCAACACTCCACTTTGGCTAGACGGGCGGTCGGAGAGGCCCCCTTCCAATCATTCGGCTGGTCACGTTAAGCCCTAGTACCTATATAATTATCACAACCCTTTTGTCCTTATGGCAAGGCCCAAACCTTTTTATCATATAGTTATTTACTAAGCGTAGCTTAGATACGGCACAAAGCCAGAAGTATGGGGCACCCAGTGAGAATCGAACTCACTAATAATGTTTTGCTAATCTTGCTTGCTAACCGTTACACAACATGAGGTGCCCGATATAGTTATTTAAAAACCTTAGCTTAGATGTGGCACAAGGCCAGAAGTATGGGGTGCTCTGTGAGAATCGAACTCTCTATCAATGGTCTGCTAATCTAGCTTGTTAAGCATTACACTACATGATTATAGTTATTACTAAGCTTAGCTCGGACCATGTGACCTTTAGGCACCCCTTTTTGATCTCGATTAAGAAAATACATGTTTTTCATTTACTCCGTCAATATCCGGTTGTTTGTTAACAGACGATTTTTAGAGGTTTTTAAAAAATTATAAAACTAACCCCTAACCCTAACCCCTAAACCTAACACTGACCCTAACAAACAACTGGATATTGACGGTGTAAATGAAAAACATGTCCTTCTGAATTGAGATCCAAACGGGTGCCTAAGGGTCATATGGTCCCTTAGCTCGTTAACCATTACACCGCGTGAGATGCCCCCTTTTTATGATATATGTGCTAGAAGGTGATGGATGAGGTCATTAATATCCTGGGTATGATGTTACACTCTATCTAAGTCTATTCCCATCTATCTATCTATCTATCTATCTATCTAAGTCTGTTCCTTTCTATCTATCTATCTATCTATCTATCTATCTAAGTCTATTCCCATCTATCTATCTATCTATCTATCTATCTTTCTATCTATCTATCTATATATATGTATGTATATATATATATATATATATATATATATATATATATATATATATATATATATATATATATAGCAGTCTATTCCTTTTATCTATCTATCTCTCTCTCTCTCTCTCTCTCTCTCTCTATATATATATATATATATATATATATATATATATATATAAGTCTATTCCTTTCTATCTATCTATCTATCTATCTATCTAAATATCTAAGTCTATTCCCATCTATCTATCTATGTATCTATCTAACTATCTATCTACCTAAGCCTGTTCCTTTCTATCTATCTATCTATCTATCTATCTATCTAAGCCTGTTCCTTTCTATCTATCTATCTATTTATCTATCTAAGTCTATTCCCATCTATCTATCTATCTATCTATCTATCTATCTATCCAAGTATATTCCCATCTATCTATCTATCTATCTATCTATCTATCTAAGTCTATTCCTTTCTATCTATCTATCTATCTATCTATCTATCTGTCTATTTCTTTCTATCTATCTATCTATCTATCTATCTATCTGTCTATTCTCATCTATCTATCTATCTATCTATCTAAGTCTATTCCTTTCTTTCTATCTATCTATCTATCTAAGTCTATTCCTTTCTATCTATCTATCTATCTAAGTCTATTCCTTTCTATCTATCTATCTATCTATCTATATAAGTCTATTCCTTTCTATCTATCTATCTATCTATCTATCTATCTAAGTCTATTTCTATCTATCTATCTATCTATCTAAGTATATTCTCATCTATCTATCTATCCATCTATCCAAGTATGTTCCTTCCTATCTATCTATCTATCTATCTATCTAGGTCTATTCCCACCTATCTATCTATCTATCTATCTATCTATCTATCTATCTATCTATCTAAGTCTGTTCCTTTCTATCTATCTATCTATTTATTACAAACATTAAAAACAAAAAAAGAAAATTCATACATTTGAATTTTGTCACAACATTTTAAACCGAGTGTCTATTCTTAAAAAACGATTTTGTGATCGTCGCCCGATATGGCGCTGCACGTTACACTGTGAATAATTTGAAGCATTAAAAGCAAATACCGAAATATACACGTTCATATCTCAACAATAACAGGGATTAATACGGACAGCTAGGAACACGACTTTACAGGGTCCTAGCACTTCTGAAGATGGGATATTAATCCCGAAATATTAAGGGAATATCAAAAAATAAAAACACACACACACACACACACACACACACTCTCTCTCCCTCTCTCCCTCTCTCTCTCTCCCTCTATTTACCTCCCTCTATTTTAATCTGTTAAATTCTGTCTCTCTCTGAGTCTCTCTCTCTCTCTCTCTCTCTATCTATCTATCTATATCTATATATATATATATATATATATATATATATATATATATATATATATATACGAGGGTTTCAAAAAGTAATGCCATTTTGTTTAGGACAGGTATAATTACCAACAGAGGAACGTGTATCATACATGAAAATGAAGCTGGTCCTCTGTGGATCACATTTCTGCTTCTCCACATAGTAACCGTTTCTCTCAATATTAATGTTCTACCTTCGAATACGAACATTTTTCACCGTCACGTAAAATACTGTTGACTGTTCTTTGAGCCAATTCTTCACTGCAGATTTCACTTTCCCCTCACTGGAACAATGTTTGCCTCTCAAGCCCTCTTTCATGGGGTCGAAGAGATGACAGTCTGAAGGCGCTAAATCTAATGAGTATGGAAGATGCGATAAAGTTGTCCACCCGAATGAAGTGATTTTCTTCCTTGTCCTGATGCTTGTGTGTGGTCGAGCATTGTCATGCAGAAGGAGGACATTGTCGATTGGCAAGTTGGGTCTTACTCGTCGGATTATTACTCTGAGCTTCGTTTAGGGTCTCAATGTAGGCCTCTTATAAAAAAAAGACTTCCCATGAAATAAAGAAAATGGCATTACTTTTTGACGCATCCTTAATATTACAAACTATAAACTTATTTCTACTGACATACACACACACATACACACTCACATATAAACACACACACACACATACATATATATATATATATAATATATATATGGTGGACTCTCTAAAACTAAAGGAAGCGCGTGGTGTATTGGTTAAAGTAATGGGAAATGGAATCGTCGACCCGAGTTCAAATCCTGGACATAGTAATTGCATTTCACTTAGCGCTAATACCATTGGGAAAGTTATGAATCCTACTCTCCCTCCAGCTATGGGTAAATAGCAGGGCAGACTGGGTTCTTTAACCATGGTCTAGGAGAAGGAAAACTCTGAATTCAAACCTGTTAAACTCCGCTTAAGAAATTGACCTTGTGTCGTATCCTGCTCGTGCGGAGGAGTTGGTAAATATATATATGGTGGACTCTCCTATCGTAAACGATAGATGAGGCTTAGCATTGAGTACTTTGTTTCCTCCACGTTGTGCACGCTATCAAGAAGATATTTTGTGTTTTTTCCAGCGTGATACAAGCCCGGCCTTGTTGCGAGCTACGAAGCCACACTGACATGAAATTTTCTAAAGCAGGAGTCAGATGTTTTTGCTTTAAAATTAGACGGAGCTGATCACGATGTTTCAGTCTATATTCTTCAAAACTCTTTAATTTAGCGAAACATGCTTTACTCCATTCTTTCCGATTTGATGCTAGATTTTCTCAGCCACTCAGATCAATATTGAGGCGCTAAAAATTATCGTTCGATTTGTCTTTATAACGCAATAGTGGACTTCCAATAAAACGCTTTTTTGATAATTTCCCGTATAATATCTTATTTGGAAGCCTGTTCTCATTCATTCTGACAACGTTACCAGGCCACCTAAGCTGACCCTTTGATAGTAAGCCTTCAATACTTGCAATTTTAGAACATTTTTTTAGTATTGCACAATTCTTTATATGATATTATATATAAAATATTTTTATATGATATGTATATTAAATCCATTATGTAACAATATTACCTAATAATATCCGTTGTGGTTGTATTTTTTTACACTAAAAATAATAGAATTATTGACGAGAGTGTATTATTGTTTTCAACTTCTGAAAATCTGTGTTAGTTCTCCACATGTGTTTTAATGAAATTCTAGAGGGTAAGGGGAAAAGAGAGTTAGGGGAAAGGAGAGTAAGGAGAATGGAGAGTTTAATCAGAAAAGAGACAATCCCCGGCTTGAATTTCGCTTACAACAAAACAAGTGACATTCCTAATGAAAATTATACTTGCTTCCATTCGAAAATGTTAGATTTATCTGATAAGCAAGAGGGAGAGAAAGAGACATAGAGATAGAGATAGATAGATAGAAAGATATATATATATAGAGAGAGAGATAGAGAGAAAGAGAGTGATTGAGAGTGAGAGACAGAGACAGAGAGAGAAGGGGACGGTGGATATTTCCTGTTTACGTCTAGATTTATTTGTTCACAATGGACAGTGTTAACTCGTCAAAATTCACTTTCTGCTTAATGATATACATACATATACATACATACATACATATATATATATATATATATATATATATATATATATAATATATATATATATATATATATATATATAAAAGGTTTTAAGAAGAACTGCAAGGAAAAAGCTTAATTTTTAAAGGAAGAAAGAAAGAAAGGAAAAAGAATGGGAAATTTAATGAAGAAAGAAAGAAAGAAAGAAAGAATCTAATATGCATTTGGCCTGAAGGTCACATAAGTGAGAAACTGTCAGTAAACAGGTGTTGATTCCATGTCCACGGTACCTTAAATTAATATTATATATATATATATATATATATATATGTGTGTGTGTGTGTGTGTGTGTGTGTGTGTGTGTAAAAATGGAATTGGAATTGAATCCGACGATATGAGGAAGAATGAATAAAGAAAAGAAAGTACAGAATGGATAATAAAAGATGAATTTAATCAATATCACTTACACATGTGTTTCGGTCAGTTTATCTATGTGTACACGATTCAAACTATTATTATTATTGAATAAACAAATGAAATGAATCTGATGAAGGTCGAATTTTCTCTGTGTACGGAATATTTTTACATTTTTCTATTATCATTATTTCATTTCATTTGTTTATTTAATAATAATAATAGTTTGAATCGTGTACACATATATAAACTGACCGAAACACATGTGAAAGTGATATTGATTAAATTCATATTTTATTATCCATTCTGTACTTTCTTTTCTTTATACATTCTTCCTCATATATATATATATATATATATATATATATATAAGATTTTTGGATGTTTGTTTATTTAGAAACGTTGCTGATAAAGTATATATTAAATTTTTACTTGAAGGCACTTACAACGCATGTATCGCATAAAATTCGATACTTTTTCTTATAGAAAATGAACTTGACAAGTGTAATCCCAGTAAAGGATGGCTCGATGTGTAGAATACCGTACAGACTGTTTCGACTTTATTAAGTCTCATCAGCGGTATATACTAACGATTTCCCTCCGACAGAAATCGAAACCGGGACTTCAGCAGACGCAGTGAAACACTAGTGAAACACTTTTATCGCCTCGGCCACAGTACACAGCTGACCATCCTAGCGAAATTAAGCGAATTTTATGCGATACATGCGTTGTAAGTGCCTTCAAGTAAAAATTTAATATATACTTTATCAGCAACGTTTCTAAATAAACAAACATTCAAAAATCTTATTCACTTCGCCGAAGGGCATTCGGTCTGTTTGTTGTTATTATTCTCTCAATAGCGCCCCCTTACCTATTATGGTAGAGGCGCATAGTATCGCTTGACAAGCTTAATTTCGCTAGGATGGTCAGCTGTGTACTGTGGCCGAGGCGATAAAAGTGTTTCACTAGTGTTTCACTGCGTCTGCTGAAGTCCCGGTTTCGATTTCTGTCGGAGGGAAATCGTTAGTATATACCGCTGATGAGACTTAATAAAGTCGAAACAGTCTGTACGGTATTCTACACATCGAGCCATCCTTTACTGGGATTACACTTGTCAAGTTCATTTTCTATAAGAAAAAGTATCGAATTTTATGCGATACATGCGTTGTAAGTGCCTTCAAGTAAAAATTTAATATATATATATATATATAAGGTAAGGCAAAAAGTATCGAGATATTTGTATTTTTGACACACCTTGTATTCTGAAAAAAAATAACGTTCCATTCATTATTTTTTTCATAATGCTATGTGTGTCAAAAAGTACCAAGTTTAAAGCTGTTTTTACGAAGATAGAAATGAAGAATGAATGAACTATATTTTTTCAGAATACAAGGTGTGTCAAAAAGTGCAAAAATCTCAATACTTTTTTGACATACCTTATATATATATATATATATATACATATTCACACGCATATGTGTTCGATATCTATCTATCTATCTCTATCTCTCTCTCTCTCTCTCTCTCTCTCTATATATATATATATATATATATATATATATATATATATATATATATATATATATATATATATATATATATATATATATATATATATATATATATATAGTGCTGCTGTGGAGGTGATTTCGTAAAGTTTATCATCTTAGGAAATAGACTCGGTGATCCAGAGTTCAAATCCTAGACGAAGCTGTTTATGATTCGGCTGACGCTAATTCGTTCTTCTATTTGATCTCCTTTTCTTCCCCCCCCCCTCAGCTACGGGTAAATAATAGGGCAGTATTGATACAACAACCTGTCTAGAAAAAAATTTGAATTAAAATCTTGTGTCGCACCCTGGCCGTTGATTAGAACCGAGACAAAAAGTGTGTTAGTTGCTTAAATTTTTCCGGCATGTCATTCCCTGTTGGGTTATTTTATGCCGTAGACGTTTTGTTTTATTTATTCTTCATTATTGCTCAATTTTTTAAAACTCAATTTTTTAAACACATTTTTCTAATTCGTTTTTTCTATTTAACCCATAGATGGGACCCTAACAGGTATTACCACTCCCGGTCAGAGTTGATCTGGGATTAAGGCATTCACGAGAACTCCAGAAGTGGAACTTCACCATCGGATAGAGTTTAACGTCTTATCCAGGACATTAAGACGCTCAGACACTGCCTTCTAGCACATCAATAGTGTTGGGACAATAATAGAGGTGCTAGAGCTTAACGTGATCGGCCGCTTAAGTAAGTGTCAAAGCGGAGTGTTGCATGTCATGGACAGCTCAGTCACCAGGGTTCCATCCCTAAGAATTACGGGTCGGCACCTCCGGAAAACAGGTATCACCATTAGGGGTGGTCTAACCCCTCTGCAGAGGTGCCGTTGCTGTATTCTAAACCCCCAACTGACAGGGCGGATTCAAGTAGCCCTAATGTGATAGAATAATCCCCCATCAGTTTACGCCGCGGTGGTTCGTCTCTTAACTTATCGCTTATGCGAATGGTTTAAATTGTCTTCACACAATTTGGAGGCGTGTAGAGTAATGGATGGCTCAGCCACCAGGGACCGCTCCCGATCAGAGTTGACCTGGGGTTAATGCATTCATCAGAGCTCTAGAAGTGGAGCTTCACCATTGGATAGAGTTTGATGTCGTATCCAGGATATTAGGACCTGGATCCTTAAGCACCACGAGTCGCCACCCACGGTTAACAGGTTGCCCCATTGGGGGGGGGTCATTCTGTAGAGGTGCAGTTGATGTATTTTAGAGTCCTGGCTGACTGAGTGGAGAAAAGTTTGGCTTCTAATTACTAACATGATTTAAGTGTTTTTTTTTTTGTGTGGATTTTTTTTTTACGGCATATCAACCTCAGTGGGTCATTTAATGCCGACTATGTTTTGAAATAAATTCATTCTTAATGGATACTCAATTGTTTTTATAAACTCTTTTTTCTTCTATTTAACTCATAGATGGGACACTAACAGGTACTACCATTCCGGGTCAGAGTGCATCAGGTAGCAATGATGAGGAAGTGGTGCTCCACTTTCCCCAAACCTCCAGAACCTTACAATCAGATAGAGTTTAGCGTCATTCCCCGGACGTGAAGAAACTCAACCCACGCCTTCTAGCACCGTTATGATAGAAAGGGTTGGGGTTTGCCATAAGGGCAATAGGGTAATTCAAGTGGAAAGAAATGCTATTGCAATCAACATAACTGATAACTGTTCGTGTTTTCAATGCTAATTTTTAAAAATATCTTAAATAGAATTAAATTGTTGAAAATCAAATTTTATTTTTTTCTGTCCTAAAATTATGTTTACAGTCGATGAAGCAGATTTAAAATTTGAAATCAAATTGCATTTTAAAGGAATTGGCAAAGTCGTGAGTTAATTTCCAACTGCACAAAATCTATAATGGTCTTTGAAATCTTTGGTAATAAAAACGAATTTGGTGCGGGTTCAGTTCTTTTCTTTCTATAAAGTAAAAGGCATAAAGACCATAAAAATATACTATTTCTCTGAATGTTTGAGATGAGGCTTGAAGATTAGCATAAGGTTCCCGAGTCCGAGAAGGTTCCCGAGTCCGACAAGAAATACCTAAAGAAGGCCGGAGAGTATATCGGCCGAAACGTTGTACAAATAAAAATGAAGATGGGGACAATAGTCCGAATAACGCAGATAATACATAAAAAAATATACTTCGCATAAGTATTTGAAAAAAAAAAAACATATCCTGTTCATTTTATCAGATTATCTACTTTTAATCTCTCTTTCTCTCTCCCCCTCTCTCTCCCTCCCTCTCTCTCTCTCTCTCTCTCTCTCTCTCCCTTTGTATTCATATATATACAACGTGTATCAAAAAAGTATCGACATTTTCTGTACTTTTGACACTCCCTGTATTGTGAAAAAAATAACGTTCCATTATTTCTTTACTTCTATCTTGGTAAATACAGATTTGAAATTGATACTTTTTGGATACAACTCGTATTCTGAAAAATCAATGAATGTAATTGTATATATATATATATATATATATATATATATATATTGGTTAGGAGGTTGATTTAGAAAGCTATCACAATGCAGGTGTAAAGAAAAAATAATTAACGGTAACAATGATGTTGTGTGTTAATATCTCTTTTTTCAAAAGATCACTGGAACATTATATATATATATTAATATATATATATATTAATATATATATATATATCTGTGGGTGCGTGTGTGGGTGGGGGTGTGTGTGCGTGTGTCTGTGTGTGTGTATTATATATATAAGTATATTGTATATTGGGGAAAACTTTTTCTTACTCTCTCTCTCTCTCTCTCTCTCTCTCTCTATATATATATATATATATATATATATATATATATATATATAGAAAGACAGACATATGTATACATTCATTCATCTATTTGGTATGGATATATATATGTATATATGTGTATGTGTCTGTCATATGTATACATATATCTTATATTTGGGGGAAAGTTTTGGTTGTTGTAGAAGAACAGTCAGTATCTCTTAAACCTTTAAATATTGATACATAAATTAATATTCATCGTTTTATTTCTGATCATTTTTTGATGCTCCTAGAACAACCAATTTTTTTTTCAATAATATATAATGTATGTATGTATATATATAATACATATATTTATGCTATAAAAATAGAAAAATAGAAAAATACAAATACTGTTTTTAGTCATGAATGGATGGTGAATGTCCATGTTAGAATAGGTAAAAAATACTGATGACTTACCAATTGTGTTCAAATTAATAATGTAGATTATACTGTACTTTGGAGATATTTACACTCATTTTTGTTAGCCCATTAAGACAGTAAAACTGCTATATGCTATCTATCTATCTATCTATCTATCTATTATTTTACTAAAGCTGAGATTATCAACTTTCATTTCCTACAGGTTTTTTTTTCTATTTATGTTAATGACACAATATTTATACTCAGATATTCCTTGGTTTTAGGACTACTTAATGTTTGAAAAAAATGTAATCTTAATTGGTTTTAATTAGTCGTAATTATCAATTAAGTCAACAACTGACCCGTCCCCCACTGTCCTTCTGCATTACTCTCACCCTCTCTATGTATGAGTAAGAATGAGAGAGTAAGTGACGGAGAGTTATTGTGTTAGACATTTAACTATGTTAAAATTAATTTTAATATAGGGGTGAACTGGTAAAGACATACCCACCTTGGGCTAGCAGTGGACTCGGCCTTCCGAAAGTTCGTTTCTCCAGTCAGCATAAAAAGGAGTTGTTGTTTTTTTGCTTGGACGTCGGGGTAGGGGAAAGCAGTTTGTAGCTAGGTACCATTGTGTTATCTACGGGTCACATTTTATCTAGTATATATATATATATATATATATATATATATATATAGAGAGAGAGAGAGAGAGAGAGAAGAGAGGGAGAGAGAGAGGGGGAGAGATGTGATATGATATGATATGATATAGATAAATATGTGTACGCATCAGATGGTTAAATCGAACTTAGCGGACCTAAATTGCACCATCGTATGTCACCCCGCCGAAAGAAAAAGAAAAAAATTCAGGGAATTAACCGAACTTAATGAAATGTTTAATGGTGATATATTAATGAATAAAAAATCTAATGCACCAGTTATTTTATTTAAAAACTTCTACATTTTTTCATGTCAGTTAACTTTGAACTACGCATCTTTGAAAATCAGTGTTACGCCTTAAATTTAATATTTTCTTAAATATATACATTTTTCAAATATTCCACGTTAACATTTATATTTATTATACAACAAAATGGTGTTTGAGATTAAAATTCCAAAATGAAGGAACAACGTTCTTTAACTGCGAAACTGTTTTCACCGGTCAAAATTGCAACATTAACTTCCGCAATTAACTGCAATTAATTAATATTTTGATTAATTTAGTGGAAATTAACCCTGAAGATTCTTATGGTGAAACTCGAGTAGGTTATTTCCGTACACACTGTAATACTAAAACCGCTCTACTAACGTATTGAGCACTTTATATTTGTTATAACACTGACTTATCCGATTAATACTTTTATCAACCAAATATTGGGATTAACTCAATATTTTCTACTGGTAAGTTATTCTCTTTATTGTATATATATATATATATATATATATATATATATATATATATATTATGAAGATTTTCGGAGCATGAGGGTTCATATACACAATGAACACCCACACAATGATTTGTCTATAGTGGTGAAGGCTTGTGTTGGACCATCCACACTTTTTGGCACAGTCGATAGGAAAGAATTGGTGCATAAAGGGTTGCCACAAACCCAATCAACGACCGACCTCAGGAATTTTGAATTCAGTTATCCCTCTCCTAGACTGGTTACCTACCCAAGGCTGAAAGGCCCAGTCTGCCCTACTATTTAACCCATAGCTGGAGGGAGAATATATGGATTCATACCTTTCCCAAGGGTATTAACGCTATGTGAAATGCCAACAGCTTCGTCTAGGAATTGAACTCGAATCAACGAGTCCATTTTCCACGAATCTAACCACTAGCCCACGCGCCTCCATATATATATATATATATATATATATATATATATATATATATATATATATATATATATATATATATATATATATATATATATATATATATATATATATATATATATATATATATATATATATATATATATATATATATATATATATATATATATATATATATATATATATATATATATATATATATATATATATATATATATATATATATATATATATATATATATATATATATATATATATATATATATATATATATATATATATAATATATATATATATATATATATATATATATATATATATATATATATATATATATATATATATCCGTGTGTGTGCATTTATCTATCAATCTATCGATCTATCAATATATTTTTCTATTCAAGCCTATTTATTTCCATCTAGTTCAGTTTTCCATTCTTATATCTCACTGTCTATATAAACCTGTTCAATTCTATCTATCTTAGATAAAGAGATCGATTGAAGTAGCATGACAGAAAGAGAGAAATAAATAATCGAGAGAAGAAACGAAAGAGAAAGAAAAAAACGAGGTAAGAAAAGATCTAAGAAAGAGAAAGAGAGAAAGAAAGATACGAGGGAAGAAAAGATCTAAGAAAGAGAACGAGAGAAAAAAGAGATGAAGGAAAAATATCTAAGCAAGAGAACAAAGAAAAAGAAAGAGATGAAGGAAAAAAAGATCTAAGGAATAGAACGAGAGAAAGAAAGAGATGAGGGAACAAGGATCCAAGAAAGAGAAAGAGAGAAAAAAAGAGACGAGGGAAGAAAATATCTAAGAAAGAGAACGAGAAAAAGAAAGAGCCGAGGGAAGAAAAGATCTAAGAAAGAGAAAGAGAGAAAGAAAGAGACGAGGGAAGAAAAGATCTAAGAAAGAGAAAGAGAGAAAAAAGAGACAAGGGAAGAAGATATCTAAGGAAAAAGAACGAGAGAAAGAAAGAGACGAAGGAAGAAAAGATCTAAGAAAAAGAACGAGAGAAGAAAACAGATTAAGGAAAAAAGATCTAAGAAATAGAACGAGAGAAAAAAGAGACGAGGGAAGAAAGAGATGAAGGAAAAAAGATCTAAGAAAAAGAACGAGAGAAGAAAAGAGATGAAGGAAAAAAAGATCTAAGAAAAAGAACGAGAGAAGAAAAGAGATGAAGGAAAAAAGATCTAAGAAAGAGAAAGTGAGAAAAAAGAGACGGGGTAAGAAAAGATCTAAGAAAGAGAACGAGAGAAAAAAGAAACGAGAGAAGAAAAGAGATGAAGGAAAAAAAAGATCTAAGAAAGAGAACGAGAGAAATGTATCTTTAGGAGGAAGAGTACAATGTTTGGTTGCTATTCTAATGTTTGCTTGTATTGCAACACTTTTGCATTGGCCAATCACGTCTCTGCTTTTTTTGGTATGGAATTAGATTTCGCGTTCTTTTCTTCATTTTCAATTCTTAATTTTAACGTGAATAGAAGCTTTGTTGAAATCCTTTAAATAAAGAACCGCTACAACCATGAACATATTCCGTGAAAAAACTGTATAAATTATTATTCATTCTAAATCATCACCAATAACACTTTCTTTTATATTTCTTTTCTTTTATATATTTTCCTTTTCAATTATTTTTGTTGTTTCTATTTTCCCTCCTTTTTTGATGAAAAAAAAATGTCTTTCTGTCCTTGTATTCTGCCGCCATATTACCATCCACCATATTACCATCCGCCATCTTTTTTTTTAAAATTCTTTTTTTGTTTGCACGTATTTGATTTTAACGCAATGAAAATTCATAGAAATTTGAAAGCGTCCCATAAAATTCGTTACTTCTTTTCTGTTTCTTTATTTTCTTTCTTTTCGCGATTCTTTCGAAACCCACACACAGTGTTTTTCGGTGAGGATTGGTTTTGCTTCGATTTTGTATTCAATTCACTAAACGGAACGAGAGAACAGAGAAAAGTTTTCTTTTGTCCGATGTTTTCGTAAGAATTAAATTCACAGGTCATTTAAATTCAGATTTCTGTCGACATTTCTATTTTTCGCGTTTATTTTTCATTTATTTTTTTTAAAGAAAATTTGATATTTATTTTCCTTTCCTTCTTTCTCTATTTTCTATTCTGATTTAAATTGGCCATTTATATTTTTCATTCTCACTTCTTTCTTTCTTTTATTCTATATCTCTTTTATTCTTTGTTTTCTTTCTTTCTTCCAATATATTTCCGTTTTTCTTTTTTTCTTCTATATGTTTACTCTTTCTTTCTTTTTGCCAATATATTTTATTTCCTTCTTTCTTTTTTCTCTACCTATCCTTTCTTTCTTTCTTTTAGCCAATATCTTTCTTTCTTCTTTCTTCTTTCTTCTTTCTTTCTTTCTTTCTTTCTTTTCTTTTTTTCAGTATTTTTTTCTTTCATTCTTCTATATGTTTATTTCCTTCTTTCTTTTTCTCTGCCTATCGTTTCTTTCTTTCTTTTAGTCGATATCTTTCTTTCTTTTCTTTCTTTTCTTTCTTTCTATATGTTTTCTTTCTTTCTTTCTTTTTTACCAGTATATTTTTCTTCTTTCTTTCATTCTTCTATATGTTTATTTCTTTCTTTCTTTTTTCCAATATATTTTCTTTTCTTCTTTTTCTTCTTTTTTCTATATCCTTCGTTTTTTCCTTCTTTTTCTAATGTCTTTGATGATTTATTTCTTTCTTCCTTCCAATACATTTCGTCTTTCTTTCTTTTCTTCTGTATGTTTCCTTCTTTCGTTCTTTTTCCAATATATTTCTTTTCTTCTTTCTTTATTTTCATCTATATCATGCCTTTTTTTCTTTCTTTTTTACTAATATATTTCATTCATTTTTTTATTTCTATTTGACTATATCTTTCCTTATTTCTTTCTTTTTTCCAATATCTTTTTATGTCTTTCTTTTCTTCTATATTTTTATTCATTCATTCTTTTTTCTTTCTTCCAATATTTTTCCGTCTTTTTTCTTTTTCTTCTATGTGTTTCCTTCTTTCTTTCTTTTTACCAATATATTTTTATTTCCTTCTTTCTTTCTTCTACATCTTTCTTTTTTCTTTTACCAATATCTTTGTTTGTTCCAATGTCTTTCCACTTTATTTTTTCTTCTATATATACCCTTCTTTTCTTTCTTTCTTTCTTTCTTCTTTCTTTCTTCCCCTTTCTTTCTTTCTTTCTTTCTTTCATCTTTACTTTTTCCTCTCTTTCTTTCTTTCTTTTTTTTCCTTTCTTTCTTTCTTTCTTTCTTCCTTTTCTTCTTCTTTACTTCTTCCCCCTTCTTTCTTTCTTTCTTTTTTCCTTTCTTTCTTTCTTTCTTTCTATTCGTCGATATATTTCTTTCTGTAATTTTACGTTGTCTATAGATCTTTTTTCCTTTATATCACTTTTATTCTCATTTCCATATTATTCATTCGTTTCTTTATTTTTTATATTTCTATTCCTCTCTCTCTCTCTCTCTCTCTCTCTCTCTCCCCTCTCTCTCTCTAAACCCTCTCCCTATTCTTTTACTCATTATTTCTTTCTAATGTCATCTATTCTTTCTTAATTTATTTTTTTCTTTATATATATATATATATATATATATATATATATATTATATATATATATATATATATATATACACACACACATATATGTATATATATATACACAACACATATATGTATATGTATATATACACACATATATGTATATATATATACACACACACACACATATATGTATACACACACACACACAATATATATATATATATATATATATATATATATATATATATTTGTGTGTGTGTTTGCGTTTTTATTCTTTAATTTTTTTTTTACTTTATTGTATTTTTTTGTCTTTCGCTTTGCACATATATATATATATATATATATATATATATATATATATATATATATTGTGACGAGTTTATAGAAAATACAATAAGGTTATGTTGTTAGTATATCAACTCTGGCTCACACATAAATTATATATATATATATATATATATATATATATATATATATATTTGTGTGGGTGTTAGTTTCCCTATGTGTGCGTATTTCACTTTATAATAAATAGCATTTGTTTCGAAACACACTCATACCATAAATACCGACGTACAACGTGCGTCTATTTTACTTTAAAACAAATACCGTTTGTTTAAAAACTAAAAAAACATAGTTTCAAACCTAAAATGGCTGAACCAGTCGTTGCAAGTAAAACGTGACTCTATACAATAAAATTTTAGATCCAATATAAAGAATCGTATTAAAAGAAGAACTAATAAATCATCCAACTCATGACTCAGAGTTTCACGGTTTCTCGATCATCAAGTAAATATTGGTGATTAATTGCAAAAAGTAATAGCTTCATGGATAAGATGATTATTTGTTTTCCTTTTTTAATTCGATATCATATATATATAATATATTATATAATATATAATTTATTAATATTTTAATAAAAATTTTTTTATAAAATTTAATAAATTTAATTTTAATTTATTTTAATTTGATTTTTTTTAAAATTTTTTTATTGATTTATTGTAAACTTTATATTTTTTGCTTGAAGTCCAATTACAATGCGTATATCGCATAAAATTATCTCCTT
>CM042169.1:15519044-15526544 GCA_023376005.1 Doryteuthis pealeii
CATGTGCCCTGGTCACATCATATCCGTGGCGAATACTATACTATAATATCTGTGATTGCGCAGATGATTACACTGAATAGCGAGTTCAATCCTAGTTGGATGCCCTTTACTTGAGGCCTTGAGTCACATTCTACGCGTGGTGAACGTGTTGAAAAATAAGCCCATCCCATCGTGGTGTAATGGTTAGCAAGTTGGTCTCGCACACCAATAATACCGAATAGCGCGTTCGAACCTCACTGGATGCTCTATATTTGGCCCTTGTGTCACATCCTATCCGTAGCGTCCATGTCAGTTGTAAAAAGGACTTCTAATCGTGGTGTAATGGCTAGCAAGTTTGTCTCGCAGATCCAATACTATTAGATAGTTCGGTCCTCGTTGGATTCTCCAAACGTGAGACCTAGTGTCACATCCAACGCGTAGCGAACGGGTTGGAAAAAAAGGCATCACATTGTGGTGTCATTGGTAGCCCAAGTTTTTCTCGTATATTCCAATACTACTGAATAGCGAGTTAGATCCTGGCTGCGATGCTACTTTGTTAAGTATCTGGTCGGCATCCTTAAAGTTCCAGAGTAAATAAGTAAGTAAGGCAAGCCAATAAGAATCGGCGTTATTAGTATTCTTGTAAGTCCTACGTCCAAGGGAATCCACGAGTGTCAATGACATAAGTTTAGAATGGGCCTCTTATTTAATACAACGAAGCACAGCAGCAGTGCCAGGATGGACAATAGAAATGCCTTCGTGGTCACGTGTACTCAACAGGTCTTTATTTAGGAGTGACCATTTCTCCCATGCCTATATATCAAATAATTGCGAACTTGAGTCATATGTTCTATGACAAACGGCGTTGGCAAATAACTACCTTCTTTGCCATAGAGCCACTTATTCCTTTAAACATGTCTCATTTAAATTTATCTTTATATATTAGATATATATATATATATATATAGATATATATATATACTAGAACACACACATACAACACAGTAACATATATGAGAAAGGACTACACACGCACCATATAACACCACACCACACATATATATATGAGAAAGACTACACACACACACACATTATATATATATATTATCATAAAGGTACACGGTAATAACCTACTCGAGTTTCACCATAAGGATCTTCAGTGTTAAATCCACTGGATTAATCAAGATATCGATTAATTGCAGTCGATTTCACGTCCGTGTTTTTCGCGATAACCGGTTGATTCCTTAAATAGATTTGCTCTACTAACGTATTGAGCACTTTATATTTGTTATATCGCTGTCTTATCATTGTGAAACTTAAATCAACTAACCACTGTGACCATTTTCACCGGTAAGTCACTTTTTCCACAAATACCGTATATATATATATATATATGTATATTAGAGAGTTTTATAATTTGCTTGAAGCATTGTGTATATATTGGTTTGGAGGTTGATTTAGAAGGCTATCACAATGCAGATGATTGGAATTATGGAAAAGAGTATGGTCTGCCAAAATATAACTCGTACTACTAACCGTAGTTGGGATACAGGTGTTAAGCTGTGTTAATTTTTATTCTATGCTACTGCTGCCTCTGATCAAGATTGAACCTGCAGTCTAGAGATAACTGACACTTAGAACTGTATTAAACTAACTCCTTTATCCACTAGGCTATGTGTCCAATGCTTTTTAATTGTAAATGACTCAAATATTTAATTGTAAAGGATTTTATTTAATTGTACAATTTTATTTAATTGTAAAAATATCCAAATAATACCAATTATCAAGAAACATCTAAAAAAAACTCCGAAAATAGTTTATTTTTGTTAATTTAAAAAAAAAAATAATCCTCTCATTATTGCCTGCATTGCTCCTGTATTCTAAGCCGAATCAAATGGCAACTTTCATAAAACATGAAGGGTTCAATCCCAAACGCAAACACACCAACTAAATAACTAAATTAGAGGAAATTGTTTATTATTGTTCTAGTTATTAGCATAAATTCAATTTCGTTTTGGTTTTGACGAGTTTTTGTTCAAAAGGAAGGCCGCATTGGGATTCAATCGGTGTCTGTAAATAGGTTGGTGTTGAAAACTGTGAGGAAACTATGGACGCACATTGTCCGAGCGTTGATAACGTAATGCGAATCTTCGGTGTCTCGGGTGCGGACAGACGCATTGTCACGTAATACGATCTTTGGCCGGGAATTGCCAAAACTGTTAATTTGATTTTGAAAAATAATCTCCTTGCCGACCAGTTGGGCCTTGATTCATTCAATAAATGCATCATTCATCTTCAACAAGGAATATTTATGCAAATTAGTTAAATCCGAGACATATGCCACGGTTTTAATTAAAACAACAACTAACAAGAATTGAAGATCAATATGAAAATCTGAATGTTTATTCATGATTTACACAAACATCCAATTAATATATAAGATACTTAGTTACATGTCTACAAAATGAATAGAATGAATTATCAAGCACGTATCTATCGAAAAAATATTCACAATATTCTATCTATCTATCTATCTATCTATCATATCTATATAATATATTATATATATATTATATATATTAAATAATGAGGAAAATGAGTAAAGAAAAGAAATGTAGGTGGATAAAATGAATTTATGTCGTATCAATTTTAATCTGATATGCACTTACACATGTGTTTCGCCGTCAGTTATCAAAGATGTATACGATTACCGCTATTATTATTATTATTAAAATAATCAGATGAAAAATTGTTTATTATTATCATGTATTCAGTTTTCATACGATATTTTTAAAAATAATAATAGCGTAATCCGGTATTACATTTTGATAAACGGATCGAAAAACACATGGTGTAATGATATCGATGAAAGTTGATATCGACTAAATTCATTTTATCCATCTACATTTCTTTCTTTAACTCATTTTTCCTCATATTGTCGATTCAATTCCCTGTTCCATTCTTACACCACATATACAATATATATATATATATATATTATATATTATATATTATATATATATATATATTAATATAATATATATAATATGCCCTTGGGAAAGTTATTTAAATCCATATATTTCTTCCCTCAGCTTATGGGTAAAATAGTAGGTAGTCTGAGGCTCTTTAACCTTGGATAGAAGCCAGTCTAGGAGAGGAAAGACGTCTGAATACAAAAATTCCTGAGGTTCGGTCGTTGAATTGTGTTTGTGGCATTCAGATTGCACCAATTTCTTTCCTATCGACTGTGCCAAAAGTGTGTGCCATGGTCCAACACAAGGCCTTCACCACTAAAACAAATCACTGTGTGTTTATTGTTATTAAACCCTCATGCGTCGAAAAAATTGACGAGAGAGTCCATTAATATATATATATATATATATATATATAAATATTATATATATTTATATATATTATATAGAGAGAGAGAGAGAGAGAGAAGAGACGAGAAAGACTGGTTTTATGCATGATTTACACCAAACATTCCAATTAATATATAAGATACTTATTTACCATGTTTGCAAAATAATGAGAATTAATATCAGCACGTATTCTATACTAAAAGAATATAATATATATAATATATATATATAAATATATAATATAGATATATAATAATATATATATCACGGTGTTTTTTCAACGGAACAGATTGACCGCTATTCGTAATACACTTCTCTACTCGAACATAATAGCATGTCAAACCCTCAAAAAAAACTTTTCAATTTTAATACATTTCGTTAATAATGCTTCCCTGTTCAAGAAAAAAAAAAAACTATCTAAATAATTTTCTCAAACAAGAAATTTTCTCCTGACGATGACTTCATCGGTTTTCCTGTTTCGGTCTTATCACTTTTTGTTCATACTATATATATATATATATATATATATATCTTTATTATAATGGAGATTGTGTATTTTTCCGTCTGTAACCGAAACTATATTACTACTCAAGTCACAATTCTCCTAGTTATTTATATAACATTCTCAATGATTTTATTTTTATTTAAACCTCAATTATTAATAAAATCGTTTTACATTATTAATACTGTTAACCATATCTACATACTAACAACATGCAATTATATTTATATATACAACAAAATAGCAGTTTACAGTATGAACGGGAAGGCTAATTTGCATATTGATATTAAAAATGTGATTTTAATAAATATGTGCTTAGTATTATTGATTTCTAACGTTTTGGTTTTGTTTTAATGAATATAAGCAAACATTTCTTTAATCAATCTTAAATGAAATCCATTAACAAGAAAAAATAACTGTCATTTTATTCTTCACTTCCTCTTTTAACTAAATACTTAAATTTGAAAAAATAACAATGAAAGACGAGAGTGATAGAAGAGTAAGTTTCAGTTGTTCTATTTTTCGATTATACCCCCCTCTGTTTCAAATCTTTTTATCTGCAATCTTATTTAGTTTCATTAGCCTTTCTAATTTAATATAATATATTAATATATTATTACATTAAAACTTAAATACTTGCACCCGGAGGGTGCATATATTTGCTAGTATATATATATATATATATATATATATATGTGTGTGTGTGTGTGTGTGTGTGTGTGCGTGCGAATAATGATAATTTTAAAGATAACTATGACTCTACCGCGGTTTCGGTCAGTTAAGATCTCGTCAGAACCTTACATTTTACTGGTCTAGTAAAATACCAGGTCCTGACGAGATTTTAATTGATCGAAACCGTGTAGACCCATAACTTTTAACGATCATCATTATTAAAGCTCTACATTTTACAAAGTATTGAGCACTCTTGACATAATACTACTCTAACGAAACCTTTGAAGCTGTATTCGGATACTATATATATATATATATATTATATATATATATATATATATATATATATATATATATATAAGAGAGATTAAAACAGTGGAAATGAATATGCTAGAAAACGGTTTCAAGATTTCTTATTTCCTTAAAGTAGCATTTAAAATAATCCACCCGGAATCCAAGTACTTGGCTTTTCTTTGAGAACGACCACCCGGATCTAAAGCGGGTATTTTCCATCACTCTTAAGAAATGATATTCAAATGATACCCAGGGTCGACAACTGCACACTTAACCGAATTACACACAAGAAAGAGGAGAAGGGACAATGGAAGAAGAAACCAAATACAGTTTCCGATACCCTCAATTTGGGGCGTCGTTTGTTTTAGGGGCTGGAGGCTTGGAGGGGGTAAAAGAAAGAAAGAAAGAAACATTATGTGCCACTTGGGGTTTTGTTACTTGTTTTGGGGAAACAATTTGACAGACAAGTACGAGGTGTGGACAAATGTTTGCAGAAGAAAAAAAAAACACCCAGCTTCGGTTAAATCGAACTTAACCGACCTAAATTCCACTATCGTATGTCACCTCGCCGAAAGAAAACAAAAACGAGGAAGGGCCGGGTTAGCTCAGTCGGTAGAGCGTTCGGCTAGAAGCCACAAGGTTCCTAGTTCGATACCGGTCCTCGCTAACTCAGCGTATGAGTAGCACAGGGATCTGTGCGGTAAAGTAAGGAGCTGATGGTAGGTGTGGCGCTCCACCTCAAATGCCAAAAATAATCTCCTTGGTCTAGTGCAAGTGAAAAGGGGATAGACTCCCTCGCTGATTGGCTGATACCGGTGACTTTACTTTTACTTATATATTAATGAATAAAATATATAATGCACCAGTTAATTCTATTTAAAAACTTACATTTTTTCAGGTTTGTTAACTTTGAACCACGTATCTTTGAGAATCTGTCTTACGACTCAAAGATACGTGGTTCAAAGTTAACTGACTAAAATAACTAGTGTATTATATATCATTATTCATTAAAACAATGAAATCAGAGAATAAAAATAAAATCGAGGAATTTAATGAAATTTTCAGTGTTGATTTTCAACACTGAAAATTTCATTAAATTCCTCGATTTTATTATTATTCTCTGATTTTGTTTTTGTTTTTTTCTTTCGGCAGGGTGACAAACGAGGGTGGAATTTAAGTTTGTTAAGTTCGATTTAACCCAGCTTCTGATATTTTACTCCGATTCTAGTTTAAAAAAAAAAATACTAACAAGAATATGCGCCCTCCGGATGTAAGTATTTCAGTTTGAATGTAATAAAATAGAAGGTGTGCCAAAAAAGTATCGATATTTTTTAATTTTTTGACACACCTTGTATTCTAAAAAAATAATGTTCCATTCATTGTTTATTTCTACCTTGGTAAATTCAGCTTCAAACTCGGCACTTTTATGATACAACTTGTATTCTGAAAAAAATTAACGTTCCTTTCTTTCAGAGATGCTGATAGGTACGCGTCCTGCATCCCTGACGCACAAAAATCTAAGAGGACGCAGTAAAATCTTATCCATGCGTCCCAGTATTTTTCTTTTTTCTTCTCCTACTATTTCAAGCTAATTGTAAATATATTCCAATAGTTTCTTAGACACGAATTACACAGGACAGGTTACAAGGTAGAAGTCAGACGGCTTTAGTTGGAACCCATACATTTTCCCGGGGACTCATTCAAAGCTAATATGTGCGTCCAGAACGCATTAAATCAAAAAAGCTATTAGCATCACTGTTCAATGTTCATTTTTTATCTTGGTAAATACAGCCTCAATCTCGGTACTTTTATGACACACCCTGTATAATAAATTTGAAAGACTAACGAAATTAATTAAGAACACATATAAAAAGGTTACACTTATTTTGATTATATTTTAATTGGTTTCTATATAAAATCATAGGATTGATTTTAATATGTTGGAGAACAAAACAATAATATTAAAGATCAATAACACCAAGTAATTATTCATTAAACTTTTTTGTGAAAACCAATATGCAAATTAACTCTCTCTCTCTCTCTCTCTCTCTCTCTCTCTCTGTGTGTGTCTTTGTCTTTGTCTCTGTCTCTCTGTCTCTGTCTGTCTGTCTGTCTCTGTCTCTGTCTCTGTCTCTCTCTCTCTCTCTCTATATATATATATATATCGATATTCAATGGCTTGTCAGAAACTATTATCCGGTATTTTTCCCTTCTTTCTGACCACAGTGTTGGTCAGCGAGAAAAACACCTGCCGGTCATAAAGTACAAATCAGATATGTATGACCCATGTATATATTGATTATATGAATTGTGTTTGTCATTCGAAATGCTCTACGTTCACAACAAACCCGACGTGATAATTCCAGACAAGCTGGAATATACAGCGAGAGAGAGAGAGAGAGAGAGAGAGAGAGAGAGAGAGAGAGAGAGAGAGAGAGAGAGAGAGAGAGAGAGAGGGAGAGAGAGAGACGTGTTATATCTAATTACTATCATGCCAACTTATTAGCAGAAGGGAGGGGCCTCTTTTGGTGTTTGTCACCTAAAATATCTCATAGCAATAATAAAATGTTAATTAAGATACATATGCTCAAAAGTGCATGCTACTTCAACTGTGCATTTAAATATTGAATGGTCGGTTTTTAGTGTTCACGTCCGTACACGAGAGGGTGGCTGACATGCAACACTCCACTT
>CM042169.1:15531544-15539044 GCA_023376005.1 Doryteuthis pealeii
AGACACAGAGAAAAGGGGACGGTGGATATTTCCTGTTTACGTCTAGATTTATGTGTTCACAATGGACAGTGTTAACTCGTCAAAATTCACTTTCTGCTTAATGATATACATACATACATATATATATATATATATATATATATATATATATATATATATATATATATATATATATATAAATGGTTTTAAGAAAAACTGCAAGGAAAAAGCTTAATTTTTAAAGGAAGAAAGAAAGAAAGGAAAAAGAATGTGAAATTTAATGAAGAAAGAAAGAAAGACAGAATCTAACATACATTTGGTCTGAAGGTCACATAAGTGAGAAACTGTCAGTAAACTGGTGTTGATTCCATGTCCACGGTACCTTGACTTAATATTATATATATATATATATATATATATATATATATATATATATATATATATATATATATAAGGTAAGGAAAAAAGTATCGAGATTTTTGTATTTTTGACACACTTTGTATTCTGAAAAAAAAAGTTCCATTCATTATTTTTTCAGAATACTATGTGTGTCAAAAAGTACCAAGTTTAAAGCTGTTTTTACCAAGATAGAAATGAAGAATGAATTAACTATATATATATATATATATATATATATATATATATATATATATATATATTATATATATATAGTGCTACTGTGGAGGTGATTTCGTAAGGTTTATCATCTTAGGAAATAGACTCGGTGATCCAGATTTCAAATCCTAGACGAAGCTGTTTATGATTCGGCTGACGCTAATTCGTTCTCCTATTTGATCTCCTTTTGTCCCCCCCTCAGCTACGGGTAAATAATAGGGCAGTATTGATACAACAACCTGTCTAGAAAAAAAAAATTGAATTAAAATCTTGTGTCGCACCCTGACCGTTGATTAGAACCGAGACAAAAAGTGTGTTGGTTGCTTAAATTTTTCCGGCATGTCATTCCCTGTTGGGTTATTTTATGCCGTAGACGTTTTGTTTTATTTATTCTTCATTATTGCTCAATTTTTTAAAACTCAATTTTTTAAACATATTTTTCTAATTTGTTTTTCTATTTAACACATAGATGGGACCCTAACAGGTATTACCACTCCCGGTCAGAGTTGATCTGGGATTAAGGCATTCACGAGAACTCGAGAAGTGGAACTTCACCATCGGATAGAGTTTAACATCTTATCCAGGACATTAAGGCGCTCAGACACTACCTTCTAGCACATCAATAGTGTTGGGACAATAATAGAGGGGCTAGAGCTTAACGTGATCGGCCGCTTAAGTAAGTGTCAAAGCGGAGTGTTACATGTCATGGACAGCTCAGTCACCAGGGTTCCATCCCTAAGAATTACGGGTCGCCACCAGTGGAAAACAGGTATCACCATTAGGAGTGGTCTAACCCCTCTGCAGAGGTGCCGTTGCTGTATTCTAAACCCCCGACTGACAGGACGTATTCAAGTAGCCCTAATGTGATAGAATAATCCCCCATCAGTTTACGCCGCGGAGGTTCGTCTCTTAACTTATCGCTTATGCGAATGGTTTAAATTGTCTTCACACAATTTGGAGCCGTGTAGAGTAATGGATGGCTCAGCCACCAGGGACCGCTCCCGGTCAGAGTTGACCTGGGATTAATGCATTCATCAGAGCTCCAGAAGTGGAACTTCACCATTGGATAGAGTTTAATGTCATATCCAGGATATTAGGACCTGGATCCTTAAGCACCACGAGTCACCACCCACGGTTAACAGGTTGCCTCATTGGGGGTAGAGGTGCAGTTGATGTATTTTAGAGCCCTAGCTGACTGAGTGGAGAAAGATTTGGCTTCTAATTACTAACATAATGGTTTTTTTAAATTTTTTTTACGGCATATCAACCTCAGTGGGCCATTTAATGCCGACTATGTTTTGAAATAAATTCATTCTTAATGGATACTCAATTGTTTTTATAAACTCTTTTTTCTTCTATTTAACTAATAGATGGGACCCTAACAGGTACTACCATTCCGGGTCAGAGTGCATCAGGTAGCAATGATGAGGAAGTGGTACTCCACTTTCCCCAAACCTCCAGAACCTTACATTCAGATAGAGTTTAGCGTCATTCCCCGGACGTGAAGAAACTCAACCCACGCCTTCTAGCACCGTTATGATAGAAAGGGTTGGGGCTTGCCATAAGGGCAATAGGGTAATTCAAGTGGAAAGAAATGCTATTGCAATCAACATAACTGATAACTGTTCGTGTTTTCAATGCTAATTTTTAAAAATATCTTAAATAGAATTAAATTGTTGAAAATCAAATTTTATTTTTTTCTGTCCTAAAATTATGTTTACAGTCGATGAAGCAGATTTAAAATTTGGAATCAAATTGCATTTTAAAGGAATTGGCAACGTCGTGAGTTAATTTCCAACTGCACAAAATCTATAATGGTCTTTGAAATCTTTGGCAATAAAAACGAATTTGGTGCGGGTTCAGTTCTTTTCTTTCTATAAAGTAAAAGACATAAAGACCATAAAAATATACTATTTCTCTGAATGTTTGAGATGAGGCTTGAAGATTAGCATAAGGTTCCCGAGTCCGTGAAGGTTCCCGAGTCCGACAAGAAGAAGGCCGGAGGGTATATATCGGCCGAAACGTTGTACAAATAACAATGAAGATGTGGACAATAGTCCGAATAACGCAGATAATACATAAAAATATACTTCGCATAAATATTTGAAAAAAAAACATATCCTGTTCATTTTATCAGATTATCTACTTTTAATCTCTCTTTCTTTCTCCCCCTCTCTCTCTTTCTCCCCCCTCTCTCTCTCTTTCTCTCTTTCACTCTCTCTCTCTATCTATCTCCCTTTGTATTCATATATATACAACGTGTGTTAAAAAAGTATCGACATTTTTTGTACTTTTGACACTCCTTGTATTGTGAAAAAAATAACGTTCCATTATTTCTTTATTTCTATCTTGGTAAATACAGATTTGAAATTGATACTTTTTGGATACAACTCGTATTCGGAAAAATCAATGAATGTAATTGTATATATATATATATATATATATATATATATATATATATATATATTGGTTAGGAGGTTGATTTAGAAGGCTATCACAATGCAGGTGTAAAGAAAAAATAATTAACGGTAACAATGATGTTGTGTGTTAATATCTCTTTTTTCAAAAGATCACTGGAACATTATATATATATATATATATATATATATATATATACATATATATATATATCTGTGGGTGGGTGTGTGGGTGGGGTGTGTGTGCGTGTGTCTGGTGTGTGTATTATATATATACGTATATTGTATATTGGGGAAAACTTTTTCTTACTCTCTCTCTCTCTATATATATATATATATATATATATATAGAGAGAGAGAGAGAGAGACAGACAGACAGACAGACAGACATATGTATACATTCATTCATCTATTTGGTATGGATATATATATATATATATATATATATGTGTGTATGTGTGTGTCATATGTATACATATATCATATATTTGGGGGAAAGTTTTGGTTGTTGTAGAAGAACAGTCAGTATCTCTTAAACCTTTAAATATTGATACATAAATTAATATTCATCGTTTTATTTCTGATCATTTTTCCATGCTTCTAGAACAACTAATTTTTTTTTCAATAATATATGATGTATGTATATATAATACATATATCTGCGCTATAAAAATAGAAAAATAAAAAGATACAAATACTGTTTTTAGTCATGAATGGATGGTGAATGTCCATGTTAGAATAGGTAAAAAATACTGATGACTTACCAATTGTGTTCAAATTAATAATGTAGATTATACTGTACTTTGGAGATATTTACATTCATTTTTGTTAGCCGATTAAGGCAGTAAAACTGCTATCTATCTATCTATCTATCTATCTATCTAACTATCTATCTATCTATCTTCTATTATTATACCAAAGCTGAGATTATCAACTTTCATTTCCTAAAGGCTTTTCTTCTATTTATGTTAAGGACACAATATTTATACTCAGATATTCCTTGGTTTTAGGACTACTTAATGTTTGAAAAAAATGTAATCTTAATTGGCTTTGATTAGTCGTAATTATCAATTAAGTCAACAACTGACCCGTCCCTCACTGTCCTTCTGCATTACTCTCACCCTCTCTATGTACGAGTAAGAATGAGAGAATAAGTGACGGAGAGTTATTGTGTTAGACATTTAACTATGTTAAAATTAATTTTAATATAGGGGTGAACTGGTAAAGACATACCCACCTTGGGCTAGCATTGGACCCGGCCCTCCGAAAGCTCGTTTCTCCAGTCAGCATAAAAAGGAGTTGTTGTTTTTTTGCTTGGACGTCGGGGTAGGGGAAAGCAGTTTGTAGCTAGGTACCATTGTGTTATCTACGGGTCACATTTTATCTAGTATATATATATATATATATATATATATATAGAGAGAGAGAGAGAGAGAGAGAGAGATGGGGGAGAGAGAGAGAAAGAGGGAGAGAGAGGGGGAGAGATGTGATATGATATGATATGATATAGATAAATATGTGTACGCATCAGATGGTTAAATCGAACTTAACAGACCTAAATTGCACCATCGTATGTCACCCCGCCGAAAGAAAAAGAAAAAAAATCAGGGAATTAACCGAACTTAATGAAATGTTTAATGGTGATATATTAATGAATAAAAAAATCTAATGCATCAGTTATTTTATTTAAAAACTTTTACATTTTTTCAGGTCAGTTAACTTTGAACTACGCATCTTTGAAAATCAGTGTTACGCCTTAAATTTAATATTTTCTTAAATATATACATTTTTCAAATATTCCACGTTAACATTTATATTTATTATACAACAAAATGGTGTTTGAGATTAAAATTCCAAAATGAAGGAACAACGTTCTTTAACTGCGAAACTGTTTTCACCGGTCAAAATTGCAACATTAACTTCCGCAATTAACTGCAATTAATTAATATTTTGATTACTTCAGTGGAAATTAACCCTGAAGATTCTTATGGTGAAACTCGAGTAGGTTATTTCCGTACACACTGTAATACTAAAACCGCTCTACTAACGTATTGAGCAATTTATATTTGTTATAACACTGACTTATCCGATTAATACTTTTATCAACCAAATATTGGGATTAACTCAATATTTTCTATTGGTAAGTCATTCCCTTTATTGTATATATATATATATATATACATATATATGAAAAGTGAATGGAAGTGAATCCGACAGTATGAAATAAATATTTTTAGAAAAAAACAAACAAATGATGTTATAATTCGCTGACAGAAATCTGTTTCGACCTTTTATTAAAGTGGTCTTCATCAAGAGCGAGATGTGTGTGATAGAGAGACGGTGTGAGTAAACCGTTACAAACAAAAGTGGTACAAACGAACGTTCGTGTTCGGAGCCGGATTTTTTTTGTTTTTTTTAAATTTTGAAAATGCATATTCTGTGTTAAAAATAAAATAAATTTTATTTTTATAAAAAACAGAAGCATTATAATCCACAAAGAAAACTCAAAAGAGTTTGATGTAAATATATATAAAAAATGTATAAAAATGTATAAAAAGGTTCAAAAATCCAGCCACTTCAGACGACATTAGTCTCCGGAAAGATGTAGAAATCCAGGTATTTTGTTTTTTCAAAAGACAGTATGAAAAGTGAATGGAAGTGAATCCGACAGTATGAAATGAATATTTTTAGAAATATATTATATATAATATATATATATATATATATATATATATATATATATATCCGTAAGTGTGCATTTATCTATCAATCTATCGATCATTCAATATATTTTTCTATTCTATTTATTTCCATCTAGTTCAGTTTTCCATTCATATATCTCATTGTCTATATAAACCTGTTCCTTTATATCTATCTTAGATAAATAGATCGATTGAAGGAGCATGACATAAAGAGAGAAAGAAAGAAAGGAGAGAATAAACGAAAGAGAAAGAGAGAAAGAAAACGAGGGAAGAAAAGATCTAAGAAAGAGAAAGAGAGAAAAAAAGAGACGAGGGAAGAAAAGATCTAAGAAGAGAACGAGAGAAGAAAAGAGATGAAGGAAAGAAAGATCTAAGAAAGAGAAAGAGAGAAAAAAGAGTCGGGGTAAGAAAAGATCTAAGAAAGAGAAAGAGCGAAAGAAAGAGATGAAGGAAAAAAAGATCTCAGAAAGAGAACGAGAGAAAGAAAGAGACGAGGGAAGAAAAGATCTAAGAAAGAGAACGAGAGAAAAAAAAGAGATGGGATAAGAAAAGATCTAAGAAAGAGAAAGAGAGAAAAAAAGAGACAAGGAAAGAAAAGATCTAAGAAAGAGAAAGAGAGAAAGAAAAAGACGAGGGAAGAAAATGTCCAAGAAAGAGAACGAGAGAAGAAAAGAGATGAAGGAAAAAAGATCTAAGAAAAAGAACGAGAGAAAGAAAGAGACGAGGAAGAAAAATGTAAGAAAGAGAAAGAGAGAAAGAAAGAGATGAAGGAAAAAAGATCTAAGGAATAGAACGAGAGAAACAAAGAGACAAGGGAAGAAAAGATCTAAGAAAGAGAAAGAGAGAAAAAAAGAGACGAAGGAAAAAAGATCTAAGAAAGAGAAAGAGGGAAAGAAAGAGAACGAGAGAAAGAAAGAGACGAGGGAAGAAAATATCTAAGAAAAAAGAACGAGAGAAGAAAAGAGATGAAGGAAAAAAAGATCTAAGAAAGAGAACGAGAGAAAAAAGAGATGAAGGAAAAAAGATCTAAGAAAAAGAACGAGAAAAAGAAAAGAGACGAGGGAAGAGAAGAGATGAAGGAAAAAACGAGAGAAGAAAAGAGATGAAGGAAAAAAAGATCTAAGAAAGAGAACGAGAGAAAAAAGAGACGAGGGAAGAAAAGAGATGAAGGAAAGAAAAATCTAAGAAAGAGAACGAGAGAAAGAAAGAGATGAAAGAGAAAGATCTAAGAAAAAGAACGAGAGAAGAAAAGAGATGAAGGAAAAAAAGATCTAAGAAAGAGAACGAGAGAAAAAAGAGATGAAGGAAAAAAGATCTAAGAAAAAGAACGAGAAAAAGAAAAGACGAGGGAAGAGAAGAGATGAAGGAAAACGAGAGAAGAAAAGAGATAAGGAAAAAGATCTAAGAAAAGAACGAGAGAAAAAGAGACGAGGGAAGAAAGAGATGAAGGAAAGAAAAATCTAAGAAAGAGAACGAGAGAAAGAAGAGGTGAAGGAAAAAAGATCTAAGAAAAAGAACGAGAGAAGAAAAGAGATGAAGGAAAAAAAAGATCTAAGAAAGAGAACGAGAGAAAAAAGAGATGAAGGAAAAAAAAAGATCTAAGAAAGAGAATGAGAGAAGAAAGAGATAAAGGAAAAAAGATCTAAGAAAGAGAAGAGAGAAAAAAGAGACCTGAGAAGAAAAGAGATGAAGGAAAAAAAAAAGATCTAAGAAAGAGAACGAGAGAAGAAAGGAGATGAAGAAAAAATCTAAGAAAGAGAAAGAGAGAAAAAAAGACGGGGTAAAAA
>CM042169.1:15559044-15564044 GCA_023376005.1 Doryteuthis pealeii
TAAAGGGCAGTTTTGTATATGTATGTCCAAATGTAATCTATACATATATAAAGGGCAGTTGTGTGTATGTATGTCCAAATGTAATCTAGACATATACAAAGGGCAGTTTTGTATATGTATGTCCAAATGTAATCTAGACATATATGAAGGGCAGTTTTGTATATGTATGTCCAAATGTAATCTAGACATATATAAAGGGCAGTTGTGTGTATGTATGTCCAAATGTAATCTAGACATATATAAAGGGCAGTTTTGTATATGTATGTCCAAATGTAATCTAGAGATATATAAAGGGCAGTTGTGTGTATGTATGTCCAAATGTAATCTAGACATATATCAAGGGCAGTTGTGTGTATGTATGTCCAAATGTAATCTAGACATATATAAAGGGCAGTTTTGTATATGTATGTCCAAATGTAATCTAGACATATATAAAGGGCAGTTGTGTGTATGTATGTCCAAATGTAATCTAGACAAATATAAAGGGCAGTTTTGTATATGTATGTCCAAATGTAATCTAGACATATATAAAGGGCAGTTTTTGTATATGTATGTCCAAATGTAATCTAGACATATATAAAGGGCAGTTTTGTATATGTATGTCCAAATGTAATCTAGACATATATAAAGGGCAGTTGTGTGTATGTATGTACAAATGTAATCTAGACATATATAAAGGACAGTTGTGTGTATATGTATGTCCAAATGTAATCTAGACATATATAAAAGGGCAGTTGTGTGTATGTATGTCCAAATGTAATCTAGACATATATAAAGGCAGTTGTGTGTATGTATGTCCAAATGTAATCTAGACATATATAAAGGGCAGTTGTGTGTATGTATACAAATGTAATCTAACATATATAAAGGACAGTTGTGTGTATATGTATGTCCAAATGTAATCTATACATATATAAAGGGCAGTTGTGTGTATGTATGTACAAATGTAATCTAGACATATATAAAGGGCAGTTGTGTGTATGTATGTCCAAATGTAATCTAGACATATATAAGGGCAGTTGTGTGTATGTATGTCCAATGTAATCTAGACATATATAAAGGGCAGTTGTGTGTATGTATGTCCAAATGTAATCTAGACATATATAAAGGGCAGTTGTGTGTATGTATGTCCAAATGTATCTAGACATATATAAAGGGCAGTTGTGTGTATATGTATGTCCAAATGTGGGCAGTTGTGTGTATGTATGTCCAAATGTAATCTAGACATATACAAAGGGCAGTTGTGTGTATATATGTCCAAATGTAATCTAGACATATATAAAGGGCAGTTGTGTGTATGTATGTCCAAATGTAATCTAGACATATATAAGGGCAGTTTTGTATATGTATGTAGTCCAAATGTAATCTAGAGATATATAAAGGGCAGTTGTGTGTATGTATGTACAAATGTAATCTAGACATATATAAAGGACAGTTGTGTGTGTATGTATAATCCATATATACGCATATCCACATATAATCATACATATATATATTATATATATATATATATATATATATACACATACATACACACACACATACATGTAAATATATGTACACATTATATGGAGGCTCGTGGCATAATGGTTAGAGACGTGGGAAATGGACTCGTCGACCAGCGTTCAAATCCTAGACAAGTCTGTTTGCATTTTCACATAACGTTAATACCCTTAAGAAAAGTATTAATCCATATATCATCCCCCCATCTATGGCTTAAATAGTAGGGCAGACTGGGATCTTTAACCGTGAGTAGGTAACCAGTCTAGGAGAAGGAAAAATTTGAATGTGAAAATCCTGAGGTTAGTCGTTGATTGGGTTTGTGGCATTCCTTGATGTACAATTCTTTCCTATCTACTGTGCCAAAAATGCGGATGGTCCAACACAAGCCTTCACCACTATAAACAAAACATTGTGTAGGTTGTTCATTGGATGAACCCTCATGCGTCGAAATCGCCCCAGCCGACAGGGTGGTTTAAAGTGACGGAAAATAAGATGACAAAATCTTGAATATACGTTATATGGTTCAATTTCATCAAGATTAGATATCTAGCTGAGATCGCTGTATTAAAAGGGAATTATCATATAACATTAATATAGGATCAGGTTTCAATGAGGAGGTTTATCAACAGTAGACACAGATTAACCACGATAAAAAAAACAAACATTGACCTTAAGTTGGCTGCCATTTTAATTTCCGTCGGAACTACACACACAAACAAACATGCACATACGCGCGCACACACACACACATTAAGTGAAAGAGAGAGAGAGAGGGGGAGAGACAGACATACATACAGACAGAGAGAAAGATACACACACACACACACACACACACACACACATAATATATATATATATATATATATATATATATATATGCCTTGATGTAAATTAACATTTAAACATGTGCATGTCATCTATATAGTTTTGAGAGTTGGATGAGGGTGTATTTGGGGTTTTATCTAAGTTCATTACTTTCATTGTTCGATTCATCTGTTTCCTTGCTTTATATATATATATATATATATATATATATATATATATATATAATTATATATATATATATATGTGTGTTGTGTGTGTTGGGGCTTATGAATATTAGTCTCTCTCTCTCTCTCTCTCTCTCTCTATATATATATATATATATATATATATTCGTATATATATATTTAGGATATATATATATGTATATATACATATATATGTGTATCTATGTTTTGGCTTCTGAATATTATTCTCTCTCTCTCTCTCTCTATATATATATATATATATATATATATATATATATATATATATATTGAACGCAGACTCCCATTATCCCTAGGTAGATCCTTATTAATTGAACAATGCATATAATGAATTCTCATTTAAATAACGCCATTAAAAGACTGAAAAATCATGCAGTCACGTGATTCGAATGGCGAATTGTTCTCTTTCATTTTCTTTTCTTATTTTTTTTATTAATCCGCCAATTTCTCAAAGATTTACCCATTACAAGAAAATTCCTAATCACGTTTTTCAAAAATCCCAATGTTCCACATACTCATCAGATTCTCCCATTGAATTAGATAGTATTTGGGACATGACATAAAGAATTCTGACTTTTTAGGGGTTATTCGATTTTTTTCTTTTCTTTATTTTTTTTTGTTTTTTTTTGCGGGGGGTGCAACCAAGCTTCTTGTTAGTTGGTTTGTTGATTTTACGGCATGTCAACCCTTGTTGGGCCATTTTATGCCAAAGACATTTTTGTTTTCTTCATCCTTGATGGTTAATCAATTTGTTTTAAACAAATCTTTTCTATTTAACTATAGGTGGGACCCTAACGGTACTACCACTCTGGGTCAGAGTGGACCTGGGAACAATGATAAAAAGGGATAATCAAAATTCACAAGACCTCCAGAACAGGAACCTCACCATCAGATTAGAAATGCTTTGTACAATGGGATTTATAAATTAACCAATTTTCTACGTAAAATGTGCTCCTCCGACATGACACTGTGCCAGACTAGTGTAAGCTGGTTGGCTTTTCAATATAACTTTCACCCTCTCTCTCTCTTTCTCTCTCTCTCACTCACCCCCCACACTCTCTATTTCTCCTTTCGGATTTATTCGTTTTTGTTTGGGGGGGAGTTGTATCTAAGCTTGTCGTTAGTTAGTTGGTTGTTTTTTTCTGGTATGTCAACCCTTGTTGGGTTATTTCATGCTGAAAATATTTTTGTTTTTATTTATTCTTGATGGTCACTTGTTTTTATCTCAATTTTGTAAACACATTTTTAGAATGCATTTTGTTCAATATGTCCTTCAAACCCAGGACAATAAGACCCTCAACCACCACATTCTAGGACATATATGATAAAAAGGGTTGGAGCTTGCCATAAGTGCAACAGGATTGGAACAATCATATAGGTGCTGGGGATTGGCGTGACCAGCTGATTGGTCGAAGGGGCCTTCTGCGACCGCCCATCTAGCCTATGTAAATTGAGTGTTGCATGTTATGGACTTTTCGGCCACCTGGGTTCCATCTTTAAGCCTTAGGAAACGCCACCCATGGTGGCCAGATTAGGTGGCTAGATTAGGTGGGGAGGCATACCCTTCTACAGAGGTGCAGTTGATTTATTCTAAAGCTCCAACCGACATTGGTTCAGATTATATTGGTTCATATAGCACGCACTATTTTTCCAAAATGTTGGCTCAAAAAATTTCCCTGCGTCTTATACATCGTAGGTGAAGTTTGAGACCTCCTGTAGGCCTAGGCTAATCTTCCTATGATGCTCACTAATCCAGTTTACGCTAAGTAGTTTTTACCTACCCTAAACTCGATGCATCCTTATTTTATTGCTGGTATTCTTATAATCAAGGTTAAAAGGAGCGTATGGTAGATTATTTTCATCAATAGGCTAAACTTGCAAATTGGTCGGAAAGTTTTTGGGAGGTCCCCCATGAATTGGGTTACAGTTTAGGGGTTTGGGGATTAAGGTTATTTTTTTTATTATGTATTACTTAACAAAAAACAACAAAAAACCCAAAATTACTATACATTTAATGTTAAAAATATTTTTTAAACCGAGTATAATTGAAATTATACTTTGCAATACTAACACAAACAACAAAGACGATTTTGTTTTCTTCATTCTTGATGGGTACAAAATTTGTTTTAAACATATCTTTTCTATTTAACCAATAGATAGTACTCTAACAGGTATTACCACTCTGGGCCAGGGTGGACCTGAGAGCAATGATGAAAAAAGGGATACTCAAAATTCACAAGACCTCCAGAGCAGGAACCTCACCATCAGATTGAAATGACTTGAATAATGGTATTTATAAATGAACCAATTTGCTATGTAAAAATGGGTAAATTTTCACATTTTGATCACATTTTGAGATTTGATGGAAGGATTTCTGTCCATTCGGGTTTATTCTATTTTGTTCGTTTCTTTGTTGTTGTTTTTTTTTTGGGGGGGAGAATTGCAACTGTTTGTTGGTTTGTTGGATTT
>CM042169.1:15566544-15576544 GCA_023376005.1 Doryteuthis pealeii
TAATAATTACAAGTTTATTATTACTTTGAATATACGCTCCTACATTTGGGGCGCTGGTGGTTGTCGTCAGTGATATAATCCGCAAGGTTCATTGGGAAGTTTCGGGTCTTCCAGCATCAGACTTCCCTCGCCCTGCTGACCCTATCAGGGGTGATCAAACTCTGGTACAACCACCAATAATAGACGCTAAATGTCGTTTGACAAAATCTTGTTTTTTGGGGACGGTTGTAGAACTCTATCCCATTTAAATACAAATCACCGCGCATCTGATTGGTTGGTAGTAACAGCCAATCAGATGAGCGGTACCCTGTTCTTAAATGAGATGCGTAACCAGAAACACTTTTTTTCCATTTTTTAATGATTCGTTTTACTTTTTTTTTTTCAAATTTTTATTTTAGATTTTATCTATATACCATTTTGTACACTTTTTAAAAATTTCATTTTTATTCTATTTACACCCCCCCCCTTTTTATTTTATTTTATTTTTTATATTCATTCTTGATGGGTACTTAATTTTTTTCCTAAACTCAATTTTTTAAACATTTTTAGAAGTCATTTTGTTCAATTTAATCCATAGATGGGAACCTATCAGGTACTACCACTCCGGGTCAGGGTGGATCTGAAGTAATGGTTATATCAAATCATATTAAATTTGTCCAATTAGCTAGTGCTAAACATGAATATATTCGGTTCAAAGAAATAAGTCGTCATATATATATATATATATATATATATATATATGTGTGTGTGTGTGTGTGTGTGTGTGACGACTTATTTCTATATATATATATTTTTAGGAGATTATGTGCATAATTGAAGTCATACCTAATTTGTAAATCAATTAGTTATAATTAAATGAATTAGGCGTGCATATCGGTTTAAATGTAAGACGTAAACAAATCAAGAAAAAGTCAATCTCTGTATGTACATTTCAGCCTATTAAGCCTCATCAGCAGAGTAATAGACAGGGCAGTGCTTTGTGCGTGATTCGAACCCTACCTGTCAGGCTGACAGGCGGAGACTCTAACCATTACACCAAGCTGGCTTATCCAGATTTTCTCGTTTATTTTAAACTGATGTATATGTCTCACTTTTTTGGTTGACTTACAGCACGACAGTAAACCGATATGCACACCTAATTCATTTAATTATAACTAATTAATTCACAAATTAGGTATGACTTCAATTATGCACATAATGTCCTAAAAATTGTCGGTTATCGCCATCTCAAACAGATTGTTTGTCTACTTCATATATATATATATATATATATATATATGTGTGTGTGTGTGTGTGTGTGTGTGTGTGTGTGTTGTGTGTTGTGTGTGTGTGTGTGTGTGTATGAAAAGAAAATGGAAGTGAATCCAACAGTATGTAATATAGTGAAACTTTTAAAAAACGAGTGATGTTTATTTCGCCAATGCTGCAACATTAAAAAAAAATAGATTGACCGACAAAGCAAAAGACTCTCGCAGTCTTCTTATTCTCTGTGATAAAAATATTTTTCCACGAATTAAAAAAAATCCCTGATGAAGATCTATTGAAACAGATCGAAACACTGCAGCGTTAGCGAAATAAAAATCACTCTTTTTATGAACTTGCGTTTTTTCCAAATGTTTCACTTTTTCTCATTTGTCTTTCTAGTAAAGTAGTTAATATTAATTTCTCTAATCCGTTCCTGTGACTGTAATCTTTATACATTTTAATAGTTTATGATTTTAAACTAAGATGTAATATTAATTTCTTTTTGACTGGTGAAATTAACATAATGCATATACTAGTTCTATTCTTTCGTAATATGTGTATCAATTCTTACTTACTAATTTCTTGAATGAATTCTACTCACGATACCATAGTTTGTATAAAAGACTTTGTTATATTCAAATATTTAATGAAACAATTCTTAGAAAGCAGAGATTATCAACTTTGATACATGCTACTCACTCCTTTTTATATATAAAAAAACTCTCCTTGGAAAACAATCTATATTACACCACACACACACACACACACACACACACACACATATATATATATATATATATATATATATATATATATATTAGGAGGTCTTTTTAAAGCATTAATAAAATTCTGTACCACCCAAAAAAAATTTATAAATATATATATATATAGGTGCCGGGTTAGCTCAGTCGGTAGAGCGTTCGACTAGAAACCACAAGGTTCCTAGTTCGATCCCAGTCCTCGCCAACTCTGTGTATGAGTAGCACAGGGATCTGTGCGGTAAAGTAAGGAGCTGATGGTAGATGTGGCGCTCCACCTCAGACGCTAAAAAACAATCTCGTTGGTCTGGCGCTAGTGAAAAGGGGATAGACTCCCTCGCTGATTGGCTGATACCGACATTAGGCCACCCGACGACTTTACTTATATATATATATATATATATATATATATATAATATATATATATATATATATATATATATGAAAATTAATTAATTAATTAATTAGGCGGGAAAACCTATTTAAATGTAAGGCTAAACAAATCGAGAACAATCAATTGTTTAGCCTTTCAAATAAATAGGCATTCCCGCCTAATTAATTAATTATTAATTAATTAATTTTCAAAATTAGGTACGACTTCAATTAAGCACATATTCTCCCAAAAATTGTCGGCAAAAAAGCCATATCCAAACACATCGTGTTTACATACTTATCATATATATATATATATATATATATATATATATATATATATACTAGCAAATATATGCACCCTCCGGCTGCAAGTATTTAAGTTTTAATGTAATAAAATATCGTATTAAATTAGAAAAGCTAATGAAACTAAATAAGAATGCAGATAAAAACATTTGAAACAGAGGGAGTATAATCGAAAAATAGAAAAACTGAAAATTACTCTTCCATCACTCTCGTCTTTCATTGTTATTTTTTCTAATTTAAGTATTTAGTTAAAAGAGGAAATAAAGAATAAAATGACAGTTATTTTTTCTTGTTAATGGATTTCATTTAAGATTTATTGAAGAGATTTTTGTTGATATTCATTAAAATAAAACCAAATAGTTAGAAAGCAATAATACTAAGCACATATTTATCAAAATCAAATTTTTAATATCAATATGTAAATTAGCCTTCCCGTTCACATTGTAAACCACCATTTTGTTGTATATATAAATATAATCGCATGTTGTTAGTATGTAGAGATGGTTAACAGTATTAATAAAGTAAAACAATTTTATCAATAATAGAGGTTTAAATAAAAATAAAATCATTGAGAATATGATGTCACAAACTAAGGGAATTGTGACTTGAGTAGTGATATAGTTTCGGTTACAGACATAAAAACACACAATCTCCATTATAATAAGATATATATATATATATATATATATAAGAATCGAAGGAAACGTTTACATCTTTTCTCCGTCTATTTTAGTCCGATTCGACAAGCAAGAATTAAAGGGAGAAATAAATACCAAACATGGAGGTTCTTAATAAACAACTAAAATACCTTTCTTTAAAAAAAAAAGAAAGAAAAGAAAAAAAAGAAAAAAAAGAACGAAAGAATTGGAAATCAGTTGTGCCCGCTGTTCGGTGGTGTACTACAAAAGGTCGACTTGCTTTTCACCAACAAGCAAAAAAGGACATCCTTAGATGCCGATCAGGTTTCTATTAGCCCGAAATGCATATCCTGATTTTAGAGTTCATTCCTATCAAACTGTGTCGGAGCAACGGTTACATTTAAAAGGTCAAAAGTTTTATTCACCAAAAAGAGGAAGATCTTATTACGATAGACCAACAACGAAGTAAATACATAAAAAACAAATTGACTCTTCAATTTGATCCAACGAGAACCAAATTTACAGAAAATAACATTAAACTGGCGCTATTTATAAGTTTGGAGGCTAGAAATATTTTCTATTGTCTGGGCGTCCTCTGTGTGCCACTAAATTGCATCCGGGGGTTAGGCTAGAAATATTTTTCTATTACATGGGGGTCCTGTGTATGACACAAAATTGCATCCGGGGCTGAGGCCAGAGATATTTTTCTATTGCCGGGGGTCCTGCGTATGATATTAAATTGCAACCGTGGGTTAGGCTAGAAATATGTTTGTATTACTTCAGGGTCCTGTGTATGACACAAAATTGCGTCCGGGGCTGAGGTCAGAGATATTTTTCTATTTCGGGGGTCCTGCGTATGATATTAAATTGCAACCGTGGGTTAGGCTAGAAATATGTTTGTATTACTTCGGGTCCTGTGTATGACACAAAATTGCATCCGGGGCTGAGGCCGAGATATTTTTCTATTGCCGGAGGTCCTGCGTATGATATTAAATTGCAACCGTGGGTTAGACTAGAAATATGTTTGTATTACCTTGGGGTCCTGTGTATGACACAAAATTGCATCCGGGGCTGAGGCCAGAGTTATTTTTCTATTGTCGGGGGGTCCTGTGTATGATATTAAATTGCAACCGTGGGTTAGGCTAGAAATATATTTTGTATTACCTTGGGGTCCTGTGTATGACACAAAATTGGATCTGGGGCTGAGGCCAGATATATTTTTTCTATTGTCGGGGGTCCTGCGTATGATATTAAATTGCAACCATGGGTTAGGCTAGAAATATGTTTCTATTAACTGGGAGTCCTGTGTATGACACAAAATTGCATCCGGGCTGAGGCCCGAGATAGTTTTCAATTGTCGGGGGTCCTGCGTATGGTATTAAATTGCAACCGTAGGTTAGGCTAGAAATATATTTGTGTTACCTTGGGGGTCCTGTGTATGACACAAAATTGGATCCGGGGCTGAGGCCAGAGATATTTTTCTATTGTCGGGGGTCCTGCGTATGATATTAAATTGCAACCGTAGGTTAGGCTAGAAATATGTTTGTATTACCTTGGGGTCCTGTGTATGACACAAAATTGCATCCAAGGGTGAGGCCCGAGATATTCTTCTATTCTCGGTGTCCTTGGGTTTGACACTAAATTGCGTCTAGGGGTGAGGCTGTATGCCTATGTAGACATACTGGTTGATCGTGTAGCAAGAGGATTTATAACTTTTCCAATGATATTAGTCCAAAATTAAACGTGTGTGAGGTTCGAACCCGCTTACCACGATGTTGCAGTCCACTACACAAAAATATTTGTGGACCCCACTTAAAATGTATTGGTACTGGATAGGAATCCGTGATACTATATTGCAAATGATATATATATATATATATATATATATATATATATATATATATATATATATATATATATATGTGTGTGTGTGTGTGTGTGTGTGTGTGTGTGTGGCTATCTATTCAATTATTATGATTACCGTAATTGAATTAATAATACCTCAAACAACGAACCGAGTTCAAATCCTGGACGAAGCTGTTTTCATTTCACTTGCCACTAATGACCCAATTTGCTTCCATCCTCAGCATTGTGTAAAAGATTGGACATGCTGGGGTCTCTAACCTTGTTGATAGGCAAAACCGATCAAATAGATTGGAAAACTGAATTCTCAAAAACTCAAAGATGGTTGGGGCTAACAACTCTACTCCAAACCCCATAAAAAAACAAAAACAAAAACGTAATCACTACTGAAACCGCAGCTACATTAGTGGCATGTGTATCTGTGGTATGCTAGACAGGGTGTCTACAGGGGTCTAACCCCACCCAATACTCACACGGAAAAAGTATATGTATGTGTTTATATACTAGAGTAACGTTACACGAATTGTATAGAGTAGGGGACCATTTAAATGACATTATTATCAAAGCAATTATTGAAATACCAACTATATCATTTCATTTACCCTGCTCAGTATTTTAGGGCACACTAGTTGTCACTAATACTAATACCTTCTTTTTTCTTTCTTTCTCTATTTCTGAATGGTTGGTTGTATTTTACGGCATGTCAACCCTTGTTGGGTTATTTTATGCAGAAGACGTTGTGTTTTATTCATACTTGATAGATATTTCAATTACATTTTAAAAGTCAATTTTTTAAAACACATTTTTGAGAACTCTTTTTACTTTCTATTTAACCCATAGATGGGACCCAAACAGGTTCTACCACTCCGGGTCAGAGTGAACTGGGACTACTGGCGATGCAAGTGTACTTCATACTCCCCAGAGTTTTAAAACTGTAAATTCATGATCAGATACAGTTTAACATCATACCCAGGATGCCTCTTCTTCTAGATTTTTATTTTTGCATCTATTAATAATGGAGATTGTCTGTATTTCTGTCTGTAACAAAAACTACGTCATAGCTCTACGTGACAATATTCTTATGCTATATACACCCAAAATTGAAGTGAGCAATTTTAAAAATTGTTTTTTTTACTATCATTCATTTTTACAGTAACAAGAAGTTAACTAAAAAGTTTACAAATAAATAAATACCTACGATTTCGTGTAAAATTGATGTGGAAAATATTCAAAATAATTGTTTGATTATTACATGCACGCAACATTTTATTTGAGAGGGACGGGGCTCAGTTTTCATTTCAAATTATTATTTTTTTTTTTACACCTTTAGTAAATATGAGGATTTGTCTTACTTATGATACAAACCCTCTGACATTGAATTTTTAAATCCCACCCTCTCAATGTCTTTCAAAAATTAATTTTTACGACGCCCGGCGGGTGTTTTCTGTTACTAGTTATTTTAAGGATGCAACCCTAAACTTGTTGGTGGTTTGAAAGAATTTTATTTTTCTAAAGGCTAGTATGGTTAATGTTTTTTTTGAGGGGGGGCAAAGGGGTGAATGGAGGTATCTAATTTCAGTTGGGACCAATTTGAACTTAGTAAACAATTGCAGATAGGTTACTTTCCTAACACCCATCCAATAAGTCTGGTGGTACGTCTAATACTGCAAGGGGTACTTTGAGTTGTGGTAATGATGCTAAAGTCCCGGAATCACATTTGACACCAAGGTCATCCCCTTAAGACCTTTATTGAAATATGTCCGCCATTAAACCCACATACATCTTACTGTTTCTCCAATTTTCAACGTCCAAGTTGGACATTATTGGGAAGGTAAGCGCCTTCTATCTCCAATTGTTTAAAAGGATCAAGGTGGGGCCCTTAGAAAATAGTAATCCCTTAGAAAATAGGCAGTTCCGCAAAGTGCAATATTATAATGATTATCTGACTGATTTCCACCGACTTTTGAAAAACTAAGATTGGTAAAAAATACATTGGTACTAATGCAGAATAGCGCGCAAGAGATCTCATCCACGGAGAGCGATATTAATACACGAATAGAAAAGGCATGGGCGGCCACAAACAGATTATCAATCATATGGAAGTCTGATCTCACTGACAAGTTAAAGCGACAATTCTTCCAGGCTGTGGTTGTGTCAGTGCTGCTGTATGGCTGCACTGTTTAGACCTTGAAGCGGCACCATGAGAACAAGCTGGATGGGACTTGCACAAGAATGCTGCGCGCGGCCCTGACAAGTCGTGGAAGCAGTACCCCACAAGGAAGCAGCTGAATGGACACCTGCCCCTCATCTCACATACCATCCGAGTGAGACGGACAAGGCATTCTGGACACTGCTGGAGAAGCAGGAACGATCTTATAAGCGACGTTCTCCTGTGGAAGCCAACACATGGACATGCCAGTGTGGGTCGCCCATCAAGGACCTACATTGCCGAGAAAGCTGGAAGCTGCGCAGAGGACCTCCCTGGGACAATGAGTGATAGAGTGGGTTGGCGAGCGATTGTAATGGATATCCGTACTAATAGCCCAGCATGATGATGATGATGATGATGACGCATAAAAAAACGCTTCATTACATTTCACGGAAATACTCGAAAACTTTGAGACGCTAGGTGTTGTTGGTGACTCACTTATGACCAGAACAATGGACTTACCCAAAGGGTATATTTAGCAGAGGAAAGCTGCTCAAGTGGGAAGTAGCAAGTGCATGTCTTCATGTATGTTGTACCAATTAAAACCTTCTCATTTTGTACATTGATATGTGATGAATACATCTGTTCTTTACTTTGTAGGGACCGTGGTTGTTTGGTGAGTGTTTAGTTGAAGCGTTGAAAAAGATCCGAGTTATGGGCCCCCACAATTTAAATGTATAAGACTACGGAAATGAAGTTTCCATAGAAAATAAAAGAAGAAGACAAAATTGATAAAGGAAACAAACTTTATATACATTGATTTACAATTGGTATATTCAATTGTTCTTTTAGCGATGTTGCAGACTGTATGTGTCTGTACATAGTTGTGTGTGACAAGTGTGACATGTATTGTTTATATTTGTGCGATTGGTTGTGTCAACATTGTAGCAGTTTTGTCTGTGATTGAAATTTGTGATTGAAATTTGTTGTTGTTGAGCGAGAGAGAGAAAATTGGAAACGAAAATACGAGACCAATCTGATATATCATTTTGTGTTTTCGGACAGCGACTTCTCCCCATTGTGTCGATGTTGGGGGAGAACTTTCGCTCCTACTATCGAGTTAGGAGCATCAGCTCCAACTCTGTCGAGTCGGGAAGAGCGTAAGCTCCCACTGTCTCTCCACTCTCTGTGGTCTTTCAGCTAAAAGGGTATTTTTATAATTCTCTTTCTGTCATTGTCTACGTGATCATTAAGCTAAAATATTCATCAAATATCAGGTGATTTGCAATGATGCAATATCGAATGATTTTGGTACATTCTGATGGCGTACATATTTTCCCATGGAATTTAAACCATTGTTTCTATTGTTTCTAAAATATTTCTACACTAATATTCATTCGATTTTCTTTTGTTTACGTAATTCTAAACTCATGACATACCATTGTAAAACTAGTTATTTAAGAAAACTTAATTATTTTAATTTGGTCAATTCCACATGCCGTAAAAATATAGGGGCCAATCCCTATAACTTCTATCTCCGTGTTGAGTATTTATTTATTGACCCTTAAACAGGTCATAACACTAGGTTTAGTATTAAGGCAAGAGTTAGAGTTAGGGTTAGACTACTTTGGGAGTTTCCGTAAACTAATGCTATTTATATGTAAAATGTGATTCTAATGATATTATCTCTTGGGCGCTATTCGAAATTTGTAGCAATATATTTTTCTGTTTGAATACGAATCTTCATGAGAAAACATTCTAAAACATTCTCATTATAAGCACTGATTATGTGGTCTTATCTGCGAATGCGTTGCAAAAACGGAAGTAAAAAAAAAGTGCAGTTTTAAGTAAATTAAGCATAAGTGGAGAAATGCAAATTACCTGCAGCCTTCTGTTGCGAACAATTTTCTGTCTGTGCACTCAATAGCCCCTGTCACCTCATTCAAGAATCTAGGGTGAACATGACAGGTATCACCAAGGCGGCTCACGCGTGCAATGACATGATGAACAGAAAAAAAAAACAGGGTTTGCACGCGACCTTTGCAGCGTTTTGAAAAAGGCTTTTTCTGTTTTTTATTTATTTTGTTTGTTTTTTGTTCGGTATATTTGCGTGTGTCGATTGCATTTTAGCGGGAAAGGAAGGTTGCGTTCTGTTTGTTTATTAATTAAAAAAAAGAAACAATTGTTAAATGATGGTAACTTTGTTATGAATGGGATGGGATGATAATATAAAGAGTGAAAGGAAAGAGAGATAGATAGCTTGAAGGATGAGAGAAGGAAAACAGGAAAAGAAAGAAAGAAAGAAAGAAAGAGAGAGTGAGAGAGAGAGGGGGGGGAGAGAAAAAAAGGAAAAATACAGAAATCGATAGAAACTTTTTTATGAATGGGATGGAATGATAATATAAAGAGTGAAAGGAAAGAGAGATAGATAGCTTGAAGGATGAGAAAAAGAAAGCAGAGAAATAAATAAAGACAGAAAGAGAGAGTGAGTGAAAGAGAGAGAGGGGAGAGAGAGAGAGAGAGAGAGAGGAAAATAAAGAAATCGATAGAAACGTTTTTATGAATGGGATGGGATGAAAATAGATAGAGTGAAAGAAATGAGAGATAGATAGCTTGAATGATAAGAGGGAAAGCAGAGAGAGAGAGAGAGAGAGAGAGAGAGAGAGAGA
>CM042169.1:15581544-15606801 GCA_023376005.1 Doryteuthis pealeii
CTATTCAATTGTTATTTATTTAATTATTGTTTAGCCTTACATTTAAATAGGTATGCTCGCCTAATTAATTAATTATTAATTAATTAACTTTCAAAATTAGGTACGACTTCAATTAAGCACATATTCTCCCAAATATATATATATATATATATATATATATATATATATATATATATATATACACTAGACAAAAGATGACCCTTTGGGTCACACATTCAGCTCTGGGTAGATAATTGAGATTAGGGAAAAGGGAGTTAGGAAAGCGAATAATTCTTTAAAAATACGGCCGGACGAAACCTAAAAATAATTTTGTTAGCTTTCTAAGAAACCTTTCACCTCATTTAATCTACGGGTTGTTGGTTGGGAAATTGAACATAGAAATACATTTCAAATTCTCCCGTCTCCCCCTCTCTCTCCCTACTCTCAAGAGAGAAACTAATATTATATAAGGACGAGGTAGTCAAGAGATACATAGAGGGGAAGAAAGAGATAGACACAGAGTAAAGTAAGAGTATGGTTGGTTTTTGACTTAATTGCAAATTACGACTAATTAGAACCAGTTAAAACAGAATTTTTTCAAACATAATTCAATCCTAAAAGTAAGGAATAATTTAGTATAATTTTCGTGTCATTAAACTAAACAGTAAAAAAACCTTAAGGAAGCAAAAGTTGATTAACTCAGCTTTAGTATAATAATAATCATAATAATAATAATAATATATATCTTATTATAATGGAGATTGTGGGTTTGTCTGTCTGTAACCGAAACTATATTACTATACAAGTCACAATTCCTTTCGTTATTTACATCATATTCTCCATGATTTTATTTTTATTTAAACCTCAATTATTAATAAAATTGTTTTACATTACTTTCACTGTTGACCATATCTACATACTAATAACATGCAATTGTATTTATATATACAACAAAATAGCGGTTTACAGTGTGAATGGGAAGGCTAATTTGCATATTGATCTTAAAAAATTGATTTTTAATAAATATATGCTTAGTATTATTGATTTCTAATTGTTTGGTTTTATCTTATTGAATATGAGCAAAAATCGCTTCAATAAATCTTAAAAGAAATCCTTAACAAAAAGAAATAACTGTAATATTATTCTTTACTTCCTATTTTAACTAAACAGTTTAATTAGGAAAAATTTACGCAATGAAAGACGGAAGTAAGGGAAAATGATGGAAGAGTTAGTTTCAAAATTGTTCTATTTTTCAATCTTACCCCTCTGTTCAAAATCTTTTTATCTACATTCTTATTCAGTTTCATTAGCCTTTCTAATTTAATATCATATTTTATTATAAAATTTAATAAATACTTGAACCCGGAGGGTGCATATATTTGCTAGTATATATATATATATATATATATATATATAATATATATATATATTATATAGCCAAAAAAACAGGCCCTACTTTAAAAAGTCTGGGTTTTTTATCATCCTGTGTTTATATTTTCGTGCATTTGTTTATGAAGGTTGGTGGGTTGGTCTGATTTTACGGCATGTTAACCCTTGTTGGGTTATTTTATGCCAAATACGTTTTGTTTTATTCATTCTTATTGAGTATTCAAATTTGTTTTTTAAACCAATTTTTTTAACATTTTTCAAACTCGTTTTTTCTATTTAGCCCATAGATGGGACCCTAACTAGCACTGTCACTCCGGGTCAGAGTGGATCTAGAAGTAATGGCGATAAAGTGGTGCTACACGCTCTCCAGATCACCAAAACAGGAACTTCACCATTAGATGCAGTTTAACGTCATACCCAGGACAGTGTTTACCAAGGGTTTTTTTTTGTTTTTGCTTTTATTTTTTTTATTTTGCACACCACATGATATCAACTATTTTTATCTAATTCGAATAATTCATACTATCCTGTCGACGGTACGACTGATGTGATGAGGAGAAAGATTTATGTCTCTCCTGAGAACATTAGTATGAAGTGAAGCGCAAACACACTCGTCCAGGATTTAAGCTACATATCCTTCGACAATAACCGTTACGCCTCACGCGCTTCTAACTTATTAATGGACTCTCTCATCGATTTCGACGCATGGGAGTTCATCCAATGAACAACGAACACAGTGTTTTGTTTAAAGTGGTAAAGATTTGTGTTGGACCATCCACACTTTTTGACATAGTTGATAGGAAAGAATTGCTGCACAAGGAATGCCAGAAACCCAATCAACAGCTAAGCTCAGTTTTCCAAATTTAGAATTTTCCTTCTCCTAGACTGGTTACCTATCCAAGGTTAAAGAACCCAGTCTGCCCTACTATTTTATCCATAGCTGGAGGGAGAATATATGGATTCATACCTTTTCGAGGGGTATTATCGCTATATGAAATGCAAACAGCCTCGTATATGAACTTGAACTCGGGTCGACGTGTCCATGTTAAGTGTTTAAATGCCATTCTTGGCCAGTTGAAAAGGGCCTAAGTAAGTAAGTCCTGAGTTATGGAATCCTTTGGTAAGTGAATAAATCCTATCCTGTGTAGTGTTAAAAGTCCAGTGATTTACCCCTATGTCCGTCGTCCAGTGAGGGTTCAAAGCAGTTATGCGTAGTAATGATCAGAACAGCCGGTATAAATATTATATTAGCAACAGAGTACTGCCAGTGATTGGCCAAGAGGTTAATCATATGATTCTCGACGAGTCTATAAGTATGAGTGGGCTTTTAACACACGCCTTATATTACAAAAATGTCAACAGTCCATTTCCCATGACTTTAACCATTATGCCATGTGCCTCCATTTAATATAATAATAACTATTAATACGTTATCGTGCTGATATTAATAGTTATCATTCTTTATTATTATTATGCTTTTTCCTTGTATACTTTATACGTGGTTCTTTACCCATCTAATATCCAATTAAAAATGTAAATATTCAGTAGTATTAATTTAGTTAAACTAAGTAAGCAAGTGTAACGTAGTGATATATGGTCACAGTACCCAAAGCGATATATGTAACGTGGCGGTATCGATATATTCACCGTACCAAAAGCGATATATATTGTATAGCGGGTCTTGTCAACGTGCCTCCAAATTCACGCCACTAAAAAGGTGTTCGGCACGTGGCGGTCGTCTTGTCGATAAAAAAAAGTACAACGCGAGAAATATATCATCACAAGCTGCTTAGCTTTTATTTCCAGGGCTGGTCTCGTGTCGGAGAGGAGGAAAGGCAGAGAGAGAGAGAGAGAGGAGAGAGAGAGAGAGAGAGAGAGAGAGAGAGAGAGAGAGAGAGAGAGAGGAGACACTGTTTAAATTACTGTGATCCCACAAGGTCCGGTCCCGTACCCTACGACGTCGGAAAGCAACAAAGAGGTCGGTATTTTTCTTTGTCGTTCCACACCACCACGTGACTTCCGGTTCCGGTCAACACCCGAAACTTCCGGTTGACATTCAATTCTTCATTCGGGGGTCACGCCCCGGTCAAAATCACGACAACCGTTTTTTGCTTATCACGTTTTTTTAAAACCTGTACTATCTCTTATTTCTTCTTCCTCTCTTTTCTAATAGTAGTTCTTGCAACACTCAGGATTATCCCCATCTTGTTACACAAGACTTTAAGCCAATTCAGTGAGATTGAAAAGTCAAAATCCTGAAGAGGAACTTTTGATTATGTAAGGTGGCCAGCTAATCATATTTCTTTGTTATAATTTGTTTTATAAAAATACGTAACTGTCCTGCATTCGGTGAACTTCTGAGACCACCTAGCGCATTATAAGTAATTGGTGTTAGCTACTGAGTTCATGCCACTGTAATTCTTATACCTGCGTTAAGCCGCTCACAACTGCTTTCATACCGCGGCGTACAAAAACTGATGGCTAGTCCATTATAATTGAACCGAAGGGCTCAGATTACAACAATAATAGGACTTTATTTGAATAGAATGAGTTCAGAGGTGAATAGATAGTGAACTTTGAAATATCCCATCATAACATTTGTGCCAATCAAAATAGAATTGAGAATATATATATATATATTATTTCTAAGCGAGAAACAAAGACTTTCAAGCACACTGCATTAATAATATGACTAAGATTTCTGTCAATAGAAATCAAGAGTCTTAATGATTTATCATATTGTCTTGTCCCAGAGTTATAACGAACAGAAAAGATAAATTGTAAATTGAATTGGGGTGAATTAGATTTAATAAACTAGAGAAAGAAAGCTGTTCACATTTAAATCCAACCATATTCAGAGTAGTTAGCTCTTTTATACAAATATAAAATCTCATCACTGGAAACAAAAAAAAAATCTGACCCCAATGATTTTTCAGATCAGATTTTGTGTACTTTTTATTTTATAAAAACAAAATTTCCGGTCTCACATTGTGTGTGTGTGTGTGTGTGTGTGTGTGTGTCTTAATATTGAACAGGTTCAACGACAATACCTCCTATAATCCCAAGCAAAAAAAGCAACAACTAGAAGCTGCTAGAATTGTAAAATAATAAGATGTAAACAAAAGTTTTAGTTTTACGCTACGTCATAGTGGAAAGGTATTTAGAAATAATGTTCAATATCAGCTATGAATATGTTATAAAATGTTTTCACTTTAACATCATATTGTGTTGTTTTCATATCCTTTTATCTATACTCATATATATATATATAAATATTATCCAATTTTCCGTTTCCGTTGCAGTAGCATCAGTAAATAATCTAAAAGTGCCCAATATATAAAAAACATAAAAACTTTACTTAAAAACTAAGGAATTCCATTGACTTAGTTAAGCGTAGGGTTGGGTTCTGATGAAGTCATTTCGATTAAAACCATGATAGACCACTAACACTTTTTCTCTACTAATATTATCATTATTATTATCAATATGTTTTTAATATATTGAGCACTTTTGGATTATTTACTGAAGCCACTGCAACGGAAGGTTTAAGGCGGCAATTGGATACTATATATATATATATATATATATATATATATATATATATATATGGGAGATTATGTGCTTAATTAAAGTCATACCTAATTGTGTTAATTAATTATTAATAACTAAATGAATTAGGCGTGCATATCGGTTTAAAACGTAAAGCGTAAACAAATCGAAAAAAGTAATCTCTGTATGTACATTTCAGCCCATTAGGCCTCATCAGCAGAGCTATAGACAGGTAGGGTTCGAATCACACACAAAGCACTGCCCTGTCTATAGCTCTGCTGATGAGGCCTAATGGGCTGAAATGTACATACAGAGATCGACTTTTTCTCGATTTGTTTACGCTTTACATTTAAACCGATATGCATGCCTAATTCATTTAGTTATTTAGTTTATTATATATATATATATATATATATATATATATATATATAAATAAACAAACGTCTTCGGCATAAAATAACCCAACAAGGGTTGACATGCCAACAACTCGTACAGAGATGTTTTGATAATAGTCTAGTGTGAACGACGTATTGGTTTAAGTTCAAAGAATTTTAAAGATGCGTTAAGATATGGAGGTTTGGCTCGAGTAGTGATGAATACCAGAGATAAGTAGGTACTTTGTGACAGTAATAGTAATCTTAGTAAGGAATTTATTTTTGGAACTCTGTGAAGTGGATCCTCTGGTTGTGGGGGTAAATACGTTGCCATTAGAAACCAGTTTGAAGGCGTGACCAGTGAAGAGAGTGTGACCTTAAAGTGAGTGACCAGTGAGAATGTTTATAGAAATAAACTTTTGTCGACGAGGTAAGTTTTTGTTTGGTTTGTTTTGTTTTACGGCATATCAACCCCAGGGGGTGATTTAATGCTTTTTTTCCCAATACCCGCTTCGGGAAAACTCCTGTACCAGAATTGGTATATATCTAGTGTGATCTGTAGCCTCGACATATTGAAGATCGAAAGTATGGGATATTTGGTTGGAAACGAACCCACTAACAATCGTCTGCAAGGGTAGGTCCTTTACCTGGGGCAACCACTGCAATAATTAGTATCATTTGGTTTATTCGGACTATTGCCCTCATCTTTATCGTTATCTGTACAACGTTACGGTCGGTGTCCCCTCCGGCCTTCTTCCGGTATTTCTTGTCGGACCCGGGAACCTTCTTGTATAGATAACAAGAAAGATGAGGTCAATAGTCCGAATAATACAAATAATAATTCGGACAAATAATTCGGACAAATAATTCGGACTAATAATAATTCGGTCTGTTGTCCTCATCTTTATTGTTATCTGTACAACGTTACGGCCACAGGATGCCCCCGTAGACTAAATAAAGGGTTACGTTCGAAGTTCCGTGATGGCTCCCGATTACGACAAGAAAGTTCCCGAGTTCGAAAAGAGAGTTCCCGAGTCCGAAAAGAAAGTTCCCGAGTCCGAGTAGGTTCCTGAGTCCGACAAGAAATACCTGAAGAAGGCTGGAGGGCATATCTGCCAAAACGTTGTACAAATAACAATGAAGATGGGGACAATAGTCCGAATAATGCAGATAATACAAATAGATAGATTGAAATATGTTTCCTTTTCATCGCCATACGTTCAAACACAGATACTCTCTCTTCTCTCTCTCTCTCTCCTTTTCTCTCTCTCTCTCTTTCTCTCTGTCTCTCTTTGTCTCTCTCTGTCTCTTTCTCTCTCTCTTCTCTCCTCTATCTCTCTGTCTCTGTCTCTCTCTTTCTCTCTCTCTCTCTCTCCTCTATCTCTCTGTCTCTGTCTCTCTCTCTCTCTCTTTCTCTCTCTCTCTGTCTCTCTGTCTCTCTCTCTCTCTCCTCTTTCTCTCTGTCTCATACCTACATATACAAACAGTCGTATCGAAGTCCTTCGATACAAAGTCAACTTTTTTACTCGTATGATGTAAAAAAAAAATGACTGTGCCGTTGGAGGCTCCACTTGTGGGACCTCAGTGCTGACGCCGACCCGCAGCGTCGCCCACGCGTCAGGCAGAGGCTAACATTTTCTGGTGTTAAATGGGTACGTGACTATCGCATGTGTCTGCCCTGGCGCCACACCCTCAACGGCATAGACACGACCAGGCTCAAAGGACAACATAGCCTTATGACATGTACATCTACACCCCGCAGGGTCGGCCACACATCTCTGCAATTCCGCAGAGGGGCAATGCCACACAACACACACACACACACACACACACACATATACACACATAACCACACACACATGAATAAACCCAAACATGCAAAAATACACATACGTATATACATACATATAGCAATAGCATAATCTTTACAGATCATATACATACAAATATATAACACATTCATATACACACACAGGGAAGCGTGCGGTGTAATGGTTAGAGTCGTAGGAAATGGATTCGTCGACCCGAGTTCAAGTCCTGGAAGAGAGTGTTTGCTTTTCACAAAGCACTAATACCTTTGGGAAAGGTATGCATCCAACTACTCTCCATCCAGCTATGAGAAAATAACAGGACAGTCTGAGCTCTATATCCAAATAGTGAACTATCTACACATTTTCACACACATATAGACTGATCTATTTATGAAAGAGAGAGACATAGACATAGACAGGGGCAGAGAGAGAGAGAGAGAGAGAGAGAGAGAGAGAGAGAGAGAGAGAGAGAGAGAGAGAGAGTAGTTGGATGCATACCTTTCCCAAGGGTATTAGTACTATTTGAACTGCAAACAGCCTCGTCCAGGATTTGAACTCGGGTCGATGTGTCCATTTCATACGAGTCCATTACAACACGCACCCCCACTTGAAACCATATAACTGAGCAAATTATTATAACTACATTGGAAGAGTCAAAATCATATGACTGTGTGCAAATTAACTTTATCAAATTAGAATACTTGATATCATATAATTGTTACATAACAAATTATATATGGAATGGAGCACTTTGTGACGGCCTTTACACGCAAAGCGATGTGTGTATTAAAACAGTTAAAATCCCCTTCCCATTCTGTAAGTGAAGACAGCCTAATGGTTACGGTGCCGGACTGACACCCAACCGATCGGATTTCTAATTCCGGCTGTAGGTAGCTTACAAAATGTCTAACCATACTGAAGAGACTTGATAAGTCGAAACACGTGTCTGTGGATGACCCTATATATATATATATATATATATATATATATTTTTATATACGTGTGTGTGTGGGGGGTGTAAGCTTTTGAGTAAAGGTCTATAAGTAAAGTTAAGTCGGTAGAGTGGCCTCCTGCCGGTATTAGTCGGACAGCAAAGGAGTCTATCACCTTTTCACTAGCGGGAGATCGTTTTGCGTCTTAAGTGAAGCGCCACACCTATCATCAACTTCCCACTATATTGCACAGATGTGTGCTGTGATACTCGAGCGTTGATTTGGTGAGGAGACGGTATCGAACATTATTATTTTTATCTAAGTCCTGTTCAATTATAATGAACTAAACATCAGTTTTTGTACTTTGTTTAGCTGTGGTGGGCAAAGGGTTAAATCCTTGCCAACCAAATTTACCCCACGGCTCTACCAAATTTTCTTGGTATTTAAAAGGTTTTTATAATTTGCTTGAAGCATTGTGTTTATATTGGTTTGGTGGTTGGTTTTGAAGGCTATCACAATGCAAGTCTAAAGAAAAATAAGGTAATTATGGTGTTGTTTGTTAACTTGTAATTTTCCATCTTTATAATAATTCTTAATATTTCGATATCATCTACAGAAGATCTACGAAACTGAAGTTGTTGGTAGTGGCTGTCTATTTTGGTTTGTGTCATGTCTTCCAAACTCTCTGCAGTGTGTATGTGTGTGGGGGGTGTTTTTTTTTGTGTGTGTTTGCTTATGTGTGTGTGCCGGTTCAACAGTGTCTGATTATAATTCCAGGTCTGGCTCACTCTCCAAGCATAAACTATTTGATTATTAACAGGACCACCTTATCATGATTATCATTCCAGGTTTGGCCTAACCATTTTTTTCTTGGTATTTCTTACCTTTATGATGGTATATTTCAAAGTTCAATCATCTAAACCCCCTGATTTTAAATCTCTACGAATTTTCATTCAAATTCTAACTACGCACCCCCCCCCAAAAAAAAAAAAAACGGTTTATCAACGAATAATGAAAAGTGTTTGAAATTTGCCCATGTGCTGGCTTCCACAGAAGAACATCATTTATGAGTTCATCCTTGCTTCTCTAGCAGTGTCCGGTGTGTCTTGTTCACCTAACACGGACGGTTTGTGTGATATGGGGCAGGTGGCCGTACAGCAGTTTATAAAGTCCTATTATCATTGTAAACTGTGTTCTGTTCAATTATAATGAATTAACCATAGTTTTTTTTCTATTTTGTTTATGAGATCCGATGTGGGTGGTCTAAGGTAGGCAAAGGGTTAATAATAGAGGGTTATCGTTTAGATTTATTCTTGGTTTATGTAAGTTGGTATGGTTTGCTTACCGTTCTTTGTTTAATGGCATATCAAACTCTGGTGGTTATTCAATGCTATAGCCATACTTATAGTAAATTAATTGTGGAACTATTCAAGCCATAGCGGAGGTAATATACTGTAACGTAGGGAATGTTGATGTCATAACAGGGTGGGGGTCCAGTGATCTTCGGCCGCTGGACCTTACAAATTAATAGCGTCGATCCCAGGGGCCTGTCACCCAGGCAATACCTGCCCCCTTGATTTAAAGGGGCAGGGCTGGGTTTATTACCCAGTGCCTGAAGCGCCCTTCTTTGAGGGGGAATGCCGACGGGATCGACGCAATTTTTCATCCACCATCCATGAGCTTCGGTTTGTGGGTGGTCCCACGTTAGTAGGGCCTTGTGCCTAACCCGTACAAGTGGGGTACGAAGTAAATACCATGTTAATGTCATAACAATTGTAGGCAATTTTCAGTCCGTATTGTCCGGACACATACTAACAGACACATAGACACAGACACACACATAAGGACAGACAAAACACACACCACACAACACATACACCACACACACACACACACACACACACACACACACACACAGCACACACCAACATAAACACACGCATACACATTCTACAGAATATTATTTCTCTGAATTTTTGAATAAACGAATAAAATAAATTGAAATTAAAATTAAATAAGTATAGAAAAAATTTCTCTGAATTTTTGAGATGAGGCTTGATAATTTGTATTATTTGGATTAATTCAGACTGTCCTCATCTTTATTGTTATCTACACTATTTCTCTGAATTTTTTAAGATGAGGCTTGATAATTAGTATGTATTTGGTTCTTCGGACTATTGTCCTCATCTTTATTGTTATCTACACTATTTCTCTGAATTTTTTAGATGAGGCTTGATAATTAGTATTATTTGGATTATTCGGATTATTGTCCTCATCTCTATTGTTATCTACACTATTTCTCTGAATGTTTAAGATGAGGCTTGATAATTAGTATTATTTAGGTTATTCAGACTATTCTCCTCAACTTTATTGTTATCTACATCACCTTCTCTTCCAACTCAGGAACCATCTTGTCGTACACAGATATAGGTGTTGAATGAATACAGTTCTAAGTTACAGACATCTCTTGGCAGCAGTTTCAATCCTGGCCGAGGACGAACGTAACATGGAATATTTTAAACAGCTTAACACTTGTATCCAGACATGGTTAAGGGAATGAAAATAGTCTACCCCAGTGGATTGAATAAAGGGTTCGGTTTGAAGTTCCATGAAGTCTTCTGATTACAACATAAAGGCTTCAACAAGAAGGTCCCCAAGTTTGACAACAAATACAATGAAGAAGGTAGATCTACTCATATCTATCTATATATCAATATCTCTCTCTGTCTCTGTCTCTCCCTGTCTCTCTGTCTCTCTTTGTCTGTTTCTCTCTGTCTCTCTCTGTCTCTTTCTTTTCTCTCTCTGCCTCTCTCTTTCTCTCTCTCTCTATATATATATATAATGAATAGGTAGATATGAGAAGACATATATACATAAAATGTATATATATATATATATATATATATATATCTATAGCTCTGCTGATGAGGCCTAATAGGCCGAAATGTACATACAGAGATTGATTTTTCTCGATTTGTTTAGCCTTAAATTCAAATAGGTAATCCCGCCTAATTAATTAATTATTAATTAATTAACTTTCATAAATTAGGTTCGACTTCATTTAAACACATATTCTCCCATATATATATATATATATATATATATATATATATATATAGAGAGAGAGAGAGAGAGAGAGAGAGAGAGAATGAGTCAAAGAGAGAGGATGAGGAGACATATATATAGAGAGAGAGACAGACAGACAGACAGAAAGGGGAGAGTGAGAGAAAGACTTGTATGAGATGGGAAAGGAAGGAAGAGAAGAGGGAGAGAGAGATGAGGAGACATATATATATATGAGAGAGAGAGACAGACAGACAGAAGAGAGAGGAGAGAGAGAGAGAGAGAGAGAGAGAGAGAGAGAGAGAGAGAAGACTTGGTATGAGATGGGAAAGAAGGAAGAGAGAGAGAGAGAGAGAGAGAGAGAGAGAGAGAGAGAGAGAGAAATACTTGGTATGAGATGGGAAAGAAGGAAGAGAGAGAGAGAGAGAGAGAGAGAGAGAGAAAGACTTGGTATGAGATGGGAAAGAAGGAAGAGAGAGAGAGAGAGAGAGAAGAGAGAGAGAGAGGGGGGGGTGGAGTAAAATATTAGATAAACTGGACAGGAGAAAGGGAGAAATAAGAATATAGAATTGAATTAATGACAAAAGAGAGAAAGATAGGAAGTAAGATGTGGATTCTTTCGAGAGAAAGGGGGGGGGAGACAATGGAAATGAATCATTTTTGGTTTTTTTAATGCGAGAAGGTTAAGAAAAATTGGCGGAAATAGAGTGCGAATTGGGGAACAAATATTAAAATACTTAATAAATGACAAGTTATATATATATATATATATATATATCATATATATATATATAAGATTTTTGGATGTTTGTTTTTATAGAAGCATTGTTAAATAAATTATTTATATTTTTGCTTGAAGGGCAATTAATAAATGCATGTATCGCATAAAATTCGATAATTTAGAAAATAATCTTGACAAGTAAATCCCCGGCAAAGGATGGCTCGGCTATGCAGAACAACGTCGTACAGACTGTTTCGACTTTATTAAGTCTCTTCAGCGATGGTATACTAACGAACTCCCCTCTGACAGGAATCGAAAACCGGGAAACTTCAACAAGGCATAGTCAGAGACCATATCCGTTCGGGTCGCCGGTAAGTATAGCGACAATCCTGCGAAATTAACCTTATAATATATATATATGCGGATAGGAGAAGAAGAGAGAGAGAGTGAGAGAGAGAGAGAGAGACAGAGAGAGAGAGAGAGAGAGAGAGAGAGAGAGAGAGAGAGAGAGAGAGAGAGAGAGAGAGAATTGAAAGGCTTTTCAATACGGGAAAAGAAAGGTACAATTAAGAGATTCTATTGAGAAAGAAAGATATGTTACATAGAGAGAGGGGGGTTAGCAATTGGGTTTATAGAATATGTAAAACAAAAGAAAGAAAGAAAGAAGAAAGAAAGGAAAGAAAGAAGGAAAGAAATTATGATTGAATGAATGTGATTGAAAGTATTTATTGCGAACTCAAGAAGAAAATAGAAAGAAAAGAAGAAAGGGAAAGAGTTCATAAATAAATAGATAAAGAGAGAGAGAAGAAAGAAAGAAAGAGAGAAAGAAAGAAAGAAGAAAGCGCATGTAAAATGAAAGAAAGAAAGAAAGAAAGAAAGAAAGAAAAAGAGAGAGGGTGGTTGAGAGGGTTTATATGGACAATAAGGAAGACAGATATAAAAGAAAAGAGAGAGAGAAAAAGAGAGAGAAAGAGAGATATGGATGATTGAGAGGGTTTATAGAGAAGATAAGAAGAAAAGAAAGAAAGAAAGAAAGAAAGAAAGAAAGAATGAGTGAAGTTGAGAGTGTCTAAAACGGACGATGAGAAAGATAGATAGTGAATAGACGAGATAGATAGATAAATATATAGACAGAGAGAGAGAATGAGAGAGAGAGAGAGGGGGATGATTGAGGGTGTTTAAGAAAGAAAGAAGAAAAAAAAAGAAAGAAAAACAGAAAGAGAGAGAGAGAGAGAGAGAGAAAGAAAGTAAGAAAGAGCATGACTAAGAGTGTTTATAATGGACAATAAGAAAAATAGCGATAAAAGATGGAAAAGAGTGAGAGGGTGGTTGGGAGGCTTTATAGAGAAGCTCAGTAAAAAGAAAGAAAGAATGGAAAGAATGAAAGAAAGAAAGAAAGAAAAGAATGAAGTGAAAGGAAGAATGAATGAAAGAAAGAAAGAAAGAATGAAAGAATGAAAGAATGAAAGAAGAAGAGAAGAAAAAAGAAAGAAAGAAAGAAAGAATGAAAGAAAAAAGAATGAAAGAAAGAAGAATGAAAAGAAAAAAGAATGAAAGAAAAGAAAGAATGAATGAAAGAGAAAGAAAGAAAGAATGAAAGAATGAAAGAATGAAAGAATGAAAGAATGAAGTGAAAGAAGATGAATGAAGAAGAATGAATGAAAGAAAGAAAGAAAGAAAAGAAGAAGATGAAAGAATGGAAAGAAAGAAAGAAGAAAGAATGAATGAAAGAAAGAATGAAATGAAAGAAAGAATGAATGGAAAGAAAAAGAAGAATGAATGAAGAGAAAGAATGAATGAAAGAAAGAAAGAAAGAATGAAAGAAAGAAAGAATGAAAGAAAGAATGAAAGAATGAGAAAGAAAGAAAGAAAGAATGAAATGAAAGAAAGAATGAATGAAAGAAAGGAAAGAAGAATGAAAGAAAGAAAGAATGAAAGAAAGAAATGAAAGAAAGAAAGAAAGAATGAAAGAATGAAGAAAGAAAGAAAGAAAGAATGAAAGAAAGAAAGAAAGAAAGAAAGAATGAATGAAAGAAAGAATGAATGAAAGAAGAGAGAAGAAAGAAAGAATGAAAGAATGAAAGAAAGAAAGAATGAAAGAAGGAAAGAAAGAAAGAAAGAAAGAAATGAATGAAAGAAAGAATGAATGAAAGAAAGAAAGAAAGAATGAAAGAAAGAAAGAATGAAAGAAAGAATGAAAGAAGAAATGAAAGAATGAAGAAAGAAAGAAAGAAAGAAGAATGAATGAAAGAAAGAATGAATGAAAGAAAGAAAGAAAAGTGAAAGAAAGAAAGAAATGAAAGAGATGAAAGAAAGAATGAATGAAAAGAAAGAAGAAAGAATGAAAGAATGACAGAAGAAGAAAGAATGAAAGAATGAAAGAAAGAAAGAAAAAGAATGAATGAAGAATGATAGAAAGAATGAAAGAAAGAAGAGAAGAAAGAATGAAAGAAGAAAGAAAGAAGAAAGAAAGAATGAATGGAAAGAAAGAATGAATGAAGAAAGAAAGAAAGAATGAAAAAAAAGAAAGAATGAAAGAATGAATGAAGAAAGAAGAATGAAAGAAAGAATGAAAGAAAGAAAGAATGAAAGAAAGAAAGAATGAAAGAAAAGAATGAAAGAAAGAAAGAAAGAAAAAGAATGAAAGAAAGAAAAGAAATGAAAGAAAGAACTGAAAGAAAGAATAGATGAAAGAAAGAAGAAAGAAAGGAATGAATGGAGAAAAGAAAAAAAGAAAAAGAAAAAAAGAAATGAAAGAAAGAAAGAAAGAAAGAATGAAAGAAAGAAAGAAAGAAGAAAGAATGAAGAAAGAAAAGAAAGAAGAAAAGAATGAAAGAAAGAAAGAAAGAATGAAAGAAAGAAAGAAAGAAAGAATGAAAAGAAAGAAAGAAAGAAAAGAAAGAAAGAAAAGAAAGGAAAGGATGAAGAAAGAAGAAAGAAAGAAGAAGAAAAGAAAGAATGAAAGAAGGAAAGAAAGAAAGAGAATGAAAATGAAAGAATGAGAAAGAAGAAAGAATAAGAAAGAAGAAGAAGAAAGATAGAAAGAAAGAAAGAAGTTGTGATTGAGAATGTTTAAAGTGCACAAAAAAAGATAGAGAAAGAATAAAGATGGGTAAGTGGGTGATTGGGGGGGTTATAGAATGGACAAAAAGAAGAAAGAAGAATGAAGAAAAAAAGAGAAAGAAAGAAAGAAAGAAAGAATGAAAGAAAGAAAGAAGAAGAATGAAAGAAAGAAAGAAAGAAAGAGAAATGTAAAGAGAAGTGAGTGTGATTGAAGAATGTTTAAATAGTGCACAAAAAGAGTAGAATGAAAGAATAAAGATGGGTAGTGGGTGATTGGGGTGGGATATGGAGACAGGGCAAAAAAGAAAAGAAAGAAAAAGCAATGAGTGCCGATGTGAGAGAGTTTTAGTGGGCATAGAAGAGAGATCGATAGAGATAGATAGAGGTAAATAGATAGATACATTAGATCGGGAGGAGAGAGAAGAGAACGAGAGAGGGAGAGAGAGAGAGAGGAGAGAGAACGAGATGAGAGGAGAACGGATGAATGAATGAATATGAATTGCGAGTGGTTATATGAGGATTATTGGCGGACAATAAGAAAGGCATAGACATAGGAAGAAAGAGAAGAAGAAGAAGAAGGAAGAAGACAGAAGAAGAGAGAATAGAGAGGGAGGGATATTGAGAGGATTATAGATGAGAGAGAAATTAGGAAAATGTCGATTTGAGAATATGTGTTAATAGTCCGGGACTTTAGTAAAGAAGAGTATAGGACATGAAGTGAGATATGGAGAGGATGGGGTGGTTGAGAGAGTTAACAGAGAATGAGGCAGGAAGGAAAAGAATGAGGTGTGATTGAAAAGTATTCATAGTGGAAAGATACTGAAATAGCAGGCGAGTAGAAGAGAAATAGAAGGAAAAGATAGAAGGTCAAGCAGGTGAGGTGCGAGGAAAGAGGAGAGAGGAGAGAGAGAGAAGTATAGAGAGAGAGAGAAGGAGAGAGAGAGAGAGAGAGAGAGAGAGAGGATTAGGAAGAGAGGGGAAGAATAGGTGGCATTGAAATGAATGAGAAGCGATTGAGGAAATGCTTTGACTAGTAGGAGCTCCATGAATACAAACGATAGTACGGAATAGAAGCGATACGCGTGAGTGCAAGGTAGGAGGTGGTGATTAGAGGGGGGTTATAGAGAGGGCAAGAAAGAAAGAAAGAAAGAAAGAATGAGAGTAATTGAGAGTATTTAGTAGTGAGCAAATAAGAGATGGAAGAAAAGATGTAGGTAGAGAGAGAAAAGGAGGCGGAGGAGAGGGAGAGAGAATAACGGCAATAAAGAAAGAGAAAGAAAGAAAGAAAGATATGAGTTTTAATTTGAGAATATTCTAGTGGTTGAACGTCAAAAAAGGAGGGATTAGAGAGGAAAAGGAAAAAGAAGTAGGTAGAGAGAGAGAAGGTGGGGAGGGAAGGGATGAGAGGATGGGGAGGATAAAAGTGCAATAAAGAAAGAAGAAGAAAGGAACAGAAAAGAATGAGTTTATTGAGAGTATTTTATTAAGTGGGACAAAAAGAGATAGAAAGAAAGGGAAAAAAGAAAGTAGTTAGAGAGAGGAAAAGGAGGAGGTGAGGGAGGAGGAGAGGGAGAAAGATAAGGCCAATAATAGAAAGAAAGAAAAACATAGAGATACCAGGGATAAGCAGATGGAGTCTTATCCTATAGTTTTGGAGAGTATTTATCTAGGTAGGACAAAAAAAGAGAAAGGAAAAGAAAACGAAATGTAGGGATAGAGAGGAGAAGGAGGGAGGAGAGGGAAGGAGTGAGGAGGAAGGAGTAAGGGGCATAAAGAAAGAAAGACAGAAAAGAAAGAAAGAATATGATGTGAATTGAAGAGTATTTATATGGAGGCGAAAAAAGAAGATAGAAAAGATTAAGAAAATGCGGGACTGTAGGTAGGAGGAGGAAAGGGGAGGAGGAGGGGGAGGAGGGAGGGGAGTAAGGGCAACTAAAGAAAGAAAGAGAAAGAAGAGAAGAAAGGAATGTAGATAATGAAGTTTAATTGAGAGTGTTTCCTGTGGGAGAAAAAGAGATAGAATATAAAGAAAAGAATGTAGGTAGGAGAGAAAGGAGGAGGGAGGGGGAGGAGAGGAAGAAATTAATGGAGGGCAATTAAAGAAAGAAAGAAAGAAAGAAGAAAGTTGCAAGTTTACTTGAGAGTATTGTGTATCTTGGTGTACTGGACGAAAAAGAGGATAGGAAGAAAAGAAAACGATGTAGGTAAAGAGGAGAGAAAGGATAGGAGAGAATGGGGTAGGAGGAGTGGTGGGGCCAGTATGAATGAAAGCCGAGCCAAAAGGAGAAATAAAGAGTCAATTTCGTGAAAAACTCTTGACTTGGAGGTGTTATGTGTGGTCGGGTGGTCGGGGGTGTGAGGTGGGTGGGTTGCTGGAGTGGTTCAGTGTAGAATGTCTGGGTCGGAGACGAGCCGGCCCAGGAGGAAATGGAACATAACTATGATCGATAATCATCTGATCGATTTTTCCGAGTTCTAAATTCTATTATTGGGTAGTAATATAACATATGCATAGGGAATAACAGACGACCATCACGAGACGGACCGACGAGAACGACGACGAGAACGAGGGACACAGGTGGGATGAGGGTGGGTGTGTGGGGGAGGGGAAGGGAAGTGCTAAACATCAGCAAGGGTGTGCATGACAGATTCGTTGACCTTTTAGTGTGTGCATAATAAATGCGGACTATAGTGTGAAGGAAGAAGGTCAAGAATTTGAATTAGAGGAAAGTAGTGAAGTGTGTGAGTTAAGAGAGAGAGATGAGAGAGAGAGAGAAATAGAAGGATGGGGAAGGGGGGAGAGAGGAATAGAGAGAGAGAAAAGAGAGAGGGGGGAAGGGGATTGAGAAAGTTGTTTAATAGTAGGACAATAAAGATGTTTATTTAGGAGAAAGAAAAAAGAGAGGTAGAGGGTGATTAGACGGGGGGTTATAGAGAAGGTTAAGAAAGAAAGAATGAGTGTATTGCAGTCAAGTGAGTGAGTGTGAGAGAGAGAGAGGTGTGTGAGAGAGGAGAGAGAGGGGGGGGAAGAGAGGAGATTGAAAATGTGTATTAGTGGGATGACAATATAAAAGAATGGATAAATAAAAAAGAGAGGTAGAGGGGTGAATTAGAGGGGTTATCGAGAGGAGTAAAGAATGAAGTGTAATGTGAGGTAAGTGAGTGAGTGGTGTGAATAGAGGAAGAGAGAGAGAGAGAGGAGAGGAGAGAGGAGGGAGAGAAAAAGAAGAGAGGAGGGGATGAGAGAGAAAGGAGAGAGAAAGAGGAGTAGGTGAGGCGAAAGATGAGAGGATTGAATGTTTATAGTGGACAATAAAAAAGAAATAGAGAAAATGAAAAGAGAGGTGAGGGTGATTGTGGGGAGGGGTGTTAAAGAGAGAGGCAAGAAAAGAAGAATGAGGTGTAATTGCACGAGTCAAGTGAGGTGAGGTGGAGAGAGAGAGAGGAGTAGAGAGGGAGAGAGAGAGAGAGATGTGGGAGAGCGAGAGAGGGGGAGAAAAGAAAAGAGAGAGAGAGAGAGAAGAGATTGGAAATGTAATATAGTGGACAAGTAAAAAGAGAAAGAAAAAAGGAGGGTAGAGGGGGTGATTAAGGGGGTTATAGAGAGGTAAAGAAATGAAATGAGGTAATGTGAGAGTAAGTGAGATGAGCGTGTGTGAGTGAGGAGAGAGAGGAGAAGAAGACAGAGCCGAGAAAGAGAGAGAGAGGGGGAAAGAGAGAGATTGAATGTTTTATAGTGGACATAAAAAAGATAGAGAATAAAAAAGAGGGTAGAGGGTGATTAGGAGGGGGTTATAGGAGAAGGTAAGGAGAAGAAAGAATGTAGTGTAATTGGAGAATAAGTGCGTGAGTGTGTGAGAGAGAGAGCGGAGGAGGAGGGGGAAGAAAGAGAAGAGAGAGAGGAAAGAGAGAGAGGGGGGGAAAGAGAGGGATTGGGAATGTGTATAGTGGGACAATAAAAAAGAATAGAGAAAGGAAAATAAGAGAGGTAGACTGGGAGATTAGAGGGGGTATAGAGAAGGTTAGAGAAAGAAAGAATGGAGTGTAATTGAGGAGTAAGTGAGTGAGTGTTGAGAGAGAGTGGTGGGGAGAAGAAGGAAGAGAGAGAAAAGGAGAGAGAGGAAAGCATTGGAATGTTTTATAAGTGGAACAATTAAAAAAAGCATAGAGAAAGAAAAAAAGAGGTAGATGGGTGATTTGGTGGGGCAGGGTTATAGAGAAAGGGCAAGAAAGAAAGAAGTGAGTGTTAAGTGGAATAAGTGAGTGAGTGTAATGAGTTGAGAGAGAGAGAGAGAGAAGAAGAGGGGAGAGAGAGAGAGAGAATAAGGAGAGAAGAGAACTTTAGAATATATTAGAAGCTCAATAGTTGTAAAAGAAGGAAGAAAGAAATAAATAAGAAAAAGTGGTGTCTGGTGTAGACTACAGTGAGAAAGAATAGAATTAGAGAAAGGATAGGAAAGAGAAGAAAGAGAAGGAGGGGTGGGGCGGAAGAGAGAGAGGAGAGCAGAGGAGAGGAGGGAAATTCACTTGTACGAGATAAGAAATCAAATAGTTTGGGAAACCGAAAGAAAGAAAGAAAGAAAGAAATAAAAAAGAATAGTTGTGTCAAGTTACTTGAAAACCATAATATTCTTATATATTAATGGTTTGAGGCAATTTACAATGCATATAAATAATAAAAAAGATGTTATTTTTGGTCTTATCGATTTCAAAGTAAACTTTAATCATCAGAGGCGGTTTTCAAGAATGGATGTGTTAGCTTTTTCTTTTTTGTGATGGTTATACATTTTTTTTCATATAATACACTATCATAACATGTAATGATTATAATAATTATTTCATAACTATGATAACCATAATAATATCATAACATACACAAAAAAAGAAAACACGTTCCATTTCTGACAAATCGTCCTCTGGATGATAAAGTTTACTTTGGAATCCGGATCGACGAAAAAAACATCTTATTGTTTTTCTTTTTTATATGCATTTGTATTGCCTTCCCCAATCATTAATGTATTATAACATACTTAACAAATTTGCTTCAAGCAAAAATTACCAATATAATAATATTTTTGTAAAAATGACAAGACTTCGGCAATTAAATAACTCTTCAATGTTTGGCCTGCCTCAAAAAGGCAAACTTAAACCAACTAAAAATTTTTTTTTAAACACCTGTTCTTGTTTTCCCCCTTACCTCACTTGCATTCTCTCAATCGTGGGTTGATTGGGTTGGTTGGGGTGGATTTAACGGGCATGTACAACAAATGGGTATTTTATGCCTAATTGTTTTAAAATTCATTCTTTATGGAAATCCAATTTTTAAAACTCAATTTTGTAAAACACATTTTTTAATACTCATTTTTATCTTTTACCCATAGGAATAAGACCAAATAGTATACATTTCCTCCGATGATAAACCGTTACACCACGCGCTTATACTGTTCAGTCTTGTCCTTCGGGTACACCCAATACTATTCTTTTGTCGACACCGATGACTGCCTACAAAGCCACGACTAGACGGCCGGCACACCTACGTTGGGAACAAATATCACACAAAACCTTCCATCGGTCACGACAAAGGAGTGGTTTTTTTATTAAAATTCTCACTGGGTCCCACGTCTCTCTCATTATGAGTCACCTCTCTACAACTGGTCACACTAATATCTCACACTGGTTTTCTTTCTCTGGCAATCTATTTACATCGCGCAACACCAAGAGGAGCTACTTCACAAATCTCAAAATAACTTCCTGTAGCGAAAGAAGCGTTAACAAATGAGTTAGAGTGGTTTTATCTTCTTGGTAAACGTGTAAAGGATAACAGCTTTCCTAGCTCAAATATAAGGCAGCACCGCAAAATTTTATCAAAGAAAACTAAAGTAAATCCCTATTTATTAAGTCTTTTATACAGGAAGCCCACGTTTGCATTGGGTTGGCCAGCCTGGCCGTGGTTTGCCTAAGATAAATGACTGGTGTTAATTTTGAGAGAGCTACTGTTTTTTTTTTCTCATATTTCACAAAAGTGTTGTTGGGTCGAAACGTGGCCACAAAACCGGAGAACGGTGGGTAGGTTCTGGAAAGAGATTTTTCGGTGTTCGGACGAGAATTTGTCCGTCTGGTGGACTGGTGATCTGTATTCTTTGGTGGCTTGACTAGTTTAACAGGAACCCGTCAATAGAATAAGGCCCCAGCCGCGTCGTGTCCTTGCCATAATAAAAGACCTGGGAGGTAATTTTACAGGTCCTTTTTTTCAACAAACATTCATATAGTGAGTTGGTGAGCAGGTGCACAAAGTAGAAACCCGAATGTGTTTGGAAAATGATTTTCGGTGTTAGGACGAGAATTTCGTCCTCTGTGGATGGTGTTCCCATATTTTTTGGGGTGGTTGGGGATTTAGTTTATGAGATATATTTCATTTTGACCCTATAACTCCCTCCCAACGAAATGTAACTATACCACGTCACGAAAGCTTACTTTCCATCTCTGGGTAATCGCCAACACTCCTTCGACGAGTGAACGTCCATAATCTTAAATCATTTAAGCGTACATTCAAAAACATTTTAAATAACATACCCCGGAGTGTGAAGTTTGCGCAGGTTATTTCGGTTTTTGAATCCAACAAGCATTGGGGGAAGTCACTGAAAATTCATCACAAATAATGTAAGTGGGTGTGGCAAGTCTGGTTGCTGGATGGTCAAAGAAATGGTGCATATAAGTGGCTCAAAGGGAAATTGCAATGACGAGGTTCAATGTTCTTCCTCATTGTAGTTATAAGTTATTATTATAGTATATAGTATATATATATATATATATTATATATATACATATATAATATATATATAGTATGTTAGATAAGTAGTTATAGTTATGAATTATAAAGTTACTTTCTTGCAAATAAATAAAACAATTTGTTAAACAATTTTATTGGAGAAAAAAATTTATTTTTTGGCATTTTTCCACCTCATATTTATGTAAGTGGGGATTTTCAACCGGTCGGCCGCACAATTAAGTGTAAAAGAGAGGAATCTTTCGATGCAATTGGGATGAGGAAATATGAGCGGAGTTTGTCTGCTCGAACACGTAAAGACAAACATTGACAGAAATCGCAAGGTCTCACCAGCTCATTTCTCATTAACACAGGAATTAATAAACCTTCATAGAAGGTATGTTAAGTTGCTTTTGTTTAAATGTGTGTTATTTTTTTATTTAATATATTTAATGTTAACATTATAACATTTAAGTACCTATGTTTGGTTAGTACAGATGCATCTATCAAATTATCTGTAGTTGTCTTCGTAATCAAGTATCTGTGGCAGTTTTTTATTATCTTGTCTTTGACAAAAGACATATAAACAACTGGGGTCACATGGGTGCTGAACGAAGTCTCTCATCGATCAAAAATGTAAAATATCGTGAAGTAATCTGATTAAACTTCAAAATGATGTAAGCATCCGGTTGACAAATAAATAAATTATATACTAGTATATATATATATATATTATATTATATATATTATATGATATATAATATATGTGTGTGTGGAGGGTGTGTGTGTGTGTGTGTGTGTGGACCAATGTTCTATGATTTCTAAAGATTTTGGGCGACATCGCGAATCTCCTGGATAATATATAATAAGTATATATATATAGTATATATATTATTATTAGTTATTTATTATTATTATTATGTGTTTAGTTCGATCGGAGGAACGTCCTTCCGCCCGTTGTTTCCGTAATTTTCACCCCCGTCACTTTCGAGCAGAGCTGGAGTGGTCACACGCACACAAAGATGGAAGCACCCTACTAGGAGTTTCGCACACTTTAGTTTAATAACGTGGGTGGAAATGATAGCGGTATTGATGTTAGGACACAATATCAAAGTTTAGCCACTGACACACACACAGCAGGGACTTTTGTGGGACGGGTGCCGATACGGGAAGGAGAGTTCGGTGCATCATCAAGGGTTGGTGCCACGAACTGAGCAATTCATATTACATTCAGGAGAATAGTGCCCGAAGACTTAAGGCGGATGGGACCCGGAGACTCCTCGGAGAGAATTTGTTGAATTCATAGGTTTATCCCTGCTCGTTCATTAGCACACTGGTTGTAGCGAGCCTGGCTGGTTACCGCGGCCAGAGTGAGCGGGCTGAAGAAGCTGAGGTCCGGTGCCCAGTTGCTAATTTTACCCAATGAGGAAATAGAGTGAGGGAGAATACACTATATAGGGTGTAGCATGAGAAATAGGCTGTTAGTATCGAAGTTAGGTATTTGTTAGATCATAGATGACAAGCACACACAACAACATATTAGTGTGAGTCTTGAGGCTACAGGTACTTTTGAGTCTCTTTAGTCATATGTTAAGGACATATTACCCCTGTCCTTGTGGAGGTGCTGGAGATAGTTACCTTGCTTAATGGTGTAGTATTTATAATAATATATTTTAATTTATAATAAGAGTACCTGCGTAGTAGTATCTATATAATATTCGTGCCCCTCGCAGCTAGTGGGGTAATGTAGGGGCAGACTGGGCGTGGGTTAAGGCCTTGGGTAGGTATCAGTGCTTAATGGAAGGGATACACCATGAAGGGTCAAAATTCCCTGAGGTCGGGTCGTTGTTGGGTTTGTGGCAAGCCTTGATGTCACGCAATGTTTCTTATACGCTATCGACTGGTGCAAAGAAGCGGTGGGATGTGACCCAACGCCAAAGCCTTTTCGATTTCGCCTTAGAGATTCGCACCTATATAGCAAATCCACTGTGTGGGCGCTGTTCATTGGTGTGTGTGGACCCTCATGCGCTCGTAAAGTCGACGAGAGAGGTCCATAATAATAATAATAATAATATGAATATTAATAATATCGTATTTATTATATATATATATATATTATCAGGGTAATCGCAAAGAAAGGTCCGCAACAATCTTTAGAATATCATAGAACATTGTCACCAGCACACACACACACACACCACTCACACCACATATATATATATATATATATATATAGTATATATATATATAATAATATATAGTATAATTATTTATTGTCAACGAATGTTTCATCATTTTGAGTTTTTAATCATGTATCAACTTATTGTTACTTTTGACGATGATATTGGTTGTCAGCACTGTGAACAGTCTTTTATAATGTCTTTATGTCAAGAGACAGCCTAAAACTTGGCCAACACGATCTTTGATAGGCGAAGACACCTACAGATAATTGATAGTGCACTGTATCCAAATAGGACTAATAAGTTATTAAGTTTAACTATTAATTATTAATATAAAAAAATAACACATTTAACAAAAGCAAACTGTACCATACCTCTATGAAGTTTATTAATTCCTGTGTTAAATGCCGAAATATGAGCTTGGGTGAGACCTTGCGATTTCGTTCAATGTTTTGGTCTTACGTTTTGAGAAGACAAACTCTCTTTCCTCATCATGCAATGCGAAGAGTTCCTCTCTTGTTTTTACACGTTTAATTTGTTTTGCGACCGGTTGGAAAATCCACTTCACATAAAATATGGTAGGTGGAAAAATGCAATAAAATTAATTTTTCAATAACATTGGTTTAAACAAATTGTTTTATTATTGTTAGTTGCAGAAAAGGTTACTTATAATTCATTAACTTATAACCTTTATAACTATATATATAGTATATATATATGTAATATATTATATGTATATATATCATAGTATATATATAATTAATAACTTATAACTACAATGAAGAGAGCATCTGAACCTCGTCATTCAATTGCCCTTTAGATCACCACTTATGGCACATTTTTGGACAGTCCATGCACAACTTGTCCACCACCACTTACATTATGTTGTGATGAATGGGTTTTCAGTTGACCTTCAATGCCTTGTTGGATTCAAAAAACCCAAATTTAAACTGGGCGCAGACTTCACTACTCGGTGGTATGTTTATTTTTAAATGTTTTTTGAATGTACGCTTAAATTTGAAATTTAACGATATGGAGGTTCGAACTCGAATAGGTGTTTTGGAGTACAGATGATGAAAAGTAAGCTTCGTGAACCTGTTTAATTAGTAATTTGTGGAGGGAGGTATAGTCAAATGAAAATCTCATAACTAATTCCAACACCAAAAATTAATGGCAACACCATTGCACAGAGGACGAATTCTCGTCCGCTACATCCGGAAAATCATTTTCAAAACTACATCGGTTTTCTGCGTTTTTGTGCACGCTCGACCAACTCATCTCCTCTGAAGTGTGAAAAAAAGACTGTAAAATTTAACCTCCAGTCTTTTTATTATGGCAAGACACGACGGGCTGGCTTATTATGTACGTGGGTTCCTTGTAAACTAGTCAGCACCAAAAATAAGATCACCAGTTCCAGAGAAGGAACAGAG
>CM042169.1:15606901-15624401 GCA_023376005.1 Doryteuthis pealeii
AGAGAGAATGAAAGTGAGATAGAGAGAGGGGGTGGTTGAGAGAGTTAACAGAGAAAAGGCAGGAAAGAAGAATGAGTGTGATTGAAAGTATTCATAGTGAACAAAAAAAGGGATAGAGAGAAAGAAGAAAAAAGAAGTCAACAGGAGTGAGAAAGAGAGAGAGAGAGAGAGAGAGAGAGAGAGAGAGAGAGAGAGAGAGAGAGAGAGGAGAGAGGATTGGAGGGGGAGTGGTTGGCATTAAATGAATGAGAGCGATTGAAAATGTTTATAGTGGACAATAAAACAGATAGAGAAAGAAAAAAGAGAGGTAGAGGGTGATTAGAGGGGGGTTATAGAGAGGGCAAGAAAGAAAGAAAGAAAGAAAGAATGAGAGTAATTGAGAGTATTTATAGTAGACAAAAAGAGATAGAAAGAAAGAAAACGATGTAGGTAGAGAGAGAAAGGTTAGGAGGAGAGAAGGGAGGAGATAAGGCAATAAAGAAAGAAAGAAAGAAAGAAAGGAAAGAAATGAGTTTAATTGAAGAATATTTGGCTAGTTGGACAAAAAAGAGATAGAAAGAAAGAAAAGAAGTAGGTAGAGAGAGAAAGTGGGAGGAGGAGAGGGAGGAGATAAGGCAATAAAGAAAGAAAGAAAGAAAGAAAGAAAGAATGAGTTTAATTGAGAGTATTTATAGTGGACAAAAAAGAGGGATAGAAAGAAAGAAAAAGAAGTAGGTAGAGAAGAGAAAGGAGGAGAGGAGGAGGAGGAGGGAGAAGATAAGGCAATAAAGAAAGAAAGAAAAGAAAAAGAAAGAAAGAATGAGTTTAATTGAGAGTATTTATAGTGGACAAAAAAGAGAAAGAAAGAAAACGAAGTTAGGTAGAGAGAGAAAGGAGGAGGAGGAGAGAGGAGGGCAAGATAAGGCAATAAAGAAAGAAGAAAGAAAGAAAGAAAGAATGAGTGTAATTGAGAGTTATTTATCGTGGACAAAAAAAGAGATAGAAGAAAGAAAACGATGTAGGTAGAGAGAGAAAGGAGGAGGAGGAGGAGAGGAGGAGATAAGGCAATAAAGAAGAAAGAAAGAAAGAAAGAAAGAAAGAATGAGTTTAATTGAGAGTATTTCTAGTGGACAAAAAAGAGATAGAAGAAAGAAAAAGATGTAGGTAGAGAGAGAAAGGAGGGAGGAGGGGGAGGAGGAGATAAGGCAATAAGAAAGAAAGAAGAAAGAAAGAAAAGAATGAGTTTAATTGAGAGTATTTCTAGTGGCAAAAAAAGAGATAGAAAGAAAGAAAACGATGTAGGTAAAGAGAGAGAAAGGAGGAGGATGGGGAGGAGGAGTGGTGCAGTAAATGAATGAACGAGCAAAAGGAGAAAATAAGTCAATTTTCGTGAAACTCTTGAGGTGTATGTGTGCGGTGTGGGTGGGTGTGGGGGTTGGGGTTGCTGGTGGTCAGTGTAATGTCTGGGTCGGACACGGCCCAGGACGGAAATAGAAACTAACATGATCGATAATCATGCTATCGATTTTTTCAGTTCTATTTATTACTTGTCAGTAAAACATATGCACGAATACAACGACCATCACGACGACGACGACGACGACGACGACGACGACAAGGTGGGATGAGGGGATGGAGGGGGAGGGGGGGGAAGTGGCTAAACATCAGCAAGGGTGTGCAATGAACAGATTGTTGACCTTTTAGTGTGTGCATATCGACTATAGTGTGAAAGAGAGTAAGAATTGAATTAGAGAGAAAGTAAGTGAGTGTGTGAGTTAGAGTAGAGAGAGAGAGAGGAGAGAGAGAGAGAGAGAGAGAGAGGGGGGAAGAGAGAGATTGAAAATGTTTATAGTGGACAATAAAAAAGATAGAGAAAGAAAAAAGAGAGGTAGAGGGTGATTAGAGGGGGTTTATAGAGAAGGTAAGAAAGAAAGAATGAGTGTAATTGCGAGTAAGTGAGTGAGTGTGTGAGAGAGAGAGAGAGAGAGAGAGAGGGGGGGAAGAGAGAGATTGAAAATGTGTATAGTGGACAATAAAAAAGATAGAGAAATAAAAAAGAGAGGTAGAGGGTGATTAGAGGGGGTTATAGAGAAGGTAAGAAAGAATGAGTGTAATTGAGAGTAAGTGAGTGAGTGTGTGATAGAGAGAGAGAGAGAGAGAGAGAGAGAGAGAGAGAGAGAGAGAGAGAGAGAGGGGGAGAGAGAAAAGAGAGAGAGAGAGAGGAGGGAAAGAGAGAGATTGAAAATGTTTATAGTGGAAATAAAAAGATAGAGAAATAAAAAAGAGAGGTAGAGGGTGTGATTGTGGGAGGGTTATAGAGAAGGCAAGAAAGAAAGAATGAGTGTAATTGAGAGTAGTGAGTGAGTGAGAGAGAGAGAGAGAGAGAGAGAGAGAGAGAGAGAGAGAGAGTGTGGGAGAGAGAGAGGGGGAGAAAGAAGAGAGAGAGAGAGAGAAAGAGATTGGAAATGTATATAGTGGACAATAAAAAAGAGAAAGAAAAAAGAGAGGTAGAGGGTGATTAGAGGGGGTTATAGAGAAGGTAAGAAAGAAAGAATGAGTGTAATTGAGAGTAAGTGAGTGAGTGTGTGAGTGAGAGAGAGAGAGAGAGAAGAGAGAGAAAGAGAGAGAGAGGGGGGAAGAGAGAGATTGAAAATGTTTATAGTGGACAATAAAAAAGATAGAGAAATAAAAAGAGAGGTAGAGGGTGATTAGAGGGGGTTATAGAGAAGGTAAGAAAGAAAGAATGAGTGTAATTGAGAATAAGTGAGTGAGTGTGTGAGAGAGAGAGAGAGAGAGAGAGAGGGAGAGAGAGAAAGAGAGAGAAAGAGGAGAGAGGGGGAAAGAGAGAGATTGGAAATGTGTATAGTGGACAATAAAAAAGATAGAGAAAGAAAAAAGAGAGGTAGATGGTGATTAGAGGGGGGTAATAGAGAAGGTAAGAAGAAAGAATGAGTGTAATTGAGAGTAAGTGAGTGAGTGTGAGAGAGAGTGTGGGAGAGAGAGAGAGAGAAAAGAGAGAGAGAGAAAAAGATTGGAAATGTTTATAGTGGACAATAAAAAAGATAGAGAAAGAAAAAAGAGAGGTAGAGGGTGATTGTGGGGAGGGTTATAGAGAAGGCAAGAAAGAAAGAATGAGTGTAAGTGAGAATAAGTGAGTGAGTGTATGAGTGAGAGAGAGAGAGAGAGAGAGAGAGAGAGAGAGAATAAGGAGAGAAGAAGACTTTAAGATATATAGAAGCTCAATAAGTTGTAAAAGAAGGAAAGAAAGAATAAATAAAGAAAAAGTGTGTCTGTGTAGACTACAGTGAGAAAGAATAGAATTAGAGAAAGATAGAGAAAGAGAGAAAGAGAGAGGGGTGGGGCGGAAGAGAGAGAGAGAGCAAGGAGAGAAGGAAATTCACTTTAAGAGATAAAGAAACTCAATAAGTTGGAAAAGAAAGAAAGAAAGAAAGAAAGAAAGAATAAAAAAAAGAAATAGTTGTAAGTTACTTGAAAACATAATTTCTTATATATTAATGGTTTGAAGGCAATTACAATGCATATAAAAAATATAACAAAAAAGATGTTATTTTTGTCTTATCGATTTCAAAGTAAACTTTATCATCAGAGACGGTTTTCAGAAATGGATGTGTTACTTTTCTTTTTGTGATGTTATAATTTTTTTTTCTATAATAACTATCATAACATGTAATAATTATAATAATTATCATAACATATGATAACCATAATAATTATCATAACATCACAAAAAAAGAAACACGTCCATTTCTGAAAATCGTCTCTGATGATAAAGTTTACTTTGAAATCGATAAGACAAAAAAACATCTTATTGTTTTCATTTTTTATATGCATTGTAATTGCCTTCAAATCATTAATGTATAATAACATACTTAACAATGCTTCAAGCAAATTACCAATTAATATAATTTCTTGTAAAAATGACAGACTTCGGCATTAAATAACTCTTCAATGTTTGGCCTGCCGCAAAACTTAAACCAACTAAAAATCTTTTTTTAAACACCTGTTCTTGTTCCCCCTTACTCACTTGCATTCTCTCATGTGGTTGATTGGTTGGTTGGGTGGATTTAACGGCATGTCAACAAAATGGGTTATTTTATGCCTAATTGTTTTATTCATTCTTTATGGGAATCCAATTTCTTTAAAACTCAATTTTTAAAAACACATTTTTAATACTCATTTTTATCTGTTTAACCCATAGATAAGACCCAAATAGTACATTTCCTCCGATGATAACCGTTACACCACGCGCTTATACTTTCAGTCTTGTCCTTCGTCCAACTATACTCTTTGCTCGACACCGATGACTCCCACAAAGCAACGACTAGACGCTGCCACCACGTGGAAAATATCAACAAAACCTTCATCGTCGACAAAGTGTTTTTTTATTAAAATTCTCACTGGTCATTCTCTCATATGTCAACCTCTCTACACTGGTCACATCTTCAAACTGGTTTCTTCTGGAAATCTATTTACATCCAACACAAGAGGAGCTACTTCACAAATCTCAAAATAACTTCCTGTAGCGAAGAAGGTTAAAAATGAGTTAGAGTGGTTTTTCTCTTGTGTAAAACGTTAAAGGATAACAGCTTTCCTAGCTCAAAATATAAGCAGCAACCGCAAATTTTATCAAAGAAAACTAAAGTAATCCTATTTATTAAGTCTTTTATACAGGAACCCACGTGCATTGATTGGCCAGCTGGCCGTGGTTTGCCATAATAAATGACTGGTGTTAATTTTGAAGAGCTACTGTTTTTTTCTCATTTCACAAAGTGTTTTGGTCGAACGTGCACAAAAACGAGAAACGGTGTGTTTGAAAGAGATTTTCGGTGTAGGACGAGAATTTGTCCTCTGTGGACTGGTGATCTGTATTTTTGGTGCTTGACTAGTTTACAGGAACCCACGTACATAGATAAGCCAGCCGGTCGTGTCTTGCCATAATAAAAGACTGGAGTAAATTTTACAGTCTTTTTTCACACTTCATATAGTGAGTTGGTCGAGCGTGCACAAAAACGAGAAACGATGTGTTTGAAAATGATTTTCGGTGTAGGACGAGAATTCGTCCTCTGTGGAATGGTGTTCCATATTTTTGGTGTTGGATTAGTTATGAGATATTTTCATTTGACTATACCTCCCTCCACGAAATTACTATTACAGTCACGAAGCTTACTTTCATCTCTGGTATCCAACACTATTCGAGTGAACCTCCATATCTTAAATCATTTAAGCGTACATTCAAAAACATTTAAAATAAACATACCACCGAGTGTGAAGTTTGCGCAGTTATTTGGTTTTTGAATCCAACAAGCATTGAGTCAACTGAAATTCATCACAAATTAATGTAAGTGTGTGGCAAGTTGTGCATGGATGTCAAAAATGTGCATAAGTGGTAAAGGGAATTTGCAATGACGAGGTTCAATGCTTCCTCATTGTAGTTATAAGTTATTAATTATATATATATATATATATATATATATATATATATATACATATATATATATATATATATAGTTATAAGTTATAAGTTATGAATTATAAGTTACTTTTCTTGCAACTAAATAAAAACAATTTGTTAAACAATTTTATTGAGAAAAATTATTTTATTGCATTTTTCCACCTCATATTTATGTGAAGTGGGATTTTCAACCGTCGCAACAATTAAGTGTAAAAAAAGAGAGGAACTCTTCGATGCATTGATGAGGAAATGAGAGTTTGTCTCTCAAACGTAAGACCAAACATTGAAGAAATCGCAAGGTCTCACCAAGCTCATATTTCTCATTAACACAGGAATTAATAAACTTCATAGAGGTATGTTAAGTTTGCTTTTGTTAAATGTGTTATTTTTTTATATATATATTTAATAGTTAACTTAATAACATATTAGTCCTATTTTGTATACAGTGCACTATCAATTATCTGTAGTGTCTTCGCTATCAAGTATCTGTGGCAGTTTTTATCTGTCTTTGACAAAGACATATAAAAACTGTCACAGTGCTGACAAAAATCCATCGATCAAAATGTAAAATAATTGATACATGATTAAACTTCAAAATGATGTAAACATCGTTGACAATAAATAATTATATATATTAATATATATATTATATATATATATATATATATATATATATATATATGTGTGTTGTGAGTGTGTGTGTGTGTGTGTGTGTGTGACAATGTTTCTATGATTTCTAAAGATTTTGGCGACCTTATCTTTGCGATTACCCTGATAAATATATATATATATATATATATATATATATTATTATTATTATTATTATTATTATTATTATTATGGACTCTCTCGTCGACTTTCGACGCATGAGGGTTCACACACACAATGAACACCCACACAGTGATTTGTTTATAGTGGTGAAGGTTTGTGTTGGACCATCCACACTTTTTGGCACAGTCGATAGGAAAGAATTGGTGCATCAAGGGTTGCCACAAACCCAATCAACGACCGACCTCAGGAATTTTGAATTCATAGTTATCCCTCTCCTAGACTGGTTACCTACCCAAGGCTGAAGAGCCCAGTCTGCCCTACTATTTAACCCATAGCTGGAGGGAGAATATATATATATATATATATATATATATAATCATAATACACACACACACACATATTAGTGTAGTCTGAGTACAGGTACTTTTGACTATCTTTAGTCATTGTTAAGGACATATATACCCCTGTCTTGTGGAGTGCTGGATTTATTCTATGTTTAAGAAATTTCTAAGTGGTCTTCATGTGCAAGTGAAAGGATTGATATACAGGGTGATTGAAAGCAAACTATTTATAATCATTTTATCTGGCCAGTTGTTAATACTTCGGTGAATATTGAAGAGATAATTTTTATGCAAGATGGTGCTCATCCACATTTTGCTATTGTTGATCGTGAACGGTTGGAATCACCATTTTACAGGGAGATTGATAGGTAGACGTTTTCCGTAGGAGTGCCCGGTAAGAAATCCTGATTTAATACCCTGTGATGTTTTTCTTTGAGGTTGGTTGAAGAAGCAGGTCTACTCTACGAAATCAATGACTTTGGAATAACTTGAAGGACAAATACAAGAATTTATTTCTGCCAATTCACAAGAGTTCCTGGGAAGATTGAATAATGCGATTCCTAAGCGGCTTGAGAAGCTGGAGGCGAATGCTGGCGCCCATATAACATTTCAAATAAAGCACCATGTTATGTGTTTTCTGCTCGTATTCCTTTACTGTAAAAATAATGATTAAAAAATAAATAAGATTTTTTTAAATAGGGAAGGTAGATACTTTACAATGATCCTGTATTTTAGAAGTTACTCAACTATTTATGCCTTGGTTATTTTATCAAGCAACACCTGATACCTCTGCTTGTATTCCATGTTTAAAAATAAATATTTATTTCAATCAATTCGGATCGAATTCTCCTGAAATTCAATCGCTTTTTTGATAAATGGTGAACATTTTTCTATGTCTAGGGTTGCTCTGAGCACACTGTCGGCTAGGGCGGCCAGACCTTGGATAGTTTTTTAGATTGTCTGCGTAACAGAACGACTACTTATTTTTAATCTGTAATTCATAGTGGAAATGCTTATCATATTTGTTGAAATGTTTCGGCGTTTTGAATTTTACAGAACAGCGTATACCACTTGTCCAAAAATAAAGAAATAATCTTTTGTTGGATTCCAAGCAACCTGGGTATATATATATATATATATATATATATATATATATATATATATATATATAGTATGAGCAGCATGTGACACAAGGTCAATTTCTTAAGCGGAGTTCAACAGGTTTGAATTCAAAGTTTCCCTTCTCCTAGACTGGTTACTGTTAGAATCTTTTTCAATAGTTTTTTCAATTCTCTGGCAAGGTCAAAGTATTTGTCCATCTTTTTTTTTCCTTCAACTTCACCCTGTGATCTGCGGGAACCGCAAAATCCACCAGTTGACAACTTGTCTTCTTTCTTCTTTAATCAATAGTTATAGTTATTTGAAATGGACTTGGTTAGTGTTGTGAGGTTTTAAGGGGTCAAATAAGAACAAAACGACGGGTAACAAATGTAGAAAAATGTATTAACAGAAAGTAGACAAATACAATACAGAGAAGTGGAAATTACGTCCGACAAATAGAGTTATTGGCTTACTCACATTGGCTTACTGCCAAGCCACAATTATCCCTGTTACTTATAGTAACCCGTCGGCGCATTTCATTGGTCAGTAGGGTATATCACCTATAACAGTTAGCCAAGTTCGATTCCTGGACACGGTTGTTTAAAGAGGAAAAAGAGAAGAAAATGTTTTATAATCCTAGATATGTTGAAATGCCGTTAAAATTAAAGTTTCTTTTTGTAATCAATGAGTCATAAGAATTGTTTTTAATGTAACCTTTTGTAAAGTACAATTTTCATAGATATATTTACTTATCCTGTACTTGTAAGGTTTGTGACTGGCCAATTCAACCATTGATATTTTAAATTCTTTTTAGGATGGACAAAGCTTTTTATTGAAGCCTTTTTGCTTAGCCAGGAAATTAGTGTATTTTGTATATAATTAATTTAGTAGGAAGAAGACAATCTGCATATATCTATAAAACTCATTCTTTAAGAATAATGGTAAAGAATTTAAATGTCAATTTTATGACATTGTATTTAAAAAAAACTTTTATAGATAATTCATGGAAAAACTGAAAAGCATATTTCATCACAATTAAATATTTTTAGGGGCCGGGTTATCTCAGTCGGTAGAGCGTTCGGCTAGAAACCACAAGTTTCCTAGTTCGATACCGGTCCTCGCCAACTCAGCGTATGAGTAGCACAGGGATCTGTGCGGTAAAGTAAGGAGCTGATGGTAGGTGTGGCGCTCCACCTGAGATGCTAAAAACAATCTCCTCGGTCTAGCGCTATTGAAAAGGGGATAGACTCCCTCGCTGACTGGCTGATACCGACTTTAGGCTGCCCCGACGACTTTACTTTTTTTTTATCATGTTAACAATTTATTTTCTATCATTCTACTTATAACCAGTTTATAATTTTAATTTTCAACAAATATATATACTTATATAGTGATGTAAAAAAGAGAAAATATTAATATACAATATATTTTGATATTTTCTTTTTTTCAAATAAATATATTTAATACATTTATTTTTTTATTAATGAAGCTACTTGATTAAAAAAAACAAACAAACCAAAAAAATCTTTAAATTGTATTTAAAAAAAAATAACTTTCTTTTTTAGAATTTTCTGTTTTTCTCCTGCTAGACTATGTTTATATAAATCTAATGACCTGACTGGATTTATTTAAGATATGAATAGAAATTGTGTACCTTATATAATATAAACAATGTCACAAAAAACAAAAAACGTAATGTTGGTTGTTGTATTAATGTGTGGAGGGTGATCTCTAATTAGGACTGAACCGCCCCAAATCTCCAGAAGTCGATGTAGTTTAGCACCCGACCCAGGACATTGGTCGCTAATAAGCTGTCTATGAATCAGATGTCTCGGATAGAGACACAATGATCTTGGACAGGAGACACAGATCTTACATCTACCCCATAGAATACATTACGGACAGCTAAATGATAATCAGGTAGAGAGAGAGAGAGAGAGAGAGAGAGAGGGGGGGAGAGAGAGAGAAACAGACGGATAGACATACAGAGATACGAGTCAAAGACAAAGACAGAGCCAGAGGGCCTCAGTGAGTGAGTGAGTGTGTGTGTGTGTGTGTGTGTGTGTGTGTGTGAGAGAGGAGAGAGAGAGAGAGAGAGAGAGAGAGAGAGAGAGAGAGAGAGAGAGAGAGAGAGAGAGACTGTGGTTTTTAATCCTTATTAGGCAACTAGTCTACGAGAAGGAAAACATTGCTTAAGAAAATTGACGTTGTGTCACATCCTACTCGTGAGAAAGGATATATATATATATATATATATATATATATATATATATATGGGGGGGTTTGTGTGTGTATGTGTGTGTGTGTGAGTGTCAAAAGAGTATCGAGATTTTTGTTCTTTTTGGCACACCTTGTATTCTGAAAAAAAAATAACGTTCCATTCATTTTTCATCTCTATCTTGGTAAATACAGCTTTAAACTTGGTACGTTTTTGACAAACTTTGTATTCTGAAAAAAATTAATGAATGGAACATTATATTTTTTCAGAATACAAGGTGTGTCAAAAAGTACAAAAAATCACGACACTTTTTGACAAACTCTCTCTCTCTCTCTCTATATATATATATATATATTATATATATATATATATAATCCGTTGTGCGTCCAATTGGAAGGTTCCCAAGTTCGACAAGAAATACCTGAGGAAAACCGGAGCGCACAATGGCTAAAATGTTGTGTATGCAACAATAAACACGAGGACAACCGTCCTAAATAACAGTTCTAAATAATACAGAATGTCTTTTTGTTGCCTCTGGAAAGATTTCTATTTGGTCGAAAGAGGAAGGAATAAACTGACCTGTTTTCCTGGAATAGAAAATTGGAAGGGAAGAAGAAAAGAAGGAAGAAGAAAAGAAGGAAGAAGAAAAGTGGAAGGAAGAAAGCAGGAAGTGATGGGAAAAAGATGCAAAAAGATGCGAAAGAGGAAAATAGAAAAGAAAAGGTCAAAGGATGGGGCATGATTTCTTTAAAAAAAGCCGCCTCAAGATGACCGGGAAAATGGTTGGACCGGACGAAGGGGATTTATATTATCCTATGTTATTTTATTTGTTATAAATATATTAACACAATGAGATGGATAGATAGGAAAATTTGACTATATATATATATATATATATATATATATATATATATATATATATATATATATAGAGAGAGAGAGAGAGAGAGAGAAATCTAATGAGTCTGACAAACCTACTAAAAGTTTTGCTTAATGTTCTACAGGGCTAATATTAGCCCTGAAGGGCATTAAGCGAAACTTTAATAGGTTTGTCTGACTCATTAGATTTATCTCTATTATTGGCTCTACTTAGGTATTGAGCACTTTTTACTTATTAGCTTTAGTTTCCTGTATGAATATATATATCTTATATATATACATATAAATTGTTTTTTTTTTCTTTTGGCCAAATATTGTACCAATAGATTATGTTTGGTTGGTACGATTATCTTGGTCTTTTTTTCTCCCCGGGCAATGTTTGATAGCATATTTTTACAATCAAACTATTTGCTGTTTTTTTTCTCACCGCGAGGATTTACCAACAAGTTTGGTATATTAATATATATATATATATATATATATATATATATATATTATATATATATATATAAAGTTAAAAGGAAGAAATGAACCCGACGGTTTGAGTGAAAAACATTTTATAACATATTCATAGCTAATATTGAACAATATTTCGATTTTTATAGAGCGGAGACGAAAATAATATGACTTTCGTCTCCGCTCTTGAGAGTACGGAGTATAAACAAGCTCTGAAGATGATTTTTATAAAATCGAAATATTGATCAATATTAGCTATGAATATGTTATAAAATGTTTTCACTTTAACAGCATATTGTGTTGTTTTCATATCCTTATATATATATATATATATATATATATATATATATTATATATATAGACGTAGATTCGGTCAGGAATATATTTTTAAAGACTAAGAAAATAGATTGTGGACCTTTTCAAAGTATGGTACCTATAAATGTAAAACGTAATATAATTGCAAATTGAACATTCAAATGAATTAAGATTACCGTTTATTAAGATTATTGCTTACCTACCTCTTTGAGGTCCTATTTCAAATTTTATATATTATATATATATATATATATATATATATATAGATAGATTGATAGATAGATAGATAGATAGATAGATAGATTGATAGATAGATAGATGGATAGATAGATCTGTACATATTGAGATAGAATAATAGGCCAAAATATAGATTTCTTCAGGTTGATAAGATATGTTTGTTAATTCTTATCTTGATAGATGGATAGATTTGAACACATTCAGATAGATAGATAGATACTGAAAGACTTAGTTAGATAGATACATAGATAGATACTGAAAGACAGATAGATAGATAGATAGATAGATAGATACTGAAATACTTTATATATATATATATATATATATATATATATATATATATATATATATATATGTAATATATCAAGAAAAATGAAAAAACACAGGTTTAAATGGGTTAAGTGGTGAGTTTATTGGCCGACGCTGCAGTGTTTCGATCTATTAAATAGATCATCTTCAGGGCATAAGATAAGAAATTATATATCACAGAATGATGAGAAAAAGTGAGTCGTAATCCTTCTTATTCAGTCTGTTTAAAAAATTTTCTGAAGTTAAAACAAACACTGCAGCGTCGGCCAATAAACTCACCACTTAACCCATTTAAACCTGTGTTTTTTCATTTTTCTTGATATATTACATACCGTCGGATTTACTTCCTCTCTTCACACACACACACATATATATATATATATATATATATATATAGAGAGAGAGAGAGATAGATAGATAGATAGATAGATAGATATAGATCGATTGATAGATCTGTACATACAGAGATAAATTAATAGGCAAATAGATAGATATGTTTGTTAACTCTCATCTAGATAGATGGATAGATTTGAACACAATGAGATAGATAGATAGATAGATAGATAGATAGGTAGATTCCTTGCTTCCTTCTTTCCTTCCTTCGAGTTGTGTTTCTCTTTGCTCTCAGCGGGCAACATTTAACCACTAATAGAATGAATATTCATCAGAATATTTACGCCTGGAAAACAGCCCAACCCGCTTTGACCTTTTGAACCTTTTTAAGCCATTTACAGCTAAGAAGGCTATTTTTGTACAACTTCAAACTGTTTCTTACGTTAAAATATCGGTATATGTCAAGATGCAGAAATATTATAGATAGATAGATAGATAGATAGATAGATATATTTTTGTACAACTTCAAACTGTTTCTTACGTTAAAATATCGGTATATGTCAGATGCAGAAATATTATAGATAGATAGTTCTTACGTAGATATGAAGATAGATAGATAGATTAGATTTATTTTTGTACAACTTCAAACTGTTTCTTACGTTAAAATATCGGTATATGTCAAGATGCAGAAATATTATAGATAGATAGATAGATAGACAGATAGATATTTTTGTACAACTTCAAACTGTTTCTTATGTTAAAATATCGGTATATGTCAAGATGCAGAAATATTATAGATAGATAGATAGATAGATAGATAGATAGATAGATATTTTTGTACAACTTCAAACTGTTTCTTACGTTAAAATATCGGTATATGTCAAGATGCAGAAATATTATAGATAGATAGATAGATAGATAGATAGATAGATATTTTTGTACAACTTCAAACTGTTTCTTACGTAAAATATCGGTATATGTCAAGATGCAGAAATATTATAGATAGATAGATAGATAGATAGATAGATAGATATTTTTGTACAACTTCAAACTGTTTCTTACGTTAAAATATCGGTATATGTCAAGATGCAGAAATATTATAGATAGATAGATAGATAGACAGATAGATATTTTTTGTACAACTTCAAACTGTTTCTTACGTTAAAATATCGGTATATGTCAAGATGCAGAAATATTATAGATAGATAGATAGATAGATAGATAGATATTTTTGTACAACTTCAAACTGTTTCTTACGTTAAAATATCGTATATGTCAAGATGCAGAAATATTATAGATAGATAGATAGATAGATAGATAGATATTTTTGTACAACTTTCAAACTGTTTCTTACGTTAAAATATCGGTATATGTCAAGATGCAGAAATATTATAGATAGATAGATAGATAGATAGATAGATATTTTTGTACAACTTCAAACTGTTTCTTACGTTAAAATATCGGTATATTTCAAGATGCAGAAATATTATAGATAGATAGATAGATAGACAGATAGATATTTTTGTACAACTTCAAACTGTTTCTTACGTTAAATATCGGTATATGTCAAGATGCAGAAATATTATAGATAGATAGATAGATAGACAGATAGATATTTTTGTACAACTTCAAACTGTTTCTTATGTTAAAATATCGGTATATGTCAAGATGCAGAAATATTATAGATAGATAGATAGATAGATAGATAGATATTTTTGTACAACTTCAAACTGTTTCTTACGTTAAAATATCGGTATATGTCAAGATGCAGAAATATTATAGATAGATAGATAGATAGACAGATAGATATTTTTGTACAACTTCAAACTGTTTCTTATGTTAAAATATCGGTATATGTCAAGATGCAGAAATATTATAGATAGATAGATAGATAGATAGATAGATAGATAGATATTTTTGTACAACTTCAAACTGTTTCTTACGTTAAAATATCGGTATATGTCAAGATGCAGAAATATTATAGATAGATAGATAGATAGATAGATAGATAGATATTTTTGTACAACTTCAAACTGTTTCTTACGTTAAAATATCGTATATGTCAAGATGCAGAAATATTATAGATAGATAGATAGATAGATAGATAGATAGATATTTTTTGTACAACTTCAAAACTGTTTCTTACGTTAAAATATCGTATATGTCAAGATGCAGAAATATTAGATAGATAGATAGATAGACAGATAGATATTTTTGTAATTCAAACTGTTTCTTACGTTAAAAATATCGGTATATGTCAAGATGCAGAAATATTTAGATAGATAGATAGATAGATAGATAGATATTTTGTACAACTTCAAACTGTTTCTTACGTTTAAAATATCGGTATATGTCAAGATGCAGAAATATTATAGATAGATAGATAGATAGATAGATAGATATTTTTGTACAACTTCAAACTGTTTCTTACGTTAAAATATCGGTATATGTCAAGATGCAGAAATATTATAGATAGATAGATAGATAGATAGATAGATATTTTTGTTACAACTTCAAACTGTTTCTTACGTTAAAATATCGGTATATTTCAAGATGCAGAAATATTATAGATAGATAGATAGATAGACAGATAGATATTTTTGTACAACTTCAAACTGTTTCTTACGTTAAAATATCGGTATATGTCAAGATGCAGAAATATTATAGATAGATAGATAGATAGATAGATAGATATTTTGTACAACTTCAAACTGTTTCTTACGTTAAAATATCGGTATATGTCAAGATGCAGAAATATTATAGATAGATAGATAGATAGATAGATATTTTTGTACTACTTCAAACTGTTTCTTACGTTAAAATATCGGTATATGTCAAGATGCAGAAATATTATAGATAGATAGATAGATACATATGAGGAAAAATGAGTAAAGAAAAGAAATGTAAATGGATAAAATGAATTTAATCGATATCACATTAATCGATATCACTTACACATGTGTTTCGGTCAGTTTATGTGTGTGAAAATATTTCGCACACATAGAAGAATCGTCCTTCATCAGAGTGAACATTTGTTTTGAAATGATGAAGGACGATTCTTCTATGTGTGCGAAATATTTTCACACACATAAACTGACCGAAACACATGTGTAAGTGATATCAATTAATGTGATATCGATTAAATTCATTTTATCCATTTAAATTTCTTTTCTTTACTCATTTTTCCTCATATTGTCGGATTCAATTCCTTTTCCATTTTTACATAGATACATATATAGATAAATATATATATATTATATATATTTATTTACATATATCTTATTATAATGGAGATTGTGTGTTTTTCTGTCTGTAACCGAAACTATATTACTACTCAAGTCACAATTCCCTTAGTTATTTACCTCACATTCTCCATGATTCTATTTAAACCTCAATTATTAATAAAACTGTTTGACATTGTTAATCCTGTTGGCCTTACCTAAATACTAATAACATGCAATTGTATTTATATATACAACAAAATACCAGTTTTCAGTGTAAACGTAAAGCTAATTTGCATATTGATATTAAAAAAACTGATTTTAATAAAAATGTGCTTGGTATTATTAATTTCCAATTGTTTGGTTTTATCTTAACGAATATGAGTAAAAATCTCTTCAATAAATCCTAAAAGAAATTCATTAACAAGAAGAAATAACTGTAATGTTATTCTTTACTTCCTATTTTAACTAAATAGTTAAATTAGCAAAATTTAGCATTGAAAAACGGAAGTGATGAAAGAGTAAGTTTCAGTTGTTCTATTTTTCGATTATACCCCCTCCGTTTCAAATCTTTTTATCTGAATTCTTAATTAGTTTCATTAGCCTTTCTGATTTAATCTAATATCTTATTACATTTAAACTTAAATACTTGCACCCGGAGGGTGCATATATTTGCTAGTATATATATATATATATATATATATATATAATATATATATATATGTAGAGAGAGATAGAGAGAAAGAGAGAGAGAAGAGAGAGAGAGAGAGAGAGAGAGAGAGAGAGAGATAGATAAGTTGATAGATATATAGAAAGAAGGATAGATAAATAGATATATAGATAAATAGATAGATAGGTGGAAGGATAGATGAATAGATATATAGATAGATAGATAGAACGATAGATAGATAGAACGATTGATAAATTGATATATATATATATATATAATATATATATATATCACAACATATACATATATTACATATATACATTTTATATTTATCTCACAGCATAGGTAGATAGAGATAGATAGATAGATAGATAGATAGAAAGAGAGATAAATGGAAAGATAGATAGATATATAGATAACTATATATAGATAACTATATATATATATATATATATATATATATATATATATATATATAGAGAGAGAGAGAGAGAGAGAGAGAGAGATAGATAGATGAAAATAAAGACTTGACCATCTATACATGAAAAGAGATATTTGAAAAGAGATAGATAGATAAATTGATTTGTACATACTGAGAAAAATATATAGACAGACAGACAGACAGACAGATAGATAGATAGATAGATAGATTGAACCAGAGACAGATTTGAATAAACTGTGATAGATAGATATGATTTGTACATACTGAGATCGATATATATAGTCAAATACGTAGATTCCTTCTGGTTGATAAGATATTTGCGTCATTTAAATATCGCATGTCAAGATGCCGAGATATTTTCTTTGGCATACTATCGATATACGATGCCGATTATTGGTGTGGTTTGTTTTGTTTTACGACATGTCATCGTCAGTGGGTCATTTAATGCCGATAGAGTTTTGATATAAATTCATTCTTAATGGATACTCAATTTTTTTTACAAACATTTTTCTATTTAACGCATAGATGGGACCCTAACAGGTACTACCACTCCGGTCAGAGTTAACATCGGGGCAATGGTGACGAAGGTGTGTTCTACATTTCCCAAACCTCCAGAACTGGAACCTCACCATCAGATAGAGTTTAACCTCATTCCCAAAACATATAGACCCTCAATCACCGTCTTCTAGCACCCATATGATAAAAAGGCTTGGGGCTTGCCATGAAGGCAATAGGGTTAGAGCAATCATATAGGT
>CM042169.1:15629401-15634401 GCA_023376005.1 Doryteuthis pealeii
GGTTTAGTTTTATTTGGATTATTCGGACAATTGTCCTCATCTTCATTGTTATCTGTACAATGTTTCGGCCAATGTGCCCTTCGGCCTTCTTCAGATATTTCTTGTCGGTCTCAGGAACTGTCTCGGACTTGGAAACCTTCTTTTCGGACTCGGGAACCTTCTATTCGAATTCGGGAACCTTCCTGTCGTAATCGGGAACCTTCTTGTCGTAATCGGGAGACATTACAGAACTTTGAACCTAACCCTTTATTTAATCCACGGGGGTATCCGGTTCTCATTCCGCTAACCATAGCTGGAGTAGAGGCGTTAAGCTGTGTTAGTTATTATTCTATGTTACTGCTGCCTCGGAGTAGGAATGAACCTGCAGTCTAGAGATAACTGTCACTTAGAACTGTCTTAACCTAACTCCTTTATCCACTATGCTATGTGTCCAATTGGAAACGTTGTAGAGATAACAATAAAGATGAGGATAATAGTCCGAATAATACAAATAATACTAATTATCAAGCCTCGTGTAAAAAAAACGAGAAAAACGCTTTGTTTGATTCATTGCACAAAATATTCCCAAAGGCAAAATTGAAAAAGGAATATGTAGAAAAAAAAATGAAAATGATTTTTAAAAGCAAAAAAATAGAAAAAATCAAAAATATAACACTAAAACTATACTTATCCTAATTTTGAGATGCTTATCTGAATCCAGCTTCTTGATTGGTTGGATACTTGGTTTTTATGGCATTTCAACTCTTTCTGAGTTATTTTATGCTGAAGACGTTTTGTTTTATTCCTTCTTGATGGCTATTACAAATTAATTAAATCCATTTTTGTCGTAATTATTTAGACTATATTAGTATAAAAATCAGCCAGGGATGTCCTCTGTGCAGTATACAGAATTCGCACAGATATAATGTAGGTCCTTGTCCAACAGCCTACACAAAGGAGTCTATGTGAAGGTGTTGTTTGGTTGGCTGCTTGATTGCTTATTTGGTTTTTATGACACGTCAACCTTTGCTGGGTTATTCTATGCTGATGATGGTTTGTTTGATTCATTCATGATGGTACTCAATTTTATCTTTTTTAATTGTAGTTTTTAAACACAATTTAACTCATTTTTTCTATTTAACATATAGCACAGGGATCTGTGCGGTAAAGTGAGAAGTTGGTGGTAGGTGTGACACTCCACCCCAGACGCTAAAAAATAATCTCTTTGGTCTAGTGCTAATGAAAAAGTGATATACTCTCTCGCTGTCTGGCTGATACCGACTTTAGGCCTCCCCGCTGATTTTACTTTTTTTATTTACTTATATATATATATATATATATATATATATATATATATATATATATATATATATAGAGATAGAGAGAGAGAGAGAGAGAGAGAGAGAGAGGGGGGTAGTATTTTCCTTTTTCTGGTGAAGTCCCCGTGGTGTAGTGGCTAACGTCATGGACATCGTAGTAAACGAGTTCAAACACCAGTTGAGCTATTACATTCGCTTTCGGACTATTACTTTTGGGAAAGGTATGAACTTACAGGTACTGCTACTCCAGGTCAGAGTGGACCTGGAAGTAATGGTGATCAAGGGGTACTGTTGTATTCCCTTTCTTTTCTTACTTCTATTCTTCTTCTGCTCATCTTTGGTATCTTGCGTTCTTCTGCTAGCGTCTATTCTAACGTCTCTTCTAGCGTCGGTCGCACTTAATTCATTTCTTCTTCTAGATCAGTCTTGTTACAAAGACATTCATCAACCACAAAACCGTGTTATTTTTCATAAGCTTTTATTTACTTAACTAAACATTTCATGTAACTAAACATAGCGCGCGTATGCAGATGAGTTCCAGTTAAGGCAGTACATCTTCTCTGCCTGACGTCTAAACTGAAACAGAAGACCCAACCAGGTCCCACGTGACTTCACGTATTTCGCGGGCTTTCTATATTTCTGTAATATTCCAGGGAAAGTCCCGCTCGTGATATGAAAAGGGCCATCCCTTGGAAATACAGGGGATTGACAATAATCTATGCATAGATTATGTAACAGTACTCCACATTTCCTAGAACTCCAGAATTGGAACTTCACCTTTAGATGCAGTTAAACGTCATGCCCAGGACACTAAGACCCTCAGGCACCACCTTCAAGCACATGTAGGATAAAAAAACGTTAGGGGTTGCCACAAGGACAATAGGTCCGGGACAATCATATAATTGCTATAGCTTGGTGTGACCAGCCGATTGTTCAGAGGGGGCCTCTCCGACCGCCCGTTTAGCATAAGTAAGAGCCAAAGAAGAATGTTGCATGTTATGGATTGCTCAGACACCAGGGTTCCATCCCTAAGCATTTAGGGTCGCCACCCACGGTCAACAAGTAACCATATTAAGGGGTTCTTACTCCTCTGCAGAAGTGCAGTCGGAGTATCATACAGACCCAGCCGACAGTCGGGCAAAAATGTTTTTATAAACCCGTTTCTAGGAGTAGGGGAGCTCTAGAACTTATTTTACAGACAAAAATTGATTACAAAAAGTCGCCATTTTTTGCAAACCCCACCAAATTTGGAGAGCTAAAAAATTGACATAACTCCGCCAATTTTTGGAATAAGAAACTCAAATTTTGGGGATTGTCTATAAAGAATTTCAGAAAAATTGAAGCGGATGAGAGACAATTTTACTTTTTTTCTTGATGATTTGACGTGTAATTACCAAGGGAAATTACCCAGGGATCTCTTTTCTCATTAGTCAACTTTGAGAGCGAACGATATACTGCAAACTTCTGGATCAGCTCCTCAATTTTAAAACAGGTCGATGGGAAAATAGCAATTTCTTTGAATGCGCATCAGCATTACGAAATGAGCCACGGTAAGTGTACCCAGTAACCTTAAGGTTTGAAAGGATTAAGAGTATTTCTCAAAAAGAAAAAAAAAACTCCCCAAGTAAATCTCCCCGCTTTATTGTATTTTACGAGTTTGTTTACGCTAGTCTGCATTGGGAATTAAAAGGCTTAAGGAATGTTTGACTTTCAGGAAAACGAAGACAAAAGTCAAAAGAGATGTTCAAAACGATAAAGGTTTTCTCTTTCAAAATCTCCCGCCAGATGTGAAGATTTGCAAAAAAGAAAAACACGAACATCACCAACCCCATTTCTTTTTTGAAATAATTGAAAGCATAATAATGAGAGTAGTTGTAGTATGTTCGTCAGCCATGCAAGCCATTGATAGTAATCTGTCGTTTCAAAGTAAGCTATATATACTGCCGGGTTAGCTCAGTCGGTAGAGCGTTCGGCTAGAAACCACAAGGTTACTCGTTCGATACCGGCCCTCGACAACTCAGCGTGTGAGTAGCACAGGGATCTATGCGGTAAAGTACGTAGCTGATGGTAGGTGTGGCGCTCCACATATATATAGGGCCGGTTTAGCTCAGTCGGTAGAGATTTCGGCTAAGCATCACAGGATTCTTGGTTCGATACCGGCCCTCGCCAACTCAGCGTATGAGTAGCACAGGGATCTGTGCGGTAAAGTAGGTAGCTGATGGTAGGTGTTGCGCTCCACCTCAGACGCAAAAACAATCTCCTTGGTCTAGCGCTAGTGAAAAGGGGACAGACTCCCTCGCTGGTTGGCTGATACCTTCTTTAGGCCATCCCGACAACTTTACTTTACTTACTTTTGCCTTATTTAGTTTTGTTTGATAAACACTAAGGTGAGTCAAAAGTTTTGCAATATTTTAGTAACATTCACAATTCGTAACATTTTGATAACATAACGATGACTCTATCTTATTTTACCCACAATGCAATCAATATTATCATATAGACGCACGTTGAAGAATATTGGCATGTACGGAGGTTTATTGCGAGGTTTTAATTGTGACTAAATTAGTTTAATTATTCTAAACTTTCTTGATTTTTTTTCTGTATAGCACGTCCTTTTTCTTTCTTTTATTTCTTTATAATAAAAACGGAATGATCCGTTATTTATCTGAGGTGACTACACTCATATGAAATAAGAATGTGGTGGATAAGCAACATCAGATAGTCAGAATTTACATTTTTGCATTTAATCTTAGACGATTTCGACGTCCGGTGTGAAGATTTGCAGAAAAACACGAACATCACCAACCCCCGTTTCTATTTTAAATAATTGAAAAACATGATAATGAGAGTTAGTGTAGTATCCTTGTTAGTCATGCAAGCCATTGATAGTGTAAGATTCAAGGTTATAATAATGTTATAAATTGTTGAAACAAAACACATTTGTTGGACAAAACATTTCATATTGTAAACAGCACAGAAATAAGACAAGATACAGTAACAATAAAATACATGTACATAAACATACAAGAGTAGAGATAAAAGGACTGGAGAGTCCGTACATACAAAATCACTTACTAGTGATGGGGGCCGAAGCCTCCAGGAAAGTAGCATAGCGTTGGGGGCAGAAACCCCCACCCAGAAGGGTGTGACAATGATCTAACCCATGTAGTCGTTCCAGAAGATGTAGCTAAAAGAGGTAGAAGAGTTTGAACCTCGCGCTTAAAGACCAGACTTCCTGGTGGTCCTCTCAGAAACCCAGCGGGAAGATAACTCTTCCAGGTAAAGGGAAGATATTCCCAACAATAGTAATCTGTCTCTTCAAAGTAAGCTATACATACTGAAACTTATGCCTTATTTAGTTTCGTCTGATAAACACTAGGGTGAGTCAAAAGTTTTGCAATATTTTAGTAACATGCACAAATCCCGTGATTAGCTTACTCGGTAGAGTGTCCAGCTGTAAACCTCGGTGTTCCTGGTTCGATACCGGTCCTCGCCAACTAAACTTATGAATAGTACATGGATCTGTGCGGTAAGGTGAGAAGATGATGGTAGGTATGGCGCCTCACCTCAGACGCTAAAAACAATCTCCTTGGTCTAGCCCTAGTGGAAAGGGTATAGACTCACTGTCTGGCTGATACCGACTTTAAGCGACCCTGACGACTAAACCTTTGACTTAGTTTACCCAAGTATAGTTGCTAATTT
>CM042169.1:15641901-15649401 GCA_023376005.1 Doryteuthis pealeii
AAGCCACACTGAAGAGACTTGGTAGGTCGAAACACGTGTCTGTGGATGACCCTATATATATATTCAAACGTTCACGTGCTGGGCCGGTATGTCTTTTTAAATTTGTATAAAAATGCGTATTTTGGATAAAAATAATACAAATTATATTTATAAACCTAAAAGTCTCAACATCAATGAGAAAAACTCAATAAAATTTGGACGTATAAGTGTAATAGAAGATAAAAAGTTGTATCAAAAGTGTTTAAGATGCAATCCAACCACTAAAACAAGTGGGTATTTGCCTCATACCCCACTTGTATGGGCTGGGCACAAGGCTTCGTTTTAACGTGGGCCCACCCACAAGCCGAAGCTCATGGGTGGGAAAAAACAAAAATTGCGTTGATCCCTTCGGCATTCCCCTCAAGGAGGGCGTCTCAGGCGCTGAGCAATAAACCCAGCCCCGCCCCCAAGGGGGCAGGTATTGCCTAGGGGGAAAGCCCCCTGGGATCGACGCTATTAATTCAACACACCGATCCAGTGGCCGAAGCACACCGGACCCTCGTCCCGAAGGACGGGTTGGTAGTGTAAATGGAAGACCATAGCACAATCAAGAAATATACAGAATGAACCGGGAATTCATATTCAGACACATACCTCCGCATATATATATATATATATATATTATATATATATATATATATGGGAGATTATATGCTTAATCAAAGTCATACCTAATTTTGTTAATTAATTAGTTATAACGAAATGAATTAGGCGTGCACATCGGTTTAAATGTAAAGGGTAAACAAATCGAGAAAAAGTCGTCTCTGTATGTACATACAGAGATGACTTTTTCTCGATTTGTTTACGCTTTACATTTAAACCGATATGCACGCCTAATATATGACTTTGATTAAGCACGTAATCTCCCACAAATTGTCGGCCTTCGCCATTTTCAAACACACTGTTTGACTACTTCATATATATATATATATATATATATATATATATATATATTATAAACAAGGACTATCACTTGCTCACTTGCTTTTTTCGTTATTCTGTGATAACATTTTTTTTATCACTTTTCATATACCAACAAATGCCCAGAAGATGATCTAATTAATAGATCGAAACACTGCAGCGTCGGCCAATAACCTCACAACTTAACTCATTTAAACCTGTGTTTTTTCAATTTTTCCTAATATACTACAAACCGTCGGATTCACTTCCTTTTCTTCACATATATATCTATATCTATATCTATATCTATATATATATATATATATATATATATATATATATGCGTGTAGGTATGTGTCTGGGTGTCACTTTATTTAGGTTACTTTATTTATCTCCTGAAAAAAATCTTCTAAAAGACTAAACCGGGTTTATTCTTGCATAGGATTTAGCCAAGGCTGGTTAGACAGACGTTTTGGGTATGGGATTCAATGGCGGTGTCATTCGCGGAATTCAGGAACGTGTGAATTCGTCTGTGGGTTCTTCTACGTATGCACGTGCGGGGTTGTGCGTGTACATGTGTGTGCTTGTGTGTGTGTGTGTGTGTGTGTGTGTGCGGTTATCTTATGCTATAATAATCCCACGTGTGTGAGTTACTGAAGAAATAAACAAGCTTAGCTTCGACGTGCAAACCCAAAAGAAAACTTTAAAAAAAGGTTTCCAGTTTCAAAAATTGATTTAAGACGTCTTCACCTTTTGTCTTCTTTTTTAAAAAATTCTGACGTTTATATATACTAGCATTCCGAAGTTGGTCTATTTATGTGTGTGTATGAGTGGGTACCCGTGTGTGTTTTGTTTGCGTGTTTTGCTCGTGTGTGTGTGTGTATGTGCGTGTGTATGTATGCGTATGTTCCTTTCCGGGGATCAAGTTCAAGCGGCAACTCAGCCGGGACTACAGGACATTGATTATATATATATATATATATATATATATATATAGTCTTACAGCAGTTTTATTATATATGTATATAAACAAAAACCTTGAAAAGTTATATTTATATATTATAAAAAAATATTATATTATACATTCGAAACTATTGTATAACTTTTTTTTTTTTAAGCAACATCAAGGTTTTTGTTTTGAACTCATATGACTTTTGTCTCCGATCTTGACAACACGGAGTATAAACAATCTCTGAAGATGATTTTTATAAAATCGAAATATTGTACAATATCAGCTATGAATAAGTTATGAAATTTTTTCACTTTAACAGCATTTTGTGGTGTTTTCATATCCTTTTATCTATACTCAAAAAATTGAAAACGTAATAACTCACGTTGTACATATCTTAGAATCATTTTATAAAGATCATGAAAGCTCAACACTTGTAGTTTTATTTTTATGTAAGTTTGATTATTGCATTTCAGCAAGTTGTTACATTTTTAATCTGTTGCTAGACTTTATAGACAGCATATATATATATATATATATATATATATATATATATATATATACTAATTATTAGTAAACTCTCATATATATGATATATAATATATATACATAGCCAAATGAAAGTTTGTTAAGTTTTTGTTTATTACTGAAAGTATATATATATATATATATATATATATATATATATATATATATATATAATATACTAATCTTATTAGTAAACCCTCATATATATGACATATAATATATATACATAGCCAAATGAAGGTTTGTTAAGTTTTCCTTTCTTTGAAAGTTTTAATATGGCTCTGTATATAATTAATTTATTAGTTATCATAAACCGAGCTCTCCTAGAAATTTATAAAAATCTTTGTATAAATCCATTAGTCTCTATCGACATGATCAGGCATTGTGGATATACCGGAAATATTCATGATCCGAAATAGAATTGTCCCCCAAATGCCAATCAGTTGGATACTTTTACCTTTATATATATATATATATATATAATATATATATATATATATATATATATGTATGTATGTATGTATGTATGTAAAAGATTTTACAACCTCAAGTCAAGTTTTACAAATATAAAATATATGAATAGCACAGCTTTTTCTAAATATATCTGAAACATTAAAAATAAAAACGGTATGGATCCTATCATAAAGTGTAAAACTGTAAAAAAAATCACGCAACTATAGAGCGGGTAATAAATTTTGTCTTTTATGCTTGGAAGAGAAATTCGCTATTGCAACGTATACATTTATTGAACACTTTTACTTTTATATATATATATATATATATATATATATAATATATATATATATATATATATATATATATTATAAGAACAAAAGCACATAAGTAATTTTGTTATCTCCGGGAGAATTTTCACAAGATGAATCTATATATTTTTTTAAATGGTTGCAATATTTCTTTTTGCAAATGCGGCAGTCAGTCGCAGATCTTACGCATTTTTAAATACATGCAGAGATGAAAAAAATATGAATGCTCTAAGAATTAACATAAGCACAAAAATATTCATATATTCGTTCATCTGTATGTGAATGGGGGTGTACAGGGAGGTGTAAGTACGAACAGTTGGTGTTATGTCTTTTATACTAACTAGGAAAAATATGTGCCCTCTGGGCACAAGTATTTAAGTTTATATATGATTAAATAATATATTGAATTAGAAAGACTAATGAATTTATATACGAACACTAAAAAGATTAAATTTTCTTTTTCTTTATTCTATTTGATTGAAATATAAAATATACATTTATTCTTTGTGGTATATAACACATATTGCAGGATTTTAAAGACATAAATAACTTAGGCTGTTTTTAATCAGATCTATCTCAACTAGACTTTAATAGAGACATTGTTAATAAATAAGCTGCTAATTAAGATTAAATAATGATTATTCAATAACCATTGAGAATTTATAGTAAATAAATAAGGGAATTGTGACATTGGCGTTAATGGAGTTTTGGTTACAGACAGACACATTATCTCCAATATTATTAGATATGGAAACACACAAATATAAATTGGCCATTGATCACGATACCGACAATTATGTATATCTGTAGTCTTTTTTAGTATTGGAGAATTGAAGATAAAGTGCTCGATTACGTGTGTAACAGCTGCATTTATCTATTATTGTATACAATTCATTTAAGGTGCTATTGTTACCATTGGTTTCCAAGCAGCCTTTTAGCCACTTTTCTTCAATTTCTGTTAAGAAATGCAGTGAATATCAATTCATTTATATATATATATATTATCTCCTGTCATCTATAAAACATCCATCAATTTCCTCACCCCATAATACATCCTGATGAAGGTTAAAAGAAACCGAAACGTTTAAGCGTCGATAAATAAATTCATCTTATTCTTGTTTTTTGAACACTTGTTTTTTCAAATTTCTTAATATTGTCGGATTTATTTCCATATTTACCCCATAGAAATGTAGCGATTAAATAGCCTTCTATACTTGGCAGCTGACTGTGGCCGTATGGGTAAGAGGATTGGCGAGCGTAAGTTCGTTCGGATCTCGAACCCGGCCAGAGGTAGCTACTAAAACGGTATAACCGCACTGATGAGAGGTGATACCTCGAAACACGTGTCTATAGTTTACTCTATTATAATATATATATATATATATATATATATGTTGAGGTAGACGTGTTATGCAAGTGAACTAAGGAAAGTGGCAATAGTAGCTCCATCTGGTCTTACCATTTTTTCCTGGATACGATAAAATTCGACACGGACGTACGGATCAGCAACCAAGAACACAACCCAACAATAAGTGTCACCGAGGAAGAACCAAAGGATTCTACCCAACACTAAAGGACATCGAGGAACAACCAGAGGATTCTTTACTAAGGATCAGCCTCTGCTTAACACAAGGGATCTATACTGTAAAGGGCTCTCACCTGCAGCCTAAAAATGGCCACAAAAATCGTAACGTAAAGTTGGCGGTATCAGTCAGACAGCGAGGGCGTCTATCCTCTTTTCACTAGCGCTAGATCAGGGAGTTTGTTTTTGCTGAGGTCGACCGCCAAACCTACAGTTAGCTCTCCATATTACCGCACATATAAGATTATTCAATCTTTGCAACTCCTGTGCTGAGTTGGCGGGGGCCGGTATCAAACCAGAAACATTGCGATTCATAGGCGAGTGATCTACCGACTGAACTAAAACGAACCCTTCATTAAAAAAAAAACAAAAAAAAAATTATGTAAAAAAGCCAATTCAACGTTCCGACGTGGATACATATATGTACATGAAATTAATCCGACAAAGAACTTATATATAATAACAAACATAGACTTTATTTTGTGAGCACGTGGAGAAAATACATACATGACAGGTATACACATACTTATGATAAGGTACAGTAATATATCGAAAACAGATACATACATACATAAAGAATGTAGGACTAAATCCTAAGGAAGTGATACCGAGTTACTGAAGGAATGTCACTTACTGATAGTTGGCTGGAGGGCAAAGTCCCCCACTCAATGGATATAGATAACATGTGTTTATACCATGTGTAGTGGTTGCCAGACCTAGAGAAAGATATATATATTTACCAATCTCTCCAGACGAGCGGAGTTTAACAGTTTTGAATTCAGAGTTTTCCTTTTCCTAGAGTAGCTACCTAGCCTTTGTTAAATAGCCCAATCCGCCCTACTCTTTTCCCATAACTGGAGGTGGGTAGTTGGCTTCATACTTTTCCCAAGGGTATTAGCACTATGTGAAATGCAAACTGCTTCGTCCAGAATTTGAACTTGGGTCGACGAATCCATTCCTCATGAGTCTATCCATTACACACTGAACCTCCAAACTTTCATATATAGACACGTATACACCAAGGTTATCTCTCCCCCCTCTCTTTGTCTGTCTGTTTCTCTGTCTGTCTGTCTGTCTCTCTCTGCCTCTATCTATCTGTCTCTGTCTGCCTCTCTCTCTCTCTCTCTCTCTGTCTCTCTGTCTGTCTCACCCTCTCCCTCTCTGTCTGTCTGTATGTCACTCCCTCTCTCTCTCTTTCTCCCCCTCTCTCTCTGCCTTGTCTATCTGTCTCTGTCTGCCTGGCTGTCTCTCTTTCTATCTGTCTCTCTATCTCTCTAACTCTGTATGTCTGTCTGTCTGTTCCTATCTTTCTCTCTCTCTCTCTCTCCCGCTCCCTCTCTGTCTGTCTGTCTGTCTGTCAACATATAGAGACTAAGGTTCTCTCTCTCTTTCCCTCTCTCTCTCTGTCTCTCTGTCTCTCTCTGTCTCTCTCTCTCTCTCTGCCACTGCCTGTCTATCTGTCTGTCTCTCTATCTCTCTATCTGTCTCTGTCTCTGTCTGTCTCTGTCTGTCTCTCTGTCTATCTGTCTCTGTCTGTCTTTCTCTGTCTGTCTGTCTGTCTGTCTGTCTGTCTCTTTTTTCTCTCTTCCTCACTGTCTGTCTGTCTGTCTGTCTGTCTCTCCCTCTCTCTGCATCTGTCTATCTGTCTCTGTCTGTCTGACTCTCTCTCTTTATGTCTGTCTGTCTCTCTCTCTAAATCTGACTGTCTGTTTCTCTGTTTCTCTCTCTATCTCTCCTTCTACCTGTCTGTCTGTCTGTCTGCCTGTCTCTCAACATATAGACACTAAGGTTCTCTCTCTCTCTCTCTCTCTCTCTCTCTCTCTCTCTCTCTCTGCCTCTGTCTGTTTTTTTGTCTATCTGTCTGTCCGTCTGTCTGTCTCTGTCTATCTGTCTCTGTGTCTATCTGTCTCTTTTTTCTCTCTCCCTTCTGTCTCTGTATCTGTCTGTCTGTCTGTCTCTCTGTGTGTGTCTGTCTATCTGTCTCTTTCTCTCTCTATCTCTCTCCCTCTCTGTCTGTCTGTCTGTCTCTCTCTCTATATCTCTTTCCCTCTCTCTTTCATAAATAGATCAGTCTATGTATGTGTGCAAATGTGTAGCTAGTTTACTATGTGGATATAGCACTCGAAAATTATAGTTTCTGTGTAAATATACACATCCGGATCTTCGTCAATGTGTCTGCCGTGCAGATGTATGACGGAACTGACGCGTAATTCCTTTTTTTTTCTCTCTCTCTCTCTTTCTTTTTTGTTCCTTTTTCTTTTTTGTTTCTTTTTGGTTGATTCTCACTGAGTGGAATGGCCACTCATGAGGCTGCCACTTGAAATAATAGTACTTTCCTCTTCAACTAGCGTTGCTGTCGTTGCTATTAAGGTCGGCAAATGAAGGCGAACAATACAACTAATCATAGAAATTCGCGGGAATAATTGTGTTGATATCTGACACAACAATGACAAACAATATACTTAATCATATATAATTCTCTTCAAGGCCTTTGTATGCAAATACGAAATAAAGTCAGCGTGGTTGTGCGTCAGTTGAGTGAGTGTATGAGTGAAAGAGTCGCAAAGGTAGCAAAGAAATTATATACTATAAACATATACACACATATACATATACGCACATATACATATACGCACATATACACGTATATTTAAATATACAAGGTGTGTCATAAAAGTATCGAGATTGAAGCTGTATTTGCCAAGATAAAAATGAACAATGAATAGAACGTTATTTCT
>CM042169.1:15654401-15664063 GCA_023376005.1 Doryteuthis pealeii
GAAATAATTCTTAAAATCGAAATAGGGAAAATATATTCACAAATATACGCACACACGCACAACATATATATATATTCCATTCTTCATATATATATATTCATTCTTCATGGGTACTCACTTTTATTTTTTAAACATTTTTTTAACGTCATACCTACGACACTAAAACCCCCAGCCACCCCCTTCTAGCACGCATATGATAAAAAGGGTTGGGCTATACCAGAAAGGCATTTAGGAAAAATATATTCACAATTATATATATATATATATATATATATATAATTGTGAATATATTTTCCCTATTTCGATATATATATATATATATATATATAATATATAATATATATATATATATATATAATGAAGAATAGCAGATAAGAAAAGTGTTTGCATAGAAAATAGCTCAATGCCCTAATACCAGAGCTGCTTTAAAACCTAAAATATAAGATTATGGGACTATATAACCATTACCCAAGTTTAATGTGTCATACACACAGACACACTCAAAACATATATATATATATATATATATATATTATATATATGTACAATTGTGATATATTTTCCTATTTCGATTTTAAGAGTTATTTCTATTTTTTAAATGCTCATCTTGTTCAACACAGCATGTATATATATATATATATATATATATATGCATATATGTATATATATATATATATATATATATATATATGGAAGTAGTCAAACAGTGTCTTGTGCGCGATTCGAACCCTACTTGTCAGGCTGACAGCCGGACATTCTAACCCCTACACTAGCTGGCTTCCCCAGAATTTCTTGTTCATTTTAAACTGGTATGTGTATCGCACTTTTTGGGTGACTTATGGCACGACAGTATGAAGTTAGTTATAATTAATTAATTAACAAAATTAGGCATGACTTTAATTAAGCACATAATCTCCCACAAATTGTCGACCTTCGCCATTTTCAAACACACTGTTTGACTACTTCATACTGTCGTGCCATAAGTCACCCAAAAAGGTGCGATACACATACCAGTTTAAAATGAATGAGAAATTCTGGGGAAGCCAGCTAGTGTCTATACCTCTGCTGATGAGGCCTAATGGGCTGAAATGTACATATAGAGATGACTTGTTCACGCTTTACATTTAAACCGATATGCACGCCTATTTCATTTAGTTATAATTAATTAATTAACAAAATTAGGTATGACTTTAATTAAGCATATAATCTCCCATACATACTATATATATATATATATATATATATATATATATATATATATATATTATATATATATATCCTAACCATAACCCTAAACCAAAAGCCTAACCATAACCCTAAGCGCGTTTTCTTTTTCCTTGTAGATTAATAAATAAATAAATCATTTATAAAATTTATTCAGAGTGGTTCCCCTTTTTATCATACACACACACACACACACACACACACACACACACACACATATATATATATATATATATATATATATAATATATATATATATATTAGCATAAAAATCGCCAACAATCAATCAAAACAGATATTCAAAATCAAATTAGATGCACGCTTTTAAACAATTCAAGCAGACGACATTTTGTTTCTGTCTTTTTAAAAAAATTTTACCTTCTTTCTTTCTTTCTTTCTTTTTTTTCTGAAAAAAATCATAATCGCTTTTTTCATTTCTCCCGCTTTTTCCATTTCACGCGGGAAACCCCATAAATACCACTGTTTACGCTTTCCATTTTGGTTTCCTTCTTTTTCTTTTTTATCAATGGCACTTTGCCAAAAAACCTTCCTATTCTTGTACTTTGCAAAAAATTGTTCGGTGGCTCAACCCCACCCCGCCACACCCCTCACAAACGACGTCAATAAGTGCACGAGAAATTATCCCTCAGCGATCATTTTGAATACTAGCAAATATATACACCCTCCGCCGGGTGCATGCATTTAAGTTTTAATGTAATAAAAAGTTAACGGGCTGACCTAAAGTCAGTATCAACCAATTAGCGAGGGAGTCTCTCCTTTGTTCCCTAGCGCAAGACCAAGGGGATTGTTTTGGCATCTGAGGTGGGGCACCACACCTACCATCAGCCTCTTACCTTACCGCACAGATCACTGTGCTACTCATACGCTGAGTTGGCGAGGGCCGGTATCGAACTCCGGAACCTTGTGGTTCCTAGGCTGATGCTCTATAGATGAGCTAAGCCGGCCCTTGAAAAGGGGATAGACTCCCTCGGCCTCTTTTTAATGTAATAACATATTACATTAAATTATAAAGGCTAATGAAACTAAATAAGAATGCAGATAAAAAGATTTGAAACAGAGGCGGGGGGTATAATCGGAAAATAGAATAACTGAAACTTACTCTTCCATCACTCCCGTCTTTCATTGCTAAATTTTCCTTATTCAACTATTTAGTTAAAATAGGAAGTCAAGAATAAAATTACGGTTATTTCTTCTTGTTAAGGGATTTCTTTCAAGATTTATCCCAGAGATTTCTGCTCATAATCATTAAGATAAAACCAAACAATAAGAAATCAATAATACTAAGCACATATTTATTAAAACCAAATTTTTAATATCAATATGCAAATTAGCCTTCTCGTTCACACTTTAAATCGCAATTTTCTTTGTATATATAAATACAATTACAGGTTATTCGTATGTAGATATGGTCAACAGTATTAATAATGTAAAAGAATTTTATCAATAATTGAGGTTTAAAATAAAAATGGAATCAGGGAGAATGGGGCGTAAATAACTAAGGGAATTGTGACTTGAGTTGTAATATAGTTTCGGTTATAGACAGAAAAATACACAATTTCCATTAGAATAAGATATTAAAATTTCTGTCTGGGTAAGACAACTGGTTAGTTGGATTTTACGGCATGTCAACCCTTATTAGGTTATTTTAATGCTAAAGACATTGTTTTATTCATTTTTCATGGGTACTCAATTTTGATTTTTTTAAACAATTTTTAACTTCATACTTAGGACCCCCATCCACCGCCTTTTAGCAGATATATGATAAAAAGGATTGGGGTATAGCAATGGTTGGCAACCTTCCGTCCATTTTAGACGATGGCGTAGTTTCTCTCTCTCTCTCTCTCTCTCTCTCTCTCTCTCTCTCTCGCTCACTTACAGCTGCGTGAGTGGCTGAACAGACCGATCCTCGAATGGCAGTCTCTGGTGCAGTGGCTGAAAACAAAAGGTGGTGCTTTCTGTAGGTGTTGGGGGTGCTGCTATTTCTCCCTTCTTTTAGCTCTCCTTTCTGTGGCAGCTTTTTTCCTCTCTTCTTCACTTCCTTTTTGTTCCTTGTTTGACGAGGAGGCGCCAGGTTGCACGGTCTTCTGCACAAGCCTCCCACGTGTCTATGTCGATGCGGAATGTCTTCAAGTCTCTCTTGCAGACATCTTTGAAGCGTAGGCGTGGTCTCCATTCCGTTCGGGTGCCCTCCACTAGTTCACCATACAGTAGGTCTTTGGGGATGCGGCCTTTGTTCATCCTCCTGACATGGCCAAGCCATGTGTTAGGCACAATAAGGGGGAAATAGGGTTGGGAAAATCATATTGGTGCTAGGGCTTCACGTGGTCCGCAGATTGACCCCGAAGGGCTCTCCGACCGACAGTCTAGCCTAAATAAGGGCCAGAATTGAGTGCTGCATGTCATAGACTGGTCAGCCACTAGGGTTCCGTCCTCAAGCATCACGGGTTACCACCCACGGCCAACAAGTGGTCCCATTTGGTGGGTGGCTTACTCTTCTGCAGAGGTGTAGTTGATGTTTTCTAAAACCATAACCGACCAGGCTCAATATAACTGGTCTTATACTACCTAACAATAATACCCATGTCGGCTGGTGCTGCAAAATACGCGGACTGCACCTCTGTATAGGGGTAAGAGCCCCACCACCACCTCCACTACCAATGGGCCCACCTATTTGGCCGTGTGTGGCGACCCGTGATGCATATGAACGGAATCCTGGTGACTGAACAATCTATGATATGCAACACTCTACTTTTGCCTTTACTAGTTATTGAAACCTAAAATTAATAGATTCCTTCATACAAAATGGCAACAACGCTGGAATAACAACATCCACAATAAATTCTTCCTAATCAAACCCAATTTGGGAGGCTGGAGACCAACTTTAAGGAAGTCTAGAAAGAAACAAGTCATTGTGTCCCAATTACACATTGGTCATACAAGACTAATGCACTCCTATATACTCAAACAAGAACAACAATAATGTCAAACACCTTTGACAGTTAAACACTTATTCATGGAATGCGGGTTTTTTGCTCACATCAGAAACCGTTATTTTAAAGCAAACAATATGAAAGATCTGTTTGAAAAAGTCAACATGGAGGATATTCTCTCTTTTTTGAGGGAAATAAAATGATACCATAGAATATAGACATGAAACAAATCAATACCATACAACATAATCCCCAATAATGCTAACACATTGTTACAACCAATTACTAAAAAGTATAAATATAAATACATGATACGTATTAATTCCTAACCGTTAGGCATGACATAACCCCATATGGGTTGATATGCCATTTAAATCAATAAATAAAAGGAATCAGCCATATTTTTTCTAGTTTTTCTCTCCCACAAACCCAACCCTTATACCTAAGGTCACAGAAGCTGCCGTTTTCTAACTTATAACCAATAGTCCACAACAAGTTAGCCTGTACTTACTGGTCATGTCAAGCTGTAGCACCTATAAGATTGTCCCGACCGTATTACGCATATGGCACACATCAAGCCCTCTTTATCTTAAATGTACTAGAAAGCGGTGGCTCTTAGTGTCTCGAGTATGACGTTAAACTGCATCTAGTACTGAGGTTACAATTCTGAAGCTCTGGGGAGTGTGGAGTACCCCTTCATTGCCATTACTCCCAGGTCCACCCTGAACCGGAGTGGTAGTATAAGTTCGGGTTCCTATTACGTATTAAACAGGCTAATTTGATCCTCACTGAGTGCACTATGATATTAGCCTTCTAACCCACTAAAAAGTAAAGTCGTCAGCCAGACAGCGAGGGAGTCTTTCCCCGTTTCACTAGCGCTTGACTAAGGAGATTATTTTAGCATCTGAGGTGGAGCGCCACACCTACCATCAGCTCCTAAATTTATCGCACAGATCCCTGTGCTACTCATTCGCTGAGTTGGTGAGGGCCAGTATCGAACTAGGAACCTTGTGGTTTCATAGCCAAATGCTCTACCGACTTAGCATTAATAAATGACTAACACTGTTCGTAGGTACATATTTAAAAAAAATGTTTTCTAAATATAAAATTCATAATAGGTAAACATAAAAATGTGCTTAGTAATACTTATGTACGTATGTTTACAAATTTAAAAGAGGAAAATAATTTCTCTTTGATCTCATTGTACATCTGGCTAAGCCTCTTTTTTTTCTAGGCGGTTAGTTTGCTATTAAAAGAGAAATAAACAATAAAGAAGGGAACAAAAATATCACTTAGCATCTGCTGGGAGATTTTGGCAAGAAATCAAAGAAAACAAAATAAGATTTATTATAAAAATAAAAACCATTTACTTGTTATCTTTTTATCCAATTAAGAAAAAATGGATGGTTGTTTTGTTTTACGGCATATCAACCCTTTTCGGATCATTTGGTTGCTTACAGTACCTGCTGTTGCTTGAGTGGTCACCCAGTTAAGTATTGAACAACCTCATCACTGCTTAACTTTCGTTAGTAAGTTGGTTGTTTTGTTTTTCGGCATGTCAACTCTTTTCGGCTAATTTAATGCTGAATCAAGGCATTTTCAGAAACAAAGGACTCAGATTGATTACAATACCTGCTGTTGCTTGAGTGGTCACCCAATTAAGTACTGAACAACCTCATCACTGCTTAACTTTGTTTGGCAAGTTGGTTGTTTTGTTTTACAGCATATCAAACCATTTCGGATCATTTAATGCCGAATCAAGTCATTTTGATAAACAAAGGACTCAGATGGCTTACAGTAGCTGCTGTTGCTTGAATGGTCACCCATATAAGTATTGAACATGTTCATCGCTGCTTAACTTTAGTTAGTTGTTTTTTTTTTTGTTTTTTTTTTACGGCATTTCGGATCATTTAATGCCGAATCAAATAATTTTGATTAAAAAATACTCAGGTTGTTTACTGTGTCTACAGTTGCTTAATTGGTCACCCAATTAAGAATTGCACAATCTCATCACTGCTTAACTTCTGTTGGTAAGTCGATTGTTTTGTTTTACGGCATATCAACCTTTTCGGATCATTTAATACCGAATCAAGTAATTTAAAAAAAAAAAGTATTCATGTTGCTTACAGTAGTTGCAGTTGTTTGAGTCGTCACCCAATTAAGGATTGAACATGCCCAACGCTGCTTAACTTCAGTGATCTAGCGACGTGACTCCACTGTAATTATACTTAGTACATATATGATTGCCCCAACCCTATTGCCCTTATGGCAAGCCCCAACCCCTTTTTATCACATGGGTGCTAGAAGGCGGTGGCTGAGGCTCATCATGTCCTGGGAATGAAGTTAAACTCTATCAGATGGTGAGGTTCCAGTTCTCGAGGTTTGGGGAATGTGGAGCATCCCCCCCCATCCCCATTGCTCCCTGGTCCACTCTGACCCGCTGTAGTAGTACCGGTTAGAGTCCCATCTATGGGTTAAATAGAAAAATGTGTTAATAAAAAATATGTATCCATTAAGGATGAATTTATTTCACAAGTTTGTCGGCATTACAGACCCACTGAGGTTGAGATGCCTTAAAACAAACCATGCCAAGCCAAGCAACAATGAAAATCACACTGACTTCTTGTTGTGGAGTGATAAAAACACCCCTCATTGAGAGAATGGACTAGTCGGAAAATACTATATATATATATACTGTATAATGGAGGCGCGTGGTCTAATGGGTTGAGTCGTAGGAAATGGACTCGTCAACGCGAGTTCAATTCCCGGACAAAGCTGTTGGCATTTCACATGACGCTAATACCCTTGGGAAAGGTATGAATCCAATTCTCCCTCCAGCTATGGGTAAATAGTAGGATAGACAGGACTCTCTAACCATGGCTAGGTAACCAGTCTAGGAGAATGAAAAATCTGAATTCAAACCTGTTGAAATCCGCTTAAAAAATTGACCTTGTGTCGCATCCTGCTCGTGCGGAGGGCTTGGTAAATATATATATACTGTATATAGTTTAAACCAAATAAAAATACTTGTAGTTGACTCCTATGGGAGAAATAAGAGGAAATTAATCCGACAATACGTAGAGAAAGGTAGACAAACACATGGACGTCTGTTAGACCTTCTTCAATCCAACGTTCTGAAGATGGTATAACAGACCGAACCGTTATAACGTCGACATCACTACCTACAATAAACGTCCATCTTGTACAACATCCCGTATTTGTCTATCTTTCTCGATATATATATATATATATATATATATATATATATATACCCCAGCCACCGCTATATATACCCCCCCCCCAGCCACCGCTGCCCCATTCTGAAAATGTCTTTCATTGAAGCAAGAACTGGGCTTTTGGTCCTGATGATGGTCTAAATGGCCGAAACGTTGCATTGTGACAATAAACATCCAGTTTCCATAACATCCCGTGTTTGTCTACTTTCTCCACATACTGTCGGATTAACCTCCTCACATATCCTCCAATATATATATATATATATATGTGTGTGTGTGTGTGTGTGTGTGTGTGTGCCTATTTACACTCATGACCTATATTTGTAGAACCTGGTCAATATCACTGCTATGCAATGGATACTCAGACAATTATGTTCTTTTCAGTATCTTTTCTTTCTTTCTTTCTTTCTTTCTTTCTTTCTCTCTTTCTTTACAAAATCATTTATTAAGAATTTATAAGAATGGTCTCTAAGCAAAGCAAGATCTATAGAAAAAAAAATCTCTTCTTTATTTTCATTTTATTTTATTTTCAACTCGACTTCGGTCTTCAGCGCTATTTTGACAAACACGACATCAACTGGCCGAAACTAGTGAATGTTCCTTTTCTTAATAAACGCTTCACTTGAAAAATCTTGAAGGTAAACATGTTTTCTCCTCTGAAGTTGCGTCTCTCTGTGAAAGACATTCACATGAGAAAAATCTTTTCTTTTCAAGATGGCGTCCAATCTTTTCATCTCACCAACACATTTTTATTTTCATTTTAACACAGATGAAGGCTTTCATCTGTTATAAGCGTTTAGTATTTTTATATTAAACTAACGAGACCTGTGGATATAGCACAGTTTGGTAACCTAATTATTATAACGTTTCTGTCTCTGGGGGTCGGTGTATCTCCCCGTGTTCCATCTTGTTCTTCTCTTATTAGTTTTTGAATTCTTCACTACCGTACATAATCAATAGACTACCTGTTAGTTATTTACCACTGTTCCAGACGATCCTGAGTTCAAGACCTATCAATCAAACTATTTGAACTCAAACTGTTTTTCACTGTTTTACTGTTAATTAAAATTTGTCTACACTTCTCGATAAAAATAATAGGTTAACAAGATGGCTAGTTTGTTTTATTTTACGGCATATCAACCTCAGTTGGGTCATTTAATGCCGATAAAGTTTTGAAATAAAGCAATTCTTAATGGATAATACAATTGTTTATAAATACATTTTTCTATTTAACCCATAGATGGGACCCTAACAAGTACTACCACTCCGGGTCAGAGTGGACCAGGGTGCAATGGTGATGAAGGGGTGCTCCACATTCCCCAAACCTCCAAAACTGGAACCTCACCATCAGATAGAGTTTAACATCATTCCCAGGACATGTAGACCCGCAGCCACCGCCTTCTAGCACCCATATGATAAAAAGGGGTTGGGGCTTGCCATGAGGGCAATAGGGTTGGGAAAATCATATAGGTGCTAGGGCTTGACGTGGTCAGCCGATTGATCGGAGGGGGCCTAACAAGATGGCGACATTCCAAACGTAACTCAACTTTATAACACAAGACTTGGCTTATTATCTAAAATGATTGTGACTCTCGAAATTCCATCTTTTCAAGAATTTCTGAAAGGATCAACTAAAGAGCTATTGCATTTAGATCTATGTGTAAAATGTATAATAATTTTGATTCAAATCTCCCTCTCACTTTTCCTCCCACCAACACTTTTTCATTTTAACGCAAATAAAGGCTTTCGTCTATTATAAACGGCTACCAGTTTTATATTAAAATAACAGGACCTGTGGATATACCACAGTAGGATAATTCAATTAGTGCAACGTTTGATTTGCTTATTTAAGAGCTATTACATTTATAGTTCGATATGTAAAATGTATAATAATCTTCATTTAAATCTCTCTCACTCACTCTTTTTTGTCTTTCTCTTTCTTTCTCTCCTCTCTCTGTCTCTCTGTCTCTCTCTCACACACACACACACCCACACACACGCACACACACGCACACACACACACACACACTCACCACACCACACTCTTTTTCCTTTCTTTCCTTCCGTTATATTTTCATTATGTTCGATTGAAACAAATTAATGTGATCGCGTCCGCGCGCTCACACAATCTCTGTATCTTTTCCCAACTCTCTATCTTTTCCCCTCTTTCCTTCTAATAATATTATATAGCGTGTCCTTTTCTTCCCTTCTTTCTTAGATAAAAGAGAATGTCCATCTTCTCTTTTTTTTT
>CM042169.1:15664163-15689163 GCA_023376005.1 Doryteuthis pealeii
TTGAAAGGCTGATAGATTCTCGCATCTGGCACCCTTGGTGGACGATTTACTATATATATAAATATATATAATATAATATATATTTTAAAAATTAAATTTTGGTACACGCAAATTCTATATCATTAAAATTATATATAATATAAATATATATATGGATATATATATATTGACAGGAGATAAAAAATCTTTATTAAAATTTATGAAGTTTTTTATCTCTCGTCTCTTATTAAACATCCCATCAATCTGTCACCCACCAATACATCCTGCATGAAGGCTTTAAGAAAACCGGAAACGTTTAAGCGTAGTTAGATAAATAAATTCATCTTATTTTTGGACACTAGTTTTCAAATTTCTCAAACTATACATACATACATACATATAATATATAGTATATTAATATATATATAAAATTATATATATATATAATATATTACGGTTTTTGAAGGTTGGCCTAATCCAGAAAGAGAGACAATTGCATTGATATCTCTGTCTTAGATCCATCATTTACACAGCCTATATTTATATATTATATATATATATATAAATGCTGGCTATCACTGTGTGTGCTATCGTGTGCGTGTGTGTGATGCCCTGTGTGTTATGGCACTGTTATAGGCATGGTGTATGTGTACAAACTCGTTTCTATTCTGAGCTTCATCCCATTGTTATCCCAAGGAGATGCTGAAAGTGAACACCTAAGAAGAAGATAAAAAAATGTGGCTGAAAGAAATTTAGACGACATCAATCCGATCAACATCAATTGCACAACGATAGCAATTCTTATCTTCTTTCAAGAATGTCCACCACGAGAATGAAGAAAAGAAGAAGAAGGAATAAGTAATTAGTAGTGTAGAAGTAAGAAGAAGAAGAGGATTGATATGAACGGAGATCATAAGAAAAGGAAGTAATATGAATATATGAGCAAGAAAAGGAAATGTATGCAATTTAATATAGTATGAAAATGGTCGGATACAAGTAGAAGTTAAGTGAAGTGTGTGTGAGTATAGATGATGAAGAGTAAGGTGATGTATTGGAAGGAAGAAAAGATAGGATTGTGAGTGAGATGTGAGAGAAAGAAGGAAAAGAAGAAACGAGAGTGTCTGTAAATTTGGAGGTGGAAAAGAAAAGAAGAAGAAGAAGAAGAAGAACGGAGACAAGAGACAGAAGAAGAAGAAGGAGAAGAAGAAGAAGAAGAAGAAGAAGAAGAAGAAGAAGAAGAAGAAGAAGAAGAAGAAGAAGAAGAAGAAGAAGAAGAAAGAAGAAGAAGAAAAGAAGAAGAAGAAGAAGAAGAAGAAGAAGAAGAAGAAGAACAGAAGAAGAAGAAGAAGAAGAAGAAGAAGAAGAAGAAGAAGAAGAAGAAGAAGAAGAAGAAGAAGAAGAAGAAGAAGAAGAAGAAGAAGAAGAAGAAGAAGAAGAGAAAAGAAGAAGAAAGAAGAAGAAGAAGAAGAAGAAGAAGAAGAAGAAGAAGAAGAAGAGAAGAAGAAGTATAAGAATTGCAACCAGTAGCCGCTCTGGTCTCATTTTATTATTCTTAGTCGCAGGTGGCACGTTGTATCTTTATCAAAGGTCAGACGTTGTCCAAGCCAGACTGTCCTCCTGACCAACTGAGCCATATTGTGAATGACAAAGCACACAGCTCTTCTTCTTCTTCTTGTCTCCATTCTTCTTCTTCTTCTTCTTCTTCTTCTTCTTCTTCTAAAGAATTGCTATGACGCATTTCTTAACGAGTTCGAAGATATTGTAAAAAATAAAGAAAACAAAATGAATGTCTGTTCAAATTCTTTTCACAAGACTTTCATGTTATGCTTGACTGACTGATTGGGGTTAGGGAATCGCATTCATTGTACATTCATTCTTACATTTTGAATGCAGTTGCTTCTTAAGATTCAACGATTTTTACAGTACATCAACCCGTTTAAAGTTATTTTATGCCTAGTGGTTAGTGAATCACGTCCGATGTACGTCCATGCTCACATTTTGTTTCTAAGAATGATTGATTGATTTTAACGGTATGTTAAAGCCGTGTAGGATTATTTTATGCGCCTTCAGCCTAACAATGGCAACAAAAAGAATAACAGTCTTCCTCGATACTCATATGAAGGATAGGTATATACCCAACACGTTCACGATGGGTAGAATGTGGCAGAATACATAGGTCATCTAGCGTGGATCAAACTCGCTATTGTTACATAATTATTAGATTCCTAATACTTATGTACAGTAGTGTAGAAACCAAAATAGCTGTTATAAGTTTAGCCGGCGGCCTTGAAGGATTGAATGACAAGGCTTGACCTCAGTCCTGATCCTCCTTCCAGTCGATACCGTGAGAATCGGCGGAGAAGACCCTCTTCCGGTTTAGATTAGAAAGAGATTTTAGTTAGTATCGGCCAAACCACGACGGTGGTCAGTCGTGTTATGCACACTGCCGACTCAATCTGCGCAGGCAGTCTGGTGGGGATTTCGAAATAAAATACGATCTAAGTAACTCGAAGTCTTGTGTTATTATCTAAAAACTACCAATGACACAGGGATTCTGATAAAGAGAAATTCCCAATGGAAGACCAGATACGAAGTCCCCAAGACGAAGTCCAGACGCTAGAAGAAGAATGAAAGATACCAAAGATGAACAGAAGAAAAATAGAAGTAAGAAGTAAAAAGAAGAGTATACAACACTATTAAGTTGCAATGGATCTGTGAGACAAGCTTGCTAACCATTACACCGCCATATTGCGCTTTAATGTATGTATGTATTTACCTAAACTCTCGGTCACGGGTAGGATGTGACAAAGTTAATCCCATCAGAGCTACCCGACTGCAATTGTTGTCTCTCCCATGTCACACTCTGATTCCCAGCATGATACCCAACATGAGGACCTTCTTATGCTCCTGCTGCACAAAAGTGTGCCGAACAGCTGGTGGTCTCAAGCTTCACATAAGAGTTCACAGTGATGCGTATACAACACCTGTCGCCTAAGTCAAAAGCGATCGTTATATGTGACAGATATGTTCTCAGTTATGCAAGACTTTAGCAGGATTAAAAAGTCATGAACGAGCTCACAAACGGACAATAAATGAAGGAGTGGCACAAGATTGACAAGATGTTGCGATCATTTACCCAAACTCTACGTTACGGGTAGGATTTGACATAAAGCTCGCAAGTATGGGACATTCTGCATGGATTATACTCACCATGGGTCATTTAATGCCAAAAAGGTTATTTTGGATTTCAGTCTTTAAAGTAGTGGTTCTACGGAGATAATTGATTATGTTCTGTTATATTTTGTTGAAAAGGTTGCTTTTTTTTATAAAATTAAAAATGTTTTCAGGGTTTGTATTCTTAAAGATGTCTTTCAGGTTTCTTGCTTGATAGTAATTGGCGCGGATATGTTTAAGTCTGTTACAATTTAGAAGAATATGCTTGGTTGTAAGTTGTACTTTGTATGTTGGGCACAGTGGGGCATCCTCCCCTTTTAACAGGTACGAATGGGTAATGTGGGTGTGCCCAATACGCAATCTGGCGAGTATTACTTCTTCTCTTCTTATACTTCTGTGGTCTATTTTAATCTGATGATCCCCCCCCCCGTAGCATTTTGATGTTTAACTCTTTGCCTATCAAATTTCAACCACAAGTGTACCAAATTTTCGTGGTACTTTTAACTGTATCTTGCAACGTACCAGTCTCAGAGTTGGTTCACAGACAAACGAAAAGATGGCTGGGGGGTTCATGTAGTGATTTTTAAGTCGGTTGGTGGTTTGATTAGATTCTACGGCATGTCAACCCTTGTTGGGTTATTTTATGTCAAAGACGTTATGTTTTATTCATTTCTGGTTGGGTTGTTTGGTTAAATTTATGGCATGTCAACCCTTGTTGGGTTATTTATGTCAAAGACGTTGTTTTATTCATTTTTGGTTGGTTGGTGTTGGTTAGATCTTACGCCATGTCAACCCTTCTTGGGTTATTATGTCAAAGACGTATGTTTTATTCATTTTTGGTTGTTGGTTGTGGTTTAGATTTTATGGCATGTCAACCTTGTTGGGTTATTTATGCTAAAAGACGTGCATTTGTAGTTTAACATTTTTGAAACAGACATGAATTTACTATAAAAAAATCGGCCTGTTAGAATTCTGCTTGCTTATGTTACATGTGTGGCCGTATATATTAGTGGGCCGTGATGGACTCTAATTCAACATTCTAACTATAGATACGTTCATAATTTATGACTGCTCATAAATTATGTAACACGTGGGGATTGAAATTAAAACTAAAATTTAAAAAATTAAAAAAAACTCCCATCATCCTTCACTGGAAGAACCCTCCGAGCAGGTCCATGAAAAAAAACTGACCTCCGACCCCCAAGAGAATATCTCGGCCATTCTAATTTAGGCCGTAACTAGGTCTAGTCGCTCCTACTAGTCAGGGAGATATTCTCCTTGCCACAGGCGACTATGGCCGGTAAATAAAGCTTAAATCCTAAAACTACCTTCTGCCTTTGTTTCTTTTTCGTTCCTTGAATTCCTTTCTTTTCAGCTCGACCACCAAATGAGATGGGATTAAAAGCGAAAATTCTAAGAACATGCAACAAGAGTATCCAGCTACCTTTCCAGACAGTTTACTTTGCGTATTCAATACCAGCAAGGGTAACTGATATAGAATTGGATAGATAGATAGATAGATAGAAATAGACATAGATAGATAAATAGATATGTTCTATTGTCCTCGCCCGGAAGATGGAACTTCCGGCTGAGGGACAAAGAGAAAGATAAAAATATATATTTAAAAAGAAAGAGAAAGCGGAAGAGATGGTTTCCGGTCAAGGAAGCAGGGTGAAGATAAAGAAATATATAACAAAGGTCTGTTATCAGATCAAAAGATAAAAATGTGTAGGCGTGTCGTCAATACAAAAAGCCAGAGGGTCGAGTCGACAGCAGTCAGACGCCAGCCAGCAGCGGAAAGGACACTTCACGTCTCCCGTCAGCAACCACGCCTCGTGCACTCATTGTAAGCCCTGTTCCTTCACCACTCACACACCGAAGAAAATAAAGAAGGGTCCTCTCTTTGTACATACGTATCTGTTGTTTATTGAAGTCCAGTAGTCGGTCGTAGCTGACTACTAACATACATCGCTTTGGGTACAGTGAAAACCCCAGTACTAACGTACACGATTGAGAGTAGCGAAGAAGGCGCTATATAACATATAGAATTTGATGCCAGTATATAACAGATATATACATATGAATAGAGATATAAAGATAGATAGATGGATATCAACAGACTGGGGTGGATAGATATATAGATAAGGGACTGCAAGCAATATTATACACACATGTTAGTGCGTTCACTCTACTTATCGGTGCTGACATCTCACGTATCCTTAAAGCACACGGCATTACAAAGTTATTTTCTTCTTAACCAAGATTTCAGAGGAATACAATAGTTTCTTTTGTTTTGTTTTACGGCATATCAACCTTGGGGGTTATTTAATGCCGACAAAGTGTTGAAAGACACGACGCGATAGTTTGGATTAACATTTTTACAAACTAGGCGGAGTGGCCTATTGTCGATATCAGCCGAGCAGCGAGGGAGTCTATCTCCTTTTCGTTAGTGCTATACCAGGGTTTTATTTATGCGTCTGATGTGGAGTGCCACATCTACCGACAGTAGCTACCAGGATTACCTCCTTAAGTATCACGGATCGCCATACACGGCCAAGAGGTGACCCCCATTGTAGTGGGGGGTTACCCCTCTGCAGAGGTATAATAAGAAGTATTTTACTGTCCCAGATGACACAGTCAGATACTGGAGGGGTAAATTCTGACCCCTGGAATTCTGAATTGAAATTGGAGGATTACCAAGACTAGAGCAAACTTAGAATAGGCCTGACAGTGTGTTTGCTGCTGAAACCTTCTTTATAAATGGTTGGTGTAATGGTTAACAAGCTAGTCTTATATACCCACATAAGATAGAGGCGTGTGGTCTAATGGTTAGAGTCGTAGGAAATGGACTCGTCGATAGTTTCTTTTGTTTTGTTTTACGGCATATCAACCTTGGAGGGTCATTTAATGCCGACAAAGTTTGAAAGCACGTCGCGATAGTTTGGATTAAAAAAAATTTTAAACTCATTTTTTTGTACACAATTTTTTTCTATTTAACCCATAGATGGGACGCTAGCAGTTACTACCACTCCGGGTCAGAGTAGACCTGGGAGCAATGGAAGGGGTGCTCCACATTCCCTAGACCTCCGGAACTGGAACCTCACCATCAGTTATAGTTTAACGTCATACCCAGGATATGAAGACACTCAGCCACCGCCTTTAAGCACATCAATGATAATAGGGTTAGGGTTGTTATGAGGTCAATAGAATCGGGACAATCATATAGGTGCTAGGACATGACATGACCAGCCGATTGAGCGAAGGGAGCCCTTTCGACCGCCATCTAGCCTAATTTATAGCCAACGTGGGATGTTGCATGAGTACTATAAGTAGTAAGTAAAGTAAAGTCGACGGGGCGGCCTAAAGTCGGTATCAGCCTATCAGCGAGGGAGTCTATCCCCTTTTCACTAGCGCTAGACCAAGAAGATTGTTTTGGCATCTGAGGTGGAACGCCACACCTACCATCAGCTCCTTACTTTACCGCACAGATCCCTGTGCTACTCATAACGCTGAGTTGGCGAGGGCCAGTATCGAACTAGGAACCTTGTGGTTTCTAGCCGAACGCTCTACTATAGAACCGGATATTGTTAGATACTATTTTTCTGAAACCCTGAAACTAAAACTACGAATATTAGTACAAAAGAAATTAACTAAACTCGTTTTATTTGGTTTAGTCAATTTGGCCCGGACGGTAGAACCCCCGCCAATGAATCACAAGGTTTCAGGCTCGATACCAGTTACCGCTAACTAAGTACTTGAGTAGCACTGTGTGGTCTGTCTGGTTTGTGTGGTGAACTGGGGAGATTACGGTACGTGTTGCGCTCCACCTCAATAGAACATTCTATCTGATATAGTGCTTGCGAAATGAGTATAGACTCCCTCGCTGTCCGGCTACTACTGACAATAGACCACCCCGTCAACTTTACTTACGTTTTGATACAACTTAATTTTTGTTTACAGTGGAGCTGCAATTCAATTTTGGTTAGATTCAATGCTGTAGTTGTTGGAAATTTCGTTACTGTTGTAATATGAACAGAATTGGATAGATAGATAGATAGATAGATAGATAGATAGATAGATAGATAGAAATAGACTTAGATAGATAAATAAATAGATATATAGATATGAATAGAGATATAAAGATAGATAGATGGATATCAACAGACTGGGGTGGATAGATAGATAGATATCAACAGGCTGGAATAAATAGATAGATAGATAGATAGATATATGAATAGATAGATAGATAGATAGATAGATATGAAGGGAATGAGATAGAATGAGAGATGGATAAATAGATAGATAGATATCAACATACTGGGATAGATAGATATCAACAGACGGGAAGAGATAGATAGATAGATAGATAGATAGATAGATAGATAGATAGATAGATAGATAAACATTAACAGAATGGGATATATCGATGAATATGAACGAATTGGGATAGATAGATAGATAGATAGATATGAACATAATTAGATAGATAAATAAATATGGACAGAGATAGATATATATGAACACAGATAGATAGATAGATAGATAGATAGATAGATATCAACAGACTGTAATAGATAGATAGATAGATAGATAGATAGATACATAGATATGAAGGTAATGAGATAGAATGAGAGATGGATAAATAAGTAGATAGATAGATAACAACAGACTGGAATATATATATATATATATATATATATATATATATATATATATATATATATATATATATATATATAGAGAGAGAGAGGAGAGAGAGAGAGAGAGATAAATATTAACAGAATGGGATAGATGAATATGAACGAATTGTGATAGATAGATAGATATGAACATACTTAGATAAATAAATATGGACAAAGATAGATATATATGAACAGAGATAGATAGATAGATAGATAGATCGATATCAACAGACTGGAAGAGATAGATAGATAGATAGATAGATAGATAGATAGATAAACATTAACAGAATGGGATAGATAGATGAATATAAACGAATTGGGATAGATAGATAGATAGATAGATAGATAGATAGATATGAACATACTTAGATAGATGAATAAATATGGACAGAGATAGATATATATGAACAGAGATAGATAGATAGATAGATAGATGGATATCAACAGACTGTGATAGATAGATAGATAGATAGATAGATAGATATGAAGGGAATGAGATAGAATGAGAGATGGGTAAATAGATAAATAGATAGATATTAACATACTGGGATAGATAGATAAATATCAACAGACTGGAATATATATATATATATATATATATATATATATATATATATATATATATATATAGAGAGAGAGAGAGAGAGAGAGAGAGAGAAGAGAGAGAGAGAGGAGAGATAGATAGATAGATAGATAGATAGATAGATAGATAGATAACATTAACAGAATGGGATAGATAGATGAATATGAACGAATTAGGATAGAGAGATAGATAGATAGATAGATAGATATGAACATACTTTAGATAAATAAATAAACATGGACAGAGATAGATATATATAAACAGATAGATAGATAGATAGATAGATAGATAGATAGATAGATTAGATAGATATCAACAGGCTGGAATAGATAGATGGATGGATATATATATATATATATATATATATATATATTATATATATATATATATATAGATAGAAGATAGATAGATAGATAGATAGATAAACATTAACAGAATGGGATAGATAGATGAATATGAACGAATTGGGATAGATGGATAGATATGAACATAGATAGATAAATAAATATGGACAGGGATATATATATATATATGAACAGAGAAAGATAGATAGATAGATAGATAGACATCAACAGACTGTGATTAATAGATAAATATTAAAAAATACATCTCTCTTGGTAGATATGAATATTATACAAATTTGTACAACCTTTTCTTAATGATTGCATGCAGAAGAAATAGGAATCTTTCGAATTTTCTAGAAATCTTTGAATTTCTCTAAAAATGAATCTTCTTCTTCTTCTTCTTCTTTCTTCTTCTTCTTCTTCTTCTTCTTCTTCGGACTTTTTTTACCGCCCCTCCCCCCCCCATTCATTTTGCCGTAACAAAATGTCTGGCTACTTTCTTATATCTACATTGAGTTACAATTATTCTAAGATGTAAGTGCGGGTGCGGTGTGGGTGTGGGTGTGGGTGTTAGTGTGTATGAGAGAGAGTGTATGTGTGTGTGGTGGTGGTGGGGGGGGGGCTAAAAAGAACTCCACTAAATAACGAGATGACAGCCGGAGGGGGAAAAAATTCAAGCCGTCACACCTGAACAAAACAGATTCTTGTAGAGTCGAATCACAGCTTGTAAAGAAACGGAGCGCACATTCGGAGAATCAAGCGAGATGGGGAGGCTCGTTATCCATTACCACCGTCGTTTGCCGCCGGTGATTTTGCTAACGAGGCACCGACGTCTTTCCTCAGTAACCCGGATGAATATTGGAACAGGCAATCGGAAAAGAATAGAGAAAAAGAGAAGAAGAGAACAGGAAAGAGGAAAAAATAACGCACAGAAATGAGTGAGAGGACGATAGAATCATTTGAGAATTGTATCATTAACGATATTCAATACCAGCAAGGTTAACCGAGATCGTCCGGGTTAAAGGAACTGCTAGTAATGTTACACACACTTGTTACTTGATGTTATTATTTAGACAGGCGTCCAACTCCTTTCTTTTCAAAATAACAGGCAAATTTAAATTTTCTCATTTCCGTAATTTAGTTTGGTTTGGTTTTGTTTCGGTGTTTTAAATGTATACCAAACATTGTGGGTTACGTAATGCCGTTCATGTAACAGAACAGTAATGTGACTACTTAAAAAACACACAAAAAAAAACACAAAAAAAAACACGGAAATACCAGCAAGGTTAACCGAGATCGTCCGGGTTAAAGGAACTGCTAGTAATGTTACACACATTTGTTACTTGATGTTATTATTCAGACAAGCAGCGCCCAACTCCTTTCTTTTTAAAATAACAGGCAAATTTAAATTTTCTCATTTCCGTAATTTAGTTTGGTCTTGTTTTGTTTCGGTGTTTTAAATGTTTGCCAACCATTGTGGGTTACGTAATGCCGTTCTTGTAACAGAACAGTAATGGGACTATTTTAAAAAAAAGCATACCAGAAAGGTTAACCGAGATCGTCCGGGTTAAAGGAACTGCTAGAAATGTTGTTACTTGATGTTATTCAGACAAGAAGTGTCCAACTCCCCTCTTTTTAAAATAACAGGCAAATTTAAATTTTCTCATTTCCGCAATTTGGTTTGGTTTGGTTTGGTTTCGGTGTTTTAAAGGTATATCAAACATTGTGGGATATGTAATGCCAAAGCCGTTTTTGTAGAAGAACAGTAATGGTACTGTTAAAAAAAACCCACTGAAATGAGTGAGAGGACGATAGAATCATTTGAGAATGTATCGTTAACGATACTCAATACCAGCAAGGTTAACTGAGATTGGCCGGGTTAAAGGAATTGCAAGTAATGTTACATACACTTGTTACTTGATATTTTATACAGCTACTTCAGGAAATGTGGACGCATTGAAATGATCTGTGTCTTCTCGTGCCGAGAACAATTTAGTACCTGCTGCTAATATTTTATATGTATTGCATCCCCCCCCTCTCTCTCTCTCTATCTCTCTCTCTCACACACACACACACACTCTCTTTCTTTCTTTCTTTCTTTCTTTCTTCTTTCTCTCTCCCCCTCTCTCTCTTTCTTCTCTCTCTCTCTCTTTCTCTCTCTCTCTCCCTGTCTCTCTCTGTCTGTTTTCTTTCTCTCTTCTTTCTCTCTCTCTCTCTCCCTCCCTCTCTCTCTCTCTCTCTCCCTCTCTCTCTTTCTCTTCTCTCTCTTCTTTCTCTCTCTCACTATCTCTGTCACTTTCTTTTTCTCTCTCCCCCTCTCTCTCTCACCGTCTCTCTGTCACTTTCTTTCTCTCCCTCTCTCTCTCTGTCTCTTTCTTTCTCTCTCTCCCTCTCTTTCTCTCTCTCCCTGTCTCTCTCTCTCTTTCTTCTCTCTCTTCCCCTCTCTCTGTCTCTTTTCTTTCTCTCTCTCTCTTCTCTCTCTCTCTCTTCTCTTCTCTCTTCTTCTCTCTCTCTCTCTTTTCTTTCTTTCTCTCTCTTTCTCTCTCTCTCTCTCTCTGTCTCCCCCTCTCTATGTCTCTTTCTTTCTCTCTCTCTCTCCCCCCTCTCTCTCTTTCTTTCTATCCCTCAATCAATCTGTACGTGTGTGTGTGTTAGCATACTATTATAGATAATGTAATTTGAAATTCATAAAATCTACCAATACAGAATATTTACGTTTAAATGTATGGAAATATATTTGAAAAACAATGAGTAAGGCTTGTGGAAGTTACGATATTCGCGATTTTTTTCCAATTGTGGCAGTATTTATGACTTAAATCAAGTTTGATTATGAAAACCGAATATATATATATATATATATATATATATATATATATATATATACTGTTTATAGCTCTGCTGATGAGGCCTAATAGGTCGAAATGTACATACAGAGATTGATTTTTCTCGATTTGTTTAGCCTCACATTTGAATAGGTATGCCCGCCTAATTCATTAATTATTAATTAATTAATTTTCAAAAATTAGGTACGACTTCAATTAAGCACATATTCTCCCAAAGATTGTCGGCTAAAAAAAGCCATATCAAAACACATCGTTTGTTTGTTTACTTCTCATATATATATATATATATATATATATATATATTATATATATATTATATAGAGTTTTAGGTAAAGCAACTTGGGCACTCCAAATCGACACCAAATAATCTGGATTTACATTTTGCATTGCATCTTGAAAAATTTGAACGGTCTCATTTTTAACCAGAGGGTGTTGCAGGGTGATAACGGACAGAAGATTTAGAAACAAGTGTATTAATATATAGATAAATAAAATACGCGTAAAAATGTAAATTATAATGAGCATTTTTAGAATATTTTAGAATATTTAATCTAAATCTTAAATGTTACATAATTCGTAGGTTGCGTACGAATTATGTATTGTGGTGTAGTTATATTTAAAACAACTGTATTCGTAAATAGAAAGTTATCATTGAATCATAGAATGACCGTTATAGACTAATTGACAGCAGTTCAACTTTCACTGGGCTAGTCGGTAATTTCTCATTAGCTAAAGGCAAACCGTGTGAAGGGAACTTACTTTGAGTTGGGCAGAATTTTGTGGATCGACAATGGAAGCAAACGCATTGGTCATATGTCCCCAAGTAAACCATTTTCTCACTCGGCGGTTGAACCCTTTTTGGCTTTCGGTTTTAATAAAGACGTCTATGAATAAAGAAACTAAGTCTTGCGTACCCAGGTGGATGAGCAGTTCATGACATGCAATACTCCACTTTGGCCCTATCTTGGCTAGACGGGCGGTCGGAGAGACCCCCTCCGATCAATTGGCTAGTCACGTCAAGCCCTAGCACCTATATAATTTCCCAACCCTATTGCCCTTATGGCAAGCCCCAATCCCTTTTTATCATATGGGTGCTAGAAGGCGGTGGCTGCGGGTCTACATGTCCTGGGAATGACGTTAAACTCTATCTGATGGTGAGGTTCCAGTTTTGGAGGTTTGGAGAATGTGGAGCACCCCTTCATCACCATTGCTCCCTGGTCCACTCTGACCCGGAGTGGTAGTACTTGTTAGGGTCCCATCTATGGGTTAAATAGAAAAATGTATTTATAAAAAAATTGTATTATCCATTAAGAATTGATTTATTTCAAAACTTTATCGGCATTAAATGACCCACTGAGGTTGATATGCCGTAAAACAAAACAAAACAAACAAACCAAATAAGTATTGCGTTTATTATTATTAACAAAAAGTAATGAGCACAGACAATCCACAATCGGAGCCCAGCACAAAAAAAATAGGACGAATCAACGAAAGGAAGAATCCAGGGAAATCAACCCAAAAGAAGATGGCCAGCGAATAGAATAGAAAAATTTGGGTTTGTTTTGTTTTACAGCATAAGAACCTCAGTGGGTCATTTAATGCCGATAAAGTTTTGAAATAAATCAATTCTTAATGGATAATACAATTTTTTTATAAATACATTTTTCTATTTAACCCATAGATGGGACCCTAACAGGTACTACCACTCCGGTCAGAGTGGACCAGGGAGCAATGGTGATGAAAGGGGTGCTCCACATTCCCCAAACCTCCAGAACTGGAGCCTCACCATCAGATAGAGTTTAACGTCATTCCCAGGACATGTAGACCCGCAGCCACCGCCTTCTAGCACCAAGATAGGGCCAAAGTGGAGTATTGCATGTCATGAACTGCTCATCCACCCGGGCTCTATCCTTAAGCATCACGGGTCCCCACCCACGGCCAACAGGTGACCCCATTGGGGGTGTCTTACCCCTCTGCAGAGGTGCAGTCTGTGCATTCTAACGCCCCACCGACAGGGCGGGGAATAGAAAAAAACGACCCTTCGAACCAGTTAAGGCCTTATGCAACACTATTCTTTCATTATATTATTGTTACATAATGGGCATGACGTAAAACGTGAGGATGGTCTGAGTGGTCTGATTAGAACGGAAAATTTTAAATGATGATATCAGGGAAAGTATATTAATATAAGTGGCAATTTTGCGTACATCTTATACCTCGACAAAATGGAAAAATGGACGTTGTTGTCATCCCATCCAATTTGTAACAAAGCAACTATCATTTAACATCTAAGGAAATCAATTGTTTCTTCTGCAAGGATGGTTTTGGCATTAAATAACACATGACATTTGATATGCCATTAAACAAAGAAACCCAAACTAAAACTAGATATATTACATAAACATATATATATTTATCAATCTCATTTAAGCGCTATGTGAAATGCCAACAGCTTCGTCTAGGAATTGAACTTGAATCGACGAGTCCATTTCCCATGACTCTAACCACTAGCCCACGCACCAGACGAAGCCGTTGGCATTTCACATAGCGCTAATACCCTTGGGAAAGGTATGAATCCATATATTCTCCCTCCAGCTATGGGTTAAATAGTAGGGCAGACTGGGCTCTTCAGCCTTGGGTAGGTAACCACTCTAGGAGAGGGATAACTCTGAATTAAAAATTCCTGAGGTCGGTCGTTGATTGGGTTTGTGGCAACCCTTGATGCACCAATTATGTCCTATCGACTGTGCCAAAAAGTGTGGATGGTCCAATACAAGCCTTCACCACTATAAACAAATCCCTGTGTGGGAGTTCATTGTGTGTATGAACCCTCATACGTTGAAAATCGACGGGAGAGTCCATTTATTTAATATATATATATATATATAGTAATCCACAGACACTGTGTTTCGACTTATCAAGTCTCTTCAGTGTGGCTAGACATTGGATAGAAACCTGATCGATTCAGCATCAGTCGGGCACCTTAACCGATCGGCTATCGTCACCTACATCTACCATTAGTTGTATATGATTAATTTATTAATTATACTAGTACAAAAATTTAAAAAAACACCATCCGGGCGATGTAAACATAGATTTTTGAAACATATTGCCTGAGGGGTGGGAGTAAAAAAATCAATGTCAGCTAGTTTGTACCCTAAGTAAGTAAAATCATCAAATTCATTAAAGGATTAAAAAATAAAACAATTTGAAATGTAAACTTTAAATATGTATTAAAATAAAACAAACTATATATAGATATATAATACCAGTCATGTATTTATTAAAACTTGTTTAAAAAAACAACAATGAGGACTGTCTAATGTTCAAATTTTGTGGCACTCCACCTCAGATGCTAAAATAATCTCCTTGGTCTCGCGCTATTGAAAAGGGGATAGACTCCCTCGCTGTCTGGCTGATACCGACATTAGGCCGCCCCGACGACTTTACTTTTTTACTTATTCTATGTTATGACGATTTTGGGTAATGTGACGTAAGCAGTGACGTAATTTTTGTTACAGACAAAGACCGGAAGCGAATCTCCATTATTAATATATTACATTGAGCTCTATTAGGGATTAGAAATAATCCTTGTATTAATCTCTAGGTGGGCATTTCAAGATCGGTGATTAAATAGTTAACTAACCACGTATTCGAGCATGTTGATTGGCTGATTGATATACCCAAAAGAAAAAGAATTTGGGTTCTGGGAATTTCTATCAGATATATACAAGATGACCCCTTCCCTCCCCAAAAAAGAATTTGGGTCCTGTTTTTGGGGGTGGGTGGGTTACCCTGTACAAAAGATATAGGTAAAGTCGTCAGGGTGGCCTAAAGTCGGTATCAGATAGCTAGCTTGGGAGTCTATCCCTTTTTCACAAGCCCTAGACCAAGGAAACTGTTTTTTAGCTTCTGGGGTAGAGCACCAGACCTACCACTAGCTCCTCATTTTACAGCACAGATCTGTGTGCTACTCATATACTGAGTTGTCAAGGGCCGGTATCGAACCAGGAACTTTGTGGGTTCCAGACGAACGCTTTACTGACTGAACTCAACCGGCCAAAAAATCAAATATCCTGTCAAAAAGTCTCATCTGATGATTTCGGATGTTGGCCTACATTTCACTGTAAACGTCTAGAAATAATCGACAAAAACATTTCCTGAGATCGATAACACTGATTACAATCATCTGCTTGTAAAATCAATAAAGAATACATTGTAGGTCAAGGATAAAACTGATTTTATCTTTTTTGATTTAATCAATTTTGATTTGATCCGTCTGTGATCCGGGTACTAAGTGTTCTCGCAACATGCAACACCTCACTTTGACCTTTATTTGAACGACTGGTCAGTGAGGCTTCGTCCGATCAATCAGCTGGTCATGTCAAGCCCGGACCATATTAACTTTAGGCACCCTTTTTTGATCTCGTTAAAGAAAGGACATGTTTACTCCGTTAATAATCCGGTTGTTTGTTAGGGGTTAGGGTTAGGGTAGGGGTAGGTTAGATTTATAAATTTTTTTTAATCTAAAAATCGTCTGTTAATATATATATATATATATATATATATATATATATATATATATATATATAAATCTGTTGCAGTTTGACCATGAACGGGTTAAAACTCTTCCCTTTTGAAAAAGAGAATTTTTCTATTTTTGAATTTGAAATATGTCTTTTTCTTTCAAAAACTGTTACACTAAAGATATACAATTATGTTGTTGGCGTAGAAACGCGTAGCGGATGTGCTAATGACGAAACGATCGCATGAATTGCACGCTTTTTGCAACAACAATGCTTCCGTTTTGAATTTAAATATTTTCTGCTTCTCTCTCGATGAGTCTGAATTAAAAACAAGCTCTGATGATGATTTTTATAAATCGAAATATTGTTCAATATTAGCTATGAATATGATATAAATTATTTTCTTTTTAACAGCATTGCGTGTTTTCATACCCTTTTATCCATCTCTCTCTCTCTCTCTCTCTCTCTGTCTCTCTCTCTCTCTCTATATATATATATATATATATATATATATATTCCTATATATATAAATATAAATATAAATATATATATATATATATATATATATATATATATATATATATATATATAATAATTTAATATACCAAACTTGTTGGTAAATCCTCGCGGTGAGAAAAAAAACCCAGCAAATAGTTTGATTGTAAAAATATACTACCAAACATTACCTGAGAAGAAAAAAAATTTTTGAAAAAAAGAAAAGACAAAGATAATCGTATCAACCAAAAATAATCAATATTTGGCCAAAAGAAAAAACAATTTATATATATATATATATATATATATATATATATATATATATAATAATAATATATAATAAAACTCAAAAGAGTTTATTGTAAAAATATATAAAAAATGTAAAGTGTGTATCAAAATAGTATAGTATATATTTCAGCTGTTAAAATTATACAAGTCCACATTGTAATACTATTTTGATACCCACTTTACTTTTTTTATATATTTTTACAATAAACTCTTTTGAGTTTTATTATAATCTATAATGCTTCTGATTTTTGAAAATTAAAAATAAAATTTATTTATTTTTAAAACAGAACATGCATTTTTCAAAAAAATTTCAGCGGTTGAATTCAGCGTTCGTTTTTTGTAAACAGTCTTTTTAACGGATATCTTTCTTCCCATCTATGTCGCTCTTTGATGAAGACCAACTTATCGATTTGGTCGAAACAGTACTGTCAGCAATCACATAACAAACATCATATGTTTTTTTCAAAATGTTAAATTTCATACTGTCGGATTAATTTCCATCTATTTTTATATATATATATATATATATATATATATATATATATATATATATATATATATTCATACAAAACCGACAGGAAACTAAAACTAATAAGTAAAAAGTGCTCAATGCCTAAGTAGAGCAAATAATAAGAATAAATCTAATGAGTCAGACAAACCTACTAAAATTTTGCTTAATGCTCTTCAGGGATAAAATCTGACTCTGATATATATATATAATATATAATATATATATATATATATATATATATATATCTTATTATAATGGAGATTGTGTGTTTTTCTGTCTGTAACCGAAACTATATTACTACTCAAGTCACAATTCCCTTCGTTATTTACATCACATTCTCCATGATTTTATTTTTATTTAAACCTCAATTATTAATAAAATTGCTTCACCTTTTTATTAGTGTTGTCCATATCTACATACAAATAACATGCAATTATATTTATATATACAAAAAATAGCGGTTTACAGTGTGAATGGTGGGGGGGGGCTAATTTGCATATTGATATTAAACATTTGATTTTAATAAATATGTGCTTAGTATTATTGATTTCTAATTGTTTGGTTTTATCTTAATGAATATAAGCAAAAATCTCTTCAATGAATCTTAAATGAAATCCATTAACAAGAAAAAATAACTGTCATTTTATTCTTTATTTCCTAATTTAACTAAATTGTTAAATAATTAAAATTCAGCAATGAAAGACGGGAGTGATGGAAGAGTAAGTTTCATTTCTATTTTTCTATTATACACCCACTCTGTTACATATCTTTTTTATCTGCCTTCTTATTAGACTTTCTAATTTAATACGATATTTCATTACATTAAAACTTAAATACTTGCACCCTACGGAGGGTGCATATATTTGCTAGTATATATAAGATTGCTCCCTTTAAATTGTAACACTCGTAGCGTAATGGTTATTGTCGAAGTGGTTTTAGAGATTATAATATTGGCGTCGTCTATAAAAACATTTGTATCATTTATACTGTTAATTCCGCGTTGTATCGATTGTTGACGTTTATTTTCGTACTCGACAAGTAAATAAAAAAAGAAAAAATATATATAATGTTTAGAGAATAATAATATCAATTGTAAAATACAGTATACATCATAAAAGAGAGGCTAGGCTACCTGAAGGCTTCATAATTTACTGAATTATAACGATTACGTAGGCTAACATAAAAAAAAAACTAGGCTAGGTTTGGCCTAGGTCGCATAATAGCAACTAAATAATGGCTATTTCATCTTAAGTCATTTTTCAACTTAAAAATTCGTCTCCCCTGGAACCAATTAACGATGTAGGGTGAGGTAATACTGCAAGAAAAACAAAGTAGATTTTAGGTAGATGTAATTACAGTTAAGTTCATACGAGATCAGCAAAGTTAACCAACGATGATCTTGTTCAGTACTTAGATGGGTAACCCCTTAGTAATTGCTTGGTACGCCAATATTATAATTTGGAGTGGTTTTAGCCTTCTGCAGGAGATGCAGTCTCTGTAGTCTTGGCCCGCTGAGAAAATATAAGATAGAAGAGAGCATCATACGTAGAGTTTGTCCTGCTAATTCTTGATTCCTTCCACAATATAATAAATGACAATGTGTCTTATCTTTTTATAATGGTGATTATGTAACTGTCTGTCTGTAACAGAAATTCCGTCATCACTGACGTCACGATTTACTTAGTTATTTGTTATATTCTCAAAGAAATATGAAATAATAAACTATGAAATAATCATTATTTAAACTTAATTCACATCTTATTTGTAAACGATGATCTCTATTAAAATTAGAGTTAGATTTGCCGCAAAACAACCCCTACTCTTAATGCATTTAAAATCCTGAAATATGTTTTATATATCTCTAAGAAATAAAGATTTTAATAGCATATGGTGGGAGTAATTTGCATATTGATTTTAACAAAACTGGGTTTAATAGATAATTATTTGCTCTAACTGATTTCTAATACTATCATATTATTCCCAAACGTATTATATATATATATATATATATATATATATATATATATATATATATAATATATATATATATATAACTATTTCCCTTTATTATGAATTTGCAAGAAAGAGAAATTGGAGTATTCTTTTCTTTCTAGCATCATTTCAAAATTACTGGAGAATCAGAAAACTGCGTTCTTGGAGAATAAGGAAATTTTGGAAACTGGCTGGTTCGGCCTATTAGTTGCTGGTGATTATTGAACAATTCAACCAGGAGGCAGTTTGGTTGATTTTAAGAACTGTAGCTCTTCTTCAACGCACTTGAAGAAGAAGAAGAAGAAGAAGAAGAAGAAGAAGAAGAAGAAGAAGAAGAAGAAGAATGAGCAAGAAGAAGAAGATTGGAGAAAGAAAAAAGTATGTTTACAGAAGAAGAAGAAGATGAAGAAGAAGAAGAAGAAGAAGAAGAAGAAGAAGAAGAAGAAGAAGAAGAAGAAGATTGGGGAAAGAAAAAGAGATATCTTTATATAAGAAGAAGAAGAAGAAGAAGAAGAAGAAGAAGAAGAAGAAAGAAAAAAAGATTATGTTTCTAGAGAAGAAGAAGAAGAAGAAGAAGAAGAAAAGAAGAAGAAGAAGAAGAAGAAGAATGAGCAAGAAGAATAAGAATAAGAATAAGAATAAGAAGAAGAAGAAGAAGAGAAGAAGAAGAAGAAAGAAAAAAGATTATGTTTCTAAGAGAAGAAGAAGAAGAAGAAGAAGAAGAAGAAGAAGAAGAAGAAGAAGAAGAAGAAGAAGAAGAAGAAGAAGAAGAAGAAGAAGAAGAAGAATATTCTTTATTCGTGCAACCTAAATTCCTTTCGATTTTGTTTCATTCATCGATCGACTTTCAAATCGATCAAGTCTGAATGTTAAAGGGAAAAAGAGTCGCAACTTGAGTTCATTTTCATGAATATTTATCTTCGGTTCGAAGATTTTATCACACAAGTTCCTCTTCTGTCTGTGTCCTGTCAAAAAATAAACACCCCCTTTCTTGTGGGGTGGACAAAAGGGGGGCAGAACGATGGGCGATTTTCAATGTTAAATTTGAAGTTGTATTCTTCTTTAGAGATCTAAAATATTCCGTCTCTCTTGACGGTTCAAGAGGTCAGTGTTCGATCTAACATGTTAGTGTGGAGATTGAATGCTTATATATAATATATATATATATATATATATATATATATATATATATAATCACACTCACACACACAACGTAAGAGAATGTTCGATGTCATCTTCAAAACCGTTTATCTCAGCGTTTCATAATTTTCAAACAATTCTAAGAGTGCTAATTCTTCATTCAAACATTTTTAAATAGACTGACCAACTAAGGACTCTCACAGTCTCCTTATTATCTGTGATAAATTTTATTTTTCCTTACATCAACAAAAGCCCTGAAGAAGATCTACTAAACAGATTGAAACACCGCTGAATAAATACCACTCATTTGATTTGTGTTTTTTCAAATTTTTCACTATATGACATACCGTCGGATTCACTTCCATTTTTCTCTTCATATATATGTGTGTATGGGGGGGGGGCGTAAGGCTCTTTGTGTTCTGTGTATGACATTAAACTGATTCTAATTTTGGAGTTCCAGTTCCGGAATTATCGGGTGTGTAAAGTACCGCTTCATCACTATTACTCCCAGGTCCACTCTGATCCAGAGTGGTAGTATATGTTAGGGTCCCATCTATGGATTAAATAGGAAAAAAAGCGTGTAAAAATATGTTTAGAAATTGAGTTTGGAAAAAAGATTTGAATACCCATCTAGAATGAATCAAAGAAAACGCGTTCGGAATAAAATAACCCAACAAGAGTTAACATACCGTAAAATACAACCAACCATAGATTCCAAGGGGCGAAGGAGGAAGAGTGCTAGTTATAGGAGAGAATGAGCGTCAGTCTGGAAGAAGCTGTTGAACGGAGCAGACGCAAGATACAAGATGCGTTTCCCAAGCCATTTTAGACTTGGGGATAAAATAAGTACGTTTTTAAAAATAATTTCATAGAGAATTATATTTTGTTTCTTTTATAATAGTTTGTGTATTTTGTTTGAACAAATGCCTTATTTTTGAAGCTGAAAACACGTCATTACTCTTTTCAAATAGATTCTACAACGCTACATTTCCAGAAGAAAATCTAAGTAAATTCCAAAAAGACAATATGCAACGTAGTGCCTTACAAAAACATATACGTAGGATGCGGACTTTGGGCACGGTCCGAGACGCAAGGGGGTTGTTTGTTTTTTGTTCCAAACAAATTCTTCCTCTCTCTCTTTGTGGATACAGGTCAGTGAAAGATATAACCTACTGCTACTGTTCTTTTTGGGAGTGGGGAGGTTTCTCAGGCACGTGCCATTCCGTCACGGTACTTTGCGTTCAGTTTGTTTACACAAACAAATTATCTCTCTCTTGGTTTCAGTCGGTCAGACTACTGCTGTTTGGGAGCGGTAGGTTTTCATTCATGCAGCTGGACACTAGATTTCCGTTTTACGTTTTATTCATTCATAAGTCTTCTCTTAGCAACAAAGTGCAATAGACACAGAAATCCGTTTTCTTAAGAAAATTCGTTCTCTCAGACAAGAATTCAAGAGAGAGTGAGAGAGAGAGGAGGAGGGAGAGAAAGAAAGAAAGAAGAAGAGGAGAGAAGAGAGAGAGAGAGAGAGAGAGAGAGAGAGAGAGAGAGAGAGAGAGAGAGTGTGTGTGTGTGTGTGTGTGTGTGGTGTGTGTCTTTATCGGTCAGTTTTCGTTCAGTTTTGTCTATGTATCAACTTTGTTTCTTCTTCACGGCGTTAGCCCCGGCTCAACTAATTCAACTGATTAACTGACCAACCATATAACTGTCACTGATTCCAGCTGACCCCTACACTAGAACCGACTCTGAGCCGAACTGTCGGCCCAACTCTAAATCTTGCTTTAAGTAATCTTTTTCTCAGAATTTTTCAGAACATACTAGAACATTCTAAAATATGTTCGATTCTGATTGGCTCTTTACTAGCTAGCCCATTTCTGCAATTAACATTCCTTCAACGCTTCTTAGTACCAGATTACTTTAATATTTTAAACAAAATCAAAAGTCTTGCCCGTTTCTGTCGCCATAATGTCTGGATATTTGGCAATTTTTTAATAAAAGGGAACCCTTAAAAAATTAGCTTGTACATTTGTTTATTTCGAGACAATAATGGGAAAACGATTATCTATTCCTACCTGACTTTTAATCTACTTTTTTTCCACTATCATATATCCTCCAGTATCCGCTCAGGTCACTGACACACCTACTCTGATTTAAAATTAAACTTCCTTCCCCATTAACATATTTCCTGAATCGCTGAATATACTACAAAATCTCGTCGATGAGTAGTGGTGTAGAAATTCCGTTGTGTAATCCGGTCGGTCTCATCACTCAACATTCTGCTTCACTCGGAAGAAATAACGGCAGTTTTTCTTCCATGCACTTTAAGAAGAAGAAGAAGAAGAAGAAGAAGAAGAAGAAGAAGAAAGAAAAATAAAGAAGAAGAAGAAAATGATGATAAAGAATAATAATAATAATAATAATAATAATAATAATAATAATAATAATGAGAAGAAGAAGAAGAAGAAGAAGAAGAAGAAAGTATAATAATAATAATAATAAGAAGAAGAAGAAGAAGAAAAGAAGAAGAAAGAAAGAAAAATGCAGAAGACGAAGAAGAGATGATAAATAAAGAAGAAGAATTAGAAGAAGAAATAGAGGAATAAGAAGAAGAAGAGAAGAAGAAGAAGAAGAAGAAGAATATGAAGAAGAAGAAGAAGAAGAAGAAGAATATGATAAAGAAGAAGAAGAAGAAGAAGAAGAAGAAAGAAAAATAAAGAAGAAGAAGAAAATGATGATAAAGAATAATAATAATAATAATAATAATAATAATATGATAAAGAAGAAGAAGAAATAGAAGATATGATAAGAAGAAGAAGAAGAAGAAGAAGAAGAAGAAGAAGAAGAGAAGAAGAAAAGAAGAAGAAGAAGAAAGAAAAATGCAGAAGAAGAAGAAGAAGATGATAAATAAAAGAAGAAGAATTAGAAGAAGAAATAGAGGAATATGAAGAAGAAGAAGAAGAAGAAGAAGAAGAAGAAGAAGAAGAAGAAGAAGAAGAATATGAAGAAGAAAGAAGAAGAAGAAGAAGAAGAAGAAGAAGAAGAAGAAGAAGAAGAAGAAGAAGAAGAAGAAGAAGAAGAAGAAGAAGCAATAAAATGCCAAAGACTGAGCTTAAAAAGTCAAGTGTAGAAAAGCCGCCATTACTTAGAAAATGTGTTGGTTAAATAAGAGAGGATATTATAAAAACCCCTGACCTTCTATGAACCCAAAAACCTATGACATAATTCAACTAGGTGGCTAATTCGACCTGATTTATGGATCACCGAATATTGGAATCTATATAACTCATCTATATAAGAAGTCTGTTAGATTAGCTCTGTTATTAATACTAGAAAAGAAAATGCCCTCCAGGTGGCATAATTTTTTTTTTAATTATTGCCTGAGTGGGATAGAGTTAAAAGTTCAATGTCAAAGGGTTTTTATCATAAGTAAATAAAATCATAAAATTTATTAAAGCAGTAAAAAAATGAATAAAACAATTTAAAATGGAAAATTAGTTCTGTTCCCCTCAAATAAAATGTTTTGTGCATCTATTAATTATTAATTAAATAGAAATTATTTTAAAAAAATTTTTATGATATTGTAAAAAAAAATTCATCATTTCTAAATTTCCGCTCGGAGGAAAATTTAAAATATAAACACTTAAAAGAAATCAGTTGACATTTCGGAGGTCACGTGATGCATTTGATCTAATGAAAAGTTGTTTTTTCTACACATTTTACATATTAGACTTATTGAATGTTTGAGATTCTATTTAGATATCTAATGAGTTTTATTCTTCTGTTTTAGAATTAAAAAAAAAAGGAATCTTTTGTTTTCAGCTGAAATTTTATTTCAAATGCAAGGATTTTTTTTTATCATATCTCAAATCTTATTTGATTGTTGAAAAAAATTGAATTTGTGTAATATACAATTTATAATAAGGATATTTTGTATGTTTTACACATACATTTTGCATAAATACATTTTTTCAAGTTAGTAGTAATGAGATTAACTAGTAGGAGAATTCGTAGAAATTATATTAAGAGGCTGGAGTCATAATGAGATTAATATAGTATTCAAGTTAGCAGTAATGAGAGTAACTAGGAGTCCCCTCGTAAAAATTATACTAAGGGGCTAGAGTCATAATTAGACTAATGTAGTATATTCAAACGATCTAGAATTCAAACGATCACATGACTCCTCAAACCAATGAGAGTTCAGCTTCGGATGTCTCCAGGATTAAGACTGCTGCCAATTAAACACAATCAACTTACTTTCACAATACTGCTGTTAGATTTAAAATCTAACTACACTTACTTACAAAAATGATACGCTATGCGTATTAATTAGTAATAAAAAAAACAATGTATAAAAGAGTATTTAAAAAAGCAAACAGTATTTTAGCAAGAAACAGAAGATAGTGTTGAATAAACCTCATTAGGAAGAGATATTTCTTCTGGTAAAAA
>CM042169.1:15694163-15706663 GCA_023376005.1 Doryteuthis pealeii
TTTACCTAGAATATCTATCCTATTTTTAACCTATGTATGATTTTTTACCTCGAACATATTGCGTTTTTTTCCCTAATCTAATCTAGCTTTTTAAATTATAAGTTCCCATATTGTATTCATCTCTATTGGACACATAGCATATCCAGGATAATGAGGACAATAGTCCGAATAATACAAATAATACTAATTATCAAGCCTCATCCCTAAAATCCAGAGAAATTCCTAGGCATGTCTCATATCTGAGTCACGAATTATGCACTTATCTCAAAGAAAGCATTGTTTTATCTCATAAGGTGTAAAAAGTGGTATTGATTTTCAAATATTATGAATTACTAGAAGGACCTGTGAATATAATACATAATAATTATTACAACGTTTGATATGTTTACTTAAGAGCTATTGCACAATAATTTAATATGCAAAATGTATAATAATCTTGATTTTTAATCTCTCTCTCTCTCTCTCTCTCTCTCTCTCTCTCTCTCTCTCACACATACGCACACACACACACATTTTTCTTTCTTTCCTTCTTTTCATGTGATCATTATGTTCAATTGACATAGATTAATGTTATAGCGTACGCGCGCTCCCCCTCTCTCACTCTCCCCCTCTCTCTCTCTCTCTTTTCTCTCTTTCTCTCTCACTCACTCACACACACACCACACACTTTTTCTTTCTTTCCTTCTTTTCATCTTATCATTATGTTCAATTGACATAGATTAATATTATAGCGTACGCGCGCTCCCCCTCTCTCTCTCACTTTCTCTCTCTCTCCTCACTCACTCACTCTCTCACTCTCTCCCTCTTTCTCTCTCTCTCTCTTTCTCGCTCTTTCTCTGTTTTTTCTTCCCTTTCTTTCTCTATAATAAAACAGAATGGTGACGACACCCAAAGAAATGAGAATTTTGGATAAGCAACACCAGATAATCAGGATTTACATTTTTGCATTTCCTCTTGGACAAGACTTAGACAGTCTCATTTTTTACCTAGAGGGTCGTACTTTTAAGGTACACGTGTATTAATACATAGATGTGTGTATGTGTGCGTGGGGGCGCTCGTGTAACGGTTATCGTCGTTGGAAATGAAAAGCGTTGTCTTATCTCTTAAGGAGAGAGATAAAATACTACATTAATAGGGCGGGAGATTCGATATAAGAAATAAACATTTATCTCTTAAAAACATTAAATGGGGTCCCGTTACCTAAATACCAGATGACATCTTTTTTTTTTTTTTTGTTTTTTTTTTTTTTTTACTCGTCTCGTAAAACAAGAGGTCGTTTTTATTGCCTCGATTATGAAAAACGAGGCGATGGATTTCGTTTGCGCTCAGCTCACTGAAGTCATCTACTTGGCCTAGATAATAATCGTTTTTGATTATCTTCCCTTTTGTGCACTGGGGCGAATTTCTGTCGACAGGCGGCGTTAAGCTCTTTATATCAGCGTAACACCTGTAGGGCAGAGGAATATGTTTGTTTGGGGTTTTTGGGGTTTTTTTTTATTTTATTTGTTTTTGTTTGTTTTGTTTTTTTAACGTAAGGAAGAATAAACAGATAGATAAAGAAATATTTGCTTGATATTTCCTCAGGATAGTTTTGAACTTCACCTTCGTATTGAAGGCATAACGCTTGGCGGAGCTAAAATTATTTTAGGAATGATTTGTTTCTTCTTCTAAGGATTCATAACAGACTCTGCGTAACTCATCGACACTTAGAATCAAACGAGCGAGCAGAATATTTGGGCCGGTTTAGCTCAGTCAGTAGAGCGTCCGACTAGCAGCCACTAGGTTCTGGCTTCGATACCGGTCCTCGCCAACTCAGTGTATGAGTAGCACAGGGATCTGTACGGTAAAGTGAGGAGCTGATGGTAGGTATGGTGCCCTGTCTCAGACTTAGAATCAAACGAATATAGAACGGTTTTGCTCAGATGGTAGAGCGTCCGACTAGGAACCACAAGGTTCCAGTTTCGATACCGGCCCTCGCCAACTCAGCGTATGAGTAGCACAGGGATCGGGTGCGGTTAAGCGCTGAACTGATGGTAGGTGTGGCGCTCCGCCTCAGACGCCAAAACAATTTCCTTGGTTTAGCGCTAGTGAAATGAGGATAGACTCCCTCGCTGCCTAGCTAATACCGACATTAGGCCACCCGAGGACTTTTACTTTTATAACACTCTCACTAATGGGGCGGGGGGTTAAATTCTCTTACTGTAAGAAGATTTAATTCTCCAACACAAGAACTTATCTCATGTCCTGAAGAAGTTCACGGAGACCGAAACTTTATAGCGTCGACATTATCACAAACAATAAATATTCATCCATTGTAGCATCCCGTGTTTGTCTAAATTTCGCCACATACTGTCGGATTGATTTCCTCATATGCATACATACATACATATATATATATATATATATGTGTGTGTGTGTGTGTGTGTGTGTGTGTGAGTGTGTGTGTGTGTGTGTGTGTGTGTGTGTGTGTGTGAGGCGCTTGTTGTGATACGGTTATCATTATAGAAATTGGATTCAGTGAGACGAGTTCCAAGATTGAACGAGAATGTTAACATTTCACATAGGATTAATACTTTAATATTATTCTTCTTCCATCTATGGTTAAAATGTTAATTTTTAAGCGGAGCAAATCAGTTTAAATTCAGAGTATTTCTTCTCCTAGATTGGTTGATAAACCCTGTACAAACAAACAAACACAATACTATATATATATATATATATATATATATACTAGCAAATATATGCACCCTCCGGGTGCAAGTATTTAAGTTTTAATATGATAAAATATCATATCAAATTAGAAAGGTTAATGAAACTGAATAAGAATGCAGATAAAAAGATTTGGAACGGAGGGGGTATGATTGAAAAATAGAACAACTTTGAAACTGACTCTTCCATCATTTTCCGTTACTCCCGTCTTTCATTGGTAAATTTTCCTAATTAAACTGTTTAGTTAAAATAGGAAGTAAAGAATAATATTACAGTTATTTCTTCTTGTTAAGGGATTTCTTTTAAGATTTATTGAAGAGATTTTGCTCATATTCAATAAGATAAAACCAAAAAATTAGAAATCAATAATACTAAGCACATATTTATTAAAATCAAATTTTTAATATCAATATGCAAATTAACTTTCCCATTCACACTACAAACCGCTATTTTGTTGTATATATAAATACAATTGCATATTGTTAGTATGTAGATATGGTCAACAGTATTAATAATCTAAAAACAATTTTATTAATAATTGAGGTTTAAATGAAAATAAAATCATGGAGAATGTGACGTAAATAATAAAGGGAATTGTTACTTGAGTAGTAATATAGTTTCGGTTACAGACAGAAAAACACACAATCTCCATTATAATAAGATATATATATATATGTGTGTGTGTGTGTGTGTGTGATTTGTACGTACATGTATATATACATATATCTAGTAGTTTTACCTATAGACTGATATATATTTGTTAATATGTAAACCCAGATCATATATACACCATAGATAGATAGATAGATAGACAGACAGACAGACAGATAGGAATTGCTTAAACTAGCTAGTTAGATAGATAGATATATAGATAGATGGGAATTGATTAAACTAGCTAGTTAGATAGATAGATATGCCCACTGATAGATAGATAGATAGATATTCCACTGAGAGATAGATAGATAGATAGATAGATAGATATGCCCACTGATAGATAGATAGATAGATAGATAGATAGATATGCCCACTGATAGATAGATAGATAGATAGATATGCCCACTGATAGATAGATAGATATTCACACTGAGAGATAAATAAATAGATAGATAGATAGATAGATATGCCAACTGAGAGATATATAGATAGATAGATATGCCCACTGATAGATAGATATTCACACTGAGAGATAAATAGATAGATAGATAGATATTCCCACTGAGAGATAGATAGATAGATAGATATGCCCATTGATAGATAGATAGATAGACAGATAGATAGATAGATATTGAGAGATAGATAGATAGATAGATAGATAGATAGATAGATATTCCCACTGAGAGATAGATAGATAGATAGATAGATATGCCCACTGAGAGATAGATAGATAGATAGATAGATATTCCCACTGAGAGATAGATAGATAGATAGATAGATAGATAGATATGCCCACTGATAGATAGATAGATAGATATTCCCACTGAGAGATAGATAGATAGATAGATAGATAGATAGATAGATAGATAGATAGATATTCCCACTGATAGATAGATAGATAGATATTCCCACTGATAGATAGATAGGTAGATAGATATAGATAGATAGATAGATAGATAGATAGATAGATATGCCCTGATAGATAGATAGATAGATAGATAGATAGATAGTTTTTAATCTACTGCATAAAGAAATGTCATACTAGCGAAGAATCTCCATTCCCCGACCAAATGGATTCGGGCGGAATCGAACCCCAACTGCGGCTATTATCCTCCATATTATCTTTTCTTCTGAAGGTCTGTATTATTCTTTATTCAATGGCGTATTTTCGCCGTTCTTTTTCACAATCTCAAATCAGATCCTTTCAGAACATGGCCGACAAGAAAAAACAAAAAAAACAAAAAAAAAAAGAATGTGAGGATGAAAGAAATTTCCAGTCTGTCGATCAATCAGTTGAGGTCAGTGAATTCAATATTTTTCGCCAACAACCCCTCCCTCTCCCGGTGCCCTGGCAGAAAATAATAGGAATACCTGGCGATATTAGCAATAAGAGAGTTTATCCGGTCTAATGATCAGATCGGCACGCTGTGAGACACCCACAAGGCTTTGTTGAAATATCCGTCACTTGACATAGACTTGACTGAGTGCAAACCTTTGCCGATAATAATTCTGTCTAAAGGTTGGATGCCGTACGAGCGTCTGGATAATGTCACCCTGATAACGCGCGAAAATGAAGCGAATTAAAACGAACTCATACAGAAGTGACTGAACCGAATTTCAAAAACCTTTAGGCATATTTTTTTTTTTAAAGCCATGAAGTCAATTTTTGTTGGGTGCGCTGCAAGCAATTACATCTTATTATAATGGAGATTGTGTGTTTTTCTACCTGTAACCGAAACTTTATTACCTCTTATGTCATAATTCCCTTAGTTATTGACATCACATTTTCCATGATTGTATTTTTATTTTAAACTCAATTATCAATAAAATTGTTTTACATTATTAATACTGTTAACCTATTTACATACTAACAACATGCAATTATATTTATATATACAATAAAATAGCGGTTTACAGTGTGAACGGGAAGGCTAATTTGGATATTGATATTAAAAATTCGATTTTAATAAATATGTGCTTAGTATTATTGATTTCTAATTGTTTGGTTTTATTTTAATGAATATAAGCAAAAATCTCTTCAATGAATCTTAAAAGAAATCCATTAACAAGAAAAAATAACTGTCATTTCATTATTTACTTCCTCTTTTAACTAAATACTTTAATTAGAAAAAATAACAATGAAAGACGAGAGTGATGGAAGAGTAAGTTTTACTTGTTCTATTTTTCGATTATACCCCCCTCTGTTTCAAATCTTCTTATCTGCCTTCTTATTTAGTTTCATTAGCCTTTCTAATTTAATACAATATTTTATTACATTACGGAGGGTGCATATATTTGCTAGTAGTTTTAAGTTACATCCATTGATAATAGAGATTTGGTCTCTATTATTCTGTAACCGAAACTATGTCACAGCTTACATCACAATATATCCGGAATTGTGTAAGTTTATTAATAAGTATTTAATCTATAATCAAAATCATTAATACATAGAATAAAATCTGAGTTAGATTGGCCTAACAAAAACATGTTATTAGTGTTAAGTATCTGGCCGCCATCCCTGGCCAGTTGTAAAAGAACTTAAAGTAAATAAGTAAGTAAGTCAATAAGTCCTGTGGTATAGTATCCTTTGGTAAGTCAATAAGTCCTGTGGTATAGTATCCTTTGGTAAGTCAATAAGTCCTGTGGTATAGTATCTTTGGTAAGTCAATAAGTCCTGTGGTATAGTATCCTTTGGTAAGTCAATAAGTCCTGTGGTATAGTATCCTTTGGTAAGTCAATAAGTCCTGTGGTATAGTATCCTTTGGTAAGTCAATAAGTCCTGTGGTATAGTATCCTTTAGGTCCGACGTCCAAGAAGATCCAAGTATCAGTGAGCTAAGATTAGAATCAGGCCAGTATAAATACAACAACAGCAGCACTGTCAGTGATTGGATAAGAGGTTGCCTTCCCTGGTCACATGGTAGTCGGCGAGTCTATATTTAGAAGTAGCCATCTGATACACACCTTATATCCACAAAATCCCAACAATTAGTGCGTTTAAAATCCTGCAATGTGTCTTATATATCACTAAGAAATAAAGGTTTACATAACATATGGTGTGGTTAATTTGCATAATGGTTTTAACAAAACCGGGTTTAATTAATAATTACTTGATTTTATTGGTTTCTAATGTTATTGTGTGGAATTATTAGTATTCGATTGGAGTACTTGAAACCATATAAGTGTGCAAAAAATATAAGATCGGAATACTTGAAACCATACAATTGTGTACAAATCATAAGTATTAAATAGGAATACTTGAAAAGATGTGTGAAACTTAGTGATATTCAATCGAATAAATGAACCCATAAAAGGGTTAAATTATTCAGATTAGATATGAATACTTGAAACCATATAACTACTTCAAAATTATAAGTATTATATAGAAATACTTGAAAACCTATAATCGTGTACAAATTATCACTATTCAATCGGCATACTTGATACCATTTAACTGTGTGAAAATTTTTAGTATTGTTAGGGAGAGTTATCTTCCCCTAACGAATCGAACCAGAAAAGGATGTAGGGAAAAATATATTAGCAGCAGCAGCAGCAACGGAGGGTAGAGCAGAACCGGGGATACTATGTGACACACGTATATCTTACATCAAGCCAGAACTCTAATCCAAAACCATCCACTGTATTTCCCTGTCAATGAGAATAAATAAAACAAGTATTGTTATTGTTAACAATTTCCCTGTTTTTATTATCATTTCTGTTATTCCTACATCTCGGATACAACAAGTATTAAATACAAATACTGTGATATTATATAACGGTATACATTTTTTAGTATCAGATAGGAATACTTGAAACCATATCACTATGTGCAAATTATTAGTATTAGATAGGAATAATATAAACTATATAATTATACACAAAATAGGATTATTAGATATGAACAGTTAAAACAATGTGAATGTTTACAAATTATTAGTATTTGATAGGAATAATTAAAACTACATAATTGTATAGAAATTCCTAGTATTTGATAGGAATATTAAAACTACATAATTGTATAGAATTTGAAGGAATAATTAAAACTACATAATTGTATAGAAATTCCTAGTATTAAAATAGGAATACTCGACACCATGTAGTTGTATACAAATTATTTGTATTTGGTCGGAATACTTGATTCTATATAACTGTGTGCAAGTTATTAGCATTAGATGGAAATAGTTGAAAATATAAAATTGTATACAAATTATTAGTGTTAGATAGGAATTCTTGAAACCATATAACTGAATTCAAATTATTAGTATTAGATAGGAATATTTGAAACCATAAGTCTGTGGGCAAATGATCAATATTAGATAAGATTACTTGATATCATAGAACTGTGTACAAACTATTAGATAGGAATACTTGAAACCATAAAACTGTGTGAAATTATTGATATTAGATAAGAATACTTGAAACCATATAATTGTTTAAATCATTAGTATTAGATTTACTTGAAATCATAGAACTGTGTACAAACTATTAATATTAGATAGGAATACTTGAAACCATATAATTGTGTATACATTATTGATATTAAATAAGAATATTTGAAACTATAAAACAGTGTACAAATTATTGATATTAGATAAGAATACTTGAAAATCATACAACTGTGTACAATATGAGTATTACAGTAACACAAAACTTTGCGTCATGTAATATAAATAAAAACGAAAGAAAAATAAAACTCAGTCGATGTGATGCACATGAGGATTGTGAGTCGCCTCTATTCTGGATTAGCAAAAGTGCCCCTTACCGGTGGAAGGAAGCACTACACTACCACCACCACCCCCTCGAGCACAGCGTTGAAGTTGACACCATCATTATCATCACAACAACAACAACAACAACAACAACAACAGCTGAAACAACTTTAGGCTACGAAGTACACAATTTTATCTCCGGCTGACATCTTGGAAAGCGAATTGTCGGTGTAAGAAGGGGGGGGCTAAGAGGGGGTGGATGGACGAAGGGGTGTCATATGGAGAACATATGTCTCCGGTTTTCAATGGCTCCTTATTCAAAAATGGACTTAAGGAAAAGGAAAAAATAAAAATAGAGTCTCTACCTCGAAGAGGAAACGATCGTATTTTAAAAATGGTATCAAAATCTCAGTTAGATGTTGAAGAGGTTAAGAGGGGCTGGTACTGTTTCGTACGCGTCGCTAACGTCCTTGAAAAAGAAAAAAAAAGAGCAGAGTTATGTATAATCTTAGGGCTTTAGTATGAAGTGAGCACAAAAATAAATTTAGGTTATCTTTACGAAAGAATCTAAGATGGGGTCATTTATTTCTACCCTCTTGGTGGTTTTCTTTTTCTTTCTTTCACAGCATTTTATATTTAGTCATAAAATCTGCTATAATCCTAAGAATGAGAAAATTACTTCCCTTTCATACTTAACAAAGTTTATTTATTTATTGCTTACACGTATGAAAATTCATAAGTTCAAGTAGGTAAACACACATATACGCACGCACATTATATATATAGACTGGATCTCTCTGGAGATCGTAAAATATATAAACAAATGTATGTATTTAATAGTTTAAAAACCACCTCTTTACAGCAGCTGTTAAATGGCCGAAAGGTTAACGAATAGGGCTGACGTAGCTAATTTTTGATAATTAATTAATTAATTATTAATGAATTAGGCGGGAATACCTATTCAAATATAAGGCTAAACAAATCGAGAAAAATCAATCTCTGTATGTACATTTCAACCTATTAGGCCTTATCACCAGAGCTATAGACAGGAAGACCACTTCCCATACTGTCGTGTAGTAAAAGTACCATAACTAAAACAAAATGAAAAATCTGGAAAGGGCCTGCTGGTGTAATGGTTAGAGTCTCTGCCTGTCATATTGACAGTCAGGGTCCGAATCGCACACAAAGCGATCTTCCTGTCTATAGCTGCTGATGAGACATAATGGGCTGAATGTACATACAGATTGATTTTTCTCGATTTGTTTAGCCTTACATTTGAATAGGTATTCCCGCCTAATTCATTAATTATTAAATAATTAATTTTCAAAAATTAGGTAGGACTTCAATTAAGCACATATTCACCCAAAAATTGTCGGCTAAAAAAGCCATATCAAAACACATCGTCTGTTTGTTTACTTCTCATATATATATATATATGATATAAAAAATAACAAAAATAACCAACATAGATGAAAGGATGACGCATATTCTTTATTTGAGTTTAATTGATGTCTATATAAGATTATATATTGGGTTTCTTTTAATATATTTTACAACGTAACAATGATATTAGAAATCAATAACGCTTGATAATTACCGTATTTGACGGCATATAGGACGCACTTCTTTCCCAAAATTTTGCCTTAAAGAATTGCCCTGTGTCTTATACATCGTAGATGAAGTTTTGAGACCTCCTGTAGGCCTAGGCTAATCTTCTCTATGATGCCCACTAACCCAGCTTAAACTCAGTACATACCCTAAACTCCGTGCATCCTTATTCTTTTTTGCTGGTATTGTTATTATCAAGCACAGCTAGACTGTTTTCAACAATATATGCTTAAATATGCAAAAAGTTTTTTTTCATGAATCTGACCTGCTGCAATGAGGGGTGCGTCTTATATGCCCGTGCGTCTTATATGCCGTCAAATCCGGTAAGTGGTTGGTGGTATGGAAAATGAAATAAGGCCAGTTTTATTGGTCCTTCAGAAATGAAAATCTAGGTAGGGTAGGGTTTTTTTTTCAATTTTGTTTCGTTGATAGATTGATTGGTTGATTTTAACGGCATGTCAACCCATCCAGGGTTATTTTATGCCAAGTGGTAGGTTGTGAGGGATAGTCAAATTTATTATGTCTTTTTTCCAAACGATTTTTATTGATTTTAAAAGTAGGTTGTTTGCAGTTGTTTGTTGCCAAGTGGATTCGAAATCAGTTTAAGGGATAAGTTTATAGGGATAAGTTTATAGGGGAAAGTTTATAGGGATAAGTTTATAGGGATAAGTTTATAGGGAAAAGTTCAAGTTTGTTATAAGCGATAGTAGAAATCGGTAGAAAGTTTTTTTTCAACCAATTTTTATAAACAATTTTCTATTTAACCCATAGATGAGACCCTAACAGGTACTACCAATCCGGGTCAGAGTGGACCAGGGAGCAATAGTGAGGAAGGGGTGCTCCACATTCCTCAAATCTTCAGAACTGGAACCTCACCGTCAAATACGGTATCTATTAAACTCTGTTTTTTAAAAAATCAGTATCTACACCATATTCTATGTAAATCTTTATTTCGGTATTAAACCTTTATTAGATATTAATATCTCTTATAGATTTTTATGAAAACCATTTGCCATTGTTTGGATGTAACACAAGGTTGCAAGTATGGGACATCTACCAAGGATCGAACTTGCTATTCAGTCATAATGGATCTGCGAGGCTAGTTTGCTAACCATTAAACCACGATGGGATGCCTTACAACATACCCAACCCGTTCGCTACAGGTAGGATGTGACACAATGTCACAGGTATGGGACATCTACCAAGAATCGAACCGCCTTGTCGGCTGGGGCGTTAGAATGCACCGACTGCACCTCTGCAGAGGGGTAAGACTCCCCCAATGGGGCCACCTGTTGGCCGTGGGTGGTGACTCGAGCTGCTTAAGGATAGAACCCAGGTGAATGAGCAGTCCATGACTTGCAATACTCCACTTTGGCCCTATCTTGGGCTAGACGGGCGGTCGGAGAGGCCCCCTCCGATCAATCTGCTGGTCACGTCAAGCCCTAGCACCTATATGATTTTCCCAACCCTATTGCCCTTATGGCAAGCCCCAACCCCTTCTATGGGTGCTAGAAGGCGGTGGCTGCGGGTCTACATGTCCTGGGAATGACGTTAAACAACTATCTGATGGTGAGGTTCCAGTTTTGGAGGTTTGGGGAATGTGGAGCGCCCCTTCTTCACCATTGCTCCCTGGTCCACTCTGAACCGGAATGGTAGTACCTGTTAGGGTCCCATCTATGGGTTAAATAGAAAAACATGAGTTGATAAAAAAATTGTATTATGCATTAAGTATGAATTTATTTCAAAACTTTATCGGCATTAAATGACCCACTGAGGTTGATATGCCGTAAAACAAAACAAACCAAACCAAGAATCGAACTCGCTATTCAATCTTAATGGATCGCGAGACTAGCACGACGAGACGCACATTATTACAGCACGATGAGACGCCCTAAAACATATCCAACCCATTCACTACAGGTAGGATGTGACACAATGTCGCAAGTATGAGACATCCAGCGAGGATCTAACTCGCTATTCAGTCGTAATGGATCTGCGAGACTAACATGTTAACTATTGATCCACAATGGGGCGCCTTAAAACATACCCAACCCCTTCGCCACAGTCGTAATGGATCTGCGAGACTAGCGTCTTAACTATTACACCATGATGGTACGCCCTTAAATATACCCAACCCGATCGCCACGGGTAGGATATAAAACACGATCGCAAATATGGGACATCCAGCAAGGATGGAACTTGCTATTCAGTCACAATGGATCAGTGAGACTTGCTTGATAACCGTTACACCACGATGATATACCCATTATTAATCTCTTTAGTATATCGGAAAAGGAACTTATACAATAAGTCATCTTTAGTTGAAAAATATTTCGCTGTGTTGAACTTTCAATTAAGTCCCAAACTAAGAAAACTTTTCTATATAAAAAAGAACTGAGAAAACTTATATGAAAAAGAACTATTTGTTAAGATAAGTGCAAAAATAAATCCGAGAAAAGCCGTTAAAATCGACCAATCGTAAATAATTCTCGAAATACAAGATTTTTATTTTCTGCTTTTGGACTTCCATATATTTTACACACGATTAGTATCTTCGCATGTGGAGGGGGGGGGTCGTTACTGCCGGTTAGAGACGAATGGAAGATATGTCTAGAGAATGCTAGAGTTTAAGATATTCAATCATTTATCAACGTCATCTCGTTAACTATTATAATATTAGATCTTCTGTAATAGATCCTCTTTGCAGAGTCAAGCATGTTTAACTCTCTCTCTCTCTCTCTCTCTCTCTCTCTCTCTCTTCTCTCTCTCTTTCTTTCTATTTCTCTCTCTCTCTCTTTCTCCTCTCTCCTCTCTCTTCTTT
>CM042169.1:15711663-15755459 GCA_023376005.1 Doryteuthis pealeii
TTCTTTTTCTTTTCTTTCTTTTGTTTGTTTGCTTTTTTTTTTTTCTCTTTTTTTTTTCTTCTTTTTTTCTCTTTCTTCTTTTTTACTTTTTTTCTTTTTCTTTTCTTCTTTCCCTTTGTTTTTCTTTTTTTATCATCTCCTGTGTGTTTTCCTTTAATTTCCTTCATAATTCATCCATCCATCCAATTTCCCGCGCTGCCCTCTTTCTTTTGCCCATTCCATTCTTTAAGGTATAGCTGATTTTTTTTTAATTTTCCATTTTCTTCAGGCATTCCTTCTAATCTTCTGTATTTATTTTTAAAACTTTCATTTTTCGATGTTTTTTTTAATAGAGTGAAGGTATTTCGTCTTTCTTTCATTTCACATATTTCTTTCTTTAGACATTCTTTCTTTCTTTCTTTTTTCTTTCTTCTTTTTTTTCTTTCTTTCTTTCTTTCTTTAAACATTCCATTTTCTTTCTTTCTTTCTTTAGGCATTCTTTCTTTCTTTCTTTTTTTCTTTCTTTCTTTCTTTCGACATTCTTTCTTTCTTTTTTTCTTTTCTTCTTTCTTTAGGCATTCAATTCTCTTTCTTTCTTAAAAATCCATTTCTTTTGATATTTAATTTTCTTTCTTTTTTTTAGATATTATTTTTTTTGCTTTATTTGGACATCAATTCCTTTTTCTTTCTTTCAGTATTTCTTTCTTTCTTTCTTGATTTAGACGTCTTTCTCTTTGTCTTCATTTATAAATTCCTTTTTTTTCTTTAGATATTATATTTCTCTTTCATTCTTTATATAGACGTCTCTCTCTCTCTCTCTCTCTCTCTCTCTCTCTCTCTCTCTCTCTCTCTCTCTCTGTTTAGATATTCGTTTTTCTCTTACTTTAACAGACACTAGCAGCGGCTACCGGGCGTCGGATTTTTTAGTCGGAAGTTAGTCCCGCAGATCCATTATTACTGAATCGTGAGTTGAATCCTCGTGGGATGCCCCATTTAAATCCCTATGTAAAAAAATAAACCTTGCATTGATCCAGCTACTCGGAAAAGAAATGTTACTGTCTACTATATAAATATTAAATGAAAAAAAAATCCATGCTTTTATCATATAAATTTTATTTTTTAATTATCTTCATGAATATAAATCAATTGTTTTTACTCAAAAACCAAGCCCTGGTGATATTTAATGTGTATATATATTTACTTTGTCGTTAATTGTTTTATTTTCAAAGTTTCCTCCGGACATACGCATACACATAACTGCCCTTTATATATGTATAGACTAGCAGCGTCTACCTGGCGTCACCTGGGTAGAGAGGAATTTTTAAAGTTAGTCCCGCAGATCCATTATTACTTAACTGCCCTTTATATATTATTTTCTTTTTCTTTCTTTTGAAATTCCTTTGTCTTTCTTTCTTTCTTTTTATTCTTTCTTTCTGTAAACGTAGATTATGTCTACATATTGACAACATGCAATTATATTTATATATACAAGAAAATTGCGGTTTACAGTGTGAATGGGAAGGCTAATTTGCATATTGATATTAAAAAATTGAATTTAATAAATATGTGCTTAGTATTATTGATTTCTAACTGTTTGGTTTTATTTTAATTATATAAGCAAACATCTCTTTAATGAATCTTAAATGAAATCCATTAACAAGATAAAATAACTGTCATTTTATCATTTACTTCCTCTTATAACTAAATACTTAAATTAGAAAAAATAACAATGAAAGACGAGAGTGATGGAAGAGTAAGTTTCAGTTGTTCCATTTTTATTATACTCCCTGTTTCAAATCTTTTATTATACTCCCTCTGTTTCAAATCTTTTTATCTGTATTCTTATTTAGTTTCATTAGCCTTTCTAATTTAATACAATATTTTATTGCATTAAAACTTAAATACTTGCACCCGGAGGGTGCATATATTTACTAGTTTGTGTAATATAAGGTGTGCTAAGGTCCACCACTTAAACTTATAGACTCTACATGGGCGCGTGGTTAATCCACGCGCCCACGTAGAGTCTATAAGCCAGCCAATCACCAGCTCGAATACGTGGTTAGTAAACTATTTAATCACCTATCTGAAAACCGTTCATTTGCACGTATTCGACATTGACGAACGCACCTGCAACCAAGGACTTTGCTCAACGCAAGGATTCTACCCAACACTAAGGCGATGAGATCATCCATGTTTCTCCAACACGTCCCAACATGTTTTGTTCGTCTAATTTAGATGATTTGTGAGATAGGTGGTAAGTGGCCTAATAGCTGCTATTTTATGGTATGCTGCTTCCAGAATTTGTTCAAAAGCAAGCAGAATCTTTGTTTAGTCCCCATCTAGCTTTCCCCCTAATGTTTCGTTAGAGCCTAAGTGGTGCAACCATGCAGGTGACAGCTTGGATTATGTGGAAATTATTGTAAAGATTGGAATACTCGAAACCATATAACTATGTACAATACTTTTGGGAAAGGTATGAATCCTACTCTCCCTCCAGCTATGAGTAAATAATAGGACAGACTGGGCTCTTTAATCATGGTTAGGCCACCGGTATAGGAGAAGGAAAACTCTGAATTCAAACCTGTTGAACTCCGCTTAAGAGATTGACCTTGTGTCATATCCAACTCACAACAATAACTGTTGTGCTAAATGTACTGCCTGAATATATTCATCATTTCTTCTTTTTTATTTTATTTTGTATTTTTTTTTATAAATCTGAGGCTATGACACCCTGAGGCTACTCCATATTAAGAATTATGTCAACAGTTACCACCCACGTGCATATAAGTTTTCCTGATTCGGTGATATTAAAGAAGTTCAAGGTTTTCTAATGATCAATAAACCTCATAAGAATTAGTGGGAAGTAAAAAAAAAAGTATTATAGAAATATTTTACCTTTTGTTAATACCTTTCAGTATTTTGGTTATTTTGAGGTTTTAAAAAGGTCATTAAAAATATATACAAACATTGATGTTTACATGTCCTGAAAATAAAAGACAGATTCTTAAGATATATATAAAACTGTTGTACCGGCCGTTCCTACAGTGGAGAACATGCACCGGTTCTCACTATAAATAGTGAGACACCGAGTGGAAAGGAGGACTGTTCCCGTTAACGACAAGCTAGTCGTACATGTACCATTAATTGTAAATACACTTGTCTTATTTTACCCCATCTCGACTTGACTTCTTTTTACTGTTGGGACTAACATCACAACAAAAACTATGTACAATTGTTTTGTGGGAGGGTAACCCCACAAAATGAGTTCTCAAAACAGGGAAACTTTTCGTGGGGCGATTAGTTTCTTAAAAGTTTTAGTTTTTGTTGATTTTCTCATAGCAACTCTCAAACCACCTACGACAATTATAGCCCACCGCCTTCAATTTTTCTGAAATTTTATCCAGGTGCGGACTATGTTAAAATAAGACAATCCCCAAAATCTGAGCTTCCAATGCCAAACATTGACCGAGTTTTGTCGATTTTAAACTCAAAAAATTTGGAGGAGGCGCAAAAAATGGCGACCTTTTGTATTGATAGTGTTTGGTAAGTATGCGCCTGCGCGCACCTGGCTAGCAAGTGCAGTCTTGATTTGGGAGTCGTTTCTGATGGAGCTCCAGCTTTACGCTACCGCCAAGTGTAAATTTCACGCAGTTATAAACTATTTGAACGCAAAAGGCATTAAATTGAATGAAATTCATCGCCAATTAAGTATTTGGCGAGTCGTGCATGCATCTTAAAAACATCGGCAAGTGACGTAGGGAGTTTGCAACAACGATGTAGTTTAATATCTGTGACGAACGGGTTGGATAAATGCCAACCATAACCTCTGTTTTTGTTTTTTAATTTTTATTTCTTTAGATCATTCACTTGCATTCTGTCTAAGCTTAGTAAATGACTATATCTACTTTCACCTGCATATCTATCTTTTGTCTTTTCTAGTTTTCTATTCTCCAACCACCTCCATCTCACTCAATTTATATGTCATATGTGGGCATATAATTCCTCCAATAGAAAGTGCGTGCTCTAAATGTTAAAAAGATTAATTGCACTCTCACATACGCATATACTACTACTACTATTACTACTAATCTTATTATAATGGAGAGTGTGTGTTTTTCTGTCTGTAACTGAAACTATATTACTAATCGAGTCACAATTATCATAGATATTTACATCACATTCTCCATGATTTTATTTATATTTAAACCTCAATTATTAATAAAATTTCTTCACCTTTTTATTAGTGTTGCATATCTACATACAAATAACATGCAATTGTATTTATATATACAAAAAATAGCGGTTTGCAGTGTGAATGAGAAGGCTAATTTGCATATTGATATTAAAAATGTGATTTTATTAAATATGTGCTTAGTATTATTGATTTCTAACTGTTTGGTTTTATTTTAATGAATATAAGCAAAAATCTCTTCAATGAATCTTAAATGAAATCCATTAACAAGAAAAAATAACTGTCATTTTATTCTTTATTTCCTAATTTAACTAAATAGTTAAATAAGTAAAATTCAGCAATGAAAGAAGGGAGTGATGGAAGAATAAGTTTCATTTCTATTTTTCTATTATACCCCCACTCTGTTACATATCTTTTTGTCTGCCTCTAATTTAATATGATATTTCATTACATTAAAACTTAAATACTTGCACCCGGAGGGTGCATATATTTGCTAGTAATAATAATAATAATAATAATAATAATAATAATAATAATAATAATGTTCTGAAGGATTTGGTAAAACGGCTGGAGGAATTGGGAATAAGAGGAAGAATCAAGACCCAGACTCCAGTGAATGAACTCTAGTTGACGCCGGTGTCAAACACTCACAAAATTTAGTAAATAACGAGTTTTCATCTAATTTAGTGTTTTTCTTTTATGAAAACAGACTAGGACAGTGGCTGGGCAGTCTATGACATGTAACACTCCACTTTGGCCTTTACTCAGGCTGGACGACTGGTCGGAGAGCCCCCTCCGATAATTCGACTGCACACGTTAAGTTTAACACCTATATGATGGTACCAACCCCACTGCCCTAACCCCTAACCCTTTTTGTCATATATTAGCTAGAAGGCGGTTACCGAGGGTCTTAGTGTCCTGAGTATGACTTTAAACTGCATTTAATGGTGAAGTTTCAATTCAGGAGCTATGGGAAGTTTGGAGTACCCCTACATCGTAATTACCCCCAGGTCTACCCTGATCTAGAATTGTAGTACCTGTTAGAGTCCCATCTATGGGTTGATTAGAAAATGAGTTTAAAAATGTGTTAAAAATTGAGTTTTTAAAAAAATTGAATACCCATCAAGAATGAATAGAACAAAACGTCTTCAACATAAAATAACCCAACAAGGGTTGACATGCCGTAAAATCCAACAAACAAAACCGTCTAGGAACATGAAGGTGAAGGTCGTGCCTATGGTAATTGGTGCCTTTCGAACAGTCCCCAAAGGTCTGGAAAATAATATGGTTAAATTCGAAATCAGAGGAAGAATCGAGACCATCCAAACTACAGCACTGTTCAGATCGGCGAGAATACTCAAAAGAGTTCTGGAGACTTGATGAGACTTGCTGTCACCCAGCCTCCAGTAAACCACTCATAATAATTTCCATGCATCTACTTATATGTTTTGAGCTACTTAAAACAATTATAAGTAACTAATGATAATAAGTTGTAACCAATTATAACTTCAAGTAACTAATTATAACTTCGAGTAACTAATCTTATAGATAATTAGCTCGTAATTATATGGCTTCAAGTATTTCTAAAAATAAAATAGCATCCTTTTAGTTTGGCTTATAGAATTATTTTCACATTGTTTTTCTCCTATTAAAATATTTAGATTTTGTCAGAGAGCTGAAAACACAGTGGAACACGAAGGTGACGGTGATACCAATAATAGTTGGTGCACTAGAAACAGGGCCAAAGTGTTTGGAAAGACACAAGAGAAATTGGAAATCAGTGGAAGATCCTAGACCATCCGGATAACAACATTATATCGGTCTAGAATATTCTGAAAAATCATGTAGAATTATGGAAACTTTCTGTTACTAGGACCCCAGGGATTGAAGACTCACAAGATTACACAAGAAAGAGCAAAGACAAATTACTTATGTCGGCCAACAATAGTAGAAGTGACAGCTGGACAAACAGAAAAACAACAAAGTCTAGAAAACAAAAATGGGAAGAAAAACAATTATATGGACACTTCAAACGACAAATCGAAGAGGTTGCTCATGGAAAGAGTTAGACATGGTTAAGAAATGGAAACCTTAAAAGACAAACTGAATCACTAATAATTGCTGCACACAATGATGCCATCAGGAAAAAACTATATCAAAGCAAAAATTGACCCAACCAAATAGTAAATGTAGACTTTGCGGTAATAGAGATGAGACTGTAAACCATGTACACTGCGAATGTAGCAAACTAGCACAAAGGGAATACAAAACTAGACGCGACTAAGTTGGGAAGGTGATCCCCTGGGAATTATACAAAAAATTAAATTTTGACCATACAACAAAATGGTATATGCATAAACCAGAATCTGTTCTTGAGAACGAAACACATAAAATTCTCTAGGACTTTGAAATAAAAACGGATCACCTTATCCCAGCAAGAAGACCAGACCTAGTGTTGATAAACAAAAAAGAAAGAACTTGTCAACTGGTGGATTTTGCAGTGCCAGCAGATCACAGGGTGAAGCTAAAGGAAAATTAAAAAATGGACAAATATCTGGACCTTGCCAGAGAACTGAAAAAGTTATGGAATATGAAAGTCAAAGTGATACCAATTGTAGTTGGTGCACTTGGAACAGTCCCAAAAGGATTAGAAAGGGGTTGGAAAGTTTGGAAATCAAAGGAAGGATTGAAACCATTCAGAACACTGCACTGCTGCAATCTGCTAGAATACTCAGAAGAGTCCTGGAGACCAGAGGAGACTTGCTGTCACTCAGACTCCAGTGAAAGACCATCAGCTAATGCTGATGTGAAAACCCAAAAGGAGTAAATAATAATAATAATATTTTATACAAATGAATCTGGATTTAACTTTAATTATAATTTTAAACTAAAATTTATTTAATCATTTTTGCCCCCTTCAAGTCTTTTAAAAGGTTGAAGATTTCATATCAGGTCATAGTTGATATGATTTTCAGTCTCAATTAACAAAACCTGATATGAAATCTTCAAACATTTAAACATCAAACTTGAATAGGCAAAAATACCGAAATAGATTCAAATTTATATCTAATGAATTAAGGTACGTATATGATAAATTATATATAATACTCCGCACATGTAAAATATATAATGGCAAATCTTTATATATACGTGTGAATCATGTCACGGAAACACTTGATTCCATCTACCTATATATATATATATATATATATATATATATATATATATATATATATATATTATATACACTTTGAAAGGAAGGAAAAACTCAAAAACCCGTCATTCTGTAATAAATTTATTTCGACCAAAACTTAAAAGGCTTTTAGAAATTTAAATGAATTTCTAAAACTCCTTAATTTTTTTTAGTCTCATCAGACAGACGGCACAGATAGTATATATATATATATATATAATATATATATATATATATATATATATATAGTATGGAGTTCATGTATGATTCTTTGTCGGTATGTGGTGTAAAAAACAGTCTAAAATTAAACCTTTGAGTAGGAGGAAGGTACATCGAAATATAAGGAAAATAAATGATATAAAAAAACAAAATATGCGTAATTTTAATTATGATCTTTACTCTTTTCCATGGTTCTAAGACAACCAAAGAAAGTTTTACCAACACACACACTCGCATATATATATATATATATATATATATATATATATATATATATATATATATATGTGTGTGTGTGTGTGTGTGTGTGTGTGTGTGTGTGTGTAAGTTGAAAATGGAAACGAATCCGAAAATTAAAGGATTTTCTTTCCTTTATTTTTCGGATTCGCTTCCATTTTCAAATTACACACACACACACACGCACGCACACACACACACACACACACACACACAAACACATGTTGAATGGATAAAATAGGATTATTTTATTTTTTTAACTGACACGTGTTTCGGTCAGGAGTTTATCTATGTATACATGTATTCTATCTATTATTATTTTAAATGCAAAATGAAATAAAATAACAATAATAGAAAAAATATAGAAATGTTTAGTACACAGAGAAATAGCGACCTTCGTCAGAGTAAATCCTTATTGTTTTGAATTTTTGATATTTCTTTGTGGCCCGGCGATTTGTGTCTTTCCCAACAGCTCCACATACATAATAATCCATAGGGTTAAGATCTGGGGAGTTCGGAGGCCAAACATTGGACTGGTGTAGTCGTAAAAATTCGCTGACAACCATTTTTGACTTTTCCCAGAGATGTGGCGCGGGTTGAATCCTGGTGCCATACATATCGCCTAACATTGGTTACCTTTGTCATCCACTAATTGAACACAGTGTTTAGCTTCTTCACGTAGGTATCTGAATTCAACCTGATACCCTCTCTGAAAAAATTCGGAGGCATCACATCACCCTCAGAGGACACACATCCGAAAACCATCACAGTTTGGGGAAATATAGTCTGCATGACACTAGGAGTGTACTTTGGACTGTATGCAACCCATCTGTTATTCCGCATGTTGTGCTTTTGATCTTGGCAGAAGTTTTTCTCATCGGGAAAGAACCAGATTGTTTGTGATTCAGAAGGATGTTTCACTTTGTTCAGAAATTTCTTCACCTTTGTCAGACGATTTTTATGGGCCTTTTGTGGTAGCAGTTGACCTCAGAGTACTAGCGAAGGTCATCATTCGGTGTAAGCTTCATGGTAGAGGCTGAAACATCTAATTCACGGGACAAAGCCCGGATTCCAATGCCAGGGTCCACTAACACTTTTTTCCACAGATTTTCGAGAAATTCTGCTGTACGAACACAATCAGATCGTCTGTTATGTTGCTTTCTTCTAGCCACAGCCTCCATTGCAATTCTCCAGTTCATACCTGATTGTTTTTACAATGTTCAGGGAGCATTGGGCAGTAACAATAATATCCTTATTTTGATGGCCACCGCATATCATCATGATACAAGTTATTTTCTTCCATGATTCAGAAGGGTTCCAGTCATCCATTCTATCTGTCATCACGTATATGAATGAAGAAGGGTCCAAGCTTTTAAATGATGCGTAGTGTACGTCAACATCTCTAACCTATGAAGAAAAATAGCCAAATATAAGTATATTCAAATGTATCCGAACACCCTGTATATATATATATATATATATATATATATATATATTATATAGAGAGAGAGAGAGAGAGAGAGAGGGGGATGAGAAAGAGAGAGAAAATGATATATATATATATATATGTACATATATAAAAAAATCATATATATCTAAAATAATATATATATTTATAGAATGCTATATATATGCTACATATATATATATATATATATATATATATATATATATATATATATATATATATATACGTGTAAATAATAATAATAATAATAATAATAATAATAATAATAATAATAATAATAATATCATCTGGACCTTGCCAGAGACTGAAAAAGTTATGGATATGAAAGTGAAAGTTATACCAATTGTAGTTGGTGCACTTGGAACGATCCAAAAGGATTAGAAAAAGGTTTGGAAAGTTTGGATATCAGAGGAAGTATTGAAACCATTCAGAACACTGCACTGCTGCAATCTGCCAGAATACTCAGAAGAATCCTGGAGACCTGAGGAGACTTGCTGTCACTCAGACTCCAGTGAAAGACCATCAGCTAACACTGATGTGAAAACTCAAAAGGAATAATAATAATAATAATAATACAGTAATATATATATATATATACACACATATATATATATATATATATATATATATATATAATTGAAATAAAATAAAACAGGGAAACAATTCACGACTCTGAGTTTCACGTTCTTGATCTTCTTGTGAGCTTGTGACTGGGCTTGATACACCTGAAGATCGGATACGTTTTTTGCGTGTCAGTATCAGATCATTGGAAAATTGGACACGTGAAACTCAGAGTCATCAGTTTATGGTTTCTTTTTCTAAATCTCGTTTCTAGAAGAGCCGAGCGGAAAAATAACTTTTAAGGTAACATCACACTTTTCTTAAAGTTGTAGAAGAACGAGAGTTGATTAAATATACGCCGTTAACTTGTATAGAATAAATGCGAGAACAATTCCCAATGAAGTAATAACTAGAATATTTTATTGCCCAAACAAACGTAACTTTTTTCCTTTCTTTCTTTCTTTCTTTCTTTCTTTCTTCCATTCCTTCTTCCTTTTTCCATTATTTCATTCTTTCTTCCATTCCTTCTTTCTTTCTTTCTTTCTTTCTTTCTTTCTTCCATTCCTTCTTCTTTTCTTTCATTAATTAATTCTTTCTTTCTTTTTTCTTTCTTTCTTCCATTCCTTCTGTCTTTCTTTTTTCTTTCTTCCATGCCTTTCTTCTATTAATTTTATTCTTTCTTTCATCCATTCCTCGATTCTTTCTTTTTTCTTCCATTACTTTCTTTCTTTCTTTCTTTCTTTCTTTCATCCATTCCTCCATTCTTTCTTTCTTTCTTTCTTCAATTCCTTCCTCCTTTCTTCCATTAATTCATTCATTCTTTCTTTTTCCTTCTTTTTTCTTCTATTCTTTCATTCGTTCGTTCTTTCTTCGTTCTTTTCACTCTTTGCTTTCTTTCTTTCTTTATTTCCTTCTGTCTTCCATTTCTTCATTCTTTCCTTTTTTCTTTCTTTCTTCCATTCCTTCATCCTTTCTTTCTTTTTTTTTTTTTCCCCATTCGAATGCCTTCCATTCATTTTCCTTCATTTATAATCTATATTATTTTTCTTTTTTCCTATCTTTCTTTCATTTACTAATCTTTCTTTTTCTATTCGTTCTTCTTTTTTCTACTTCGGTAATTTTTCTTCATCATCAATTTATTCTATTATCCTTCTTTCTTTTCTCTTTCATTCTTCTTCTTCTTCTTCTGTTATCTTTTCTTCAAAATCAATCTATCTTAATTTCCTTCTTTCTTTTTTGTTTCCATTGATTTATTTATTTCTTCTTTTTTTCTTTCTCCTTCCTTCATTTTTCTTTATTATCCATCTATTTTATTGTATTTTCCTTTTCTTATTTCATTCTTTCTTTTCGTATTTCTTTTTCTTTCTATTTTCTTTAGTTCTTTATTTTTTTCTTTCATCTACCGTTCATATTTCTTCATTTTCCCTCTATTTATTTCCATCTTTCTTTTTCAAATTTCTTTCTTTCAATTCTTCTTCTTCTTCTTCTTCTTCTTCTTCTTCTTCTTCTTCTTCTTCTTCTTCTTCTCGTTAATTTCTTTCTTTCTTCTCATCGTTTTTTCATACCATTTCTTCTTCTTCTTCTTCTTCTTCTTCTTCTTCTTCTTCTTCTTCTTCTTCTTTTCATTTTCTTTCTTTCTTCTCATCGTTTTTCTACCATTTCTTCTTCTTCTTCTTCTTTCATTAATTTCTTTTTTCTTCTCATCGTTTTTTCATACCATTTCTTCTTCTTCTTCTTCTTCTTCTTCTTCTTCTTCTTCTTCTTCTTCTTCTTCTTCTTCTTCTTCTTCTTCTTCTTCTTCTTCTTCTCAACGTACTCATCCACAGAGTCCATCATCTATATATCTTACTTCCGCGTTCAATATCTCACCACAAATGAAAAAAAATATCACTTCCGGCAATCCATACAAAAAAAGAATTAAACCGCCACGCATAAAAAAACACACACATTATTAGCGTTATTACATTTTCCTTCGTGCAAGCAATACAAAATTCATGTATAGCTCTTCCTTTTCTTCTTCTTCTTCTTCCTCCGATCCTTCTTCCATTAACGCTCAGCTGTTGTGCTGGCTCTGTGTTTAACAAAGGCAACCGTTGGCCACAAGTCGACAACTTCAATTAAGCTCTAATGGATTATTCATTTTTCTACATATCATTGGAAAATATGATATTCAGAAAGGCATCAAAGTTTTTAGGGATCTAACAGTTCAGTTAAAGGTGGGAATCGTCCGAGTATCACACATGTGATTTGTCTACTATAGAAGCTAGCACACTTTTTAATTATATATACTAGCAAATATATGCACCCCCCGGGTGCAAGTATTTTAGTTAAATTTTATAATAAAATATGATATTAAATTAGAAAGGCTAATGAAACTGAATAAGAACGTAGATAAAAAGATTTGAACAGAGGGGGTATGATTGAAAAATAGAACAACTTTGAAACTAACTCTTCCATCATTTTCCGTTACTCCCGTCTTTCATTCGTAAATTTTCCTAATTAAACTGTTTAGTTAAAATAGGAAGTAAAGAATAATATTACAGTTATTTCTTCTTGTTAAGGGATTTCTTTTAAGATTTATTGAAGAGATTTTTGTTCATATTCAAAAAGATAAAACCAAACAATTAGAAATCAATAATACTAAGCATATATTTATTAAAATCAATTTTTTAAGATCAATATGCAAATTAGCCTTCCCATTCATACTGTAAACCTCTATTTTGTTGTATATATAAATACAATTGCATGTTATTAGTATGTAGATATCGTCAACAGTGTAAGTAATGTAAAACAATTTTATTAATAATTGAGGTTTAAATAAAAATAAAATCATGGAGAATATGATGTAAATAACTAAAGGAATTGTGACTTGTATAGTAATATAGTTTCGGTTACGGACAGACAAACCCACAATCTCCATTATAATAATAAGATATATATATATATGATACATAGTGAGGTTTTCACGGTACCAAATCGGTATATGTTGTATACCCTTTCTTACTTCTGGTCGTATTTTCTTCTGGCCGGCTTTGCTATTCTGATCGTCTTTGGTCTGGAATCTTCTAAGGTCTTCTGTTGCTATGTTCCTGCTGGCTGGTCGTCCTAGATTCATTTGTTAATCTTTTTACCAAGACATTCATCAACCACAAGAACATTTTACTTATATAAACTTAACTATACATTTCACGTAATTAAATATCTGACTAACATAGCGCGCGTGAGTTCCAGTTTAAGGCAGAGCATAAAATGGCCGCTGCTCTGCCTGACGTCTAACTGCAAACTGGCGACTCTGAAAAAGGTCCCACGTGACTTCACATATGGCGGGCTTCTGTAATTTTCCATAGAAGGACCCGGCCATGGTATGAAAGGGGCCATCCCCTCAGAATTACAGGGGATTGACAATAATCTTATGCAACCGCATAGATTATGTAATATATATATATATATATATATATAATATATATATATTGGATGTTTTTTAGAAGCATTGTTGAATAAAGTATATATTATTATTTATATTTTGGCTTGAAGGCAATTACAAGGCATGTATCGCATAAAATTATATATATAAGCAAAAATATAAATAATAATATATACTTTATTCAACAATGCTTATAAAAAATAAATATCCAAAAATCTTATTCACTTCGCCGAAGAGCATAAGGCCTGGTTTGTTATTGTTCACTCAACGTCCCCTTACCTATTATGGTAGAGGCGTGTAAGTATCATTGACAAGGTTAATTTCGCAGGGATTGTTTGGTGTGTACCGTGGCCGAGGCAATATGGTCTCTGACTATGCCTGCCGAGGTCCCGGTTTCGATTTCTGTCGGAGGAAAATCGTAGGTATACATCGCTGATGAGACTTAATAAAGTCGAAACAGTCTGTACGATGTTCTACACACCGAGCAATCCTTTGCCGGGATTCACTTGTGAAGATTGTTTTCTATAAGTATCGAATTTTATGCGATACATGCATTGTAAGTACCTTCAAGCAAAAATATAAATAATAATTATATATATATATATATATATATATATATATCTTCCATTATATATATATATATAATATATTATATATATATATTTGATTTCTTCCTTTTACTAGACTGGTTCTATTACCAAAGCTAAAAAGTTGAGTGTAAAACCAGATAGAATTTTTTTGGTATATTGTTTAACAGAAGAACGGTGTACCAATGTGCCACCGATTCTCCCGGACAACAACCACCAGATTTTGAATTCTGTGGTTTTACTTCTTCTTTGTCTAACCAATACTATAGAGTTCGACCTGCCATACTATTTAACCACACCTGGAGGGAGGTGGAAAGAGTCCATATCTTTCCCAAGGGCAATAGTCAAGGTTCCGGGATCAATACCGGCTCTCACCAACTCAGTGTATGTGTAGCACAGGGATCTGTGTGGTAAAGTGGGTAGATCATGGTAGGCGTGGCACTCCACGTTTTCGATATGCTGATTACAGAAGAATGATGTGTTAAGTATCTGGCCGCCATCCTTGGCCAGTTATGAAGAACTTAAAGTAAATAAGTAAGTAAGTCCTGAATTATAGAATCCTTTGGTAAGTGAATAAGTCCTAAGTTTTGGAATCCTACGTAGAGTCAAAAAGGTCCAGCGATATAATCCTTTTATCCGTCGTCCATGAAGATCCAAGTGGCAATGCTTAGGTATGACCAGAAGAGTATAAATAATAATATCAGCAGCAGAATACTGCCAGTGGTTGGTCACATGTTATCGGCGAGTCTATAAGTAGAAGTGGTCATTCACCACACGCATTATATATCCAAAAACTCCAACATGATGCGCCACCGATTTTCCCGAAATAACACTCCTCAGGTTTAAATCTTGGATGGGACAGATTACATTTCATTTCACTCTCATCGTCTTCGCAGTCTCAGAATATTTCTCATAGATTTCTCATACCCTGAAGTTACGTCCTAGCGCAGCGCCATCTGTGTCTGTGAAGGTCAAGGTTTGAAAAACCACACGTGTGTGGCCTGTCATGAAGATGTTGATGGTGAGGCCGGTTATCTGTTGCTATTGCTTTCTCTTGAAACTCTTAGCTTAATGATGTTGCACCAGGATGACTTCAAACATAAATAGCTCGCTACAGAGACCATGACGCTAACGAAGGCGGTCCTGAACCAATAAGCAGGGGGGTGTTAAAGAACTTGAGATCATACTTGTAGATATACTTAAATCTGAAATATATCATATTTATGATACAACAACATTTTGTTTGACATTCAAATTTGAAATATGACACAACAATGTTCATCAACTGCGAAACTGCTTTCAACTGTCATCATTGCAATATTGACTCCCACAATTAACGGTAATTAATCAACATCTTGATTAATTCACGGGAAATTAATCCTGAAATCCTTATGGTGAAACTCGAGTTGGTTATTTCCATACACACAGTAATATTCTCTCTCTCTTCTCTCTCTCTCTCTCTCTCTCTCTCTATATATATATATATATATATATATATATATATATATATATATATATATATATATATATGAAATTTAACATTATGAAAAAACATATGATGTTTGTTATGTAATTGCTGACAGTACTGTTTCGACCAAATCGATAAGTTGGTCTTCATCAAAGAGCGACATAGATAGGAAGAGAAGATATCCGTTAAAAAAGACTGTTTACAGAAACGAACGCTGAGTTCAACCGCTGAAATATTTCAGCGTTTGAACTCAGCGTTCGTTTCTGTAAACAGTCTTTTTTTAACGGATATCTTCTCTTCCCATCTATGTCGCTCTTTGATGAAGACCAACTTATCGATTTGGTCGAAACAGTACTGTCCGCAATTACATAACAAACATCATATGTTTTTTCATAATGTTAAATTTCATACTGTCGGATTAATTTCCATCTATTTTTCATATATATATGTATATATATATATATATATATATATATATATATATATATATATATATAAATCTAATGAGTTAGACGAACCTACTAAAAGTTCCGCTTACTGCTCTTCAGGGCTGAGATCTGATATTATTTGTTCTACTTAGGTATTGAGCACTTTTTACTTATTAGCTTTAGTCTCCTGACGGTTTTATATGAATATATATATCTTATATATATATATATATGCATATAAATTGTTTTTTCGTTTGGCCAAAATATTGTACCAATAGATTATTTTTTGTTGGTACAATTATCTTTTCTTTTTTCCAATTTTTTTTCTCCCCGGTTGATGTTTGGTAGTGTATTTTTACAATCAAACTATTTGCTGTTTTTTTTTCTCACCGCAAGGATTTACCAATAAGTTTGGTATATTAAATTATATATATATATATATATATATATATATATATATATATATATATATATATATATATGAATTTAACATTTTGAAAAAACAATTAGTAATTATTATCTGCTGACAGAATTCTGTTTCGACACCTTAGTAGAAGGGTCATCATCAACGAGCAAAAAAAAATATATGAAAGAGAGAAGGGATAAAACCGTTGGAAGAGAATAGGGGGTGCTTCTGATTTTTTAAAAATAAAATTTATTTTATTTTTGAAACAGTATGCGCATTTAAAAAAATTCAAGCATTCCAGCGTGTGTTTGTACCCCCTATTCTCTTCCAACGGTTTTATCCCTTCTCTCTTTCATATATTTTTTTTTTTTTTGCTCGTTGATGATGACCCTTCTACTAAGGCGTCGAAACAGAATTCTGTCAGCAGATAATAATTACTAATTGTTTTTTCAAAATGTTAAATTCATTCTGTCGGATTAATTTCCATTTATTTACACACACACACACACACACACACACATATATATATATATATATATATATATATATATATATATATATATATATATATGGGGAAAACAATGTTCAACTAGTTATGGTTGTGTCAAGAGAAAAAACAAATAATAATTAATGAAAATAATTTCTTGTCATCTGAAATTTCTCATGGATGCATCTGATTCTGCTCCTAACATTTAGATTAGTAGTAGCCAAAATCAGGAAGGTTTTCATTCAACGTGTTTTTAGACAACAAAAAAAGACCAAAACATCCGTATTTTATTATTAGTGTGATACATCTCACTTATTTGATTTAATCTAAATAGATTTATTTACATTATTAATGTCTTTTACCGGTTATTATTTTCTCCTTTTGAGTTTTCACATCAGTGTTAGCTGATGGTCTTTCACTGGAGTCTGAGTGACAGCAAGTCTCCTCAGGTCTCCAGGACTCTTCTGAGTATTCTGGCAGATTGCAGCAGTGCAGTGTTCTGAATGGTTTCTATCCTTCCTCTGATATCCAAACTTTCCAAGCCCTTTTCTAATCCTTTTGGGACTGTTCCAAGTGCACCAACTACAATTGGTATCACTTTGACTTTCATATTCCATAACTTTTTCAGTTCTCTGGCAAGGTCCAGATATTTGTCTATTTTTCATTTTCCTTTAACTTCACCCTGTGATCTGCTGGCACTGCAAAATCCATCAGTTGACAAGTTCTTTCTTTTTTGTTTATCAACACTAGGTCTGGTCTTCTTGCTGGGATAAGGTGATCCGTTTTTATCTCAAAGTCCCAGAGTATTATTATTATTATTATTATTATTATTATTATTATTATTATTATTATTCCAATTTTGGTCTCGTTGACATTTTTTTCCCTACCTGCAACAAAGCAAATCTAACAGAAAAGGTGTGTAAAAACGGGTGATAAAACAAATGAACCTTTTTTTTTTGCTCCCTAACCTTTTTTTTCTCTGGGTAATCAAATGTATTTTATTTAATTATAATTTTTTTCTCCTTCCGTATAAGTAAAATTCAAACTCCAGTGAGTCGCCTCCAGTGAGTTGCCTCCAGTGAATGCCACCGACTTTACCCTGTCGAATTCTGAAATATCGAATCTTTCTCTAAAAGAACGTATGCAAGTTGAAAAAAAATATACGATGAATGTCAATCTATCACAGTATCGTTTCTTCAAATTGAATTTTAATCAAAAAGTTGGATTCAATTTTAATTTATTTCGTACTTATCTTGACTCATATCAAAACATTTTCTGATTTCTTACTTGACGTAATGATAATTCGTAATCCCTGAGATCTTGACTAAGAATTCTTTATTTTCGCGTAGTTTTCTTGAAGAAAAACAAAGTAGATATCCTTAAAATATAATAAGTCTAGATCTCTTCAAATCTTTTTCTCCGGAGATAATGGTGAAGATTTTAAGTGAAGAATTAATTAGACAGAAGTTGAAGCAAAAGAGAAAAAATGGAAATGGAGAAATGGAAAAAGGCGGAATGGGAAACTGAAACGAAAGATGTGCAAACCGCTACGCAGGGCTTCACGGCGCCCGTCTACAAGTCATTTGTAATCAGTTCAAGACAAAAGAACTTATAGTTACTAATACTCGTTGATTGTTTAAAAAACAGGGAAAGAAAAAAAAAAAAAAGAAAAAACAAAACAAAACGAAAAGAAAAGAAAAGAAAGAGATAAAGAAAACGAAAAGAAAAAGGAAAGAGAAAAAGAAGAAAGAATAGAAAAAATGAACAATAAAGAACAGAAAGAAAAGAAAAGAAAAAGAAAAAGAAGAGAAAGAAAGAAGGATAGATAAGAAAAATAAAAAAAGAAGAAGAAAAGTGTGTCTAACGAAGAAGAAGAAGAAGAAGAAGAAGAAAGAAGAAGAAGAAGAAGAAGAAGAAGAAGAAGAAGAAGAAGAAGAAGAAGAAGAAGAAGAAGAAGAAGAAGAAGAAGAAGAAGAAGAAGAAGAAGAAAAGAAGAAGAAAAAGGAAAAAGGAAAAAGAACAGCAAAAATAACAATAAAAAAGAATACAAATGAAAAAAAAGAAAAGAAAAAAAAAAAAGAAAAAAAAAAGAAAAAGAAAAAAAAAAAAAAAGAAAAAGAAAAAAGTAAAAGAAAAAAGGAAAGGAAAGAGAAAAAGAAAAAAAAAGAAAAGAAAAAAAGAAAGAAGGAAAAAAGAAAGAAAAAGAAGAAAAGAAAAAGAAAAGAAAAAGGAAAAAAATGAAATAGATAAAGAAAAAAGAAAGAAATAGAAAAAACAAAAGAAAAAGTAAAAGAAAGAAAAGAAAAAGAAAAAAGTAAAAAGAAAAAAAGAAAACGAAAGAGAAATGAAATAAAAAAGAAAAGTTGAAAAAGGAAAAAAGAAAAAGAAAAGAAAATAGAGAAAAAAGAAAAGGAAAAAGAAAAGTGAAAAGGAAATGAAAAGACAACGAAAACAGAAAAGAAAAAAAGAAAAAGAAAAATAAACGAAAAAAAAATAGAAAAAAAGAAAAAGAAAGAAAGAAGAAGAAGAAGAAGAAGAAGAAGAAGAAGAAGAAGATGATGATGATGATGATGATGATGATGATGATGAAGAAGAAGAAGAAGAAGCAGCAATAGAAAAAGAAAAAGAAGAGAAAAACATAGAAATAGAATAAAATAAAACAAAAAAAGTCATTGTTTTAAGAAAGTAAGAAATGGATGATGATGATAATGATGATGGTGATGATGATGGCGTCGATAAAGTTAATTAAACTAAAAAAATAAAAACCAACACAACCAAAAGAGTAAATAAAATCAAATTAAATCAAATATGCATAAAGAAATGGGGGGAAAAATAAATAAAATAAATTATTAAATAAACATTTCAAATTTGCAATCTCAACAAAACAAAGAAATTGCGAAAAGAAATCAAAAGTGTTTGTTTAGCTACTCAATTCATTAGCATTGTTTATTTTTCATTTTCATTTTCGTTTTAGTTTTTTATATTCTATTTTGTTTTGTTGGTAAACCACTGTATATTCTCAGACGAGTAGTATCTGGCTGCTTTCTTTACAGAACGATTTACAGCAAGTTTCCTCAAAAACCTTCCCATCAATGCAGTAATTTAGCTGATCACAACAATTATCACCCACATACCACCCCCCCCCCCCCACCGCTGTCATCGGGGCGTAGAATATGCTCCCCTTGCAGAAAAGTAAGATCCTTGGTTTCTTTGCTTAATGTTATACATATACAACAATGGAAGTGCGTGGTGCAATGGATAGAGTCGTAGTAAATGGACTCGCCAACCCGAGTTCTAATCCTGGACGAGGCTGTTTACATTTCACATAGCGCTAATACTCTTGGGAAAGGTGTGCATCCAGCTACTCCCACTCCGTGCCCTGTCGGCTGGGGCGTTAGAATAGACCGACTGCACCTCTACAGAGGGGTAAGACTCACCACCTGTTGACCCGTGATGCTTCAGTAAAGAACTCAGGTGGCTGAGCAGTACAAGTGCTGATCGGAGTGGTAGTACCTGTTAGTGTTCTATCTATGAGTCATCTGTATTCCGTTTAAAAATTGACCTTGTATCACATCTTGTCTATAACTTTTCACACCTCCCATATATATATATATATATATATATATATATAATATATATATATATATATATATATATATATATATATATATATTATATATATATATGTGTGTGTGTGTACATACGTATACATGAAAAAAGTAGGCATGTGTTACTTTATCTACTTTTCCATTTATATTTTTTCATTCTGTATTTCATTTTTGCATTAAATATCCCATAAATGTTGATATGCCATTAAACAAAGAAACTAAACTAAAGAAGGTCAAAACCAAACGATTCTTGGTCCTTAACCTTTCAGCTTCAAAGTTTGTCCGATAATATTCGCATCAAACCAATGTTTTTTTTTTTTTTTTTTGTGTTGTGGGTGTGTGTGTCTTTGTTCAGTTTACATAAATTTATTTGACATCATCTATACTTGTATAAAGAGAAGTTATGTGTATATGTATGTCCGGAAAAATAATCTATCTATCTATACATATATACAGGGCAGTTAAGTAATAATGGATCTGTGGGACTAACTTTTAAAAATCTCCTCTATCCAGGCGACGCTGGGTAGCCACTGCTATTCTATACATATATAAAGGGCAGTTATGTGTATGTGTATGTCCGGAGGAAACTTTGAAAATAAAACAATTAATGACAAAGTAAATATATATACACATTAAATATCACCAGGGCTTGGATTTTGAGTAAAGTTAATAGAGATTTGATTTATATTCGTGAAGATAATTTAAAAACAGAATTTAAATGATAACAGCAAGGATTTTTTTTTCATTTAATATTTTAGATAGTAGACATTAACATTTCTTTTCAGAGTAGCTGGATCAACGCAAGGTTTATTTTTTTTACATAGGTATTTAAATGGGGCATCCCACGAGGATTCAACTCACGATTAAGTAATAAAGGATCTGCGAGACTAACTAACCCATCCCCTCTACCCTGGCGATGCTGGGTAGCCACTTCTAGTTATTTAAGAAACAGAATTGCACCGTGGCTGGAAGGCACTGAAACCAAACAAGGGAATCAAAGAATCAGCCACGCAAAGCCGCCCGTTAAAGTCGCAGAGAATATCGCAGACTGCTCAGCCACTAGGATTCCGTCCTCAAGCATCAACTCCCACGTCCAAAAAGTGGCCCCATTGGTGGCGGGAGGGTCTTACTCTTCTGACGCTTTTGTTTTGTTTGTGTCTGTCTGTCTTAGTCTCTTTTCTCTTCTTGCATAAATTTATCTGACATTATAATTTAATGAACAGTTGACTCCCACGTCCAACAAGTGGTCTCATTGGCGGCGGAAGTGCCGGGCTTTACTCCTATGACGGTGTATTATATACAATCATCAGCGCTGTATTCTTCTACAAGGATGGCCTTGTCGTCGAATAGCCTATGAATGATGTTATGCCATTAAAAAAAGAAAACAAAAGCAAGGCCAGTCAAATCAAACGATCCAAGGTCCATAATGTTATAAAGGAAAATAGTTTCCCCTATAAGAAATTTGGTCTCGTTCTACAAAACCCATAAATGATACGGATTACACAGTCGAGTTCAAGTAGGAGCTAGTTTGCTACAGAGAATTAATTACTGTTGTGGAATTGCTGCGCGTTTGGATTCTATTTTATTATACATCTTATTATAATGGAGATTGTGTGTTTTTCTGTCTGTAACCGAAACTATATTCCTACTCAAGTCTCAATTCCCTTAGTTATTTACATCACATTCTCCATGATTTTATTTTTATCTAAATCTCAATTATTAATAAAATTGTCTTACATTATTAATACTGTTAACTATGTCTACGTACTGATAACATGCAATTATATTTATATATACAATAAAATAGCGGTTTACAGTGTGAACGGGAAGGCTAATTTGCATATTAATATTAACAAATCGAATTTAATAAATATGTGCTTAGTATTATTGATTTCTAACTGTTTGTTTTTATTTTAATGAATATAAGCAAAAATCTCTTCAATGAATTTTAGATGAAATCCATTAACAAGATAAAATAACTGTCATTTCATTCTTTACTTCCTCTTATAACTAAATACTTAAATTAGAAAAAATAACAATGAAAGATGAAAGTGATGGAAGAGTAAGTTTCAGTTGTTCCATTTTTGATTATACTCCCTCTGTTTCAAATCTTTTTATCTGTATTCTTATTTAGTTTCATTAGCCTTTCTAATTTAATACAATATTTTATTACATTAAAACTTAAATACTTGCACTCGGAGGGTGCATATATTTGCTAGTTGTACTAAAGATAATAAACTTGTATTAGCTGTTCTTTTAGATTTTAATGATTTTTACTATGAAAATGCATTGAAAATGATTTTTACTACAAAAATGCACTGAAAATGATTTTTACTATGAAAATGCATTGGACAATGATTTTTACTATAAAAATGCATTGGACAATGATTTTTCTATAAAAATGCATTGGACAATGATTTTTACTATGAAATTGCACTGAAAATGATTTTTACTATGAAAATGCATTGGAAATGATTTTTACTACAAAATGCACTGAAATGATTTTTACTATGATTTTTACTATAAAAATGCATTGGACAATGATTTTACTATAAAAATGCATTGGAAATGATTTTTACTATGAAATGCATTGGACAATGATTTTTACTATAAAAATGCACGGAAAATGATTTTTACTATGAAATTGCACTGAAAATGATTTTTACTATGAAAATGCATTGGAAATGATTTTTACTATAAAATGCATTGACAATGATTTTTACACTGAAAATGATTTTTACTATGAAAATGCATTGGACAATGATTTTTACTATGAAAATGCATTGGAAATGAGTTTTACTATAAAATGCATTGGAAATGGTTTTACTATAAAAATGCACTGAAAATGATTTTTACTATGAAAATGCATTGGAAATGATTTTTACTATAAAAATGCATTGGAAATGATTACTATAAAAATGCATTGGAAATGAGTTTTACTATGAAAATGCATTGGAAATGATTTTTACTATGAAAATGCATTGGACAATGATTTTACTATAAAAATGCACTGAAAATGATTTTTACTATGAAAATGCATTGGACAATGATTTTTATTATGAAAATGCATTGGAAATGATTTTTACTATAAAAATGCATTGGAAATGGTTTTTTACTATGAAAATGCATTGGACAATGATTTTTACTATAAAATGCATTGGACAATGATTTTTAAATGCATTGGTAAGGATTTTACTATGAAAATGCATTGGACAATGATTTTTACTATAAAAATGCATTGGAAATGGTTTTTACTATGAAAATGCATTGGAAATGGTTTTTTTTACTATGAAAATGCATTGGACAAGGATTTTTACTATAAAAATGCATTGGAAATGGTTTTTCTATAAAAATGCATTGGAAATAGTTTTTACTATGAAAATGCACTGGAAATGGTTTTTAATATGAAAATGTATTGGAAATGGTTTTTACTATAAAATTTGCATTGAAAATGATTTTTACGATACAAATGCATTGGAAATGATTTTTACAATAAAAATGCATTGGAAATGATTTTTACTATAAAAATGCATTGGACAAGGATTTTTCCAATAAAAATGCATTGAAAATGATTTTTCCAATAAAAATACATTGGACAAGGATTTTTACTATAAAAATGCATTGGAAATGATTTTTCACGACTAGGATTTTTACTATAAAAATGCATTGGAAATGATTTTTACGATAAAAATGCATTGAAAATGATTTTTACTATAAAAATGCATTAGAAATGATTTTTACTATTAAAATACATTGACAATTCATTTTTATTTGATAACTCAGACACAACACTTAGTTTCAAAGCCCGTCTGTTAATATTCGCACAGAAATAATGTTTTTTTTATTTGTTCGAGTCTGTCCGTCGGTATCTTTGTTCTGTTTGCATACATTTATTTGACATCATTATTTAATAAACAGCATCCCACCATAGTTGGAAGGCACTGGAACCAAAAGCTGAATCAAAGAATCAGCCAAGCAAACAAGCAAGGTCGTCCGTTAATTGTTTTGTGCCAACTGATCATACATCCGGTAGGGAATTAATTAAAAACCGAATCGTCATTTCTAAGATGTCTCCAAGATTCACGATTCCTTCAGCTCGATAAATAAAACTCACCAAGACACTATGATTTCTCTTCTGTTCAGTAATTCTTTAACGCTTTCCAGACCGATTGGTCTCAACTGGCCATCAGCCTTACTTGGATGGCTGCAGTCACGAGTTTAAAAATTAGCTGTGTCTGTAAACATAGTAAGTGTGTTGCATAGCGCGTCGTCACTACTAAATTGCAATAAAGGGATGACAATAACACCAAAGTTATCCTCCAGAAGTTTATTGAAATAAATTCAAAATTTCAGTTTAATTAATATATTCAAGACTTTTTCGATTTTTCCGGGCGATTTTCAGTTGGTAAATATTAACGCTAGCTTTTCCGACACCAACTACACGAACTCCTGAATCACCTCACTCTCTCTCTCCGCGTGACTGCCTCCGGGACTCTGACGACTGACCTGTCTGAAGCCATTCATAGCTACTCCCACGTATTTTTATCTCTTGATCTGATAACGGGCAGTTAAAACTTCTTTGTTTAATAAAACCGGGAATTCATATTGTACAATATATAACAAGTGGAATCAGAATTTATACAATATTTTGATTTTCCCATTTTAAAGGTAGAACAATTTCTGATATGTACGAGTCTAAAACATTGTAAACACAATAAGTGGAATAAAATTTATACAATATTTTGATTTTCCCATTTTAAAGGTAGAACAATTTCTGATATGTACGAGTCTAAAACATTGTAAACCCAATAAGTGGAATCAAAATTTATACAATATTTTGATTTTCCCATTTTAAAGGTAGAACAATTTCTGATATGTATGAGTCTAAAACATTGTAAACACAATAAGTCGAATCAAAATTTATACAATATTTTGATTTTCCCATTTTAAAGGTAGAACAATTTCTGATATGTATGAGTCTAAAACATTGTAAACCCAATAAGTCGAATCAAAATTTATACAATATTTTGATTTTCCCATTTTAAAGGTAGAACAATTTCTGATATGTATGAGTCTAAAACATTGTAAACCCAATAAGTCGAATCAAAATTTATACAATATTTTGATTTTCCCATTTTAAAGGTAGAACAATTTCTGATATGTATGAGTCTAAAACATTGTAAACAATAAGTCGAATCAAAATTTATACAATATTTTGATTTTCCTATTTTAAAGGTAGAAAATTTCTGATATGTACGAGTCTAAAACATTGTAAACCCAATAAGTCGAATCAAAATTTATACAATATTTTGATTTTCCCATTTTAAAGGTAGAACAATTTCTGATATGTACGAGTCTAAAACATTGTAAACCCAATAAGTCGAATCAAAATTTATACAATATTTTGATTTTCCCATTTTAAAGGTAGAACAATTTCTGATATGTACGAGTCTAAAACATTGTAAACCCAATAAGTCGAATCATAATTTATACAATATTTTGATTTTCCCATTTAAAAGGTAGAACAATTTCTGATATGAACGAGTCTAAAACCTTGCAGGAATGTAAGTTATTCATTGAAGATGTTGAAGAAAAATATTTATAATTTAATGCAATCATTCAAGGATTACTTTTTTTTTTTTTTCTTTCGTATGGAAAAATTTATACTTTAACTCTTTCCAGACCGATTGGTCTCAACTGGCCATCCGTCTTACTTGGATGGTTGCAGTCACCTTTGTCTGTATCTGTAAACCCAATAAGTCGAATCAAAATTTATAAAATATTTTGATTTTTCCATTTTAACAAAACCATTTTCTGTAACTAACAAAAACATCTAAACTTTTCCTCTTTCGTTAAAAATTAGTTTGACGTCAACAAAAAAGAACTTGCTGTGTCACAGCTTCTTTTTTGTAGCGTGCTACTTCCACGATTTGTTATGGTTCATATTGTTGTGTATGATAACCAATTTTATTGCTGCATGTTAGTTTGTTCTATCCAATATTTCGGGTAGCCTCCGCTCTTTTTCAAGGCTTTTGTAGAGAAACTGGGTGCGATTTAAATAGACAATGAAATAAATAAAGAAGACTAAAAACAATGCAACGTTCATGTTTTAGAATTCTGTTTCTTTTGTCTCTTTATATTTCCCATGTTTTTAATGTTACCAAAAACGTTTCTAGTAACAATATATATATATATATATATATATATATATATATATATATATATATATATTAATGTGTATGTTTGGCACTCGTATACTAGAAAAAGTAATAGTAATCCAACGTACATGTTATTAGAAGTGCTCAATATCTGTGATAGAGCGTTGATAGTTCAATGAAGTAACAAATAAAAGTTTTAGCTTTTATTCATTTATTTGGGAACGATATTACTACCAATGGTTTCCTGCTAAAAGCATTCATCAGGTAAATTTTACCTGATGAATGCTTTTAGCATAAAAAAGTTAAAACTTTTATTTGTCACTTCATTCAACAATATATATATATATATATATATATATATATATATATATATTCAGGTTGTCATACCCAGGACACTAAGACCCTCGGCCACTGCCTTCTAGCACATATATGATAAAAGCGGTTGGGTTTTGCCATAAGAGCAATAGGAATCATATAGATGCTGGGGCTTTACATGACCAGCTGATTGATCGGATAGGGCCTCTCCGACCGCACATGTAGACTACGTAAAGTGGAGTGTTGGATGTTATAGACTGATCAGCCACCCGGACCCGGTCCTTAAGCATCACGGGTCACAAACCACGGCCAACATGGGGCTCCATTGCGAGATTCCTCGCAATGAGTTTTGCCACTCTGCAGAGGTGCAGTCGGTGTAATCTTGTTTGGCATAAGAAACAAAATAGTAATATTTACTAAATAACTTAACCGCCCTGTCGGCTGGGGCGTTAGAATGCACCGACTGCACCTCTGCAGAGGGGTAAGACTCCCCCAATGGGGCCACCTGTTGGCCGTGGGTGGCGACCCGTGATGCTTAAGGATAGAGCCCAGGTGTATGAGCAGTTCATGACATGCAATACTCCACTTTGGTCCTATCTTGGGCTAGACGGGCGGTCGGAGAGGCCCCCTCCGATCAATCGGCTGGTCACGTCAAGCCCTAGCACCTATATGATTTTCCCAACCCTATTGCCCTTATGGTAAGCCCCAACCCCTTTTTATCATATGGATGCTAGAAGGCGGTGGCTGCGGGTCTACATGTCCTGGGAATGACTTTAAACTCTATCTGATGCTGAGGTTCCAGTTCTGGAGTTTTGGGGAATGTGGAGCACCCCTTCATCACCATTGCTCCCTGGTCCACTCTGACCCGGAGTGGTAGTACCTGTTAGGGTCCCATCTATGGGTTAAATAGAAAAATGTATTTATAAAAAAATTGTATTATCCATTAAGAATTGATTTATTTCAAAACTTTATCAGCATTAAATGACCCACTGAGGTTGATATGCCGTAAAACAAAACCAACCAAACTAAATAACTTAAGCCTATATTTTAGCCATAAAGGCGCCGATTCAATAAACTTAGAGAGGCACCCAAAGAATAATAAGAAAGAAAAGATTTCCCCGCAAGGAAACCCTTGTTTAAAGATTGTTGTGTACCGAACGACTGAAAACTTTTTTATAAGAAACACGTGTCAGGCCTGAAGTGAAGAATGCGCTCATTCCACATTTAATATAATTAGCAAATCAACGAATCAATTAACTAGATTAAACCAAACAATTAACAGAATCAATTAAGCAAATGAGGGCAGGTCATAATTGCAATCTATCTATTTATCTATCTATCTGTTGGTGAGATTGCATTCCTTGCAGAAGAGCAATAACCGCGCTTAACTGAACTATTTGTATTAAGAAAGGTTGCGTGAAGTTCAAATTGTTTGTAGGGAATGATTATTAGTTACTTGAAACTATACAACTGTATGAAAATAAAGGACTTTATATATATATATATAATATATATATATATATATATATATATATATATATATATATATATATCCGTAGTTAGGATCTTTCCACGTGTGGTTTAACCAAGCTGATGCAGGTAGACCATAAGGGGAGCTCAATGTGCCAAATACCAGTGAGTAGAAGGACAGAGCAAGATATTTAGTAAATAAAGAAAAAACTCTAAACTTGCTTCATTACAATAATTTATTTCAACCGTATTAATACGGCATCTTCAGGTAATCATAAGAACATGACTTGTGATTACCTGAAGATGCCGTATTAATACGGTTTGAAATAAATTATTGTAATGAAACAAGTTTAAAGTTTTTTCTTCATTTAATATATATATATATATATATATATATATATATATATATATATATATATTTGTTGATAGGCAACTACCCAGGTTTCAGGCTATTTTGCCATCATCAGGTCGCTAATAATTCTTCTGGTGTTTATGCGAAGACATTTCTTGCTGTTATATTTTGGACCGCAAAATATCTATCTATCTCTCTCTCTCTCTCTCTCTCTCTATATATATATATATATATATATATATATATATATATATATAGCACTAAGAAGTAAAAGTTAACATAATATATGGTGCAATTAATTTACATACTGTTTTTTAACACAGCCTGATGTGATAAATAATCACCTGGTCATATTGATCTTTAATATTATTGTTTTATTTTCTCATGTGTTAAATATATGGAAGATTTTTCTTGAAACCAATTAAAATATAATAAATATAAATATAATCTTTAATATGCTTTTAATATGCTTTTTAATTCAATTTCGATAGTTTTTCTAATTTAATATATTTTATTACATTAAAACTTAAATAGTTACACCCGACGTAGTGCGCATATTCTTGCTAGTACACAAAATAGATTTTGTGTATTAAATGTTTTCAACTGGCGAAAGATTCAATGGCCACCCTGAAGGTTTTAATGACGAAAAACATTCGTTAAATAGTTGGGTTCATACCTTTTAAAATATCTTAGATACGAAAGGATAACGTAGTTATGAAATCTTTAAAAGAGAGTGAGAGGGGGGGGAAGAGAGTGAGAAAGAAAGAGAGGGGAAGAGAGTGAGAAAGAGTGAGAGGGGGTAGAGAGTGAGAAATATATAGAGAGAGGGGGAATAGAGTGAGTAAGAGAGAGAGGGGGTAAGAGATTGATAAAGAGAGAGAGAGGGGAGAAAGAAGGAAAGAACGAAAGAAAGAGAGAGGTGGGAGAGAAAGAAAGAAAGAAAGAAAGAAAGAGAGAGAGAGAGAGGGGGAGCTGGGGAAGTTATGAAATCTTTAAAAGAGAGTGAGAGCGGGAAGAGAGTGAGAAAGAGAGAGAGGGGAAGAGAGTGAGAAAGAGAGAGAGAGGGAGAAAGAAAGAAAGAAAGAAAGAAAGAGAGAGAGAGAGACGGGGGGGAGCTGGGGAAGTGAGAGTGAACATTCTTTAGTCTAGTAGCCATGTTTCTTATTTTTTCTTTTCTTTTTTAATTCCTTTACTGATGAACGAATTATAGAATTTAGTATTTACTAATGCGAAACTAAAGAATTTATCTCACTCTTCGTAAATATCATTGGTAGTTCAAACGACGAATAATCATTTTGACAAGAACATAGATAAGTACCGTGGGAGAATTACTTTTTGTAAACAAAAACCAAAAAATAAATATATAAAAGGCAAACATTTCTCTCTCTCTCTCTCTCTCTCTCTCTCTCTCTCTCTCTCTCTCTCTCTCTCTCTCTCTCTCTCTCTCCATCTGATCATGTTTTCATAGATAACTTCATCTTGTGCAAACGGTGCCAATTACACCAGGTGCTATCATTTTGGAGGATGTCAGAGGCACTCAGGAGCGAAGCAGCCAGCAGTCAGAGTGCAAAGCGATTACCTGTCCCTAAATGATTTGGCAACACGAAAGACGGGAACCAGAAAGAACAACCCCCACTAACAAAAAAAACCCACTAACAAAAAAAAAAAAAACCCCACAAACAAAAAACAAAAAAACAAAACCCACTAACAACAAAAAAAAATGCAAGAGGAAATAAATAATTAAATACACGTGGTGGTTTAATTTTTTGGATGGAAGAACTGGTTCCGTTATTTAAAAGAAAAATGAATTATGTTCTCCTAAGTGCTTCTAGTTGTAACTATTAGAACTATAAAATCCCGATTTGCAGTTATAAACTCAATCAGGGGGAACCCGATCCCCGTAAAGAGCTCTTGAAATTTGACCTTGTGCCATTTTTTTTATTTCTCCGACCAATATGCAAGCATGTATTTGCTAACCCCTACGTACGAGCAGGATGCAATACAGAGTCTATTCTTAAGCAGAGTTTAACTGTTGTACAGGAAAATATTTCCCCCTCCAAAAAAGTGGACTCGTCCAACGACACATATTAATAGCTCTTGAAATTTGACCCTGTGCCATTTTTTTTATTTCTCCGACCAATATGCAAGCATGTATTTGCTAACCCCTACGTACGAGCAGGATGCAATACAGAGTCTATTCTTAAGCAGATTTTAACTGTTGTAAGGGAAAATATTTCCCCCTACAAAAAAATGGACTCGTCCAACGACACACATTAATAGTATGGATTAAAAAGTTAAGAATTTGACCTTGTTTTTTTATTTCTCCGACGAATATGCAAGTATGTATCTGCTAACCCCTACGTACGAGCAGGATGCAATACAGAGTCTATTCTTAAGCAGGTTTTAACAGGTAAAGAGCTCTTGAAATTTGACCATTTTTTTTTATTTCTCCGACGAATATGCAAGCATGTATTTGCTAACCCCTACGTACGAGCAGGATGCAATACAGTCTATTCTTAAGCAGAGTTTAACTGTTGTAAGGGAAAATATTTCCCCCTACAAAAAAGTGGACTCGTCCAACGACACACATTAATAGTAAGATTAAAAAAGTTAAGAGCTCTTGAAATTTGACCTTGTACCAAGCATGTATTTGCTAAGCCCTACGTACGAGCAGGATGCGATACAGAGTCTATTCTTAAGCGGAGTTTAACTGGTAAAGAGCTCTTGAAATTTGACCTTGTGCCAAATTTTTGTTTCTCTGACAAATATGCAACTATATATTTGCCAACCCTTACGTACGAGCAGGATGCGATACAGTCAATTTTTAAGCAGAGTTTAACTGTTGTAAGGGAAGATATTTACCCCTACAAGAAGTTGGACTCGTCCGACGAAACACATTAATAGTATGGATTGCACGAGGGTATTCGTTGAGTTGTAGCATGTCTTGCTACAGAGATTTGAATTACTGGCGTTGGAGAGCTTCAAGTTGGACCATATTATTTTTATTTTTGTACAAAAGGGTAATAAACCTATGTTAACTTTTCTTCCGGATTTCAATGTTGTTATTTGATAACTCATTTACAACAGTTCTTCTTCTAGACCGGTTACCCTACCAAGGTTAAAGAACCCAGACTGTCCTACCATTTAAATATACATACCTTTTCCAATGGTATTGGTGCTATGTGAGTCCATCTCGAGAAATATTACACAACCGTCACATGAACAAATATACAAGTACATTAGAAATTTACTAGTGCTATGAGTAAAATAGTAGGGAAGACTGGAAATGGCAACCAGTCTAGGAGAATGATAAATCTCCGACTTCAAACAAGTTAAAAACTGTTAAAAATTAACCTTGTGTCGCATCCTGCTCGTGTTGTGTCGAGGGGTTGGGTATATACTTACATTAGAAGCGCGTGGTGTAATGGTTAAAGTCTTGGGAAATGGACTCGTCGCCCCGAGTTCAAATCCTGGACGTGGTAATTGCCTTTCACTTAGCGCTAATACCCTTGGGAAAGGTATGAATCCTACTCTCCCTCCTACTATGGATAAATAGTAGGGCAGACTTAACTTTAACCTTGGTTAGGCAACCGGTCTAGGAGAAGGAAAACTCTGAATTCAAACCTGATAAACTCCGCTTAAGAAATTGACCTTGTGTCACATCCTGCTCGTGCGGAGGAGTTGGTAAATATATATACATAAATTAGAAATTTAGTAGTATTTGGATTATTCGGATTATTGTCCTCATCTTTAATCTTATCTGTACAACATTTCGGCCGAAGTGCCCTCCGGCCTTCTCCGGGTATTTCTTTTCGGAATCGGGAGCCTTCTCGAACTCGGGATAACCCCGTGGATTGAATAATGGATTGGGTTCAAAGTTCTATGATGGCTCCCAAATACGACAAGAAGGTTATCGATTATGACAAGAAGGTTCCTGGTTACGAAAAGAAGGCGCCCGGGTTTAAGAAGGCTCCAGAGTCCGTCAAGAAATACCTGGAGAAGGCCGGAGGACACATCGGGCGAAACGTTGTACAGATAACAATAAAGATGAGGACAATCGTCCCAATAATCCAAATACTACTAATTATCAAGCCTCATATCAAAAATTCAGTGAAATAAAACTGTTATGTGTCTGAGTGAGAAAGTTAAAGGTATTTCTTAAAAAAGTTAAAGGGCCAAGTCTGCCCTACTATTTACCCATTGCGGGTGTATTTATTTATAAGCAATTCTGTATATGCACAAACTGTAATGGTCTGAGATAGCACTATCTTTCACAATAGAACTTTGAGTGAGAAAGTTAAGGTGACTTCCTAATGTTTTCAGATATTCTACAGCAGGGAGTAATAGATAAATGATTTATCTTTCCTTGTAAGGTCATTGTTTTTTGTTGTTGTTTTTTTTGTGATAGATTGATAAATATGGAACAATTTGGTGGGAAAAGTCATACGACTTTTTCGCACTGCAATATAATACAGTTGAAAACTAAGAAACATTAACGAGAACTCAATGATAATCATCATCATAATAAGGGTGATACGACAACACGGCTTCCCTTGACTCACTCTTGTTATCCATCCCTATCGACCATGCTGCAACAGCTGCAGGTTACCAAAACGCTTGGAGAAGAAGAACCAGTAGGGCACTTGTTACGATTTTGTGGCCATCCTTTAGGCTTCAAACAAGAGTGTTTGTCCAGCGTAGATCCTTTCTGTTTGGTAGAGTGCAATCCTTAATAAAGAATCCTTTGGTTGTTCTTTGGTGTTCCTCGGTTTTGCGGGTTGATATATCCGGGTTAAGGGATATATTCTGAAGTTGGTATTTGGTATATTATCGCAGTAGTCGTTTGTGCGTCGAATAGCAGTACGTCTTCCGAGCAGTCGTGGTGTAGTCTGGCGAGTAAGCTTAGCTTGTAGGCTTATGTATAGGTATAGGTATAGTATAGGTATTTACATGTGTCCCACTTGTACACGATATGGCACAAGGCCGTTTTATGTGGGCACCACCCACAAGCCGAGACTCATGAGTGGTAGGTAGAAAAATTGCGTCGATTCCGTCGGTACTCCCCCTCAAGGAGGCGCCTCAGGCGCTGGGCAATAAACCCATCCCTGCCCCTTTAAATTGAGGGGGCAGGTATTGCCTGGGGGACGGCCCCCTGGGATCGACGCTATCAACCAACTCAACCTGTCCAGTGGCCGAAACACACTAGGTATAGGTATAGGTGCCTGTACCAACACAGTGTCGACTATTTATACATGACACTGTCCAATCAGATTATAGTGAGGGAGTACTAAGGTATTTACATATTCATTACATCACAGGTCATTCGATTACAAATGGATGTCTCTCAGTATCAACGATTAAGTAATTAACCAGCCATGTATTCGGGCTGTTGATTGGCTGAGGTTTAAATCACATGACCTCGCTTAGTCTATAAATTTAAGTGGTAGCTTGCAGCACGGCTTATATACAACAAATAATCCAACAGAACTACATTAGAATGATTTATATTAGTGCTTCATAAACATAAGTGTTTGCCTATATAACCTTGCTCAGCGTGTACCTTGTAGAGGAAGCAAGACCTTCCAGACATAGATCTATAATCTCGCTATGATTAATGAATGTGTGGTTTTAAATTTTTGTCATGTGACTTCTAAACATGATCAAACGTCTCTCTACAAACGACTGACGCGCGCAATTAATTCGTTTCGCTTTATTCCAGCAATAAAAGTTTTATCATTAATATTGTCTATTATTTCATTATTGCATTTGAAGAATCGGGATTGACCCATGAAAATTTCGATCAAAGAGAAATTAAACTGCGTCCTGCTACAAAATTAGATTAGCAGTAAAAGTTTTATCATTATTATCTATGCATTAATACTCGTGTTCCTCAATTGTGAATACTCCACTTCGGCCCTATCTTGGGCTAGACGGTCGGTCGGAGAGGCCCCCTCCGATCAATCGACTGGTCCCGTCAAGCCCTAGCACCTATATGATTTTCCCAACCCTATTGCCCTTATAGCAAGCCCCAACCCCTTTTTATCATATGGGTGCTAGAAGGCGGTGGCTGCGGTCTACATGTCCTGGGAATGACGTTAAACTCTATCTGATGGTGAGGTTCCAGTTCTTGAGGTTTGGGGAATGTGGAGCACCCCTTCATCACCATTGCTCCCTGTCCACTCTGACCCGGAGTGGTAGTACCTGTTAGGGTCCCATCTATGGGTTAAATAGAAAAATGTATTTATAAAAAAATTGTATTATCCATTAAGAATTGATTTATTTCAAAACTTTATCGGCATTAAATGACCCACTGAGGTTGATATGCCGTAAAACAAAACAAGTGGAGTATTGCATGTCATGAGCTGCTCATCTACCTGGGCTCCATCCTTAAGCATCACGGGTCGCCACCCACGGCCAACAGGTGGCCTCATTGGGGGAGTCTTACCCCTTTGCATTGTTATCAAAACTTGTTTAAAAAAAACAATCAGTCTAATACTGCATGTTCAAATTTTGAGTGTATTTTATTCTATGTTATGATGATTTTGGGTAATGTGATGTAAGCTTGACGTAGTTTTTGTTACAGACAAAAACCGGAAGCGAATCTCCATTATTAATAGATATGTATAATTCGGTTGAGTGAAGCTTACGGTCAAGTCACGCCGAAAGCACCGTTACCCGCTAGATCACCGAAGTTAAGCAGCATTGAGCCTGTTCAATACTTAGATGGGTGACCATTTAATCAACAGCGGGTACTGTAAGCAACCTGATATCAAAATAACTTGATTCGGCATTAGACTTTTTCTATTTAACCTATAGATGGGACCTTAACAGGAGTGGAACTGGGAGTAATGGGGATGAAGCGGTAGTCCTCATTTCCCAGTGCTCCAGAATTGGAATTTTACTATCAGATAAAGTGTGACGTCATACCCAGAATAGGGGGTTTGCCGTCAGGGTCAGAGTGGAACTGGGAGTAATGGGGATGAAGCGGTAGTCCTCATTTCCCAGAGTCCATGAATTGGAATTTTACTATCAGATAAAGTGTGACGTCATACCCAGAATAGGGGTTTGCCGTCAGGGTCAGAGTGGAACTGGGAGTAATGGGATGAAGCGGTAGTCCTCATTTCCCAGTGCCCCAGAATTGGAATTTCACTATCAGATAAAGTGTAACGTCATACCCAGAATAGGAGGTTTGCCGTAAGAGCAATAGGGTTGAGACAATCATATAGCTGCTAGGTATAATTACAGTTAAGTCAAGCCGCTAGATCGCTGAAGTTAAGCAGCGATGAAAATGTTCAATATTTAATTGGGTGATGACTAAAACAATAGCATATATTGAAAGCAACATGAGTCCTTTGTTTATCAAAATGACTTGATTCGGCATTAAATGACCCCAAAAGGGTTGATGTGCCGTATAATAAAACAACCATCTTATCAACAGAAGTTAAGCAGCAATGATGTTGTGCAATACTTAATTAGGTATTCAATTATGCAACTGCAGGTACTGTAAGCAAAATGAGTCCTTTCTTTATCAAAATGACTTGAATCAGCATTAACTGACCCGAAAAGGGTTGATGTGCCGTAAAACAAATCAGCCAACCAACCAAACTTAAAAAATAAAGTTAAGCAACGACAAGTCTGTTCGATACTTACATGAGTGACCACTCAATTAAGTGCAGGTTCTGTAAGCAATATGTGTGCTTTGTTTATCAAAATGACTTGAATCAGCATTAAATGACCCGAAAAGGGTTGATATGCCGTAAAACAAAATAACCACGTAACAATCGGTTGAATGAAACATATGTTTACTTTTTATGTTGTCGTTCTTTCTTTATTGTCCGTCTGAGCGTTATAAAAATTTTCATTAATTTTTTTTTTTCTTTATTTTATTTATTTTTTTTTTTTTTTTTGCTTTTTTATTTTTTGACTTTGACAATCCCAGTTACGTAGAAGAAAATACAAAGAAAAAGAAAGAAAGAAAGAAAGAAAGAAGAAAATACAAAGAAAAAGAAAGAAAGAAAGAAAGAGGAGGAAGAGGAAGAAGAAGAATGAAATAAAGCAATAGAAATCGCCATTCGATTAGAGGTTAGAACTTTTATGTCAGACAACATTCATGATCTAATTGAATCTCCCAGGATAAAATATCACTTCGGTGATTGGAGATGGCGCCACTGTACATCCGATCTGCGAGGAACGCTAATGTCTGTCAGAACAAACCCAAGACTACAAGAAATTGGAATTGGACAGGTGGGATAGCCTGCTTAGACTGTGGCATCGTGATGGCAAGCAATTTTGCCAAATAGGGAGACTCGATTACCTTACCGGACATACGTTTAAGTTCTTAAGCCTGAAATGATTTTGGGATTCTTACTACAGAATATGTATTTACGCTAACGTCCCACCAAGGCCATTTTTTTAAAAGTAATGTATTTACCCAACCCATCCAAACACTCCGAGAAAGGGATGTGACACAAGATCAATTTTGCCAAATAGGGAGACTCGATTACCTTACCGGACAGACGTTTAAGTTCTTAAGCCTGAAATGATTTTGGGATTTTGCTACAGAATATGTATTTATGTTATCTTTCCGCCAAGGTCATTATTTTTAAGTAGAGTACCCCTCCAAACAACACCTTCAATCACTCCAAGAAAGGGATGTGAAACAAGGTCAATTTTTCCAAATTGGTAGATTCAATCACTTTTCCAGAATGAGGAACTTCTAGTAAATACAACGAGTGTTTTAGTAAATAGAGTAAGTATATATATATATACTAGCAAATATATGCACCCTCCGGGTGCAAGTATTTAAATTTTAATATAATAAAATATCATATTAAATTAGAAAGGCTAATGAAACTGAATAAGAATGCAGATAAAAAGATTGGAAAGAGGGGGTATGATTGAAAAATAGAACAACTTTGAAACAACTCTTCCATCATTTTCCGTTACTCCCGTCTTTCATTGGTAAATTTTCCTAATTTAACTATTTAGTTAAATTAGGAAATAAAGAATAAAATGACAGTTATTTTTTCTTGTTAATGGATTTCATTTAAGATTCATTGAAGAGATTTTTGCTTATATTCATAAAATAAAACCAAACAATTAGAAATCAATAATACTAAGCACATATTTAATAAAATCACATTTTTAATCAATATGCAAATTAGCCTTCCTATTCACACTGTAAACCGCTATTTTTTGTATATATAAATACAATTGCGTGCTATTTGTATGTAGACCTGGCCAACAGTGGCTTCGGCCCTCGTCGATCCCAGGGGCCATCCCCCAGCAACACCTGCCCCCTCGATTTAAAGGGCCCCAGGCCTGAGGCGCCCCCCTTGAGGGGAATGCCGACGGGATCGACGCAATTTTTCACCTGCCACTCCACGAGCTACGTTAATAGGACTTTGTGCCTGACCCGTACAAGTGGGGTACTAAATACAGTAGATATGGTCAACAGTGGACCATTGATATAATTAACGGCGTCGATCCCAGGGGCCATCCCCCCAGGCAACACCTGCCCCCTTGATTTAAAGGGCAGGGCTGGGTTTATTGCCCAGCGCCTGAGGCGCCCCCTTGAGGGGAATGCCGACGGGATCGACGCAATTTTTCACCTGCCACTCAATGAGTTCGGCTTGTGGGTGGTCCCACATAAATAGGGCCTTTGCCTGACCCGTACAAGTGGGGTACGTAAAATACATGTAGATATGGTAAACAATGGCTTCGGCCTCTGGACCATTATATAATTAACGGCGTCGATCCCAGGGGGCCATCCCCCAGGCAACACCTGCCCCCTTGATTTAAATGGGCAGGGCTGGGTTTATTGCCCAGTGCCTGAGGCGCCCCCTTGAGGGGAATGCCGACGGATCGACGCAATTTTTCACCTGCCACTCCATGAGCTTCGGCTTGTGGGTGGTCCCACGTTAATAGGACTTTGTGCCTGACCCGACAAGTGGGGTACGCAGTAAATACTATGTAGATATGGACAACACTAATAAAAAGGTGAAGCAATTTTATTAATAATTGAGGTTTAAATAAAAATAAAATCATGGAGAATGTGATGTAAATAACGAAGGAAATTGTGACTTGAGTAGTAATATAGTTTCGGTTACAGACAGAAAAACACACAATCTCAATTATAATAAGATAAGATATATATATATATATATTAATGGATGTGGTGGCTGAAAGGAAGAGAATTGATAAGAAAAGTGTTATAGGCATTTTAAAATGTGTGTACTGCATTGGAAATTAATTTTGTATAAGGATGGTTTATATTGTTTTATGTATAAAGCTTCTTGTAGATTTGATATTCTATATTGTTTGATTTATTATTCTTTATATTTTTTTTTTCATTTTTATTATTATTCAATAGTTTAAGGTTAGAATTCATAATTTATTTATACTAGTACAAAATTAAAAACACCATCCGGGCGATTTAAAATAGATTTTTGAAACATATTGCCTGAGGGGTGGGAGTAAAAAATTCAATGTCGTGAGTTTGTACCCTAAGTAAGTTAAATCATCAAATTCATTAAAGGATTAAAAAATAAAACAATTTGAAATGTAAACTTTAAATATGTATTAACATAAAACAAACTATATAGAGATATATAATACCAGTCATGTATTTATTAAAACTTGTTTTAAAAAACAATGAGAACTGTCTAATGTTGCATGTTCAAATTTTGAGTGTATTTATTCTGTTATGACGATTTTGGGTAAGCAGTGACGTAATTTTTGTTACAGACAAAAACCGGAAGCGAATCTCCATTACTAATAGATGTGATTTAGTTCTTATTCTTCATTATATATATATATATATATATATATATATATATATATATATTATATATATGTTTTTGTTTTTAGTGATTTTTGAGGGTTTTGGTGTTCTGGTATGATTTAAAACTATCTGATGGTGAGGTTCCAGTTCTGGATATTGGGTAATGTGTAGTTCCTGTTCATCATCATTAATCCCAAGTCCAGCCTGACCCGGTGTGGTAGTACATGTTAGGGTCCCATCTATGGGTTAAATAGTATAAAATGAGTTCTAAAAGATGTGTTTAAAAATGAGTTTAAAAAATTTGAATACCCATCAAGAATGAATAAAAGAAAATCTCTTAGGTAAGAAATAACATGAAATGGGTTGACATGCCGTAAAACCAGCCAAATAACCAATTTTGAAGGTGACTACGTCCTTCTAGAAAATAAGTTTCTTCTGCAAATATTCTGTTGTTAGAAATTCGGGTATATTCTATTTTTGTCTGGAAACTGCTTCCCTCCTTATCCAAAGTTTTTCTTACCCCCAGTTTTTTCTTGGCAGCAACTTTGAAAAGGTAGAATTATATATATATATATATATATATATATATATATATATGAGAATAGATAAAAGGATATGAAAACACCACAAAATTAACAATATTTCGATTTTATAAAAATCATCTTCTGAGCTTGTTTATACTCCTTGTTGTTAAGAGCGGAGAAAAAAGACATATGAGTTCAAAACAAAAACCTTGATGTTATAAAAAAAAAAAGAAAAAAAAAGGTATACAATTTTTCTCAGTCATCAGATTATGTATATCTTATTGTAACAGTTTTTAAAAAAGAAGACATATTAACACGTTTGACACTAGACGAATTCTCTTATTCAAAAATCGAAATATTGTTCAATATCAGCTATGTTATAAAATGTTTTCACTTTAACAGCATTTTGTGGTGTTTTCATATCCTTTCATCTATACTCATACCGTCGTATTCATTTCCTTTCTTTCATATATATATATATATATGTGTGTGTGTGTGTGTGTGTGTGTGTGCGTGTGTGTGAAGAGAAAAATGGAAGTAAATCCGACGGTATGTAATATAGAGAAAAATTTGAAAAAACACAGGTTCAAATAAATTGAGTGATATTTATTCAGCCGACGCTGCAGTGTTTCAATCTGTTTAAAAAATCTTCTTCAGGGCTTTTGTTGATATAAGGAAAAATAAAAATTTATCACAGAATAATGAGACTGTGATAGTTTTTGTTGATCAGTTTGTTCAAAATGTTTTGACTGGAAAATTAAACAAACTCAACAAAATCAACAAAAACTATCACAGTCTTCTTATTATTCTGTGATAAATTTTCCTTTTCCTTATATCAACAAAAGCCCTGAAGAAGATCTACGAAACAGATTGAAACACTGCAGTGTTGGCTGAATAAATATCACTCATTTTATTTGAACCTGTGTTTTTTCAAATTTTTCACTATATTACACACACACACACACACACACACACACACACACATACATACACATATATATATATATATATATATATATATATATATATATATAAGTAATTAAAGCATAGTTATGTATGTTATAATATATTAATGATTTGAAGACAATTACAATGCATATAAAAAATAAAAACAAAAAGATGTCATTTTTGTCTTATCGATTTCAAAGCAAAACTTTATCTTCAGAGATGGTTATCAGATATGGTTTTCTGATAACCATCTCTGACGATAAAGTTTTGCTTTGAAATCGATAAGACAAAAAAAAAAACATCTTTTTTTTAAATGCATTGTAATAGCCTTCAAATCATTAATATATATATATATATATATATATATATATATTTATTTAATTTGTTGAGTTTTTAAAAATAAATGTTTATTATAGACAGCTACCCTTGTCTTGCTAGGTCGCAATCATCAGGCTGTCAAATTAGATCCCATGGTGTTTATTGAAGATATTTCTTAATGTCACATTCTGGACCGCAAATAACGTCGGTTGCTTTCGTGGACGCTAATGCGCTTTCGATTTTTTTTAAATTCAATTTTTTCAAAAATTGCCTTTTTTTTTGTAAAAATGCGAACGAAGTTACCTCTCTTTATTCGTTAAAAATAGAAAAAAAATATTTTTGATGATTGCGACCTAGCAAGACAACCTGGGTAGCTGTCTATAATAAACATTTATTTTTAAAAACTCAACAAATTAAATAAATATTAGCTCTCACAATTTGTGATTGAGCACTGTATTTTCTTTGTTTTATCACAAAAAAAAATTGTTTATATATATATATATACTAGCAAATATATGCACCCTCCGGGTGCAAGTATTTTAGTTAAATTTTATAATAAAATATCATATTAAATTAGAAAGGCTAATGAAACTGAATAAGAATGTAGATAAAAAGATTTGGAACAGAGGGGGTATGATTGAAAAATAGAACAACTTTGAAACTAACTCTTCCATCATTTTCCGTTACTCCCATCTTTCATTGGTAAATTTTCTTAATTAAACTGTTTTGTTAAAAAAGGAAGTAAAGAATAATATTAGTTATTTCTTCTTGTTAAGGGCTTTCTTTTAAGATTTATTGAAGAGAATTTTGCTCATATTCAATAAGATAAAACCAAACAATTAGAAATCAATAATACTAAGCATATATTTATTAAAATCAATTTTTTAAGATCAATATGCAAATTAGCCTTCCCATTCATACTGTAAACCTCTATTTTGTTGTATATATAAATACAATTGCATGTTATTTATATGTAGATATGGTCAACAGTGTAAGTAATGTAAAACAATTTTATCAATAATTGAGGTTTAAATAAAAATAAAATCATGGAGAATATGATGTAAATAACTAAAGGAATTGTGACTTGTATAGTAATATAGTTTCGGTTACAGACAGACAAACACACTATCTCCATTATAATAAGATATATATATATATATATATATATATATATATATATATATATATATATATATATAAAAGTAACTGTTCAAAGAATAGTGCACAAATCTAACTAGTATGGGACCGTGCAGCTGTCATAATCCCCTCAGGAAGAAGATGTGTCCTGTCTCTCAAAGATTAATGTATTTTCATGCTAATTAATCCCACAGAAACAAAAGGTCTTTGAAGTTTCGGGCGGAAATACCAATAAAAGAAACACACACACACACACACACACACGCACGCACACACACACGCACACACACACAAGTGTGTATATATATATACATGTATGTGTGTGTCTTGGCATCCTTACGTCAACCGCCCTGTCGGCTGGGGCGTTAGAATGCACCGACTTCACCTCTACAGAGGGGTAAGACTCCCCCAAATGAGGCCACCTGTATGCCGTGGGTGGCGACCCGTGATGCTTAAGGATAGAGCCCAGGTGGATGAGCAGTTCATGACATGCAATACTCCACTTTGGTCCTACCTTGGGCTAGACGGCTGATCGGAGAGGCCCCCTCCGATCAATCGGCTGGTCACGTCAAGCCCTAGCACCTATATGATTTTCCCAACCCTATTGCCCTTATGGCAAGCCCCAACCCCTTTTTATCATATGGGTGCTAGAAGGCGGTGGCTGCGGGTCTACATGTCCTGGGAATGACGTTAAACTCTATCTGATGGTGAGGTTCCAGTTTTGGAGGTTTGGGGAATGTGGAGCACCCCTTAATCCCCATTACTCCCTGGTCCGCTCTGACCCGGAGTGGTAGTACCAATTAGGGTCCCATCTATGGGTTAAATAGAAAAATGTATTTATAAAAAATTGTATTATCCATTAAGAATTGATTTATTTCAAAACTTTATCGGCATTAAATAACCCACTGAGGTTGATATGCCGTAAAACAAAACAAAACAAACAAAACAAACCTTCCGTCAACTCAAGACGATGGCGTAGTGTCCATTTTTTTCATTTGCAACTGCGCAAGTGGCAACAGACCAATTTTTGAAATGTTTTATAGATGCCAGGAGAATAAATCTTTATAAAAAAAATTTTTTATAAAGATTTTCTTATCTCCTTTTATCTATAAAACATCAAACAATTTCTTCACCCCATAATACATCCTGATGAAGGTTTAAAGAAACCGAAACGTTTAAACGTCGATAAATAAATTCATCTTGTTTTTATATATATATATATATATATATATATATATATATATCTTAGAAAGGAAGGGAGAACTCAACACCGTAATTCCATAATAAATTTATTTCGACCAAAGAAAAATAATTTGATCTTCCATCTGATGAGACTGGATTTTGGGGAGCTATATTAAATCAACTTAGATTTATATAGGCCCCAATTTTGGTCGAAATAAATTCATTATGGAATTACGGTGTTGAGTTTTTCCTTCCTTTCTAAGATAAATATTGCTCTGTATATAATCTAAAAAGTTTATTATACATTGAGCTCTCTTTAGTGATTTAAAGATTCACTGTTATCTCTCTCTTT
>CM042169.1:15755559-15763059 GCA_023376005.1 Doryteuthis pealeii
ACGGGTAAAAGCACCTTTTATCTATCTATTCTATCCTATCTAATCTATATATATATATATATATATATATATGATACATAGATAGTATGATAGATATCTATATTTATCTATTATCTATCTATCTCTCTCTCTCTCTCTCTCTCTCTATATAATATATATATATATATATATATATATATATATATATAGATAGATAGATAGATAGATAGATAGATGCAACATGTATTTAATATTTCTTTATTTCATACTCATATACACACATCCATGTATCTACAGTGTCACACTCCCTATGTATATATGTGAGTGTGTGTGTGTGTGTGTGTATATGTATGTATGTATGTATGTATGTACGTATGGAGATATATACTTGGTTGTCTCTGCATATGCATCGTTTTATATCTTTTCACACATATATATATATATATATGTGTGTGCGTGTGCGTGTGTTTGAGTGTGTGTGTGTGTGTGATACAGTGGGAAAGAGAGCGTGAGACAAAGAGAAAGAGAGAGAGAGAGTGTGTGTGTGTGTGTGTGAGAGAGAGAGAATGAGATAGATAGATAGAGAGAGAGAGAGAGAGAGAGGAGAGAGAGAGAGAGAGAGAGAGAGAGAGAGATACTGTGTGCGTATGTGTATTTGTGTAGGGACACACACAACTGGATTCTATTTTACGTTTTATTTTATTTCAAATTTAAATCATCTTTTACATTCTTTTCCTTTTCAAACCGACGTTGTTCTTGTTCAACTTGTACTTTCCTTAAATCGTGAAAAAAAATGGGGCAAGATAATTTTCGTTTAACCCAAAATTAATTTTTAAGAATAAATAAATAAAAATTCAATTTAAAATTGAATAAATGAATAAAATAAATTGAAATTAAAATTGAATAAGTATACAAAAACTTTCTCTGAATTTTTCAGATGAGGCTTGATAATTTGTATTATTTGGATAGTTCGCACTATTATCCTCATTTTTACTGTTATCCGTATAAGGTTTCGGCCGATGTGCCCTCTGGCCTTCTTCACATATTTATTGAACCTTCTCTCCTGAGTTCGAGTACGTTCCTAAGTCCGACAAGAAATACCTGAAAAGTACCGGAGGGCACATTGGCCGAAACGTTATAAAAGATATATATTAATAATGGAGATTCACTTCCGGTTTTTGCCTGTAACAAAAATTACGTCACTGCTTACGTCACATTACCCAAAATCGTTATAACATTGAATAAATACACTGAAAATTTTAATATGCAACATTAGACAGTCCTCATTGTTTTTTTAAACAAGTTTTAATAAATACATGACTGGTATTATATATCTATATATAGTTTGTTTTATTTTAATACATATTTAAAGTTTACATTTCAAATTGTTTTATTTTTTAATCCTTTAATGAATTTGATGATTTTACTTCCTTAGGGTACAAACTTGCTGACATTGAATGTTTTACTCCCATCCCTCAGGCAATATGTTTCAAAAATCCATTTTTACATCGCCCGGAGGGTGTTTTTTATTTTGTACTAGTTCAAATAAAATAAGTAATAATTAGTCTCTTTAAAACCATCACCGTGCCAGTAATAATAGGAGTCGTGAGTATGATTAAGATAAGGACATATAAACACATAAAAATGTTCTTTGCACTCGTAGCTAACACATTTTTTTAAATACACTTAGAAAAATGCTTATCTTCTTATATAAGTGGGAACATAAAACCCAAAAGCATAAATACATAAAATGTATATATCCAGTACCTACCATTACCCTAGGTCTTGGGTAAAGATACAAAGAAGAATTAAAATTACAGGAAAAAAAAGAATTAACTTATGTACATATATCATATCAAAATATTTGTCAAAAATGAAAACAAAAGTAATATGCAGTTAGAATATAGAATGGAATTTGGCATCGAAAAGTCTACCACGCTTGGGATGAGAAAACAACGGAAGGAATAGAACTTACCAAATGGTTATTACTATAAAAATGCATTGGAAATTATTTTTACTATAAAAATGCATTGGAAATGATTTTTACTATGAAAATGCATTGGATATGATTTTTACTATGAAAATGCATTGGGAATGATTTTTTTACTATGAAAATGCATTGGAAAAATTTTTACTATAAAAATGCATTGGAAATGATTTTTACTATAACAATGCGTTGGAAATGATTTTTTTATGAAAATGCATTGAAATGATTTTTACTATTAAAATGCATAGGAAAAGATTTTTACTATGAAAATGAATTGGAAATGATTTTTACTATAGAAATGCATTGGAAATGATTTTTACTATGAAAATGCGTCGGAAATGATTTTTATAATGAAAATGCATTGGAAATTATTTTTACTATAAAAATGCATTGGAAATAATGTTTACTATAAAAATGCATTGAAAATGATTTTTACTATAAAAATGCATTGGAAATGATTTTTACTATAAAATGCATTGGAAATGATTTTTACTATGAAAATGCATTGAAATGATTTTTACTATAAAAATGTATTGGAAATTAATTTCAATGTAAAAATATATTGGAAATGATTTTATTATAAAAGTGCATTTGAAATAGAGATCAGATAATTTATAGAGTAAGAATATTAGTGTTGGAGTTTCAGATGGGTTTTCGTCATTTTCCGTCTGGTTTCATTATTAAGCGAATTATGAGTTAAAGATTAAGAACAAATTGGTTCCTTACTTAGCCTAGTCGGGCGATCGGATCAATCGACTGGTCATGTCAATCCCTAGCACATCTAGGATTGTCCCAGCACTATTGTCATTATGGCAAACCACAACCCTTTTTATCATATATGTGCTAGAAGGAAGTGGCTGATGGCCTAAACATCCTGGCGTTAAACTCTATCTGATGGTCAAGTTCCAATTTTGGAGTTCTGGAAAATGTGGAGTACCCCTTCATTACCATTACTCTCAGGTCCACTCTGACCCGGAGCGGTAGTACCTGTTAGAACACCATCTATCGGTTAAATAGAAAAAATAAGGGTACCATTATAGTATGTGGCCTACCTTTGAATGTGGCTACGAAATCATGTCTCTCTTATAGTATGTAGCTTACATAAAAAGCATATTATAAGGTTATAATAATATCTGCTAACCCTAACTCTAACCCTAACATTAACCCTAACCCTATTTCAGAATTTTAGAATATTTTAGAAATAAATAGATCTCTGATTCATGTAAATTATGGATAAATTCTTTTTAGATTATTCTTAATTACTATATACGGCTTCTGACTGAATTGCATTTCTTGAAATTGAATATATGTGAAAAATAATTAGTTTCAATAAATTGCCTACTACTTATATCTATAAATATACTCTTACTAAGGTAGGACACATCTAAGCCGGTTAGGCCACATACTATACGATAAAAAAGGTAGGCCACATACAATCAGAATCAAAAGGGTAGGACATACTATTCAAAAAGGTAGGTCACATACAATAACAATCAAAAAGGAAGGCCACATCTATAACAGAATCAAAAAGGTAGGCCACATAAAATAACAGAATCAAAAAGGTAGGCCACATACTATAATGGCACCAAAAAGGTAGGCCACATATAAGAGAATCAAAAAGGTAGGTCACATACTATAACAAAAGCAAAAATGTAGGCCACATACAATAAAAGAATAAAAAGGGTAGGCCACATATCATAATGGTACCAAAATAAGTTTTTAAAATTTTTTTAAAAAATTGAATACTCATCAAGAATGAATAAAACAAAATGTCTTCGGTATAAAATGACCCAGCAAGGGTTGAAATGCCGTTAAATCCAACAAACCAACCAACCAGCAAATTGGTTCCGTGTATGTGCTTAGGTGTGTATGCATGAATAAATGTGTATGAGTTAATGCACTTATGTAGTAAGCATCTGAGTGTGCATATTTAAACAGCGTTAGTGTTTGTAGATACGCACTAAGGATCTGAACGAGCGCCGACATGATACCTTCCGGCTGTGAGGTCTTCGAATTTAGAACACGATGAGAATTGCCTGAGACAGGCTTGAGCAGGTGGGACCGAAGTGAGCAAACCTGTCGGCAGTTTTATCGAGAGAGAGAGGGGGGGGAGAGAGGGAGAGAGAGAGAGAGAGAGAGAGAGAGAAGAAAAAGTGCTGGTAAGAAATAAATAAAAATAGTTGAGAAATTGATTGTTTCTTGAGAAGAAAATGGCTGACAAGAAAAAAATGTTGTGCCAAGCCACAAGAGACGGACGAGAATAATGTGAGAAATAGAAGTCAGAGAAATGTAGACTATACAATAAAGAAGGAGGAAGGGGAGGTTGGTTGGTGGATTTTACAGCATGTCAAACCTTGTTGGGTTATTTTAAGCCGAAGACGTTTTGTTTTATTCATTCTTGTTGATTGGCTGGCTGGTTGGTTGGTTGGTTGGATTCTACGGCATGTCAAACCTTGTTGGGTTATTTTAAGCCAAAGACGTTTTGTTTTATTCATTCTTGTTGATTGGCTGGCTGGTTGGTTGGTTGGTTGGTTGGTTGGATTCTATGGCATGTCAAACCTTGTTGGGTTATTTTAAGCCGAAGACGTTTTGTTTTATTCATTCTTGATGGATATTGAATTTAAAAAAATTTTCAACTCAATCATAATATTTTAGTATTATTCGGACTATTGTCCTCATTTCTATTGTTATCTGTACAATGTTTCGGCCGATGTGTTCTCCGGCCTTCTTCGGGTATTTCTTGTCGAACTCGGGAACCTTCTCGGACTCGGGGAGCTCCTTTTCGAACCCGGGAATCTTCTTGTAATCAGGAACCTTCTTGTTGTAATCAGCAGCAATCACGGAACTTTGAACCTAACCCTTTATTCAGTCCACGGGTGTATCCTGTTCTCATTCCGCTAACCATAGCTGGGGTACAGGTGTCAAGCTGTGGTAATTATTATTCTATCTTACTGTTGGCCCTGACAAGGATTGAACCTGCAGTCTAGAGATAACTGTCACTTAGAACTGTATTAACCAAACTTCTTTATCCACTAGCCTATGTGTCCAATTCTACAGACGACAATGAAGATGAGGACAATAGTCCGAATAATACAAATAATACTAATTATCAAGCCTTATCTAAAAAATTCAGAGAGATTCTTGATGTGTTTTGAATTTAAAAAAAAATTAAACTCAATCTTTTTTAAAACAATTATTTTAAACTGATTCTTTTCACTTAACCCATAGATAGAACCCTAACAGGTACTACCACTCCGGGAGGAGGAAAAGTAATAAGAAAAATATGAAAATGAGAAGTAGATGAGGGGGAGGAGGAAATATAAATAGGAGAGGGGGAGGAAGAAGCAGAGGAAGGGAAGCGAGATGAAAAAGAAAGAGAGGAACAAGGAGGTGGAAGGAACACTGGATCAACGCATTTTTCTACCCGCCACCAATAAGTCATGGCTTGTGGGTGGTCTCACATTAATGTGGCCTTGTGCCTAACCCGTACACATTGGGACGTGGTAAATATCAAGTAGAATTTTTATTTAAATACCTTTCACTAGGGTAGGGCGTCCCATCATGGTGTAATAGTTAGTAACCTTGTCTCGCAGATCCATTACTACTAAATAGCGAGTTCGATAATCACTGGATGCCCTATACTTGTGACCTTGGAACCGCGTGGTGTAATGGTTAAAGTCACGGGAAATGGACTCGTCGCCCCGAGTTCAAATCCTGGACATGGTAATTGCATTTTATTTAGCGCTAATATCCTTGGGAAAGGTATGAATCCTACTCTCCCTCCAGCTATGGGTAAATAGTAAGGCAGACTGGGCTCTTTAACCTTGGTTAGGCAACCGTTCTAGGAGAAGGAAAACTCTGTATTCAAATTTGCTGAACTTAAGAAATTGACCTTGTGTCGCATGCGGAGGGGTTGGTAAATATATATACTTGCGACCTTGTGTCACATCCTACTCCTGGTGAATGGTTGGATAGATAAAAAGGGTGTCGCGTCGTGGTGCAATGGTAAGCAACCTAATCTAGCAGAACCACTACTACAGAATACTGAGTTCGATCCTCCCTAGTTGCTCCATGATTGAGACCTTATGTCACATCATACGAAGGGCGTTCAATAAGTAATGCCCCTGGCCCACTTCCCATAGCAGTGAGCAACGAAACTTGGCACAGTTATTAGTCTTTTTCTCCATGGGAACCACCCATAGTTATGCATTTCTCCCATCGTTTGATGCAGCTCTGGAGACCGTTTTTGTAGAACACCCCAGGTTGGTCCTCCAACCACGACGTGACTTCAGAAATCAAGGCTGCATCATCTGGGAAACGCTTTCCTTTCGACCAGATCTGGGAACTGTTTCCACAGAGTTCCGACCGTGTTTGAATTCACGATGCCAGCGTTTTACAAGGTCATATGATGGGGCATCATCACCATAAGTTACTTTCATTTCATCAAAAGTCTCCGGTGGTGTGCGTCCTTTCAAATACAAAAACCGGATCACTGCTCGACACTCAATAGGCTCCATTTCACACTTGACTCAGTTCAAACACCTGTAAATCAGAAACCACAATTAGTTCAGAGCTGTAATTTGCCGCTTAATCTATAGAGATATAAATAATTGCACATGCAAAATTTCAGCTAGATCAAACAACTGGAAGTGGGTCAGGGGCATTACTTATTGAACGCCCTCATATCAGTGGTGAATGAATTCGGTAAATACCTACCTTTTCCAAGGGTATTACAGCTATGCGAAATTCTACTAATAAACAATGAATAGAACGTTCATTTTTTTAGAATATAAGGTGTGCCATAAAAGTGCCGACTTTGAAGCTGTATTTACCAAGATAGAAATGAACAATAAATAGAACGTTAATTTTTTTCAGAATACAAGGTGTGTCAAAAAGTACAAAAAATCCCGATACTCTTTTTAACACACACACACACACACACACACACACATATATATATATATATATATATATATATATATATATATATATATATATATATATATATATATGAATAGAGAAGGAATGAGAAAATGAGAAAAGTATTAGCATGAAAAGGTGCTCAATGCTAATAAAGCAGAGCAGTTTTATAATCAATTGTAATATATGGATTTGGACTCATAACTTAAAGTTTCATTGTTATGCAATCATCAGATGAGTCATCAGCTATGCGAAATTCTACTAGCCTCGTCTAGGAATTGAACTCGTGTCACCGATCCCATTTTTTATGACGAGAACCATTAAACATCAGTGCTGGGAATGTCTTCGTGCAGTGAGTTGGTTGGTTGGTTGGTTGGTTGGTTGGTTGGTGGTTGGTTGATTTTGCGGCATGCCAAACCTTTTGGGGTCATTTTATGTCAAAGACGTTTTGTTAATTCATTCTTAATAGATGCTATTTTTAACTATATTTATAAATTTGAACATTTCTGTTCTATCTAACCTATATATGGGACCCTAATAGGTACTACCACTCCGGATCAGAGTGGACCACAAAGTAATGGTCATGAAGGGCTACTCCACACTCCCCAGATCTC
>CM042169.1:15768059-15778059 GCA_023376005.1 Doryteuthis pealeii
TTGTTGACCTCATCCCAATCAAATACAAAGCACCGCGCTTCCGATATATATATATATATATTCTGTCAGCGAACTATAACATCATTAGTTTTTTTTTTCTAAAAATGTTCAATTCATACTGTCGGATTCACTTCCATTTACTTCATATTGTCTATTGAAAAAACAAAATATCTGGATTTCTACATTTCCGGAGGTTAATATGATCTACAGCACCACGGATTTGTCAACATTACAAATCCTTTGAAAATTTTCCATCTTTCTTCAATTGTGCTGTGGACTTTTAACTTGCTTTTTTGTGGCTGGAATCATTAACATTTTTATACTTTTTATACATTTTTTATATATTTTTACAACAAACTCTTTTGAGTTTTCTTCTTGATTATAATGCTTCTGATTTTTTAGAATAATCAATTTTATTTTATTTTTAAAACAGAATATGCATTTTCAAAATTTAAAGAATTCCGGCTCCGAACCTTAACGTTCGTTTGCACCCTTCTCGTTTTGTAACGGTTTACTCACACCGTCTTTCCACCACAAATATTTCGCTCTTGATGAAGACCGCTTTAATAAATGGTCGAAACAGATTTTTGTCAGCGAACTATGACATCATTTGTTTGTCTTTTCTAAAAATGTTTAATTCATATATATATATATATATATATATATATATATATATATATATATATATATATATGTTGTAAACACGGTTTGTTTGGAATGGCTTTTTGCCGATAATTTTTGGGAGAATAAGTGCTTAATTGGAGTCGTACCTAATTTTGAAAATTAATTAATTAATAATGAATTAGGCGGGAATACCTATTAAATGTATGGCTAAACAAATCGAGAAAAATCAATCTCTCTCTCTCTCTCTCTCTCTCTCTCTCTCTCTATATATATATATATATATATATATATATATATATATATATATTTGGGAATAAAAAGGCCTTAAATACCATGGGTATCGTGATTATGGACCATTTCCACTCGAGAGCATGCTCAAGAGCTTCTTCAGATCACTGATATATTTTATTTAGCTTGTAAGCTAAATAAAATATATCAGTGATCTGAAGAAGCTCTTGAGCATGCTCTCGAGTGGAAATGGTCCATAATCACGATACCCATGGTATTTAAGGCCTTTTTATTCCCAAATAACTTTGCTCTGTTTACAATAATTAAACATTGAGCTCTCATACGGAACCTGAACTCTACAACAAACTACGGGTAGAGAATTAGGACCCACCTAGAATCACCTTGTACCAAGAAACTTGGTACCACACCAAAGTATATATATATATATATATATATATATATATATATATATATTCATGTACTTAATCATATAATATTTATTATAAACTTTATTATCTATTGGCTCTACGTGTATTGAGCACTTTAATATATTAGTCTATGGCAACTCTTACAGTATTTTTTCTTTTTTCCATTTTAATAGTATCAGCTGATTATTTTCAGGAAGTGCATGTGATTTGGTCTTTTATTTTTTAATGATTTTTTTCCCCAGGTGAATGTTTGTATGTGTAATTACAGACCACAAAACTGGGAGTTTTTTTTTTATACTGTCAGTATTGAGAAATATGAATTGGTGAATTTCCATCACAAACATACGATGTTTACCATTTTGTACGATGATGGAAATTGAAATGATATGGCTGCTGATGCTGTTGATCAGAGACATACCTTGATGGTATTCTATATCAATGGTTGGATTTTACGGTAGTTTACAAGACCTATATATACTAGCTAATATATGCACCCTCTGGGTGCAAGTATTAATGTCATAATATATTATATTAAATTAAAAAGTCTAAAGAAACTAAATAAAAATGCAGATAAAATGATTTTAAACAGAGGGGGTTATAATCGAAATATAGCTTCCTCTTCCATCACCCCCGTCTTTCCTTGCTAAACTTTCCTAATTGAACTATTTAGTTAAATTAGGAAGTAAAGAATAAAATTACAGTTATTTCTTTTTGTTAATTGATTTCTTTTTAAGATTTATCTCCGAGATTTTTATTCATATTCATCAAGATAAAATCAAATAATTAGAAATCAATAATACTAAGCACATATTTATTAAAATCAAATTTTTAATATCAATATGCAAATTAGCCTTCCCGTTCACACAGTAAACCACTTTTTGTTGTACATATAAATACAATTGCATGTTATTAGTATGTAGTTATGACCAGCAGTATTAATAATGAAAAACAATTTTATTAATAATTGAGACTTGAATAAAAATGATTCATGGAGAAGGTGATGTATAATAACTAAATGGATAGTGACTTGAGTAGTGATATAGTTTCGGTTACAGACAAACAAACACATAATCTCCATTATAATAAGATATATCAATCCATCTATCTCCCGATGGATTACTTTCTATCTCTCTTCCTTGAGCAATTATTCCAGTCCTTTTTTAAATTATTCGTACCTTTCCGTTTATCCAACCGCCATAAAGTCAATTTTTAAGTTTGGAACAGCTGCCTTGAATTCAGAATATGTCTTTCTCCTAGACCGGTTACGGTAGAAAGTCTATAGATCCCGGGGAGCCTTACTATTTACGGGTGTATTCTTACATTTTCCAATAGTCTTATTGCGAAATGAAATCCAAATACCCCTGCCCAGGATTCGAACTCAGTACGCTGATTCCATTTCCTTTGACAATAACCGTTACACGCACTGCTCGACTCCCAAGTTTAGATAGATTATTGAGTTATTTGTTTTTAGTGTATTTCACTCTTGTGAGATTTTTTTCACCAGTGTAAACTGATGGATTTCCAATGCAAAGTCTCATCAGGTCTCCGGGACTCTTTTGAGTATTCTAGCCTATTTCAACAATGTTGTTGCCTAGATGATCTCAATTCTTCCTCTGATTCTCTGTTCCCCATGTCTGTTTTCTAAACTTTTGTGGACCGTTCCAAGTCCATCTATAATTGGTATCACTTTCGACCTCATATTCCACATTTTTCTTCTTCAATTCTCTAGCAAGGTCCAGGTATTTGTCTATCTTTTCGTTTTCTTTTATCTTTACCCTGTGATCTGCAGTTGGCAAGTTCGCTTTTCTTTATTGAATAAATATTTATTTATTTATTCAGTACTCTAGTAAGGTCCAGGTATTTGTCTATCTTTTCATTTTCTTGTATCTTTAACCTGTGATCTGCAGTTGGCAAGTTTTCTTTTCTTTATTGAATAAATATTTATTTATTCATTCAGTACTCTAGCAAGGTCCAGGTATTTGTCTATCTTTCCATTTTCTTGTATCTTTAACCTGTGATCTGCAGTTGGCAAGTTTTCTTTTCTTTATTGAATAAATATTTATTTATTCATTCAGTACTCTAGCAAGGTCCAGGTATTTGTCTATCTTTTCATTTTCTTGTATCTTTACCCTGTGATCTGCAGTTGGCAAGTTTTCTTTTCTTTATTGAATAAATATTTATTTATTCATTCAGTACTCTAGCAAGGTCGAGGTGTTTGTCTATCTTTTCGTTCTCTTTTATCTTTACCCTTTTGGGTAATGTGACGTAAGCAATGACGTAGTTTTAGTTACAGACCAAGACCGGAAGCGAATCTCCATTATTAATAGAAGATATCTTCTTATACACGATGATGCAGGCAATGAACTAAAAGTGCAACGGATAATGAAAATTTTACTTAATGATTTTTTTTTTTAAACAGACCAAAGAAAATCTGCCATTGTTATTCGAATCTAATTTCGTCATTTTTTTTAAAAAATCCTAATTTTATTTTTTTATTTTTATTTTTTATTTATTTATCTATTTATTTTTTGACATTTTTTCCTCCGATCAAAGAGCCTCGAGCGATTTAAATAAATAAAAAAAATCGGCTACGTTGGCGGCTTTCAACTCAGAAAAATCATAGAAAATTTTAAAATAAAAAAAACCGAGAGAGATTGAAAAAGGCCTCTAGTTTCTTTGTTGATATTATCAGAAGTCTCTGGTGCATTTGGAATATCACTGACATATGGACATATGGTAGGGGTAAATTAGACCCCCAGGGACATAATGACGCCATGTCTGTCTTTTTGTATCCTCTCTTACTCATTCTCTCTCTCTCTCTCTCTTCCCTTCTCCCTCTCTCTCTCCCTCTCTCTCTCTATCTCTCCTATGTATTCTCTCCCTAACTTTCTCTCAGTCTTTCACTATTCCTCTTTCGAAGTTTTTCTCTGCCTCCCCCCTCTCTCTCTCTCTCCCCCTCTCTCTCTCTCTCTCCTCTCTCTCTCTCTCTCTTTCCCCCTCTCTCTCTCTTTTCTCTCTATCTATCTCTTCTATGTATTCTCTCCCTAACTTTCTCTCAGTCTTTCACTATTCCTCTCTCGACGTTTTTCTCTGCTCCACCCCCTCTCTCTCTCTCTCTCTCTCCCTCTCTTTCTCTCTCTCTCTCTCCTATGTATTCTCTCAGTATCTCTTCCTAACTTTCTCTCAGTCTTTCACTATTCTTCTCTTGAAGTTTTTCTCTGCCTCTCCCTCCCCCCCCTCTCTCTCTCTCTCTCTCTCTCTCTCTCTCTCTCTCTCTCTCTCTCTCTCCTCTTACCTATGTATTTTCTCGATATTTCTCCCTGGCTTTCTTCTATCTTTCACCCCCTTGGGCTTTTCTCCCCCCTCTCTCTCTCTCTTATGTATTATTTCAGTATCTCTCCCAAACTTTCTCACCCTTTCACCCTTCCTCTCTCGAAGATTTTACCTGTCCCGTCCCCCTCTCTCTTCCTTTCTTTCTTTCTTTTTCTTTCTTTCTTTCCTATATATTTTCTCAATATCTCTTTCCACCTTTCTCTATACCTTTCCCTCCCTCTCTCTTTCTCTCACGGGGTTTCTCCCTCTCTCTCTCTCTCTCTCTCTCTCTCTCTCTCTTATATATATATATATATATATATATAATATATATATATATATATATATCAATCCATCTATCCCCCGATGGATTACTTACTTTCTGTCTCTCTTCCTTGAGCAATTATTCCAGTCCTTTTTTAAATTATTCGTAACTTTCCATTTGTCCAACCCCCATAAGGTCAACTTTTAAGTTGAGAACAGCTGCATTGAATTCAGAATATGTCTTTCTCCTAGACCGGTTATGGTAGAAAGTCTATAGATCCCAGTGAGCCTTACTATTTACGGGTGTATTCTTGCATTTTCCAAGGGTCTTAGTGCGAAATGAAACCCAAATACCCCTGTTCAGGATTCGAACTCAGTACGCTGATTCCTCTTCCTTTGACAATAACCGTTACACCCGCTTCTTGACTCCCAAGTTTTGGTAGATAATTTGAGTTATTTGTTCTTAGTGTTTTTCACTTCTTGTGAGTTTTTTTTTTCACCAGTGTAAGCTGATGGATTTCCAATGGAGTCTGAGTGACAACAAGAGTCCTCAGGTCTTCGGGACTCTTTTGAGTATTGTAGCCGATTTCAACAATGCTGTTGCCAAGATTGTCTCAAATCTTCCTCTGATTCCTTTAGTCTCATTTCTAAACTTTTATGGACCGTTCCAAGTCCATCTTCAATTAGTATCATTTTCGCCCACATATTCACCAGTTTATTTATTCAGTACTCTAGCAAGGTCCAGGTATTTGTCTATCTCTTCGCTTTCTTTTATCTTAACCCTTTGATCTGCATGAACTGCAAGGTATACCAGTTGGCAAGTTTTTCTTTATTAAATAAATATTTGATAAATTAATTGTTTATTAGTATTTCACTCCTGGTGAGTTTTTCACACCAGCCTAAGCTGATGGACTTTCACAGGAGTTTGAGTGACAACAAGTCTCCTCGGGTCTACAGAACTCTTCTGAGTATTCTAGCCGATTTCAACATTGCTGTTATCTAAATGGTCTCAATTCTTCCTCTGATTTCCAGTTTCTCTTGTCTGTTTTCTAAGTTTTGAGGACCGTTCCAAGTACCTGGACCTTGCTAGAGTACTGAATAAATAAACTGGTGAATATGTGGGCGAAAATACTATAATAACAACATTTACGCTTGTGAAAAGAAGTATGATATTCAGGAGTCTATAGGCATTCATTTAGCCGCTTTTTTCCCTACCCTTTTTTTTACAAATTAAAAGTAATCTTGTTTGCTTTGGGAAACCCACCTAATATTGAACATTCGTTTGTTTATAAATAAGGCAAACCACATAATTATATATATAGTACTGTACAGTGATTAAAAGCACCTGACTTTTTGCTCAACAAATGTTGTTGGTTGGTTGGTTGGTTGGTTTATTTTATGGCACGTCAACTCTTTTGGGTAATTTTATGCCGAAGACGTTTTGTTTTATTCATTCTTTATGGATATTGAAATTTCTTTTTAAACTTGATTTTTTAAAACTCATGTTACGATTTTTGTGGTTATTTTTAGGCTTCAAGTAAGAGCACTTTACAGTGGAGATCCTTGTGTTAAGCAGAGGCTGATCTTTATTGAAGAAACTTTTGGTTGTTCCTCGGTTTCCCATAGTGTTGGGTAAAATCCTTGCGTTCTTCCTTGGTGTCCTTAATGTTGGGTAGAATCATTTGGTTAAGCAAAGTCCTTGGTTCCAGGCCCGTTCGTCAATGTCGAATACGTGCAAATGAACGGCTTTCAAGATCGGTGATTAAATAGTTAATTAACCACGTATTTGAGCTCTTGATTGGCTGGCTTTTATCCATACGCCGATGCAGAGTCTATAGGTTTACGTGGTGGACATCAGCACGCCTTATAACACCAAAATATTCAACAACTCATTCTTCTTATTTAATCCATAAATGGACCCTAACAGGCACTTCCACTATGTAAGAATCCTCCCCAAAGGGGTGTTTTGGGTATAACACCTAAACAGCATCTGATGGTGAGAATCTAGTTCTTGAGCTCATGGAAGTGTGGAGTCTCAATTCATTATCATTAGACCCAGTTTCACACTGACCCAGAGTGGTAAACCTTTTAGGTCCCGTATATGAGTCAAATAGATCGGTTTAGCTTAGGGGTCATCAAACTACGGCCGATGACCAGATCCGGCCCGCAAAGGCATTTTGTAAGGCCCGCCGACGGTAATTGAATTGTTTTGTTAAAAAGTATGGAACCCGAGACGTTCTGATACCATTTAAATTTAAATATCAGGTTAAACTTACTAAATCTTCATGGTTTCTTGACTGCAGAATCAACCCATTGAACGAAATTGACTGATAAACATTCGAAAGCAATTCTCTTGATTGGATGTAACAATTCCAGACTAAACATTGACGATATCTTGAAAGGCAAACTTCAGTTTTACAAATCTCACTAAACCTTTCTGCTAATGTTGCATTCTTTGATAATGCTTTGAAAATAAATATGTTGGTTAAATTTGTTTTTGTGCATCTTACGCCACTCATCCAGGAATATAACATGAAAAGATAAATTTTGTTTTACATCTTTTTTCTCTGAGCTTTTGTTCTGGCTAGCAAGTATTGAACACAGTAATAATGTGGCCCGCACTCGTTATTTTTTTTTAATTATCCGGACCACCGTGAAAATGTTTGGTGATCCCTGGTTTAGATCTTTCGTTTTTGATAGGAATACTTGATGGAATATAACTTTAAATCAATTGTATTAAGAATTGATGTTATAAATGTTTACCAAGGATTATTATATGGTATATAAAACCACATACAAACAAAGGATTATCATTATATAGAAACTAGACACATTGGGCCACCCATTGAGCTCCGGGTAGATAACGGGGATAAGGAGAATGTGAGTTTGCAAAGCGAATTACATTTTTTTAAAAGAATACGGCCAGAGAATTTTAAATAATAAAACATCATTAAAATCATTTTGTAAGATTTCTAAGAAAGAGAACGTTTGACCTAATTCAAATTTATTAATAGCCAAGATATTGGCCGGGCTGGCTGCTTATGAAATTTCACATACAAATACGTTTCAAACTGTCCGATTTCTCTCTCTCTCTCTCTCTCTCTCTCTCTCTCTCTCTCTCTCTCTCTCTCTCTCTCTCTCTCTCTCTCTCTCCTCTCATTGAAAACCTAAAATATATTACAAGGAGGTAATGAAGATATCCATAAAGAGGGGGAAAGTTATAGACAGAATGTGAAGTCAGTTAGTTGCAAATTACGACTAATTAGAACCAATTAAAATGGAAATTCTTTCAAACAACTCAATCCCTAAACTAAGGAATAATTCAGAATAACTTTCATGTCATTAAATTAAACAGTAAAAAGGAGAAAAAAAACATTGATTCTCTCAGCTTTAGTAGAATAATAAATATTTACTGAAACCATATAGTTATTTACCAAGCCTAGTTTAGATGTGGCACAAGGCCTACTGAGAATCGAACTCACAAACAATGGTTTGCGAATCTAGCTTGAAACCAATTGTGTAGGGATATTTGATATCAGACACCTTGGGAAAAATCTTGAGAATCAACTACATAAACAAAATTTAAATATAAATGTATGACGGCTGGGATTCTCAATCCACTAGATATAAAATAATCCTGGACAAATTGACCTGCCATTAAAATATATTACTATACTTCAGTTTTATTATTACAATATTTGTTTGTTTTGTTTTGTTTTACGGCATATCAACCTCAGTGGGTCATTTAATGCTAATAAAGTTTTGAAATAAATCAATTCTTAATGGATAATACAATTTTTTTATAAATACATTTTTCTATTTAACCCATAGATGGACCCTAACGGGTACTACCACTCCGAGTCAGAGTGGACCAGGGAGCAATGATGATGAAGGGGTGCTCCACATTCCCCAAACCTCCAAAACTGGAACCTCACCATCAGATAGAGTTTAACGTCATTCCCAGGACATGTAGACCCTCAGTCACCGCCTTCTAGCACCCATATGATAAAAAGGGGTTGGGGCTTGCCATAAGGGCAATAGGTTGGGAAAACCATATAGGTGCTAGGGCTTGACGTGACCAGCCGATTGATCGGAGGGGGCCTCTCCGAACGCCCGTCTAGCCCAAGATAGGGCCAAAGTGGAGTATTGCATGTCATGAACTGCTCATCCACCTGGGCTCTATCCTTAAGTATCACGGGTCGCCACCCACGGCCAACAGGTGGCCCCATTGGGGGAGTCTTACCCCTCTGCAGAGGTGCAGTCGATGCATTCTAACGCCCCAGCCGACAGGGCGGATTAAAATATATTACTATACTTCAGTTTTATTATTATTATTTACTTGAAACTACATAACTGTGTGCAAACTATTCAATTATTTGTATTAGTGTTGCGTAGGGGCTAAGGTCGAGTTGTAGTAGTAGTCGTTAGTAGTAGTAGCCGTCGTTAATTCAGAGAAACAACACACGAAAGTCGTATAGTCAAAAAGGCGTTGTTTCTAAGCTCGTGGGTTCGTTTTTCAGAGAGAAGGGTAATGAGAGAGGAAGTTCAAGCTGTTCTATCGTAAATCACATTCATGTACGCTGTGTTGCTAGCCTAGACATGTTACGACGGAGCCCCAACAAAACATCCGAACCTATTCAGATCCGACGAAAAAAGAAAAATGTCTTACTTCCGCTTGTGGTCCCGGCAGTGTGGGGTCACATCCACTTCCGCTCCTCCGCAGAAACTGGGACTTCCGTTTTTATTTTTAAATATAGTTCTGGGTTCATTGGCTGGCACCCGTTGAGGGTTTATACTTCTAAAGTTTAATCTCTTTTTGTTCTTATTTCTTTTTCTTCTCTTTCTCCACAAATCTGATTACCGTTTTCTTTTCAATCCCCAAATTCTCCGTAGACCATAGTAACTACGCTACATAAGATAGTCGTCGGGGTGGCCTAATGTCGGTATCAGCCAATCAGCGAGGGAGTCTATCCCCTTTTCAATAGCGCTAGACAAAGGAGATTGTTTTGGCGTCTGAGGTAGAGCGCCACACCTACCATCAGCTCCTTATTTTACCGCACATATCCCTGTGCTACTCATACGCTGAGTTGGCGAGGGCCGGTACCGAATTAGGAACCTTGTAGTTTCTATCCGAACGCGCTACC
>CM042169.1:15780559-15785559 GCA_023376005.1 Doryteuthis pealeii
GCAGACGTTTTGGCAGCAGAACAATCCTGGAAATCTCCAAGAAAAGAAAAGCGTAACTATGGCAACACCGTTTTCCCGAGAATTCGCGCGAACTTACATTAATTCCGCCCATCAGTCGGTGAAATATTTGCAGCGGACATTTTCGGAACCTTCCGATCCGACCCAATTTCTAAACTTAGGGAAAAAAGCGGTAATGGATAAAAACTTCTCTCTCTCTCTCTCTCTCTCTCTCTCTCTCTCTCTCTCTCTCACACACACACACACACACACACACACACACACACACACTCTCTTAACGTCTCTCTCTATATCTATCTATCTATTTATCTCTTTCACTGGTTGGTAATTTATCCATTCACCCATTTATCTATACATATATAAAGGACAGTTTGTGTGTACGTATGTCTGGAGGAAACTTTGAAAATAAAACAATTAATAAATGAGTTAATATACATAGATATACACATTCACTATCACCAGATCTTGCTTTTTGAACAAAAATAATAAAGATTTGATTTATATTCGTGAAGATAATTAAAAATGAAATTTAAATGATAACAGCATAATTTTTTGTTGTTGTTTTTTTCATTTAGTAATTTTTCTTCTCAGAGTATTTGTATTAATGTAAGGTTTTTTTTTACATAGGCATTTTAATGGGTCATCCTGTGAGGGCCCAACTCGTAGTTCAACAATAATGGATCTGTGACAGTATCATTTTTATCTCACCCATCTACCCAGGCAACGCCAGGTAGCTGCTTCTAGAAAGGGCAGTTGGTGTGTATGTATGTGTGTATGAAACTATGAAAATATCACAATTAACAACAAAGTGAATATATATACACATTAAATATCATCAGTTCTTGCTTTTTGTGCAAAAATTATGAAGATTTGATTTATATTTATGAAGATATCTAAAAATGATAATGGATCTGCGAGATTAACTTGCTACCCATCACACCACATATTTATGGTACCCCTCTCTACCCAGGTGGTGCTGAGTAGCCACTACTAGTACATATATAAAGGGCAGTTGATGTGTATGTATGTATGTATGTCCGGAGGAAACTATGAAAATAAAAAAAATAATGACAAAGTAAATATATATACACATTCACTATCAACAGATCTTGCTTCTTGTGCAAAAATAATGAAGATTAGAGATAATGATCTAATAAGTTGGGATTAAAAAAGTAACTGAAGATAAAGATGAAGAAAAATAATAGTTAAAAATTCAATTTAATTTAATTAAAAATAATAGTTAAAAATTTTATTTAATTTAATTTACCAGAAATAAAGTCATGTAGTTTTACAGATGTAGTGATTATTAATAATAACTAATAAAAACCTACATGGCATTTTGTAATAATTCTAATATACAAAGCAGCAATGGAGAATTTAATAAACTTAATAAAGAAAAATACATCAATCTATCTATCTATCAATCTATCCATATATGTAGGGCAATTATGTGTATGTATGTATGGGTGTGTGACAGGAAGAAACTCTGAAAATAAACCAAATAACGACAAAGTATATATATATATATATATATATATATATATTATATATATATATATATATATACACTCACTATCACCAGATCTTGCCATTTGAGCGAAATAATGAAGATTTTATTTATTTTCCTGAAGATGATTAGAAATTTTAAAAAACATTAACTAGTAATAGCATGGATTTTTTGTATTTGATATATATATATACATATATATACATATATATATATATATATATATATATATATATATATATATAATCCAAAAGTCCAGAGAAGAAATCTTCCTTACGACACAAGATTTGTTTTTTAAAACCTGTCGCAGTTTGAGAACTCAATGTGTACTCTTAATGTTAGAGTCACAGAGCACAGGGAGCTCCCTGAAATAGACTATAATGCAAAATCTTAAAGTCTTTTCTTATTTCTTTACTTATATATATATATATATATATATATATATATATATATATATATATAAGTGACACTGATTTTTCTTTTCAGCCTCCCTGTGCACTTTTCTTTTTCTGGTGCCTCACCATGCTAGATCTTTTTAAGTAGGGACTTTAAATGGGGCATCCTGCAATGATCCAACTAGCAATTCAGTAATAGTATTTCTGCGAGACTAACTCCCCCCTCTATCCAATCATCACCAGGTAACCATTTCTAGTACACATATAAAGGTCAATTTATATTTACGTATGTGTGTATGTCCAGAGGAAATGACGAAAATAAAAAACAATTTACGACAAAGTAGATATTAGGTTTTTACAAAAATAATGGCCGATTGAAGTGCTCGGTTTTGAAATGTCATTTTAAAATAGAATTTTTTGGTTTATTTCAGGGGAATTTTTGCATATATAATAATTAATGCGTGCTTTAAAATAAACTTGAATTTATTTTCAGATAGAAAGCATTTTTGAAAAATAGGGGCAGTCTTGACAATAAACAATTGCAGGCAATTGCAGGCATTTTAACATAGAATTTGTTGTTTATTTCAAGTGAATTTTTGCATATATAATAATTAATGTGTGCTCAAAAATAAAATTCAATTTATTTTTCATATAGAAAGTATTTTTGAAAAATAGGGCCTTCAAACATGAACATGCCTAAACATGACCTTCGCCTTCTTATGTTGCATGAGTTCAAACTTGGGCACAATGCCTCCCAAACTGCTGCCAATATCAACAAAGCATGGGGAGATGAATCCACAAGTGATTGGACTGTACGAAGGTTGTTCCAGAAATTCCGCAGTGGAGATGAGAGTCTTGAAGATGAAGAAGGTAGAGGACGGACATGCAGTCTTGACAATGAAAAATTGCAGGCAGTTGTTGAGCAAAATCCACGACAAAGTGTCAGAGAAATGTTTCAGACACTTGGTGTCAGCATTGCAACAGTTTCACGCCATTTACAGAGTATTGGAAAGGTGAAAAAGCTTGATAAATGGGTTTCCTCATGAGCTCAATGAGCACCAAAAACTTAGGCGGTTTGAAGTGTGCTCGATGCTCTGTTTAGGTAACACCAATGACCCCTTTCTTGACCGAATAGTCACTTGTGACGAAAAGTGGATCCTTTACTACAACCGTCAGTTTCGGGGCATTGTGCCCAAACTTGAACTCATGCAACATAAGAAGGCGAAGGTTATGTTTAGGCATGTTCATCTTCGAAGGCCCTATTTTTCAAAAATACTTTCTATATGAAAAATAAATTGAATTTTATTTTTGAGCACACATTAGTTATTATATATGCAAAAATTCACCTGAAATAAACAACAAATTCTATGTTGAAATGACATTTCAAAACCGAGCACTTCTATCTTTCTAACAACCTAATATATATATACACATTCACTATCACTAGATCTTGCATTTTGATAAAAAATAATGAAGATTTCATTTATATTCCTGAAGATATTTAAAAATCAGGATCTGAATCGTAAGAGAGGGAAAGTCATTGGTGGCGTTCACGATTAAAACATAAACAAATCAATTATGGTCGATGAAAACAATCAATGGATCTGCGAAACTAACTTTTTATTACCCTTCTACCAAGGCAACACTGGGTAGCCGCTTCTAGTACATATATAAAGGGAATTTATTGTGTATGTATGTATATCTGGAGAAAACTACGAAAATAAAACAATGACAAAGTTAATATATGTAAACATTCACTATCACCAGATCTTGCTTTTAGAGCAAAAATAATGAAGATTTGATTTATATTTATGAAGATAATTAAAAAATAAAACTTAAATTGTAACAGCATGGATTTTTTTTTTTGCATTTGATATTTTCAATTGCAGACGTTAATTTTTCTTTTCTAGTGTGTCCTCCCTCTACCCGGGCGACAGCGGGTAGTTGTTTCTGGTATTACATACGGGTCATTGTTCAAAATGAAGGACATACAATTGTTTTTATTAGAGTTTGGTATAGTCATTCGTATTTAAAAGAGTGTTCGCTTTCGCTACTTCCAAGCTATAACCGTGTTAATGCTACTGTATGGGAGAGTAGTTGCATGCATACCTTTCCCAAGGATATTAGAGCAATGTGAAATTCAAACAGCGTAGTCCAGGATTTGAACTCGGGTCGACGAATTCATTTTCTATGACTTTATATATATATATATATATATATATATATATATATATATAAATAAAAGGTATCCAACTGACTGGTAGGTAGGGGATAATTCTATCCACAATGCATGTTCATCTTGATGCAAACTTGTAGATTTATACAAGGACTTTTACAAATCCCTAAGAGAGCTCAATTTATAATAACTAAACACATTAATTATATACAGACCAATATTTACACTTCAATAATAAAGAATAACTTAACAAACTGTCATTTGGCTATTATAAATTTATTTCAACTAGAACTGAATATGAGCCTAGTTTCTTCAGATAGCCTACTACATAATGACTAAGAAAGCAAACTAAAATAGAACATTTTTTTTTTGCTTTTCTTTCTCTTTTACAAGACCAGTGAAAACTCTCCTCTTCGAACACATCGATATAAAGCCTTGTATATGATGATAATAAGAAAAACAGAAAATCATTCAAATACATTATATATATATATGTGTGGGTGTGTGGGTGTGTTTGAAATATGCCAGACTTAGCGCAGGGTGGCGTCGTCAGTTATGTTATTGACTGGCTTAATAGGGGGGTTTCGGGTCTTCCAACATAATACCCCCTCCGCCAGCCAGACCCTGTTGGAGACGATCAAACTCCAACACGCCACCCTTGTGCAACGCCAACAGAAAAGTGTTTAAAATACGTCAACGCGATCCTCGATCTTTTTATATCTGATTGGCCAATTCCACAGCCAATGATCGATAAGGGTAGTTGTTATAAACAGGATCGCGCGACTCAGACATTTTCGTTTTAATAAATGCATTGGCATAGCTGGGATGATACTATGGAGAAAAACGCTTTGGATATGTGAGACAGAAAGGAATGTAAGTCGTAACTACTGAGAAGTCTGGTTTT
>CM042169.1:15793059-15810559 GCA_023376005.1 Doryteuthis pealeii
AACAGAGAAGAGAAAGAAGCGAATAAACGAAAGAAAGAAAGAAGACAGAAAGAAGAAGACAGTAATGTGATGAAAGAGGAAAAGGAAAAAATAAATGTGAATGAAGGAAAAAATGAAGCCTAAAAAAGAATAATGAAGAAAAGTAGAAGAAATAATATAATAATGGAAATAAAAGACACAAATGAATGAAAGCGTAACAGGAAAAATAGGATAAAAAGAAATCAAATAGAAGAAAGATAGAATGTTTAAAAAAGTATAGAAATAATTAAAAAGCAAACAAGAGACTCTAAAGTAAATTCAGAAAAAATAATAAAAAATAAATGATATTACCTAAAGAGTAAAGAATGAAAGAAAGTGAGAGGGAAAGAAAATAGAAAATAAAATGTGTGAAGGAATTTTGGATGAGAAAGAAGATCAGTAAAAGGTAATATATTGATTCATGTAAAAATGAAAAAAAAAAAAAAAAAAGAATTCTACGAATAACAATTGAGCGACATCATTGCCCGAGACCCAAAACTTTTCCATCACAATTTACTTCATGTCCACCTCAATTTAAACTCATATTATGACAGCGACATATTGAAAATCTGTTCACTCGTGTTCTTTTGTTTTTGTTTTTGTCTTCCTCTCTCTCTTCTTCGTCTTTCCTCTTAACTTCTTCTGTCTTCTTCTTCTTCTTTCTTCTCTTGCTTATATTATTATTATTTTATTATTATTATTATTATATTATTAGTTGTAGTAGAAGCATTATTCACTCTTTAAAAACTAAACTATTTCTTCTTCTTCATTCTTCTTCTTCTCTTCTTCTTCTTCTTCTTCTTCTCTCTGCTCTCTCTTTTGTACTTTATCTTACTTATTCTTTTTCTTCTTCTTCTTCTCTCTCTCTATAATTCTTCTTCTTTCTTCTTCTTCTTCTTTTCTTCTTCTTTCTTCTTCTTCTTCTTCTTCTTCTTGTTCTTTCTGTTGACTTTTCTTTCTTTTTCTTTCTTCGTCTCTTCTTCTTTCTTCTCCTTCTTCTTCTTCTTCTTCTTTTCTTCTTCATCTTCTTCTTCTTTCTTCTTCTTCTTTCATCTTCTTTCTTCTTCTTCTTCTCTTTACCTTCTTCTTCTTCTTCTTCTCTGTGTTTTCTCCTTGCTTTCTTCTTTCCTTCTTCTCTATTCTTCTTCTTCTTCATCTTCTTCTTCTTCTTCTTCTTCTGCCATATCTCTTCTTCTGCTTCTTTGCTTCTTCCCTTCTTCTCTCTATGTTCTCTCTTCACTGTCTACTTATTTCTCTTTTTTCTTCTTCTTCTGCTCTTATAACTATACTTCTCTTCCTTCTTTCTTCTTCTTCTCTTCTTCTTCTCTTCTTCTTCTTTGTGTCTTTCTTTGGACTTCTCTTTTCTTCTTGTCTCTTTCCATATCAATTCTGTTCTTCTCTTCTTCTTCTCTTCCATGTGTCTTCTTTCACTTCCTACTTACTTTTCTACTTCTCTTCTTCTTCTTCTTCTTTTCTCTCTCTTCATTGCCCTCTTTCTCTTTCTTCTTCTTCTTCTCTTCATGATCCTTCCTTCTTTCATCTTCTTTCCTTTACTTGCTGTCTTTCTTCTTTCTACTTGCTTCTCTGTTCTTCTTCACACTTTCCTCCTCTGTACGTTCATAGATGTCTCTTCAGAGTGTCGTTAGCTTCTTCTGCTGTCTTGAGTCTTCTTCATTCTCTCTGTCTTCTTTTCTTCCTTTCTTCTTCTTCTTCTTCCAATATTCTCTTCTTTTTTTTCTTCTTCTTACTTACGTTCTTACATTCTATGTGTCTTCTGTTCACTTTCTAACTATTTCTTCTTTTTCTTCTTCTTCTTCTTCTGTTCTTTCTTCTTCTTCTTCTTCTTCTTCTTCTTCTTCTTCTTCTTTTTCTTCTGTCTGTTCTTCTGACTTTCTCTTTTTTCTTCTTCTTATTTCTTCTTCTTTTCTTCTTTCTTTCTCTTCTTCTTTCCTTCTTCTTCTCTCTTCTTTTCTTCTTCTTTTCTTCTTCTTCTTTCCTCTTCTTTCTTACTTCTTCCTTCCTCTCTTATTCTTCTTTTCTTCTTCTTTTCTTCTTTGTGTCTCTCTTTCACTTTCTCTTTTCTTCTTTTTTTTCTTCTTCTTCTCTTCTTCTTACTTTCTTTCTTCTTCTTCTTTCTTCTTCTTCTGCTTCTTCTTCTTCTTCTTTGTTCTTTCTCTTGTTCTTTCTGTCTTTAACCTTCTTCTTCTTCTTCTTCTTCTTCTTCTTCTTTCTTCTTCTTCCTTCCATGTTGTCTCTCTGTTCACTTTTCTACTTATTTCTTCATTCTTCTTTCTTCTTCTTTCTTCTTCTTCTTCTTCTTCTTCCTTCTCTTCTTCTTCTTCTTCTTCTTTTCTTCTTCTTCTTCGTTCGTGTGTTCTCTTGTCTCTCTTTCCACTTTCTTATTTCTTCTTTCTTCTTTCTTCTTCTTCTTCTTCTCTCTTTCTACTCTTCTTCTTCTTCTTCTTCTTCTTCTTCTCTCTCTTCTTCTTCTTCTTCTTCTTCTTCTTCTTCTTCTCTTTATTCACCCAACTTTTAAAACACCAGACGTCAACTCGATTTGATTTCTTTCTATCGGTTTTCGCCATGTTTGATTCTTTTCTTTCGAAACTTGAAATCATTTTTCAATCAACTTGCTTGTCAAGCAATCACGACTTTCGCTTCCATTCGTTCCTTTCTCAACAAACATTCAAACTTTATGCATTCGGTATTTACAAGTTGAAATAACCACACAATGTACTCACTAACATTCTGAATTATTAGTATTATCTATCTATCTATCTATCTGTCTGTTTCGTCACGCAGTTATTTCTCTAGGTATGTATCCATCCAGGAAGCTGTGTTGGCACCCTCCGTCTTGCTAAAGACGATGGCGTAATGTTCCAATTTTTTTAAACTGCATCTGCGCGATTGTGCTGAACAGGCCAATTTTGGAATGACAACTCTGGTGCGAGGCTGTAAACAAACACTGATCTTGCTGAGTTGCTGTGTCTCTCCTTCCTTCTGGCTCTCTTTTCTGTGGTGACTTCTTTCTCTCCTTTTCAACTTCTTTTCGCCCTTGTCTAACAAGGAGGCCCAGGCCGCTCGGTTTTTCTGCACCAGCCTCCCATGTGTTGGTTTTGATGTGGCATGTCTTCGTCCTTCTTGTAGACTCTTTAAGAGTAGGCGCTGGTCTCCCTACCGATCGGGACTCACCCCAGATAGATAGATAGCATAGAAGATAGATAGATAGATAGTTATTAGGGGAATCTTCTGGTTGCTTATACTTTTACGAGGACTTTCAACGTTGGTATGGTTATTCTATGGAAGTACTCATTGTTTTATTCCTCTTGAATGTCTTCAATCTTCGCAAAACTAGATTTTGAACCACAAACAACACAACCTACTAACAATATTATATTATAATATATACTTATATATAATATACGTATATAATATAATGGGTTAAAGTCTTGAGAATGGACTCGTCCCCCGAGTTCAAATCCTTGACGTGTTAATTGCATTTCACTTAGCGCTAATACCCCTTGGGAAAGGTATGACTCCTCTCTCCCTCCAGCTATGGATCAAATAGTAGGCAGACTGGGCTCTTTACCAATGGTTAGGCAAACCAGTTTAGGAGAAGGAAAACTCTGAATTCAACCTGATAAACTCCGCTTAAGAAAATTGACCTTTGTCGCATCCTGTCGTGTGGAGGGGTTGATATAATAATTATATATATATGTGTGTGGTGTGTGTGTGTGTGTGTGTGTATGTGTGTCTCTGTGTGTGTACTAATTTATACAGTCTATCACAATATCCACTACATTGACTCAGAGTCCTTCGTCTGTCTTTAGTTATCTTTTCTTGCTTTACATCTTTTCCTTATTCTTGCATATTCCTTCTTATATTTCGCATCAGATTCCTTCTGTATATATATATATATATATATATATATATACCATAATATATATATAATTTCTCTAGTTTTTGGGCTCAGTAGTTTCCCACTTTTCCTTCTACCTCAATTCAGACAGTCCGTCTTTCTCTATTCCAGACCAATTCCAAAGGGCGAGTTTTACAGTTCCCTCGTGAGCACTGTGCCCCCCTCCTCTTAGACAAAGCACGCAATTGAATTTCTTTCCATCACTCTAAGAGTCAATCAGTTGGAACTTTGCTAGTACAACGGGCGAAAACTCCTTCAGTCCGTGACTGACTCAAAACTGATAGTGTTTAATTCGCCTGGACGCAATCATTTCACACAAGCCATACACCCGCACAGTCGTTACTATATGTAAACACACACACACACACACACACACACACACACACACACACACTACACATATTTATATTATATATATATATATATATATATATATACGAGTGTGTGTGTGTGATATATATAGTCGTGTGTACTTTTGTCATATTTAATGGTTAAAATGCTGTTAAAAACCAATGAAGCATTCAGATACTCTAATGTCACCAATTATCTAACCAACATAAGATATTCAGTATTTTTTGTTAATATTCGAAAGATGCCATAAAAGAAGTTACAAAAATTAACATAACAATATGCTTATTGCTATACAAATAAAACATTTGTTTATGTTACCAGAACTACTATGCTATATTTTTCGCCACCCAGTTACATATGTTACATAACTACAAATACTATCCTTTCCACGTAGTACACATACGTTACGCCAGACTACTCTATGCTACTTTTTTACCACTACATATGTTACCATAACTACAATACTCCTTTCACGTAGTACACATACATTACCAGAACTACTATGCTACTTTTTTACCCATTAGCATATGTTACATAACTATAATACTCTTTCCACGTAGTTACACATACATTACCAGAACTACTATGCTACTTTTACCCACTAGCATATGTTACCATAACTATAAATACTCCTTTCCACGTAGTACACATACATTACCAGAACTACTATGCTACTTTTTACCCACTTAGCATATGTTACCATAACTACAATACTCCTTTCCACGTAGTACACATATGTTACCAGAACTACTATGCTTCTTTTCCACCCATTTGCATGTGTTACCATAACTACTACAATGCTCCTTTCCACATAGTACACATACGTTACCAGAACTACTATGTTTATTTCTACCCACTTCATATGTTACCAGAACTACAATGCTCCTTTCCACGTAGTACACATACATTACCAGAACTACTATGCTACTTTTTTACCCACTAGCATATGTTACCATAACTACAATACTCCTTTCCACGTAGTACACATATGTACCAGAACTACTATGCTTCTTTTCCACCCATTTGCATGTGTTACCATAATACAATGCTCCTTTCCACATAGTACACATACGTTACCAGAACTACTATGTTTCTTTTCTACCCACTTGCATATGTTACCAGAACTACAATGCTCCTTTCCACGTAGTACACATACATTACCAGAACTACTATGCTACTTTTCTACCCACTAGCATATGTTACCATAACTACAATACTCCTTTCCACGTAGTACACATACGTTACCAGAACTACTATGCTACTTTTTTACCCACTAGCATATGTTACCATAACTACAATACTCCTTTCCACGTAGTACACATACATTTACCAGAACTACTATGCTACTTTTTTACCCATTAGCATATGTTACCATAACTATAATACTCCTTTCCACGTAGTACACATACATTACCAGAACTACTATGCTACTTTTTTACCCCACTAGCATATGTTACCATAACTATAATACTCCTTTCCACGTAGTACACATACATTACCAGAACTACTATGCTACTTTTTTACCCACTAGCATATGTTACCATAACTATAATACTCCTTTCCACGTAGTACACATACGTTACCAGAACTACTATGCTACTTTTTTACCCACTAGCATATGTTACCATAACTACAATACTCATTTCCACGTAGTACACATACGTTACCAGAACTACTATGGTACTTTTCTACCCACTAGCATATGTTACCATAACTACAATACTCCTTTCCACGTAGTACACATACGTTACCAGAACTACTATGCTACTTTTCTACCCACTAGCATATGTTACCATAACTACAATACTCCTTTCCACGTAGTACACATACGTTAACAGAACTAGTAAGCTACTTTTCTACCTAGTTGTAAGCAAGACTGTTGAATGTGTATCCCCGGTGGACGAGAGCATAAATCCTCACCCCAACAAACATGGTGTCAAATCAAGTGCTCTTCATCCAATCGCCTTGGGATCCAGTGAGATGATATCCCAGATTTTTTTCTGTGATCAATTTCAGGGAACACCAACTTTGGAAGATCAAGTTCCACGGCCATTTTACAAATTTTGTGCTGCCTGACATCTTGAATTAATTCTTCAACACAAACAATGTTATCTTCTGTTCATGACAAACCAAAAAACACCGACTGTACCTCCGCAATAACTAAGGGTATTAGCGCCATGTGAAATGCAAACAGCTACCTACAGGAATTGAACCCGGGTCGACGAGTCCAGTTCTTACGACTCTAACCATTAGACCACGCGCCTCCATTTTTATCATATATGTGATAGAAGGCGGTGGCTGAGGGTTTTCATGTCCTGGATATGACGTTAAACTATATCTGGTGGTGAGGTTTCAGTTCTAGAGCTTTGAAGACTGTGGATTACCCACTTCGACCAACGAGTTGCACGTGTCTCTATTCGAGGCCGTCCTCATCAACAGATTCCGTCCCACTCTTTGCATAGAAAAGCAATTTTATTCTTTTCGGCCATACCATTCTTGATCCCACCAACATGAAGAAGCACACACAATCACACACACACACACACACATATATATATATATATATACATATATATATATATATATATATATATCACAATCTGTTTACAAATATCTATTTATCTAAGATAGTATTTTTTTCAAGTGAATCTATCTATATATCAATATTTTGTATTCTATTTACATCTATCTATCTATCTATCTATCTATCTATATATATATATATATATATATATATATATAGAGAGAGGAGAGGAGAGAGAGAGAGAGCTATCATTTGCAGTATATTTACATCTATCTATCCATCTCAGTATGTTCATAGATATCTATACATCTCCATTTACATCTTTCTGTCTATCCATCCATTTATCTGTGGCATTCTATTTCCATATCTATCAATATTTTTGCAGTCTCTCTTAGTCTGTTCATATATATATATATATAATATATATATATATATATATATATATATATATATTATTATTCCTCTCTGTTCCTACCTACCTATCTGTCTATCCATCTATCTGTTTATGTAGTCTATTGATATATATATATTATATATATTATGTGTGTGTGTGTGTGTGTGTGTAGTATATTAAGAAAATTGAAAAAACACAGGTTTAAATAAGTGGAGTGGTAAATTCATTGGCTTAACGCTGCAGTGTCTCGATCTATTAATTAGATCATCTTCAGGGCATTTGTTGGTATATGGAAGGTGATTAAAAAAAATTTTTATCACAGAATAACGAGAAAAGCAAGTGATAGTCCTTGTTTATCAGTCTGTTCAAAATTTGAAGTCTGAAGAAAGGACGCTGAAAAAAGTGGACGGTTTGAAATATGACGTCAAAAATTCTCTTTTACGGTGTGAGTATGAGAGTGGGTGAGTGTGTGTATTGAAAAAAGGCATTGAGCATTTTTAGGTGTTTTGTGTGTGTGGTTGCGCGTGTGTGTATAAATCTTTTGCGATAAATGACATCGAAGCAATATATATATATATATATATATATATATATCCTTTTTTTATATATATGGTTAGCTCAGTCGGTAGAGCGTTGGGCTAGATACCACAAGGTTCCTAGTTCGATACCGGTCCTCGCCAACTCAACGTATGAGTAGCACAGGGATCTGTGTGGTAAAGTAAGGAGCTGATGGTAGGTGTGGCGCTCTACCTCAGACGCAAAAAAATAATCTCCTTGGTCTAGCGCTATTGAAAAGGGGATAGACTCTCTCGCTGATTGGCTTATACCGACTTTAGGCCACCCTGACGACTTTACTTATATATATATATATATATATATATATATATCGAAATAAACGAAACTATATATATATATATATATATATATATATATATATATATATATATATATATATAAATGCTTTCAACGTAATAGTAGGATAGGCTGGATTCTTTAGTTTTGGTTAAATCAGCAATCTCGGGGGCGGAGATTTCTTAATTCAAACTAACTTAAAAATTAAACTTTAGTTACATCCGGCTTATGGCGGAGAGGTTAAACAAATGCCTTCACACACAAATTCATATATAAACATATACTCTAAATTGAAATCTGTTAAACCGCATAAAATTGACCTCGGGTCACATCCTGCTCGTACAGAGGCGTTAGGAAATATATATATATATATATATATATATATATATATATATGTGTGTGTGTGTGTGTGTGTGTGTGTGTGTGTGTATATATGAGAAGAAAATATTTAAAAAATATAACTAACACAGGATGTTATGATCAGGGGAAACAGTTTTATGTGTCAATACTTAAGCATTTCGGTATATTGTACCATCTTCAGGACACTGTTAAGTAATGTTTATGTGAGGGACAAAATGAAAGATGTTAAGTGTATAGTGAATGTGAGAATATGATGTTATTAACCGTTAATCTTTATATGCGCCTTTGTTAACGAAAGCCGATGACGTGATCATTGCACGTGCAAAAATGGAAGGTGGAGATAATAGGATGACGCATGCAGACACGTGAATAAGCAGAGAACGAAAGGCTAGCAAATATATGTCGTATTTTATATGGAATATTAATATTAGCAAAATAAGAAGATTAATAACGTTTTATATATATATAGAACAAAACAATACATAAATATATATATCCATATATATATATATATATATATATATATATATATATATATATATATATATATATACGCATGCATAGACGTATCATGTTATATTGTTGCGAACGGGGTTTGCAATTTCATAACCACCGATTATTGATTTGCCTCTGTGTTTGGATATGTTGAAGAAGCCAGGCCTAGAGTTAACATTTATATATATATATATATATATATATATATATATATATATATATATATATATATATTATATAATATATATGATATAATAAAATAAATATATAAGGTATTACATATCTATTTATTTGGTGACAAAGGAACATTCGCGACCATATTGGTTTCATGCGAGGCAATCGTCAGGTGAAGATGTTACAAATGCCTTTGTAACATCGTCAGGTGAAGATGTTACAAAGGCATTTGTAACATCTTCACCTGACGATTGCCTCGCATGAAACCAATATGGTCCTGAATTTTCCTTTGTCACCAAATAAATAGATATGTAATACCTTTATATATTTATTTTATTATATCACATTATATTATATTATATATATATTATTATATAATATATATATATATATAATATATATGTGTGTGTGTGTGTGTGTGTGTATAATATATATATATATATAAGTAAAGAAATAACAAAATACTTAGAGATTTAGCATTATAGTCTATTTCAGGGAGCTTAGACAAAGTGTTTAACTCTCCCGATGAGATTTTTGTGGCGGAAGTGCTCATATCTGAAACTACAACATAATTTTTTTTTGCAACATCAAGGATTTCATTTGGAATTCATATCACAGGACTATAGAATTTTAAAAAATACAAAAATAAAAAAATAAAAATCTGTTTTCAAATGCCTTTAAAGTAATAAAGAATTCATCATTCACATCTGATGAGTCGGGAGAGTTAGACACTTTGTCTAAGCTCCCTGAAATAGACTATAATACTAAATCTCTAGGTCTTTAGTTATTTCTTTACTTATATATTTGCTCTGTGACTTACTTATATATTTGCTTTGTGACTCTAACATTAAGAGCACACATTGAGCTCTCAAACTGCGACAGGTTTTTTAGATAAAACTCTTGTATCGTAAGGAAGATTTCTTCTCTGGACTTTTGGATTATATATATATATATATATATATATATATATAATATATATATATATATATATATATATGGGATTGCCCGTTCTAGTTAACATAGTGAGAATGTGTGATAACTTTGAACGCTATTCACTTGCTTTAGGGTGAATACACGTTCGGTATTTACTTTAAACAAGTCAGTACAAGTTGTCAGATGAGATTTACCGTGGATGGGTACCGTAAGTAATCCTATCTTACTTTTTTGAGATAACATGGCGGACAAAAGACGACCTCCGAATTATGAAACTTATATGTGCATATGTTGATAGAGATAAATATTTAAAAAGTCACTGACTAAGTTAGGTTAATAGAAAGGAAAAATGAACATGAAAGCTGATAACAGAAAAAAAGGAAGTGTGATAGGATTGCTAAATCTTTTTTTAAGGTTCGGGGAAGGGTTAATTTAATTACGACACAACAGGTTTTAATGTGGGGTTGTTCTTTGTGTTGTGTTTATACCGTTCTTAGTGTCTTTCGTTCCTTCTTTCTACGAATAGGGTCGATTTAGCTCAGTCGTTAGAGGGAACAGTTGGGAACCTCGAGGTTCCTGGTTTGCTACGAGCCCTCGCCACATGCAAATGTTCTTGAATATTCAAATTGTTCCTGTGCTTTGTTTTTATCATACTCATTGATGAAGAAGCAGTCTCGCATAAGTATCTTTAAGGAAATGGGAGAAGCACATAGAGACCGACTTCAGCCAGTTGATTTCCAATTTTAGTTTAGAGGACTTCAATCGGCCATTATTTTTGTAACAACCTAATACATGGTTGCCGTACTTCAAAACTATACAAATTTGTAAAAAAATCATGTGTGTAACCTGCAAATCGGCAGGTAATACACCTTGGGTCGTCACCGGCCCGGCGGATCAGCTACGAGAAGCACTACCCTAGAGTGTTTTAGTACTCCACATTCATTAAAATGCTAGGATCTGCCAATTTTAAAATCCCAGACGTATTTTACGAAATAAATTTAATTACGACACAACAGGTTTTAATGTGCGGTTGTTCTTTGTGTCTTGTTTTATACTGTTCTTAGTGTCTTTCGTTCCTTCTTTCTACGAATAGAGCCGGTTTAGCTCAGTCGATAGAGTGTTCAGCTGGTGAACCTCTAGGTTTCTGGTTCGCTACAAGACCTTGCTACCTCAGCGTATGAGTGGCACAGGGATCTGATGTTAGGTGTGGCGATCCGCCTCAGCCGCTAAAAAAACTATCGCCTTGGTTTGGCGACCTACCTTTTTGATTCTGTTATAGTATGTGGCCTACCCGGTTTGAATGTGTCCTACCTCAGAGTATATTTATAGATATAAGTAGTAGGCAATTTATTGAAACTAATTATTTTTCACATATATTCAATTTCAAAAAATGCAATTCAGTCAAAAGTTATATATAGTAAATAAGAATAATTAAAAAATAATATCATAAATATAATACATTCCTGTTTGTGCTGTCAAAAAATATCTATAAGTAATTGAAAAAAAAAGGGGAACCTTATACAAAATCCGCTATTATTAAAGGATATAGGTATTTACTGAACCCGTTCACCACGGGGTGGGTTTGACACAAGGTCACAAGTAAAGGGCATTCAGTGAAGATGAACTCGATTTTCAATTGTAATGGATCTGAAACGATAAGTGAATAAGATGATGATGCGAATGACAAAATACATAAATAAATAGATGAATACTGAAGAAGAAGAAGAAGAAGAAGAAGAAGAAGAAGAAGAAGAAGAAGAAGAAGAAGAAGAAGAAGAAGAAGAGAAGAAGAATGAGAAGAAGTGTGAGAAGAAGAAGAAGAAGAAGAAGAAGAAGAAGAAGAAGAAGAAGAAGAAGAAGAAGAAAGAAGAAGAAGAAAGTGTGAGAAGAAGAAGAAAAAGAAGAAAAAGAAGAAGTGTGAGAAGAAGAAGAAGAAGAAGCGTGAACCAAAAAGATTTAGAGAAATAATTCTAAAGCAGTTTTTGTAGATTACTGTGCCCCAAAAGTATGGCTACCATGGCTATGATGACGGTACCTTTGCTTCTACGTCATATCCTGAGACAGTATCCTCATTTCAAACCGAAAACGCGATCATACAAATAAAACGAAGAAAAAAAAAGCATCCCTAGTCCATAATGAATGTAGCCAAGTAAGAGTCTATTTATCTCCTTTTCACGAGCTCTCCAAACGAGCAGCCATTAGAGGAGTAATTACAGCACTACTCCTCATTTTGCCATCATCTGCTTCATTTTAACTCCGGTGGGAAACACGCAAACATTAGCACGCACCTATCCCAAACAATATAGGCAATGGATATATATATATATTATATATATATATATATATATATATATATATATATATATACATGGTAGAATAATAGAGTATATATATATGTATATATATATATATATATTTTGTGTGCATATGTGTGTGCATATGAGTATATATGTATGTGTGTATGCGTATATATGTGTGTGTGCATATATGTGTGTATATATATGTATATATATATGTGTGTTTATATGTGTGTATATATATATGTGTGTGTATATATATGTATATATATGTGTGTGTTTATATGTGTGTGTATATATGTGTGTGTATATATATCTATATATATGTGTGTGTGTGTGTCTGTATATATATATATGTATATATATGTGTCTGTTTATATATGTGTGTATATATATGTGTGTATGTGTGTATATATATGTGTATATATATATATGTATATATGTGAGTATGTGTATATACATATGTGTGTGTCTGTGTGTATATATATGTGTGTATATATGCGTGTATGTGTGTATATATATGTAAGTATATACATATATATATGTGTATATATATGTGTGTATGTGCGTGTATGTGTGTATGTGTATATATATATATATATGTCTGTGTCTGTGTATATATATGTGTGTGTATGTGCGTGTATTTGTGTATGTATATATATATATATATATGTCTGTGTCTGTGTATATATATATGTGTGTGTGTATATATGTGTATATGTGTCTGTGTGTACATATATGTGTATATATATATATATATATATATGTATATATATGTGTGTGTATGTGTGTATGTATATATATATATGTGTGTGTATGTATATATATATATGTGTGTGTGTCTATATATGTGTGTGTATGTACACACACATATGCATGTATTATATTGTTAGCTTTGAGAATGGAAAATCGAAGAATGCTTTGGCCAGCCTGTCAGCGGGGCGTAGAATACGCTGACTGTATCACCTGCGTAGAGGTAAGAATCTCTCCCGCCGAAAAACAGGATGTACTCTGGGTAGGACACTAAAATGAATCTGACTGTGAGGCTCCAATCTGGAGATTTGATTTCTATTACTCCCAGGTCCACTGTGATTCTAAGAAGTAGTATCTGTAAGTGTCTCATCTATGGAGCATATATACATTTACCAAACCCTACGCACGAGCAGGGTGCGGCACAAGGTCAATTTCTTTAGCAGAGTTTAACAGGTTTGATTTCAGAGTTTTCCTGGTTGCTTAACCATGGTTAAAGAACCCAGTCTATACTACTATTTACTTATAACTGGAGGGAGAATTGAATTCAGACCTTTCCCAAGTGTATCAGCGCCATGTGAAATGTAAAAAGCTTCGTCAAGGAATTGAGCTTGGGTCAACGGGTTCATTTCCTACGACTATAACCATTACACAACGCGCCTCTATGCATCATATAGATTTGTTTGAAACTTATTCGTATTCGATAGGAATATTTGATGCCTTTTAATTGTAGATTATTAAAGGAGGCTGGTGGTGTGTCTGGGCATGTGTGTCTGTGTTTATGAATGTTTCTTTTGTATCTGCGTGTGTGTATATATATTGATGTACGTGTTTGTGCATTCGGGTGTTTTGTATGCGTTTGTGTTTTCTATGCGTTTGTGTATGTATGCGTTTTCACTAGCTCAGTCGGTAGAGCGTTCGGCTAGTAACCACAAGATTCCTAATTCGATATCGGTCCTCGATAACTCAGCGTATGAGCGGTAAAGTAAGGAGCTGATGGTAGGTTTGGCGCTCCACCTCAGATGCTAAAACAATATCCTTGGTCTAGCACTATTGAAAAGGGGATAGACTCCTTCGCTGACTGGCTGATACCGTCTTGAGGCCGCCCCGACGACTTTACTTATATCTGTCTACGTCCATTTGTCAGTCAGTCTGTATGACTATGAATCAGCCAGTGTGTCCATGCTTTGCTTTTGCGTGTGTCTCTATGTGGATGAGCAGTACTGCCCCCCTCTCTCTCTTTCTTTCTCTCTCTCTCTCTCTCTCCTCTCTCTCTCTCCACTCTCTTTGATTGTGTGTCTCTCAGTGTGTATCTCTGTGTCTGTATACGTGCTTTACAAGACAAATAGAAAAAAGTAAAGTCGACGGGGTGGTCTAAAGTCGGTATCCATCAGACAGCGAGGGGTCCAACCCCTTTTCACTAGGGCTAGACAAAGGAGATTGTTTTAGCGTTTGAGGTGGAATGCCACACTTACCATAAGCACTTTACTTTATTGTACATATCCCTGTGCTACTCATACGCTGAGTTGGCGAGGGCCGGTATCGAACCAGGAACCTTGTGGTTCGTAGGCTGGTACTTTACCGACTGAGCTAAGCCGGCAGTTTAATTCGCTGTTAAATAATCGCATAGACCGATATAGTCAATTCTCTCTCTCTCTCTCTCTCTCTTTCTTTCTTTCTCTCTTTCTCTTCCTCTCTCTATATGTGTGTGAGTGTATCTGTGTATCTCTGTATGTATGCGTGCTTTACAAGAGCAATACTCGCTTTTAAATAATCGCATAGAACGATATAGTCAACTCCCCACTCTCTCTCTCTCTCTCTCTCTCTCTCTCTCTCTCTCTCTCTCTCTCTCTCTCTCTTATGTGTGTGTGTGTGTGTGTGTGTGTGTGTGCATGTGTGTGTGTATCTCTGTTTCTCTGATTGTCTATGTATGTATGTATGAATGTGTGTGTTTTCATTGCTGTAAAGTATTGTTGATGAGGGAAAGAGACTGATAAACGAATTTTTTTAATAATATAAAATAAATAAATATATAAATAAATAGGTTAAAATGTAAATAAAAAAAAACAAAATAATCAAAGCCGACACGTTTATATTTACCCTTACATTCGTCAAATAGTTTCGCAGAAAAAAAGCCATTTTTTTAAAAATCCCACATGTCAGAATGAAGCCTCGCTTTGGAAGATGGGTGTTATGATTCGCCTGGCCATTTTAGGATTGTAGTTGAAAGCAGTTTTACAATGGAGATTCTTTGTGGCATAAAGTTTGAGCCTTTCTTTTAGTAGAAAGATGTAGTATCAGTTTTAATTCTTTTCTGTTAGTCTGTCCTTAGAGTAGAAGTTGTATTAGAGTTAATCCTGTCTTGAAATAGACAGTTGTATTAGATATAATCCTTGTCTGTTGATCTGTCTTCGAAGTAGAAAGTTGTATCAGAGTTGATCCTGTTGTTCATTCCTTTAAGAAGTTTTTCCAAAAACATAATAAATAGAATGTAATGTAATATGTTGTAATGTGTTTTGTTTTTGTGAATATTTTTCTTTGATGAAAGGAATTTGCTAACTTAAATGTTTTATTGAACTTATTAACATAAGCGTATCGAAAACTCACTAATAGTTAAATGTTAGCTCTCAATACAAAACAAAAGATGATCAATTGGTTCTGAATATTTAATTGGGGGACCACATAAACAACAAGAGGTAATATGGTAATCCTTAACTTGTTCCTCGTAAATTCTTTTCTAAAATTCTCTAAAATAAAAATTAGTATTGTAAAATAACGGGTGCAAGAAAAATAAAATATTTATTGCAAAAACACGGACATAAAATGAGGGTTTAGTTTATTTTACGGTAGGAATTTACGAGGAACAAGTTAAGGATTACCGGTAATGTAATCAAACTGATTTACAGTATAAATCATTTCCAATGCATTTTTATAATGGAAAGAATCATTGGCAAGGCATTTTTATAATAAAAATCATTTCCAATGCATTTTTATAGTAAAAATCATTTCTAATGTATTTTTATACTAAAAATCATTTTTTAGGACGCCTTTAGATAGTAAATTAAATACATGTTCGAGCGTTTTTTCATTTGCCAATTCAACCACCGCTGTTTTGGAACAATCTATAAATGTAAGTTGTGGTCTCTGGCCCACCCATACCCAGGAGAACTCTAACAAGGGGTTAGCAATGTAATATCGCAGGAAATTACCAGAAAATTCAGTATCCACTGGAGGCATCACACTTACGACTTTGTGTGAGACTTTTATTTAAGTGTTATGCCTCGTAGGGCATCTCCCATTTTTTTCTATCTTCTCCCACCAAACTTTAACAAAAATCCTTGTACAGAAAATATACTCAGTGAATATAATATCTATCTTCAGATAGAATTTTGTTAAGTAATTCAACTGAGACATTTTTTCTGAGGTCATATTTTAATTTACTAATATACCTATGAACAGTAATGGGTATATCTCAACACTCATAAATACAGGAGCATTATGCTAAGTAGTCTTATACCACTAAGTAGTCTTATACCACTTTCTCTCTATATATCTTTCTCCCTCTCTCCCGTCTCTCTTCACCCTTCTGTCTCTCTCCTTCTATGCCTTGTGTTGACCAATCAGAAATTGACTGGTAACCTTTCATACGTCATTCCAAAAATTATTGTAACTTTCCACTCTTCTCTACAATTCTTGTTTTTCCATCTCGATGATATCACATTACGATGAAAAAAATAGATTCTCTCATCGATTTCAACGCATGTAGATTCATCCAATGAACAACCTACATAGTGTTTTGTTTATAGTGGTGAAGGCTGTGTTGGACCATCCACACTTTTTGGCACAGTCGATAGGAAAGAATTGGTGCACAAGGAATGCCACAAACCCAATCAACGACAGACCTCTAGTTTTTTTTTCAAATCAGAGTTTTTTCCTTCTCCTAGACTGGCTACCTATCCAAGGTTAAAGAGTCCAGTTTGCTCTATTATTTTATCCATAGCTGGAGGGAGAATATATGGATTCATACTTTTTCCAAGTGTATTAGCGCTATGTGAAATGCAAACAGTCTTGTCTAAGATTTGAACTCGGGTCGACGAGTCCATTTCGTACGACTTTAACTAATATGCCACGCGCCACCACATTACGATACTCCTGTAAACTTTCACCCGTTCCGTTTTGTTTGTTTATATATTCCAAATCCTGTTTCACTTTCTCTCTAATTTGAATACAATCATTGTTCAACACACCCAAAAGAGTCATTAAACTTACATCTTTCTTTGAGAAACCTTATCTAATATCCGCCCTCTTTTCTATCTGCTTTCTTTCTTTCATTGACCTTTTTTCTTTTATAAAGTCGTCGGGGTGGCCTTAAGTCGGTATCAGCCTATCAGCGATGGGGTCTATCCCCTTTTCACTAACGTTAGACCAAGGAG
>CM042169.1:15815559-15823059 GCA_023376005.1 Doryteuthis pealeii
TAGTTAAACAGACTGAAATAGATCTATTGATTTTCACCACACTCTTGTATCGATACAATTCCCAACTTTACTAATCAGCATCATTGATTTTTTTATTTGGTGAGTTCGTTTCCGGTACCAAACTCTCTCTCCCCTCCTCTCTCTCCCCTCCCCCTCTCTCTCTCCCTCTCGCCTTCTCTCCATCATTTTAGTGGCTAAAGATTCGATTACTAAATTAAACCGAATTATTGATGAATAAATCAACAAATTTTATCTTCGTATCAACTAAATTTTTGAAAAAAAAAAGTCATCTTTCTTTTTTTCTCTTTCTTTTTTTCTCTTTCTTTTTTTTTCTTCTATTGATGCCTCGTTTATTCTCACGTAAGAACTAAAACACTAATTCATTTCTTTTTTATCTAGAAACTAGCAAAGTACCCGTAAAAAATGAAATGAAAGAACAGGAGCTAGAGTTCCTAATGTTAAATAATATATCAGAAGTATCATTTATTTGAAACAGCACAAGATAATTTTTATCAATTGCTTATATTGTAAAAAGATAACCATTTCCCCTTCAAACTTTGCTTTTGTCTCCTGATGTAGTCGATGAGATACCGGAGTCTGGATCTTGGATGCATCCAGAAGTTCTTATGGATTTCCTTGTGTTTGAAACAATGTTGATGATGACCAACTGGTATTCTGTGTGTTGTATACCTTTCTTTTCTTACTTCTATTATTCTTCTGTTCATCTTTGGTATCTTACGTTCTTCTTCCAGCGTCTGGACCTAGTCTTGGGGACTTCGTGTCTGGTCTTCTATTTCTCAGTTCTTGCTGGTTGGTCGTCCCTGATTCATTTCTTCTTCTATGTCAGTCTTGTTGCCAAGACATTCACCAACCACAAAACCATATTATTTATGTAAGCTTTTATTTACCTAACTAAACATTTCATGTAACTAACATAACGCGCGAGTGCAGTGAGCTTCAGCTAAGGCAGTAACATCTTATCTGCCTGATGTCCAAGCTGAAACTGAAGACCCAACCATGTCCCACGTGACTCGCGAGCTTTCTGTAATGTTCCATGAAAAGTCCCGCCCATGATATGAAAAGGGGCCATCCCTTCAGAAATACAGGGGACTGACAATAATCTTATGCAACCGCATAGATTATGTAACATGTGCAGATAGATAAAAGCAGATTGTCATTGGTATTGACTTTACCCGCCCCAAACCTACCAAGAACCTTCGACCAGTTAGAGTGTGATTTACCAACTCTAGCATTAAAGTCTCCCTGAAGGAGTCAGAGTTTGGAATAGCACGAAGTGTCTGGTCAAGTTGGTCATAAAAGATGTTTATGGTTGCAGCACTGTTAGTCATAGTCGGGGCATAGGCAACGATCAGAGTACAATATTGCTTTTGGCCAGCGGAAACCTGAGTGTGATAAGTCTATCACTTACTGACTTAGGATCCTCATACATATTTGACAGTAGATCATTTCAGACCGCGAAATCTACACCGGATTCGTTCCTGTCTGTTGAACGCTTCCCGTGCCAGTAGAAGGTGTAGCCTGTCTCCTCTCTGATGCTTCCATTCTCAGCTGATTTCTGAATTTTTGTCTCCTGAATAATACTATATGACACCATTTGTGTTTCCGGATAATATGCCTTATTACTTAGTTAAATTTCTTGCAAAAGGATAAAAAAGGGACATCGTTCCCTTCAAACTTTGCTTTTTCCCCCTGGATAACACTATGTAACAAATTTTATTTCTCGGTAGTATGGGTTATGTCTTTGTTTATGAAGTAAAAGTATAAAAATGACCATTATTCCCTTTAAACTTTGCGATAACACTATTTAACACAAATTTTGTTCCTGAATAGTATGTATTATTTCTTAATTGCTTATTATTATTTGGATTATTCAGACTATTGTCCTTATCTTCATTGTTATCTGTACAACGTTTTGGTCGATGTGCCTTCCTGTTTTCTTCAGGTATTTCTTGTCGGACTTGGGAACTTTCTCTGTACCTTCTTTTCAGACTCAGGAACCTTCTATTTGAACACGGGAACTTTCTTGTCGTAATCGGGAGCTATCACAGAATTTTTAACCTAACCCTTTATTTAGTCCACGGGGGTATCCTGTTCTCATTCCGCTAACCATAGCTGGGGTAAAGGTGTTAAATAGAAAGTTCCCGAGTCCGAAAAGAAGGTTCCTGAGTCCGACAAGAAATACCTGAAGACGGCACGTCACTCGAAACATTGTACAGATAACAATAAAGATGAGGACAATAGTCCGTATAATCCAAATAATACTAATTCTCAAGCCTCATCTCAATAATTCCGAGAAAGTAATTGCTTATGTTATAAAATTATAAAAATGCCCATTATTCCGTTCAACCCTTGTTTAGATAATTAAACTTATAAATTGACAGATTTTCTATGTAAAAATTGTCAATCCTGCACATTTTTCTTTATACAAGTTCTGAATCAAAACATGAATCAAAATTCACTTGTATTTATTTGAAATACAATAAACCTTTTGTTGTATACTCTCTTTCCTTACTTTCTTACTTCTATTATTATTCTTCCAGTGACTCTTCTAGCGTCTGGACTTCGTCTTGGGGACTTCGTGTCTCGTCTTCCATTGGGGATTTCTCTTTATCAGAAGCCCTGTGTCATTGGTAGTTTTTAGATAATAACACAATACTTCGATTTAACTTAGATCATATTTTATTCCGAAATCCCCACCAGACTACATGCGCAGATTGAGTCGGCCGCGTGCATAACACGACTTACCACCGTCGTGACTTTGGCCGATCTGACTAAAACATCTCTTTCTAATCTAAACCGGAAGAGGGTCTTCTCCACCGATCCTCACGGTATCCACCGGAAGGATCAGGATGTCAAGTCTTGTCACTCAATCCTTCAAGGCCACCGGCTGCAACTTATAACAGCCATTTTGGTTTCTACACTACTGTACACAAATATTAGGAATCTAACAATTATATGACACTTGTTCCTGGATAGTATGTATTATTTCTTAATTGTTTATGTTGTAAAAGTATAGAAAATGATTATTATTCCCTACAAACTCCGCTTTTCTGCCATGGATAACACTATACAATGCAAATATTGTACCTGGATATTGTATATTATTTCTTAATTGTTTATGTCATAAAGATATAGATAAATTGTCATTATTTCCTTCAAACTTTACTTTTGTTTCTTGGATAATTAAACTTATAAATTGACTTATTTTTATGTAAAAATTGTCAATCCAGCACATTTTTCTTCATATAAGTTCTGAATAAAAACTTAAATCAAAACTCACTTGTATTTATTTTTAATACAAAAATAAAAATGGAGTAATTTTTTGAGATATGCGACTGTAATATAAATCACTTTCACATATCAACTATAATCTATCCCATAACTTTTTCATTATACGCTCCTTGGTCACAAAAGCAAAGTTTGAAGAAAAAAAAGACGTCTTTTCCATTTACTCAAACCATTAGGATTTGGGTGAAAACATTTTTGTCAAAGAAAAAGTAAAAATATTGTTATTTAGGGTAACTAGGTGATTTCTTTTTAATTTTTAAAAAGAAATCCTACCCTGTTGACAATTTTTAGAATATGCTGACTGAACTCCCTGCAGAGATCCTATCACACCCCTCAAAAACGAGGTCTCCTGTGTACGACATTAAACTGCGCATAATGCTGAAGCTCAAATTCTGGAGATACGGAAAGTGTGAATTAACCTTTCATTGCAATTATTCCCGGGCTTGTCCTACCAGTTGGGTTGGTTAGATTTTACGACACGTCAACCTATGTTGGGTTATTTTATGCCCAAGATGTTTTTGTTTTATTCAATATTGATGGTATTCAATTTTTTTTCAAATTTTTCAAACTTAATTTTTTGAACACATTCTAAACACATTTTTAAAACTCATTTTTTTCTATTTAAAGTACTGTCACTTAGAGTCCGAGTGGACCTGGGAGTAATGACGATGAAGGGGTACTCCACTCTACCTTCAGCCACTGTCTTCTAGCACATATGTGATAAAAAGTTTTGGGGTTGCCGTGAGGGTAATAAGGTTGAGTCAATCATATAGGTACTAAGACTTGACGAGGCTAGCCGATTGATAGGAGGGGGTCTCTCCGATCACCTGTCTAGCCTAATTAAGGACAAAAGTGGATTGTTGCAGGTCACAGAACGTTCAGCCACGTAGGTTCTGTCCCCCTGAACCAGGGAGGGTTTCTATCCCTATGTAGAGGGGCGGGCGGCTTATTCTACAGCCCCTCTCGACAGGGGGGGATATCAGTAAGGTCTTATCTATTGATTAAAAAATCTGTTTTCAAAAAAAAGTCTTATTCAATAGGACCATGAGGGAAAAAACTCTTCCACAAAAATGTATATATATATATATATATATATATATATACGAAAGCCTCCGCCCGAGCAGGATGCGACACAAGGTCAATTTACAACGCGGAGTTTAACAGGTTTGAATTCAGAGTTTTCATTCTCCTAGACAGGTTGCCTAACCAAGACTGAAGTAACCAGTCTGCCCTACGATTTACCCATAGATAGAGGGAGTATAGTTGGATTCACACCTTTCCCGAGGGTATTAGCGCTATGTGAAATGCAAACAGCCTTGTCCAGGATTTGAACTCGGGTCGATGAGTCCATTTCCTATGACTTTAACCATTATTCCAAGCGCCTCCACTGCAAATATAAACGAACAGCGAACGTGATTCCTTAACCTCTAGAGGTTAGGGAATCACGTTTATGAACCTTAGAGTAATAGCAATTAACATGGTACTCCACCCTCACTAGAACTCTTAAACTGGAGTCTTACCATTAGTTAAAGTTTAGTGTGATACCTAGAAGTTTCATGATTCTTGGATTAATAGCAATGAATATTGTCCTCTAGAACTGTAGCCTCACCATCAGAGACTGTTTAATGTCATATCCAGAGTTTGGGAAATCACGTTTATGAACCTTGGAGTAATAGACATGAATATTGTACTCCACGCTACCTAGAACTCCAGAATTGGAGCCTCGCCACCAGAGAATGTTTAGTGTCATGCCCAGAATGTAGGGAATCACTTTTATGAACATTGTACTCCAGAACTGTAGCCTCACCATCAGATACAATTTAGTGTTAGGTAATTCATGAGGAAGTGCGTCCCGGTCTCCTGCCTCAAAAATTGCTACCTGGTTACTATTAAAATAACGACCCAGCCCAGTCTATTCAAAACTATCCATCTTCATATCTATCTATCTCAATTTGCTCATATTTATCTATATTACTTTAAATACTAAGATTTTTTTTATTCATGTTTGTTTAATGTCTTGTTTTTAGTTTAAATAAACAAGAATTACGACAAAAAAAAAAGAAGTGACCCCCCCCCAAATACATTTACTTGTCGAAAATATCTATCTATCTCCATTTGTTCATATCTATCTATATTATTTTGTTTGTTTATCTATCTATCTATCTATCAGTCTATTCAAAACTATATATCCATCTTCATATCTAAATAAGAATTACGACAAATTACGATAAATAAAAAAGAATTCCGACGAGATGGGGTCGTTATTTTGATAGTCACAGGGTAGCAATTTTTGAGGCAGGAGACCGGGATGCACTTCCTCATAAATTACCTATACCAAGAAAGGTGCGGGCTTATACTACTCATTACTATTTCGTCCGCTTGTGTTTTAGAAATTTCGAACTATTTCTCATCATCCAGTGAACCATCAAGTCTTTGTCTTCGAATTGTTACTTAAAACCTTGGAGATTTTGTGCCCCCCCCCCCCGCGTCTGTCTTATTTTAAAATCACTTTCTCCACGACATAACAGAGCGCAGATAGCCGTTACCCTGAAAGCCGTCGCCATTTTTAAATTGCTGATTGGCTAGCTAGCTGCAATTTCCGGTCACGTGCCCGTTCTTAAAACGCCCCGATTAGCTGAACGCATTACTGTCAACAATAAATGGTCCCTTCTGTGTTTAATGGCGTTGACGGCGACGACGATGGTATGCACGATAAATGGCGACCTTGTTAGTGTGTAATGACAGATAAAGGGAGGGGGAGAGAAAGAAGGGAAGGGAGGAGAAGAAAGAGTGATAATAAAGAGAGAGGAGAAGAGGGTGAAAGAGGGAGAAGATAAGTGAGAGCGAGAGAGGGGGAAGTTGAGAGAGAGAGAGAGAGAGAAGAAAAGAGAGAGGAAAAAGTATTGAAGGTGAGAGAAAAAGAAGGAGAAAGGGAGAAGAAGAGAGAGAGAGAAGAGAGGAGAAGGGGTGAGGGAAATTGGGAGAAGAGAAAGAAAAAGAGAGAAGAAAGAGAGAGGGGTAGAGAGAGATGTATATAGAAAAAGGAAAATGAGAAAAAGATGGGGAAATAGAGAAACGGAGAGAGAAAGAGATGAAAGAGGAGAGAGAAAGGAGAGAGAGAGAGAGAGAGAGAGAGAGAGAGGAAGAAGAAGATTGAACGGGGTAGGGAGAAGAGAAAAAGAGAAAGAAAAAGAGAGAAAATAGAGAAAGTCTGAGAGAGAGGGGAGAGAAGGGGAGAGAAGAGAGAGAGAGAGAAGAGAGAGAGAGAAGAAGAGATATAGAAGGGAGAGAGAAAGAGAGAGAAAGAGAGAAATAGAGAGAGAAGGGGAGAGAGAGAGAGAGAGAGAGAGAGAGAAGAGGAGAGAAAGAGAGAGAAAGAGAGAGAGAAGAAAGAGAGAGAAAGAGATAGAGAAGGGCGAGAAAGGGGGGAAATAGAGAAAGAGACCTGAGAGAGAAAGAGAGAGAGAGAGTGAGAGATAGAAGGAGAGAGGGAGTAGGAGAGAAAGAGGGAGAGAGAAAGAGAGAGAGAGAAAAAAAAGAGAGAGAAGTAGAGAGAGAAGTAGAGAGAGAGAGAGAAATGGAGAGAAAAGGGGAGAAATAGAGAAAGAGAGCTGAGAGAGAGAGAGAGAGAGAAAGGAGAGAGAAGTAGAGAGAGAAGTAGAGAGAGAAATGGAGAGAAAAAGAAAATAGAGAAAGGGAGCTGAGAGAGAGAGAGAGAGAGAGGAGAGAGAAAAGGAGAGAGAAGTAGAGAGAGAAATGGAGAGAAAAGGAGGAAAAGAGAAAGAGAAGAGAGAGAAAGAGAGAGAGAGAGAGAGAAGAGTATAAGAGAAGATGTTGGTTTGTGCGGTCCCCGTCGTGGATTCCTTGAGTAGAATCAGACAACAATTAAGAGCATTTCGCTTTTCAACTTTTCAACGATGACTTTTGTGAATGTCGAGACATTCGCCTTTAGCGGACGCCGGCAAAGAAGAAGAAAAGGCGGGGAAAATGTTGAATATGCGACATTGTCAAATAAATGGCGACTATGCGTGCGAGAGAGCGAGACCCGCGTCCATGTTCGCGCCCGAACCAATTTGAATTCGTTAAAAACAAGGACGAATTTTTGGCGTGGGGAAATGCAGCCAGTCACGCAATTTGGCGGGAAAAAGAGAAGGGCGGGAAATTCGTACACGCAGGCGCACCAGCACGCAA
>CM042169.1:15828059-15885559 GCA_023376005.1 Doryteuthis pealeii
TATTTACCAACCCGTCCGCACGAGCAGGATGTGACACAAGGTCAATTTCTTAAGCGGGGTTCAACAGGTTTTAATTCAGAGTTTTCCTTCTCCTAGACCGGTTGCCTAACCAAGGTTAAATAACCCAGTCTGCCCTACTATTTACCCAAAGCTGGAGGGAGAGTAGGATTCATACCTTTCCCAAGGGTATTAGCGCTATGTGAAATGCAATTACCACGTCCAGGATTTGAACTCGGGGCGACGAGTCCATTTCCCATGACTTTAACCATTACACCACGCGCTTCCAAATAAAGTAAATGTAGTTTGAAGGATTGACAATAGATAATCTTGAAGTTTAAGTGACTAAATTCCTGCAGCGAAATTGAAATTGGACGAGCAGATTCCCAACCCCCACGAACAAAGCGCGAGGGGGAGGAGTGTGGCGAGTGGCCACGGATATTTGAACTCGCTACCTCCTCGTCGCTGAAACTCGGATGTAAACAGTATTGACGCGTACTCAAAATGCTGGTGAATATTGAAGTTCTAAACGGGCAATGTAAGAAGACCAGAGTAAGAAGCCCGTATGTAAATATTAACTGTGTATTTAAGAGCCCGTTCTCCCAGACCGAGAGAGAACGATAGTAGGAGTTTTGCTGCTAAGAAGAGAGTCGTACTTTTGAGAGATTGTTGCTGACTAAGGACTTTGTCAGTTGGGAGAACATATACGTCGGACTTGACTTTCATCATTTTATTTCGTTTGTTAGAATTCCTACCAAAAATTGTACTTGCGCATTATTTAAAATGAATTTAATTTTTATTAATACATTTTGAAATTAAAAACATGCATTAATATAGATTTGAAAAGCTTTGTGTTATCTCCGCGAAAATTACGTTGAACAAAAGATGGCTGTCAATGTTTACAAGCTACTTCACGGAAAAGAACAAAGAGATTTATATCTCATTGCTTTGAGAGTTAAGTCGTTTTAAGACTTAAATGAGAGTTGCCCCTTGCTTCTTTTTCCGCGAAGAAGCTTGTAAACATTGGCAGCCATCCTTAATAAAACGTAATTTTCACAAAGAAAACACGACGCTTTTCAAATCCATTTTAATGCATGTTTTTAACACCAAAATATCATAAAGTATCTTTTTAGTAACAACAAAATTCATTTCAAATATTGCACGAGTACAATTTTATGGTAGGGAGTATTTGCCGCATACCCCACTTGTATGGGCTGGGCACAGGGCCTCGTTTTAATGTGGGCCCACCCACAAGCCGAAGCTCATGGGTGGGAAAGAACAAAAATTGCGTCGATCACTTCGGCATCCCCCCACAAGGCGCTTGGCAATAAACCCAGCCCTGCCCCTAAGGGGGCAGGTATTGCCTGGGGGGATAGCCCCCTGGGATCGACACTATTATTTGTACTTTAACCTGATCCAGTGGCCGAAGCACACTGGACCCCCGGCTGGGCCGGGTATGTACGGTCAGGAGACCCTACAAAAGGTAAGTACAATTTTATTGTAGGGATTTAGTCACAAAGTTCAATTTTAACTTGGTAATACGAAGTGCTGTTTAGTGTTGCACCATTTTCTTGAAAATCAACAGTGATAGATCCTATAAGGCTGCCTTATTTACTGCTCCATTTTCAAGTGACTAAATTCCTACCGTAAAATTGTATATGTGCATTATTTGAAATAAACGTAGTTGTTATTAAAATGTTCCGCCTGCAATTTTATTGTAGGAATTTATGTTACATATTAATTGGATCCCTATTACTTTTTAAGGTAGTATAGAAATCCTTATGGCGATCAGTGCAGCTGATGGCCTTGAGAGTGAGTGACAATGCTTGACCTCACTCTGACCTTGCCTTGCGGAAAGGGACCGTGGGAATCGGAAGGCAATAGAAGCCCTTCCGGTTTAAGGTGTAAGGAACTCAGAAGAGTTGCAGTAGTTAGTTGCAGTTAGTCAGTTGCAGATTTAGAAGCTAGCAAGATGTAACTCTCAGCGCGCATTTTGTCTGGTTCTGGGGATCCGGAATAAAATAACATCAAAGGTAAATCGAAGTCTTGTTGTTATTACTAAAAGCTAACAATGACACAAGGCTTCTGATAAGAAATGGTCCCCAGCAGAACCAGACACGGAATCCCCAGATAAGAAAGACCAGACGAGACCTGTAGAAGATATACCAGACCATTAGAAGACCAAGATAGAAGACTAGACGATCAGAAGACGGCCAGAAGAATAGAAGACCAGAGTAAGAAGCAGTAAGAAAGTACGTAACAAATATATCTATTGGGTATTGTGACGAACGGCTACGTTACATTTAGTCACTTAAATTTCAAGGTTACCTTGGCAAGAGGAACTTCTGTTTACAGTTGCACCCCTTTTTCAAGGAAATCAATAGTGATGGACCCTTTCATGCCCTATTATAATTTTGACACACCTTGTATTCTGGAAAAAAAACCCTTCATTGTTCATTTCTATTTTGGTAAATACAGCTTCAATCTCGATACTTTTATGACGCACCTTTTATTCTGAAAAGAAATAATGTTCCATTCACTGTTCATTTCTATCTTCGCAAATACAGCTTTAAATTCAGCACTTTTATGACACACCGTTGTATTCTGAAAAAAAAAGTAACGTTCCGTTCATTGTTCATTTCTATCTTGGTAAATACAGCTACAATCTCGATACTTTTATGACACACCTTGTATTATATATATATGAGATGATCATTATATATATATATGCACCTCTCTCTCTCTCTCTCTCTCTCTCTCTCTCTCTCTCTCTCTCTCTCTCTCTCTCAGGTGCTTCTTTTGCGTCAAGCGATCCCCAGCCAAATTGCAGACATTGGAATTTTTACATATAAATATTTGAATATGTTTTCATGTCAACATAAACATTGATTGTCCGTCGCACGGAAATTTTTTTGTTTTGTTTATTATTTAGTCTTTCTCTTTTATTTTATCTTTCTCTTTTGTTTTGGTTGTTTTGTTTTGTTTTGTTTTGTTTTTTGTTTTTTTCTTGTTGTTGTTAATAGCGCCACCGCCGCCGCCGCCGCGCCGCCGCCGTCCCCTTAATCGTTGTTCACTGAGATGATTTATTTTTGTCATTTTCATTTCACTCACATTTTCTTTTTATATCAGTTTTAGATTAGGATCAATATGTTCTTTTGATTATGAGTTTGATTCTCTTTTTCATTCATCTGCTCAATTTTCTTTCTTTCTTTCTATCTTTCTTCTTCTTCTTCTTCTTCTTCTTCTTCTTCTTCTTCTTCTTCTTTTTTTATCATCATCATCATCTACTTCTTCTTTTTTATCACCGTCATCATCATCATCATCATCATCTTCTTCTTCTTCTTCTTCTTCTTCTTCTTCGTTATCATCATCTACTTCTTCTTTTTTTATCACCGTCATCATCATCATCATCATCATCATCATCTTCTTCTTCTTCTTCTTCTTCTTCTTCTTCTTCTTCTCCTTCATTCTTTTCTTCTTCTTCTTCTTCTTCTTCTTCTTCTTCTTCTTCCCCTTCTTCTTCTTTTTCTTCTTCTTCTTCTTCATATTATTCTTCTACTTCATTCTTCTACTTCTTGTTCTCTTTCATTCTTATCCATCTTCTTTTTCTTTTTCTTCTTCATCTTCTTCATCTTCTTCTACTTCTTCTTCTTCTTCTTCTCTTCTTCTTCTTCTTCTTCTTCTTCTTCCTTCAATCTTCTTCTTCTTCTTCTTCTTCTCATTCTTCTTCTTCTTTCTTATTATTATTATTCTTTTCCTTCATTCTTCTTCTTCTTCTTCATCTTCTTCTTTCTTCTTCTCCTTCTTCTTCTTATTATTCTTATTATTATTATTATTCTTTTCCTTCATTCTTCTTCTTCTTTCTTCTTCTTCTTCTTCTTCTTCTACTTCTTCTCCTTCATTCTTCTTCTTATTATTATTCTTTTCCTTCATTCTTCTTCTTCTTCTTCTTCTTCTACTTCTTCTCTTCATTCTTCTTCTTCTTATTATTATTCTTTTCCTTCATTCTTCTTCTTTCTTCTTCTTCTTCTACTTCTTCTTCTTCTCCTTCATTCTTCTTCTTATTATTATTATTCTTTTCCTTCATTCTTCTTCTTCTTCTTCTTCTTCTTCTTCAGCAGATTTCGAAAACCAAGGCTATTAACCAATTGGATTTTTGACAACACCAATTCTATCATCCTCTCTCGTCACTCATCACTATCGGTCATCGCTCCTCAGCCTGGCATCTAGTGTCCATACATAGCTTTCATATATACATGTTTGCTGGTCGACCAATACTGTTATGTCTATGTGTAGCAGTCCACAGGAGAATGTCCCTTATTGGTTCGTTCTTACTTATACAACATGTCTCGTTTGCTTTTTGTGATAGAAGATAAGTGACCGTACAGGCATCCGTCGATGATCGAACTAGTTATACAGTAGTAATGGATCTACAATACTAGCTTGTTAACCATTACAACTCGTTGTTTGAGTTACGCCTGTGCTACTAAAGTAGGGTAGGATCGTTAGTTATTTTATTATTAATTGGTTCATTGGGAGGTTTCGGGCCTTTCAACATAATACCCCTCTCGCCAGTTAGTCAGTTTCTTAGTTTATTCCTTTCTTTTTCCCATTATTTTTCTTTCTTTCTTTTTCTCTTTTTGATTACTTTCTTTCTTTCTTCATTATTTCTTATTTTTTCTTTCTGTCTCCATTTTATCATTTCAATCATTTTGTTTTTTTTTTTCTTTACTTTTTTCTTTTCTGTTACTCCATTTTTATTTTTCATACCATGTTTGGCTTATTTTTATTTTATTCAGACATTGTCTTTCGTATTTCCTTCATTTCACACTTAACTTCTGGTGTTATTTAATACTCTTTCTATTCTAACTTTTTTGCTTATCTTTTTCTTTCTTTCGTTCATTCTTTTTTCTTCTTTTTACATTACAATTCTGTATTCATATTTTTCTTTTTTCTTTCGTTTCCTTTCTTTTTTTCTTTCTTTTTTTTTTTTTCCTTTATAACATTCCAATTCTTTGTTCTTATTTTTCTTTCTTTTATTTCCTTTCTTTGTTCTTTCTTTCTTTCTTTTTTTATTTCTTTCTTTGTAACATTCGAATTCTTCATTCATATTTTCTTTCTTTCTTTCTTTCTTTCTGTCTGTCTGTCTTTCTGTCTTTTTTTATTATTTCTTTCTTTGAACATTTGAATTCTTCATTCATATTTTTCTTTCTTTTCTTTCTTTCTTTCTTTCTGTCTGTCTGTCTGTCTATCTGTCTTTCTTTTATTATTTTCTTTCTTTGTAACATTTCAATTTTTATTCGTATTTTTTTCTTTCTTTCTTTCTTTCTTTCTTTCTTTCTTTCTTTCTTTCTTTTTAACACTCGAATTCTATATTCATATTTTTCTTTCTTTCTTTTCTCTTTCTTTCTTTCTTTCTTTCTGTCTTTCTTTTTTATTTCTTTCTTTTGTAACATTGGAATTCTTCATTCCTATTTTCTTCTTTTTTTTTCTTTCGTTCTTTTTTTTTCTTTCTTTGTAATATTCGAATTCTTTGTTTGTACTTTCCTTCTTTTCGTTCAATTTTTCTACTCGTTTTATCTGTAGTCAATTTGTAGTAGTATTAGTTCTTCTTCTTCTTCTTCTTCTTCTTCTTCTTATTATTATTATTATTATTATTATTATTATTATATTATTATTATTACTGTCTCGACTCTTAGCAAAAGTCCCGCTGTAATAACTGAAAGTGCGCAAAGTTTCGCTGCTGAAAATGAATAAAAACAAAATGGCGTCAGATTGATGGTGCTGCTTATGAAGTGCATTACTCAAGAAGAAAGGGAGGTAATTCATGCCGGACAAGATGGCGACAGAACACACAAAAAGATCGAAGAAACATGGAAAGAAAAGAAGAAAACTCTGGACATAAAAAAAGAAAGGAAAAAAAATAAATAAAAAGAATTTGGCTGATGACAAAAGAATTGTAAATAGTCTCGACACATTCGCTGCATGAAGTAGAATCCATTTCCTTACCAAACATGACCGAGCGTCGAAGAATACCATTCTCGAACTTGTTTCACTTCGCCATTTATATCGTAGATTACATTAATATCCGACAAGTCAATAACGACTTAACGCAGAGTAATATGAACCGCCATTTTTACGTTGGAAAGGGAGTTAACTAAGCAGACAAAATATCATTTTTTGTTCCATAATCGCCATAAAAGTTCAGAGATATTTATATTTGTGATAGATTTTAGGACAATATATGTAAGGATATATTTCGTCTGTCAGGTGTTTTGTTGTTTTTATTTTTTCCTTTTTTGTTTTATTTTTTGTTTTTGTTTTTGCTTTTAGTTTATAGAAGATAACGTTTGAGTTATTCAAGTTTGTTTTGCAGTAATAAAAATAGCTACAATGTTTCGTAATAAAAGCACCACTATTTCTTGTTATAAAAAGTTACTATTTTGTTGTAGTAGAAGTAACTACTATTTGTTTTGTAAGAAAAATAACTATTTCTTTTTCTTTTAATAAATACTATTTGATTTGTAAGAAAAATAACTACTATTTCTTTTGTCATCATATTATAATGGAGATATACTCACGTCACAATTCCCTTAGTTATTTACGTTACATACTCCATGAATTTACTCTTATCTAAATCTCAATTATCAATTAAATTGTTTTGCATTCTTAATACTGTTGGCCATATCTACATTTATTTACCTCATACCCCACTTGTATGCGTTGGACAGAAGGTCTCATTTTTTATGTGGGACCACCCACAAACCGAGACTTATGGGTGGCAGGTGGAAAAAATTGCGTCGATCCTGTCGGCATTTCCCCTCAAGGGGGAGCCTCAGGCGCTGGGCAATAAACCCAGCCCTGTCCCTTTAAATCGAGGGGGCAGGTGTTGCCTGGGGGGATAGCCCCCTTGGATCGACGCTATTATCTTGTAAAGATCCAGGGCCGAAGCAACTGGACCCCTCCCCGAGGGGCGGGCTTGCATATTAATAACATGCAGGTATTTGCTTCATATCCCACTTGTATGGGCTAGGCACAAGGCCTAGTTTTAACGTGGGCCACCCACAAGCCGAAGCTCATGGGTGGGAAAGAACAAAAATTGCGTTGATCCCCTTTGGCATTCCCCTCAAGAGGGGAGCCTCAGGCGCCGGGCAAACAAACCCAGCCCTGCCCCTTTAAGTCAAGGGGCAGGTATTGCCTGGGGGAAAATATTTGTCTCATACCCTACTTGTATGGACTGGGCACAAGGCCTCGTTTTAACGTGGGCCCACACACAAGCCGAAACTCATGGGTGGGAAAGAACAAAAATTGCGTTGATCCCCTCGGCATTCCCCCTCGAGGGGACGCTTCAGGCGCTGGGCAATAAACCCTGCCCTGCCGCTTTAAATCGAGGGGACAGGTATTGCCTGGGGGAATAGCCCCCTGGAATCGACGCTATTAACTTGTAAAGATCCAGGGCCAAAGCCACTGGACCCCCTCCCGAGGGGCGGGCTTGCATATTAATAACATGCATGTGCATTCATATATTCAACTAAATGACGGTTTACAGTGTGAATTGAATGGGTAATTTGCATATTGATATTAAAACTTTACTTTTAATAAATATGTGCTTGGTATTATTGATTTTTAATTGTTTGTTTTTATTTAAACCCAGTGATAGAAATGTAGATAGAAATCCATTAAAAAAGGAAATAACTGTATTTTTATTCTTTACTTCCTAATTTAGCTAAATAGTTAAATTAGTAAAATTTAGCAATGAAAGACGGGAGTGATGGAAAATGATAGAAGAGTTAGTTTCAAAGTTCTTCTATTTTTCGATTATCCTGTTTGTTTCAAATCATTTTATCTGCATTCTTATTTAGTTTCATTTGAATTTCTAACTTGATATGATATTTTATTACATCAAAACTTAAATACTTGCACCGGGGTAAACATAACTACCATTTGTTTTGTAATGACTACTAGCCTAATAAAAAAAACGCCCCTGGGCGATGTAAAAATACATTTTTGAAAGATATTGCCTGTGGAGGTGGAAGTTAAAAAATAAATGTCGGAGAGTTTGAACCATAAATCATGAAATCATCAAATTTATTAAAGGAGTAAAAAACAAAAAAAACAATTTAAAATCGAAACTAAGTTCGATTAACTTTGAATATCTATTAAAATAAAACAAACTATATATAAATATATGATACTGGGGATGTATCTATTAAAACCTGTTTTAAAAAATAATGAGGACTGTCTAATGTTGCATGCTCAAATTTTGAGTGTATTTATTCTATGTTATGACGATTTCGGGTATAGTGACGTAAGCAGTGACGTAGTTTTTGTTACAGACAAAAACCGGAAGCGAATCTCCATTATTAATAGATATTAAATATTAGAATAAATAAATATCTTTAGATGAAAGGCTTGCATCTTTTTTACAATTATGTTTAATTCATTTCTATTCGTGTGTTTAATCACAACACACTGGGTCGACGAACTTTTTTCGACAGCTAAAGCAAACAGCTCAGAATCGGAGGTAGTAACCAATGATATCTTAAATCACATTCAATACCTCAGCTTAAACCACTCTAGCTATGGTGGGACTAGACATTAAGATACAAACCTTAAGTAGATCGATTTTCAAGGATAATCTATATATATATTAATACTAGTTTTCCTAAATCTCCCATCCGTTACCATCCAGCATTCTGGTGAAAAATAAAACCGTCAAGAATAATATTGTCCAAGTGCAATGCAAAATGTGAATACAGATTATCTGGTGTCGCTTAATCGCAGATTTCTTATTTGTCCCATTTTATTTGATACAATTTTAAGATGAAACATTCTAAATGGTTTTGCGTCGCTTAAATATCCAAATTAAAAATAGAATTAATTTTTTTTAAAAGTTACATTTTTGTTTTATTTGTAATATTAAAATTGTGAATTACAGAAGATATTTTGGTAATTTTTTTCGTAGGATTTATATGTAATTAAATAGCAAATAATCGTTATAATAATCATCAATTGCCCTAAAACCGAACTGAATTTGACCCGGAAGTAGTAAACTAAGAGTTCAGATTACGGCTAAATATTGTCATAACTATTAGGTTATTACAAAAATAATGGTCCGTTTTGAAATGTCATTTTAACATAGAATTTGTTGTTTATTTCATGTGAATTTTTGCATATATAATAAATAATGTGTGCTCAAAATCAATCGTCGTAAGTAAAGGATCCACTTTTCATCACAAGTGACTATTCGGTCAAGAAAGGGGTCATTGGTGTTACCTAAACAGAGCATCGAGCACACTTCAAACCGACTAAGTTTTTGGTGCTCATTGAGCTCATGAGGAACCCATTTATCGAGCTTTTTCACCTTTCCAATACTCTGTAAATGGCGTGAAACTGTTGCAATGCTGACACCAAGTGTCTGAGACATTTCTCTGACACTTTGTCGTGAATTTTGCTCAACAACTGCCTGCAATTATCCATTGTCAAGATTGCTTGTCCGTCCTCTACCTTCTTCATCTTCAAGACTCTCATCTTCACTGCGAAATTTCTGGAACCACCTTCGTACAGTCCGGTCACTTGTGGATTCATCTCCCCATGCTTTGTTGATATTGACAGCAGTTTCGGAGGCATTGTTCCCAAGCTTGATCTCAAGCAAGATAAGAAGGCATGTTCATTTTTGAAGGCCCCAAAAATTAATTTCTATATTGAAAATAAATTAAATTTCATTTTTGAGCACACATTAATTATTATATATGCCAAAATTCACCTTAAATAAACAACAAATTCTATGTTAAAATGACATTTCAAAACCGAGCACTTCAATCGGCCATTATTTTTGTAACAACCTAATATATTAAATATCAAACTAACTATAGGTTTTTGTAATAAACATAAGTACTTGTTTTTTTTTTAAATAGTCAATACTATTCAGTTGCAACGAAAGTAATTGCTTTTTTTTGTAATAAAATAACTATTATTTGTAATGAAATCTTCTATTAAGAAATCTTAAAAAAAATGTTTGCACTATTGTCTATGTGAATATATTATTCAATGTGTGTATGATATATAATGATATATGTGTGTGTGTGTGTGTGTTGTGTGTGCGTTGAGAGTGTATGTTTGTGCATGTATATATAAGTATGCGTATTCGCGAATGCTTAAAAATATGTGTGCGTACAAATATATACACACATATATATACACACACATAGATATACAACCCCCATATATATATATATATATATATATATATATATATATATAATTACGTTGTGGAAGATAAACGAAGAAAATCTACTAGAATATTTTATCCTTTAAACACTTATAATGATGTTAATTCTAAATAAAATCCAGCTATGTGTGTTTATTCAATTTTATATATATATATATATAATATATATATATATTATATATATTATATATATATAATAATATATTAGTGCGCGTGTATTGTATTCGTATTTTCTTCGTTTTTCTTCTCTATTTCTTTCATTTTTTTTCGTTTTCAACTGTGTTGCAAATGGGTGATCATATTTTAATGCCATTTCTAAATGACTGTCATATGTCCCGGCATTGTGTGTCACTTTTAAGTCAGGTTGTGGCACGTGACCCATTTCTTCAATTTTGGTATCAACCTTATTCATGATGATGATGATGATGATGATGATGATTATGAAGAAGAGAAGAAGAAGAGAAAGAAAGAAGAAGAAGAAGAAGAAGAAGAAGAAGAAGAAGAAGAAGAAGAAGAAGAAGCTTGACTTAATTAATAATGAGCAAAGAAAAGAACTCCAAATTGTGGATGTCTCGGGCCGGTTTGGAGTGTAAAGAAAGATGAAAAGAAATTGTGATGGGGAAGATGAAAGTAAAGAAAGAGCTGGGATAGAAAGAAAGGAAAGGAAAGAAAGAAAGAAGAGATGATGAAAGAAGAAAAAAGAAAGAAAAGAAAGAATGATGCAAAGAAAGAAAGAAAGAAAGAAAGAGATGATGCAAAGAAGAAAGAAAGAAAGAAAGAAAGAAAAAGAAAGAAAGAAAGAAAGAAAAAAGAAAGAAAGAAAAAGAAAGAAAGAAAGAAAGAAAGAGATGATGCAAAGAAAGAAAGAAAGAAAAGAAAAGAAAAGAAAAGAAAGAAAGAAAAAGAAAGATGCAAGAAAGAAAGAAAGAAAGAAAAGAAAGAAAGAAATGATGCAAAGAAAGAAAGAAAAGAAAGGAAAATTCAAAGAAAGAAAGAAAGAAATGAAAAAGAAGGAAAGAAGAAAGAAAGAGAAAGAAAGAAAGAAAGAAAGAAAGAAAAGAAAGAAAGAAAGAAAGAAAGAAAGAAAGAAAGAAAGAAAGAAAGAGATAACAAAGCAAGAAAGAAAGAAAGAAAGAGATGATGCAAAGAAAGAAAGAAAGAAAGAAAGAAAAAGAAAGAAAGAGAAATCAAAGAAAGAAGAAAAAGAAAAGAAAGAAATGATGCAAAGAAGAAAGAAAGAAAGAAAGAAAGAAAATGAGAGTGTAGAAAAAAAGAAGGATAAAAATCAAGAAGAAAAGAAAGGAAAAATAATTAGAAAGAAAGATGGAAAGAAAGAAAAAGGAAAAAGTTTCAAAAGGAAAAATGAAGGAATAATGAACGACGGGGAAGAATTGAATAAAAGAAAATAAATGAATAAAAAGATAATCAAATAGAAACTGATTGAAATAGTGAAGCGACCTCGCCCATCTATTGTGTGGGTATCATCTCCCGTACCCCCCACCCCCTGCATACATATACACCGTGTCCCTCCTGCACACACATGTACACACACACACACACACACACACACACACACACATATACAGTATCCCTCCTGCACAAAACTACACACACACATACACACACACACACTGTAGCCCTCCTGCACACACATAAACACACGTATACCGTGTCGCTTCTGCACACAAATACACAAACACTCTATCCACCCTGCACACACGTACATACACACACACACCGTGTCCCTCATGCACACACGTACACACACACACACACATACCGTATCCCACTGCACACAGGCACACATACGCGCACACATATTTCATCTCTCCTGTACATACACACATACACACACGCACACAGTATCCTTTCTGTACACACACACAAACACACTGTATACCCCCCTATATAAATACATACATATACACCTTATCCCTCCTGTACACACACACACCGTATATCTCCTGTACACACATACACACACACACACACACACACACACACACACACACACACACACACACACACCTGTGAGGCCTGACCGGCAGCAGGTGTCCATATCTAAGAGGGCGGGGTCGAAAAGGACGTACCCTATCGCTTTCAACTTTATTAACTCCTGTTATCTCTTTGATGTTGGGACAGAAGCAAACGGACCACATGATCGACCACGTGATCAACAATTCCCGCGGTTTCGTCGATGTGAAATAGAATTGTGCTTGGCATCCACGGTTAATGAAGATGTCACTTTGAGAGCCGAACCTCCAGAAGAATAAATAGAGGAAGGTCGAACAGGTGAACGGAATAACTAGGGACCGTTCCTTTGTTGTTTTTTTATGGGGACAGGCAAAAGTTACGGTAAGCTGGGCAAGGTGGGCATGGAGACCACTGCCCTTACACAGACTGGTGTTTCACAAAAAAGGAATTACTTCTTTCTTTCTTTGTAACATTTGAATTTTTCATTCATATTTTTCTTTCTTTCTTTCTTTCTTTCTTTCTTTCTTTGTAATATTCGAATTCTTTGTTTGTACTTTTCTTCTTTTTCGTTTAATTTTTCTTCTCGTTTTGTCTGTAGTCAATTAGTAGTAGTATTAGTTCTTCTTCTTCTTCTTCTTCTTCTTCTTCTTCTTCTTCTTATTATTATTATTATTATTATTATTATTATTTACTGTCTCGACTCTTAGCAAAAGTCATACATCGACTCTGGGTCGTCTAGACGACTAGACATCATCCTTTTATTGTATGAGTGGCTCAACACAACTTCATTTAATTGCTAATTTCTAAATTCTAAGTTAAAGATTCAGTCCAGAAACTTTTTGATTACAACTCAAATTATATTATATATATATATATATATAATATATATATATATATTTTGAATGGAGTGACAAATAAAATGTTTAGCTTTTATTCATTTATTTGGGAACGATATTATTTGGGAACGATATAACGACATTATATATATATATATATATATATATATTATATATATATATATATATATATATATATATATATATATGATTATATGTGGATATGCGTATATATGTATTATATGTATTTATATATTGTTTTAATCTTCTTATTTTTCTAACATTAATATTCCATATGAAATAGGTCATATCTTTGTTAACTTTTCGTTCTCCACGTATTCACGTTCATGCATACGTCATCATATAATTTGCACCTTCCATTTTTACACATGCATTAATCCGGTTACTGACTTTCGTAAACAATCGCGCATAAAAAAATTAACGGTTAATAACATCATATTCACACATTCGCTATACACTTAACATCTTTCATTTTGTCCCTCACATAAACATTACTTAACAGTGTCCTGAAGATGGTACAATATACCGAAATGCTTAAGTATTGACACTAAAAATTGTTTCCTGATCATAACATCCTGTGTTTGTTATATTCTAAAAATATTTTCTTCTCATATATATATATATATATATATATATATATATATATATATATATTAACACGTGGTCGTTTTTTACGTTGGGATTTTTATGGGACCTGCAGCGAGGATCGAACTCGCTATTTAGTAGTAATGGATCTGCAAGACTAGCTAACCATTAAACCACTTATTTCTCCTTTACCAAGGCTTCGCCGGTTAGACGCTTCTAGTGCATTATACAGTTTGTTAATTCTTATGGATTTTTAAAATTATTTGAATAATAAAAAACATGTTCGATTAGTAAATATTTCTACCCTCCTTTTCGCACATGGTGTCTGTTTTTGTTCCCAGACCTCCTGAAAAAAGAAAGTGGTTTTCACCCTCTTTTTTAAAACCTTTCTTCAAGTTCCTCGAACACCTTGTGACTCTTTTGTGGTTTGGGGTGGGAACTTGGTTCTTTTACGATTTTAGTCACCATTCTTTGGCAGCAGGTGAGAGTACTTTAAAGTGGAAATCCTTTGTGTTCCTTAGTGAAGAATCCTTAGTTGTTCCTTCGTGTTGGGTAGAAACTTTTGGTTGTTCCTCGGTGTTCCTTAGTGTTAGGTAGAATCCTTTGGTGGTTCCTCGGTGTTTCTTAGTGTCGGGTAGAATCCTTTGGTTGTTCCTCGGTGTTCCTTAGTGTTGGGTAGAATCCTTTGGCTGTTCCTCGGTGTTCCTTAGTGTCGGGTAGAATCCTTTGGCTGTTCCTCGGTGTTCCTTAGTGTTGGGTAGAATCCTTTGGTAGCTCCTCGGTGTTTCTTAGTGTCGGGTAGAATCCTTTGGCTGTTCCTCGGTGTTTCTTAGTGTTGGATTAAATTCTTTGGTTGTTCCTCGGTGTTTCTTAGTGTTGGGTAAAATCCTTTGGTTGTTCCTCGGTGTTTCTTGGTGTTGGGTAGAATCCTTTGGTGGTTCCTCAGTGTTCCTTGGTGTTGGGTAGAATCATTTGGTTGTTCCTCGGTGTTCCTTGGTGTTGGTAGAATCCTTTGGTTGTTCCTCCGTGTCCCTTAGTGTTGGGTAGAATCCTTTGGCTGTTCCTCGGTGTTCCTTAGTGTTGGGTAGAATCCTTTGGCTGTTCCTCGGTGTTCCTTAGTGTTGGGTAGAATCCTTTGGTTGTTCCTCGGTGTTTCTTAGTGTTGGATTAAATTCTTTGGTTGTTCCTCGGTGTTCCTTAGTGTTGAGTAGAATCTTTTGGTTGTTCCTTGGTGTTCCTTAGTGTTAGGTAGAATCCTTTGGTTGTTCCTCGGTGTTCCTTAGTGTTGGGTAGAATCCTTTGGTTGTTCCTCGGGGTTCCTTAGTGTTGGGTTGAATCCTTTTGTTGTTTCTCGGTGTTCCTTAGTGTTGGGTAGAATCCTTCGGTTGTTTCTCGTGTTCCTTAGTGTTGGGTAGAATCCTTTGGTTGTTTCTCGGTGTTTAGTGTTGGGTAGAATCCTTTGGTTGTTCCTCGGTGTTTCTTAGTGTTGGATTAAATCTTTGGTTGTTGTGTTCCTTAGTGGTTGTGTGTTGGGTAGAATCCTTTGTTTTTTCTCGGTGTTCCTTAGTGTTGGGTAGAATCCTTTGGTTGTTTCTCGGTGTTCCTTAGTGTTGGGTAGAATCCTTTGGTTGTTTCTCGTGTTCCTTAGTGTTGGGTAGAATCCTTTGGTTGTTCCTCGGGTTCCTTAGTGTTGGGTTGAATCCTTTGTTGTTTCTCGGTGTTCCTTAGTGTTGGGTAGAATCCTTTGGTTGTTCCTCGGTGTTTCTTAGTGTTGGATTAAATTCTTTGGTTGTTCCTCGGTGTTCCTTAGTGTTGGGTAGAATCCTTTGGTTGTTTCTCGGTGTTCCTTAGTGTTAGGTAGAATCCTTTGGTTGTTCCTCGGTGTTTCTTAGTGTTGGGTAGAATCCTTTGGTTGTTCCTCGGGGTTCCTTAGTGTTGGGTTGAATCCTTTTGTTGTTTCTCGGTGTTCCTTAGTGTTGGGTAGAATCCTTTGCTTGTTCCTCGGTGTTTCTTAGTGTTGGATTAAATTCTTTGGTTGTTCCTCGGTGTTCCTTAGTGTTGGGTAGAATCTTTTGGTTGTTACTTGGTGTTCCTTAGTGTTAGGTAGAATCCTTTGGTTGTTCCTCGGTGTTTCTTAGTGTTGGGTATAATCCTTTGGTTGTTCCTCGGTGTTCCTTAGTGTTGGGTAGAATCCTTTGGTTGTTCCTCGGGGTTCCTTAGTGTTGGGTTGAATCCTTTTGTTGTTTCTCGGTGTTCCTTAGTGTTGGGTAGAATCCTTTGCTTGTTCCTCGGTGTTTCTTCGTGTTGGGTTGAATCCTTTTGTTGTTTCTCGGTGTTCCTTAGTGTTGGGTAGAATCCTTTGCTTGTTCCTCGGTGTTTCTTAGTGTTGGATTAAATCCTTTGGTTGTTCCTCGGTGTTCCTTAGTGTGAGTAGAATCTTTTGGTTGTTCCTTGGTGTTCCTTAGTGTTAGGTAGAATCCTTTGGTTGTTCTCGGTGTTTCTTAGTGTTGGGTATAATCCTTTGGTTGTTCCTCGGTGTTCCTTAGTGTTGGGTAGAATCCTTTGGTTGTTCTCGGGTTCCTTAGTGTTGGGTGAATCCTTTTGTTGTTTCTCGGTGTTCCTTAGTGTTGGGTAGAATCCTTTGGTTGTTCCTCGGTGTTCCTTAGTGTTGGGTTGAATCCTTTTGTTGTTTCTCGGTGTTCCTTAGTGTTGGGTAGAATCCTTTGGTTGTTCCTCGGTGTTCCTTAGTGTTGGGTAGAATCCTTTGGTTGTTCCTCGGGGTTCCTTAGTGTTGGGTAGAATCCTTTGGTTGTTCCTCGGTGTTCCTTAGTGTTGGGTAGAATCCTTTGGTTAAGCAGAGTCCTTGTTTGTCCGTCTCGAATACGTGCAAATGAATGGTTTTCAAGTTCGGCGATTAAATAGTTAACTAACCACGTATTTGAGCGTGTTGATTGGCCGGCTTTAATCCAGGCGACCACACAGAGTCTAAAAGCTTAATTGATAGTATTTCAGCACATCTTATATAACAAAATATTTCCTCTTTCTAGGTTGTATAATAAAATGTTATATTGTATTAATTGACTTGTCTTTTTCCCTACCGACTATTCTGTGTTATTTGAATAACCGAATACATTATAAGAATTCGGGTGTTAGCTATGTTCCCTCTTTGTATGTTGTATAAATAAACGTTATATTGTATTAATTGACTTGTCTTTTCCCCTACCGACTATTTTGTGTTACGTTACCCTATTTTGAATAACCGAATACATTATAAGAATTCGGGTGTTAGCTATTCTTATATTTTTTTATTTGTATAATACAAAACATGTAAGATTAATAAATAGTGTTACACTACTTTTCGCACATAGCGTATATTTGTTTTCTAAACGTAATTATTTTGTACCTTTGTACAAGAATTCTGCTTTGAATTAAGCCGAGCCAAACCTTACGATAACAATGACACCCCCGCCGGCAATGCGTTTGGATTCGCCCACATATGCAGTTCATGAGATAAGAATGCTGGATAGTAAATCATGTAGTCTACTCGTCTGGTGATATTACGGTCTCGTGTGAACTCGGAAGACTCAAATTTAATCATCATAAGATATATAAGTTGTTTATGGACCCATATACCAGGGAGAGGATATATTAAATAAATACAAGGTACACCTGGCGTACCGATATTCCTCATAAGAAATGAACACGACGAGACAAGTTCAAACCTTGGACGAAGCTGTTTCACATTTACTTAATGTCTTTGACACAGGCATGAATCGTTATTCCCTTAGCTTAAAACGCGAATTAAGAATCAAGAATTAAGAATTAAATCTCTACTGTATATTTAAAATTAACTACCATTGTTCTTCTTTAAAGAATTACTTATATCTGTTTAAATTTTATAACGGTTTCCGGTGGCTCTTTACAAATAAGTAAAGTAAAATAAAGTCGTCGGGGCGGCCTAATGTCGGTATCAGCCAATCAGTGAGGGAGTCTATCCCCTTTTTACTAGCGCTAGATCAAGGAGATTATTTTAGCGTCTGAGGTGGGGCGCCACACCTACCATCAGCTCCTCACTCTACCGCACAGATCCCTGTGCTACTCATCATACTTGTCGAGGACCGGTATCAAACCAGGAACCTTGTGATTCCTAGCCGAACGCTCTACCGACTAAGCTAAACCGGCCTTTTATACTTACTCTTTACAAATAAACAAACGCAATGTTTTGTCTTTGTAAAAAGAGAAATGCCTCACTCCAAAAAGGACGAGGTGGTCTACTAATTTCTTTCTTTTTACACACAAAAAAGAACTGAAAAATATTAAAATAGATCTATTTAAAAAAAAGAACAACAAAAAACAATTGTATAAGTAGAGTGATATCCCCCTGTGTTTTGTCTGAATGGACTGGTCTACCCTTGAGAGAATGGGCATAAATAAAGAGCCGAGAGGCGGCCATTTGCAATCGGTTGACCGACGTTTGAACTACTTACAATGTCTTACGTACTTTATATACATTAAATTTTATTTGTTTTAAAACATTAGATTCTTTTAAAACTTTTTAAAACTCCTTTCAATCTCTTCAAATTTAATCTGAAAACCTATGAGGTGAACACGACTGTAGTGAGATAGAAGGGCAAAATTCACGAACCTGTGATGAGCCAACAACGGTCCGTCGATCGAAGAGACAGCGGGTGGCATGTTTGCACTTGTGGACGGAAGAACGAAACATGTGACGAGTCCGACTAGTTGTGTCGGTAAAAACTCGTAAGTGTCCTTGAGGCGGCGATTTATAGTGGCAAGTCTCGTAGCTGGCGAGACGAGAGTTGTGACGTCTCGGCCGGACCGAGTATAAAAGAACAGTGGCGAGGGAGCAAAGGACGACGACCTTATTTCTATTATGATCTTCACACGTGTTACGGTGTCTGAGGTAGAGGTGAATTTTCGTTAGATAAGTAGATAATAGTAGAGATAAGTTCAAACATTGGACGAAGCTGTTTCACATCTTATTATAATGGAGATTGTGTGTTTGTCAGTCTGTAACCGAAACTATATTCCTACACAAGTCACAATTCCCTTAGTTATTCACATCACATTCTCCATGATTTTATTTTTATTTAAACCTCAATCATTAATAAAATTATTTTACATTATTAATAATGTTAACCATGTCTACATACTGACAACATGCAATTATATTTATATATACAACAAAATAGCGGTTTACAGTGTGAACGGGAAGGCTAATTTGCATATTAATATTTAAAAAATCAAATTTAATAAATATGTTCTTAGTATTATTGATTTCTAACTGTTTGGTTTTATTTTAATGAATATAAGCAAAAATCTCTTCAATGAATCTTAAATGAAATCCATTAACAAGAAAAAATAACTGTCATTTTATTATTTTTCCTCTTTTAACTAAATACTTAAATTAGAAAAAATTACAATGAAAGACGAGAGTGATGGAAGAGTAAGTTTCAGTTGTTCCATTTTTTATTATACTCCCTCTGTTTCAAATCTTTTTATCTGCATTCTTATTTAGTTTCATTAGCCTTTCTGATTTCATATAATATTTTATTACATTAAAACTTAAATACTTGCACCCGGAGGGTGCATATATTTGCTAGTTTACTTGATATCTTTGACACAGGCATGAATCTTTATTCCCTTACTTGAATAGGCTCAGTCCTAATTAGTAATCATCCTCCACACATTAATACATTAATTAAATATTTGTTGTGTTTTTTTTTATTATGAAATATGTAATGTGTGAAAATAAACATATTTCTTTCTTTTCTTTTCTTTTCTTTTCTTTTCTTGTTAATTGTTTTTTATTGTTGTTGTCTTTGGTTTTGTTTTGTTTTGGTTTGATTTTTTGTTTTGTTTTTTGTAGAAATGCAGAATGGTGTGTAAGAGATAAATAAGATTCATTAGAATCGTATTTCACGTATAAATAGCATTATATTACGAAAACTCCCGAAGTAGACTAACTCTAACCGTAACCCTAACACTAATCCACACACTTACCCTAACCCTAACCCTAACACTAGCGTCTTAAAGGTTTCGGGTATTTCCGTGAAATGTAATAAAATGTAATACTTTTTAAACGTAAAGTAATTCGTCGGGTGGTCTAAAGTCAGTATCAACCAAACAGCGAGGGAGTCTATCCCTTTTCACTAGCGCTAGACAAAGGAGATTGTTTTGGCATCTGAGGCGGGGCGCCATATCTACTATCAGCTCCTCAATTTACCGCTCAGATCCCTGTGCTATTCATACGCTGAGTTGGCGAGGGCCGGTATCGAACTAGGAACCTTGAAGTTTCTAATGATATTATATCTTGGACGCTATTTTGTATTTTTCCGTCATTCTCTGCCACGCTTGCATGCATTCCTGAAAGTATTCTGCCGGGATTCTCCATAACTCTGTTGTTACGGCCTTTTTTATGTCGTGCAGACCTCAAAACGGGTCCCTTGATGACCCCCTTGAGCTTGGGAAAGAGGAAAAATCACATAGAGCCAGATCGGGCGAGTAGGGAGGTTGCTCCAGCACATTGATGTTCTTCTGGGTCAGGAACTCTTGGATACTCAGGGCAGTATGAGCAGGTGCATTGTCATGGTGAAGCCCCCACGAGTTGCCCTGCCACATCTCTCGCCTCTTCTTGCGCACTGAACGAAGCAAACGCCGCACTATATCTTTGACACGGTGGTTGATCGTTTGGCCCTGTGGCAAGAACTCGCAGTGGACGATGCCCCTCACATCGAAGAATAAGACCAGTCCTGGAACTTTTCTAACATACCACGTATATGAATATCAAAAGTATAATAATTATTTGTGCCTTTTGGGTCTGATGTTTTTATTAAAATTCGAAAAAAATCCTTAATTAATTTAATGCTATTTTCTCGAACAATGGTACAAGTAAAAGATCTAATTTTTGGTATCAATATTCAGTATACTAACACACAACTTTCGCTTAGATGGACAATTTGATATTTTTAAAAAGTGAAAAAAATGCATTTTTAGTAGACGATCTTTGATGCTATTTCCTCAAACAATGGTGCAAGTAAAATATCTAATTTTTAGTATCAGTATTCAGTATACTAACACACAACTTTCGCATAGATGGACAATTTGATATTTTTAAAAAGTGAAAAAAATGCATTTCTAGTAGACGATCTTTGATGCTATTTTCTCGAACAATGGTACAAGTAACAGATCTAATTTTTGGTATCAATATTCAGTATACTAACACACAACTTTTTATGTATTAGAAATACATTAACGAGAAGATTGCGAGTGGTTGTAATAATAGTTTATTATTACAATGAATACAAATAACAAAAATGTCTCTCGCCGGCAAGGTAAAAAGTCTGTGAGCGTAAAAGAAGATTGGTAAAGATTACTTATCTTCTGAAGAGTTGTAGCACGTGGGTTTATATCCGAGAATACGAAAAGAACCTTCGGGGGTGGAGATCTCCTCACATCACACTGAGCTAATCTTCGTGTTGTTCTTTTATACGTACTCATTTGCATACGTGAGGGATTATCCGGTTACTTCCCTTTACAACACAACTTTTGCATAGATTGACAATTTGATATTTTTAAAAAGTTAAAATCTATTGGACATAGACATCCATCTGATGGGTCTGGCAGGGATGATACCCTTTAGTTTCCTTTTGCAGTCACAACATATTTACATACAAGTACACAAGTTTGCCACTATTACATTATCTTCACTAGGTTCCTAGTTCGATACCACCCCTCAGCGTATGAGGAGCACAGGGATCTGTACGGTAAGATGAGAAACTGATGGTAGGTGTGGCACTCCACCTCAGACGCTAAAATAATCTCCTTGGTCTAGCGCTAGTGAAAAGGGGATAGACTCCTACGCTGTCTGGCTGATACCCACATTAGGCTGCACTGACGACTTTACTTTTTAATAATAATCGTGGATTTTTACAGTTTTACTAAATAAATTAACAATTTTATAATCTGAGTCCTTCTGTTAAATTATAATGAACTAATCATTATTTTTTGTACTTTGCTTGGGTGTGATGGGAGAGCAGTTATGTGCGGTTTAAAGTAGGTAAAGTTGTTGAAACAATAATAACGTACGTTATGTGTAACAGAAATCTGTTGTTGTTTTTTTCTTTTTTTAAAGATATAAACATGGAATTGTTCTTTATATTAAAAGAAATCAGTAAAATGATAATTTTCTAGGTGTTATCAACATTTTAAAATATATTTTTTTTAAAGTTGCGCCCTTTTTTTCCCGTTTTTGTACCCTTAAAACACTACAAACGTACGTTATGTGTAACAAAGACCTTCCTGTGGTTAGACTTGTTTTTTTTAATGACAAACGACGTCTAAATGTGAGCCTCTGATTCATCTCGACGGCTATCCTGAAAAACAAGTCTTGTTGGAATATTTTGATATAAATGAAGTGCTGCAATACACCACTTACATTTATAGACTAAGCGAGTTCACGTGGTTTAAAACTCAGCCAATCAACAGCCCAAATGGTTAACTACTTAATCGGCTGATATTGACAGATCTACATTTGCACTTATTGACGAAGCACCTGCAAGACTGAGGAACACTAAGTACCTCACGTCTTCATACCTTTGTACCTCATTCCTTTTGCAGTACCTCATCTCTTCATAGCTTTAATCGACATTGATGAACAGACCTGCACCACTAACGAACACCAAGAAAAAACTGAAGTCTCATATCAAACATTAAGGAACCCAAAGAAACAACTGAAGTCTCATATCAAACATTAAGAACACCAAAGAAACAACTGAAGTCTCATATCAAACATTAAGGAACACCAAAGAACAACAATGAAGTCTCATATCAAACATTAAGGAACACCAAAGAAACAACTGAAGTCTCATATCAAACATTAAGAAACACCAAAGAAACAACTGAAGTCTCATATCAAACATTAAGGAACCCAAAGAACAACTGAAGTCTCATATCAAACATTAAGAAACACCAAAGAAACAACTGAAGTCTCATATCAAACATTAAGGAACACAAAGAAACAACTGGAAGTCTCATATCAAACATTAAGGAACACCAAAGAAACAACTGAAGTCTCATATCAAACATTAAGGAACACCAAGAAACAACTGAAGTGAAGTCTCATATCAAACATTAAGGAACACCAAAGAAACAACTGAAGTCTCATATCAAACATTAAGGAACACCAAAGAAACAACTGAAGTCTCATATCAAACATTAAGGAACACCAAAGAAACAACTGAAGTCTCATATCAAACATTAAGGAACACCAAAGAAACAACTGAAGTCTCATATCAAACATGAAGTCTCATATCAAACATTAAGGAACACCAAGAACAACTGAAGTTCATATCAACATTAAGGAACAAAAGGATTCTTCACTAAAGATCTGCTTAACACAAAGAATCTCATCTGGACAGCGCTCTTTCTTGACACCTAAATGATGGCCACAAAAATCGTAACAACTGTAGATCTGTATTTGGTTATCATTTTAATAAGCGCTGCAAATAACGTTTCGCATAAATATATTGTGGCTAAAGGTAGCAGCATTTTGATTACATTTTGAGACAACAATCGATACTTCGAAGTCATGCTAAACCAAAATTTCAGGAGTGGTTGCTATTTAAACTGAATTTTCATAGGTGTGTACTTGTAATTAGAAATGCAATTTTGTGGTTCTGTCGCTAATTGGAAATTCCCGAGACACCCTTGAAGCGTCTGCGGACTCCAGCTGTTGACGTTCAGATCCTTGGAATGCAGTTTGACACAACTGTTACGACTTTAGTGGCCATCCTTTAGGCTTCAAGCAGGAGCGCTTGTCCAGTGGATATCCTTGGTAAAGAATCCTTTCGTTGTTCCTTGGTGCTCCTCAGTCTTGAAAGTCCTTCATCAGTTATTGCAAATGGAAGTCTCTAAGTATTAGTGATTAAATAGTTAACCAGCCACGCAATCGGGCTGTTGATTGGCTGCGCTTTAAATCACGTGACCTCGCTTAGTCTATAAATTCATATATATATATATATATATATATATTTACCAACCCCTCCGCACGAGCAGAATGCGACACAAGGTCAATTTCTTAAGCGGAGTTTAACAGGTTTGAATTCAGAGTTTTCCTTCTCCTAGACCGGTTGCCTAACCAAGGTTAAAGAGCCCAGCCTGACCTACTATTTGCCCATAGCTGGAGGGAGAGTAGGATTCATACCTTTCCCAAGGGTATTAGCGCTAAGTGAAATGCAATTACCAAGTCCAGGAATTGAACTCGGGGCGACGAGTCCATTTCCCATGACTTTAACCATTACACCACGCGCTTCCTTTAGTCTATAAATTTAAGTGGTGTATTGTAGCACGGCTTATATACAACAAATAATCCAACACAAACACCCAGGACTAGACGGTATATCTTCTAAGTTGAATATTAAAATAGACAGTATATATGAATCCATCTATTCTACCCCAAACAATGGGTAAATAAGAGGGCAGACTAGGATTTTCTCAGTGTTGGTAAGGCATCCAGCCAAAACTCTGATTTCAAAAACACTTTTACACTGCTTTAAGAAAATTGACCTTGTATCACATCCTTTTAATAGCAAAGGAGTTGGATAAATCCATAAACACACACACACGCAAATAGACACATCCATATATATATATATATATATATATATATATATATATATATTTTCATTCAGATTATTAAGGTGTCAGATGTTTTCTCCTTGAGGATTTCTATTTATTTATTTTACGGGGTGATATATATATATATATATATATATATATATATATATATATATATATATATATATATATGTGTTGTGTGTGGTGTGTGTGTGTGTGTGTGCGTGTGTGTATTTATATGATATATGTTTTTCTGACTGTATGGTTTACAGTGTGTTTATAAAAAAAAAGACTGTGTATGTGTCCCTATGAAATGTATACTGTATATAAAAGTGAGTGCCAGTCACATGTGTGCTTGTGTGTTAGTGTATGGATTAAAGGCGTTTATGTAAGAGAAATCGTCAATAAGAAATGCTACGTCTATATAAGTGTATGTGTGCGTGTATGTGTGTGTATGTGTGTATGCGTGTGTGCTTGCGTGCGCTTACTTACTGGAAACTTCAAAAGGGCCGCTGGAATTTTCTCGACATCAAAGCGCTAAACGAATCCAATTAAATGACAGGTGATGCCCCGCTTCCCTTTTCCCCCTTCTTTCTTTCTTTCTTTTCTTTCTTTCTTCCTTATCCACCCAAATCTGTTCATATCGAAAAACCCGTCCATATTCGAAATCTCACCATCTCACTTTCTCGTCAAGCGGTTTCTGGCGTTTTTCGCAGTAACGCCGCCATTTTGTCACGTGGAACCAGTCTTAATAAAAAAAGACGACCAGAAATAGATTCGGGGTTTTCGATAAACAAAAGGAAAAAATAAGGAAAAAAGTCTTTATTATCGCTTTTGGTAAGTCCTCAAAACGGCATCTAGTGTCCGTATAGAACTGAAGAATGTATGTCTGTGCTGGTCGGCCACCTCAGTCGTGTCTATATGTAGAAGACTACAGAAGAACGCCACTTGTGAGTTCATCATCATTATCATTATCATAAAGCTATGCTAATAGTACAGCTTCCCTTGACACACTCTCACGCACACACACAACTATCTCCCTTCCTCCCTCCCCTCTTCTCTCTCTCTCTCTCTCTCTCTCCCTCTCTCTCTCTCTCTCGTTCTGTCGCACGGCCATCATTCTATGTTTTATAAGTCGATGAAAGTTTTTGCTGGTCGAGTAACACTGGTGTGTCACTGAGTAGGAGTCCATAGGAGAACGTCGTTTATGAATAGCATATGGCCCTGTGCGGCCTGCAAGCTGGTCTGTGTGGCTTTCAAGCTGGGTGTGTGCAGCCAGTAAGCTGGATCTGTGAGGCTCGAAAACAGGGGATGTGCAGCCTGCAAGCTGGGTCTGTGTAGCATCCAAGCTGGGTCTGTGCGGCCAGTAAGCTGGGTCTGTGTAGCTGACAAGCTGGGTCTGTGGAGGTTACAAGCTGTGTATCTGCGGCCAGCAAGCTGGGTCTGTACGGTCCGAGGTAAACTTTTTTTAAAATTCAAATATATACCCTCAACATATTACTTTAAAATGACGCTAGCTTATTACACACGCACAACACACACACACACACACACACACACACATATATATATATATATATATATATATATATATATATATATATATATATATATATATAAGTAGAAGTAATTATGATCTAACCTTCTTATAACTGTTTCGTAACTAAGTTTCATATATCTTTCATAGAATTCAAGGCACAATAATCAGGTGCATATTTGATTAGAATTTAACGCTACAAGCGTTTTTAATCAGTAATATGCGGTGCTCTTTTCACAGACATACAGTGCAATATTTTCACCGACAGAATAAAATGAAAACAGGATATAAACTCACAAAGTGTCAAATCTGGCTCACCTGAAGATCAGCAACGTGAAACTTAAAATCATTAATTTTTATCCTGATTTTAAAGGTAAAAATAATTATATATATATATATATATATATATATATATATATATATTATATATATGTTGCATACCCTTCTCATTACTTACTTCTTATTTCTATTCTTCTTCTGTTCTTCTGACATCTTAAGTTCTTCTAGGTCTCTTCTAACATCTGGACTTCTCTTGGGGACTTCGTGTCTGGTCTTCCATTGGGGATTTCTCTTTATCAGAAGCCCTGTGTCATTGTTAGTTTTTAGATGTAATAACACAAGACTTCGATTTGCTTTGATCTTACTTTATTTTTAAATCCCCAACCAGACATCTGCGCAGATTAAGACGGGAGCGCGTGTAACGCGACTTACCCTTCCGTCGAGCTCGGCTGCTAGTCTCTAACTGACTGAAATTTACTTACTATCTAAACCGGAAGAGAGGGTCCTCTCTACCAGTCATCGCGGTATCCACCGGAAGGAAGGATCAGAACAGGTCAAGCCTTGTCCTTCAAATCCTTCCAGGCCATGGGCTGCAGCTTATAACGGCCATTTTGATTTCTACACTATTGCACATAAATATTAGGTATCTAATAATTATGTAACATATATATATATATATACAAGTCGTGTAAAAAAGTATCGAGATCTTTATACTTTTTGACACACCTTGTATTCTGAAAAAACAATAACGTTTCATTCATTCATCCTTTCTATCTTGGTAAATACAACTTTAAACTTGGTACTTTTTTGACACACCTTGTATTCTGAAAAAATAATTAATGACTGGAACGTTATTTTTTTTACATTTTTACATTTAACGTTACATTCATTAATTTTTTTATCAGAATACAAAAGAAATACAAGGTGTGTCAAAAAAATACCAAGCTTAAAGCTGTATTTACCAAGATAGAAATGTAGAATGAATGGAACTTTTTTTTCGGAATACGAGGTGTGTCAAAAAGTTAAAAAAATCTTGATAATTTTTTGACACACCTTGTATCTATTATTATACTAAAGCTGAATTAATCAACTTTGCTTCCTAAAGGCTTTTTTACCGTTTAGTTTAATGACACGAAAATTATACTAAATTATTCCTTACTTTTAGGATTGAATTATGTTTGAAAAAAAAATCTATTTTAGTTGTTTCTAATTAGTCGTAATTTGCAATTAAGTCAAAAACCGACCAATCTCTTACTTTACTCTGTGTCTATCTCTTTCTTCCCCTCTATGTATCTCTTGATTACCTCCTCATTATATAATGTTAGTTTCTCTGGAGAGTAGAGAGAGAGAGAGAGACAGAGAGACAGAGAGAGAGAGACAGAGAGAGACAGAGAGAGACAGAGAGACGGGAGTATTTGAAATGTATTTCTATGTTAAATTTCACAACCAGCAACCCGTAGCTTAAATGGGGTCAAACATTTCCTTTCTTAGAAAGCTAACAAAATGATTCTAAGGTTTCGTCCAGCTGTTTTTTTTTTTGGGGGGGGGGGTTTACGCTTTGCTAACTCCCTTTTTCCTAATCTCAATTATCTACCCAGAGCTGAATGGGTGACCCAATGGGTCACGTTTTGTCTAGTATATATATATAAGGACTTTGTCCAAAAATGCTGGACATTTTTGCATCAACCAAATAAATAAGGAAAAAGAAATAAGAACACTATTGGACGCTAACATTATTTGTGGGCCACACATTCATGATTTGGCCCTCTAGAGGTGGACAATCCATTTAAAAGAAGGAAGGAGAGGAGAGGGAGGAGGAGGAGGAAAGAGAGGAGAAAGCCTCAACGCTCCAATGTGTGTGTGTGTGTGTGTATGTGTGTATGTGTCTGCGTGTATGAAGTCCTTTACCCTACGGCATTATGGGAAGTCGAAAGTTGGACCTGATCACTCGATAAGGTTACGTGGGAGATGTTTATATGAAAAGGATGGAATTTCCTTGAGGCTAGGTTTGCTTGAGTGACGAATAAATTGTTATCAGTCAGTGACTAAGACGACCAATATGACGGCGGTCGTATTTCCTGCAGTCAACAATACACAAGTGCCCACCAAAAACGCATCCTATCTCTAACGTAAACACGACACGTCTACTTACTAATACATTTTAGTACATCTCTTTTTCTTAGTTTTGAATTTTTATTTTTATTTTTGTCTCAGTTTTCTTGTTTCTTGTTTGACATTTTCGCTTACATTTCAAGAAATGAACAGTGAAAAAAGGTTACGTATTTTTTAGGTTTAAGGGCCGGCTTGGCTCAGTCGGTAGAGCGTTCGGTTAGAAACCACAAGGTTCCTAGTTCGATGCCAGCCCCCGCCAACTCGTATGAGTAGCATAGGGTTCTGTGCGGTAATGTAAGGAGCTGATGGTAGGTGTGGCGCTCCACATCAGACGTCAAAACAGTCTCCTTGGTCTAGCGGTAGTGAAAGGGGTATAGACTCCCTCGTTCGGCTAGAATCACAAGGTTCCTAGTTCGATACCAGCCCTCGCCAACTCATCGTATGTGTAGCATAGGGATCTGTGCTGTAGATTAAGGAGCTGGTGGTAGGTGTGGCACTCCACCTCAGACGTCAAACAATCTCTTTAGTGTAGCCCTATTGAAAAGGGGTATAGACTTCCTCGTTGGGCTAGAATCCACAAGGTTCCTATTTCGATACCAGCCCTCGCCAACTCAGCGTATGAGTAGCAAAGGGATCTGTGCGGTAAATTAAGGAGCTGATGGTAGGTGTGGCACTCCACCTCAGACGTCAAAACAATATCCTTGGTCTAGCGGCAGTGAAAAGGGGGATAGACTCCCTCGCTGATTGGGTGATACCGACTTTAGGCCACCCCGACGACTTTACTTTTATTTCCTTATAGAAGATTCAACAAAAACTTTGGTGGCTTAGATTTTACGGCATGTTAATCCTTGGGTTATTTTATGCCGGAAACATTGTTTGATTCATTCTTGTTGGGTATTCAAGGTTTTGCAAATTACTCTACACTACTTTCTAAAAATGATAGGCTATGTCCAATCATTATGTAATAGTTCTTGGTCAATTTAAATCTAAAATGGTTGTACACTTTCATGCTTTTTCGCAACAAATACCATTAAAACATTCCTTGAGATTAGCTCGTTAGTCTTGGAGTTTATTAGTGACCAGCATACAAATTAATTATATATATATATATATATATATATATATATATATATATATATATATATGAAATTTAACATTTTGAAAAAACATATAATGTTTGTTATGTAATTGCTGACAGATCTGTTTCGACCAAATCGATAAGTTGGTCTTCATCAAAGAGCGACATAGACGGGAAGAAAGATATCCGTTAAAAAGACTGTTTACAAAAACGAACGCTGAATTCAACCGCTGAAATATATATATATATATGTGTGTTTTATTTTGTTTTATTTTCAACCTTTTAAGACAGTTCATATATATATATATATATACATATATATATATATATATATATATATATATATGTGTGTGTGTGTGTGTGTGTGTGTGTGTGTGCTCCCAATTGTCATGGTAGAGCACTATAGGGGGAGACATTCATTGGAATTTCCCCATTTAGCGTAAGATATATATATATTATATATATATATATATATATATATATATATATAATAGTATTTGATAAAATAAAAAAATGAATAAATATATAAATAAATAAATAAAAGAATGAAATTGAAATTGATTGAACAATGGATATCACGGCTCTTCCGCGTGGCGTTATAACAACCCACGTGACGCGTGTTTATAACATCCAAAACAAAAAAAAAACACACAAGAACGCGTCCATTTCAATAACAATCTCTGAAGATGAAGTTTCTTCGAAATTGATTAGACACTGGACATTATTTTATTTTTCATACGCATTATACGCATTTATACGCGTAATATAAATAAATAATATATATATATCTAATATATAAAACAGAGATTTTGTGTACGTGTCGACGTATAACAAAAAAACGGGAGGTCACTCAGATTCAAAATCTTGCATACACATTGATATCGTTCTAACTAAGAAAAATTCTAAATTTGGTTATTGATTTTTACTGATTAAGGGATTTAATCGATTAATTAATCCAAAATCACCCAATTTGCGGAACTGTCCGTATATCAGCCCCTCCTGATAATAAAATATTGTCTCTGCCTGCTCATTGTTAAAGCGATAACAGCAGCGAAGTTTTGATTTTAATGAATTAATTTTGCAGTCTATGCCGTTCAGCTCCGAATTTATGGCCTATTTATGGTCCAGTCTTTAATAATTTTTATATCGTTAGAAAGATAAGAAAATACTCTTTCAAAATATGTAATTTGTGTGAGTTTTTATTAATTGAATCATTTTTTACAGCGAGTTAAAAAATTAAATGTGATTATTGCGATACAAGCAGTGCAGTCTATAACAGTCAGATCGGAATCTCTTACCTATTTAGGATTTTAATCTTTAAAATATTTATATCTTTAGTAATAAGATGAAATAGTCTTTCTGGATATGTAATTTGTATGTGTTTTTATAGATTTTTTTTACAGCGAGTTCAAAAAAAAAAAAAAAAAAAATACTGCGTATAGGCGATAATACGAATAAGGCAGCTCGGAATCTCTTAGTCTTTCTGAATATGTAATTTGTATGTGTTTTTATAGATTAAATTATTTTTTACAGCGAGTTTGTCCATATTCTTAAATTGTACAGTACACTCATTTTAATTCTAATTTTTGTAATGCCTAAAAATTGTAGAAAATCAAAATGTACGCTTTACGGTTACATTATTAAAAAAAAAAATTTGAATCGTAAATAACAGTATCATGAAAATCAGTTTACGTCGTAAGTACGGTTACATATTTGTATAAATTAAACTAAGATTTTCATTCGAATAAAATGACTTTTAATTCTTTAATTTATTTATTAATTTTTATTGTTAGAGTTTTAAAGGGTTAAAAATAATAAGATTGACAAATTTCCTTAGAAACTGTTTTTCTTTTGGTTCGTTAACTAATTATTTTCTCAAACCACGATAAAAAAAAAACCAAAAACAAAGGTTACTAATACGGACACAATCCGGTGTTTTATCTTTAGTCGAAGGCCCGACTGGAGATAAGTAGTCAATTATTTGTAAGACGAAATTTATTTCAAGTTTATCCGACAATATCCAGTTATTGGAACATTTCAAAAAAATTTATATGTAATTACGAAAAATTGTAAGCGCTTTGTTTATCAAAATGACATGATTCGTTAGTAAATTATCCGAAAAGTTGATAAAACAAAACAACTAACAACCAACATTTAAATCATTATTCAAAATACAATTTAAGATAGTCCTCAGAATTTGCCTTACAAATTAAATTTTAAGTTTTATGATTTTACTCTTTATTGTGAAGTCAATAAACATCGCTGAGTTTATAGTGCAACTTTTCAGTTCTGAAAAATTGGCATGTTTAAATAGAGATTTCATAGGTGACATTTGAACTTTTATGAAAATTGATGTTTTGTAATTAATACAAATTTTGTAATAAAACTTAATTTTAACTAGGGGTGGGGATTAGGGGTTAGGGGTTAGGGGTTGGGGTTAGTTTTAATGGGAAAATAAATAAATAATTTGGGTTCGTTCAAGCGGTTCCGATATGGGATCAATTTACTATAAACTTATACGAGGAAATGAGCACCCGTGAATACTCAAATAATAAAACTTTAAGAATTTTTTTTTCAATCTGATAGATTGGTGTGTAATCGATAATAATCAACTGAAGGAAAAGATGGGGGGGGGGAGTCCAGATAATCAGGTCCACCAAAACGTTTTTAAACAATGTTTTTTAAAATACTAGGTACCACAATTTTACCCTGTGAAATTTACCCCCCCCCTTTATTTAACACTATGAAACTTGCAGAAAAATTAATATTTTCTTGAAAAATTTTTTCCATTTGAAAGAAAACATTAAATAAACTCCTGATGATTTTTTTTTTTTTCAGCTTACAGAAATAATGAAAATTATGATTGAAAAACAACGTTTTCATTTTGCACTGTTAAATCAACTGAAAATTAACGTAGCTAAAAACAAGTTACGATAAGAGTTTTTTAATTCTATGAAAAATCAATTAATTATAAATAATAACAAAATATTTCCGTTTTATTCAAGATGGCCTAAACTGATCAATTGGTGGTCCCTATAATACTATCTTAGGTTTTAGCAAAATAGATATTGCAATACGAAGAATTTAAATTTTCGATTCTCAGCTTCTTTTTAAACTCAACATGCAATTAAGAACTAAATGTGAATTGTTGTCATGTACAAAAAATTTAAAACAATATGTATAATAATATGAAATAATTTTAAACTATAAAACAGAAAATACAAATCCTGAAATATACAAATTCTCAATGATTTTAGTTTCAAGAATTATTTTCCTCTTACCCCCTCTCTAACTACTGTCTTCCACTTTCTCTCTCACTCCCTGGTGATCCAAATTTCATTTTAGTCCGGTCATGGACCGGGTACTTTAGCTAATATATATATATATATATATATATATATATATATATATATACCACTGAAGGAGAGACATTCATTGAAATTTCACCGTTTAGCGTAAGCATTTACTCGCATGTTGTTTACAGACTTGAGTCCTCTGGTGATTGTAAAAACATATATCCTGTAAATATGTATCAATTAATTGTTCACCTCCGACTGACAGTCGTAAGAGTAAGGAATTTGGCAAACGAAAATTCTGTCGGATTTCAAGCTCGGCTGGAGGTAGCTGTTAAAAATTTCGAGCGTCCAATAACAAAGGAATGTCAACTTCTCATGACAATAGGAACTGGTTTCTCAATAAAACAATTTATAGTCTTGTCAACTCGAGTGACATATCCGCTGCGCAAACTCACAAGCATGCGCATACACGCCTGCGCACGCAAGCACGCACGCACGCTAAGCACTTTTGTAACTTACCTGGCAACAATGACGTAACTAAGACGGCGGTTATCCCGAAACAGTCGGCCATTTTCAGTTCTCTCTCACTCTCTCTCTCTCTCTCTCTCTCTCCCTCTCTCTCTCTCTCTCTCGCTTTATCCCTTTCTCTCTTTCTCTCTCTCTCTCTCTCTCAGTCTCTACCTCTCCCTTTCTCTCTCTCTCTCTCTGTCTCTCTGTCTCTCTCTCAGTCTCTGCCTCTCCCTTTCTCTCTCTCTCTCTCTGTCTCTCTGTCTCTCTCTCAGTCTCTACCTCTCCCTTTCTCTCTCTCTCTCTGTCTCTCTGTCTCTCTCTCTCTGCTCTCCCTTCTCTCTCTCTCTCTCTGTCTCTGTCTCTCTCTCAGTCTCTACCTCTCCCTTTCTCTCCTCTCTCTCTGTCTCTCTGTCTCTCTCTCAGTCTCTACCTCTCTCTCTCTCACTCTCTGTCTCTGTCTCTCTCTCAGTCTCTCTGTCTTTTTCTCTGTCTCTGCCTGTCACTGTCTCTGTATATATATATCTCTCGCTTTCTCTTTCTCTCTCTCTCTCTCTCTGTCTCTCTGTCTCTCTCTGTCTCTGTATGTCTCATGTTCTCACTCTGTCTCTCTTTCTTTTCTCTCTGTCTGTGTCTCTCTGTCTGTCTGTCTGTCTGTCTGTCTCTCTCTCTTTCTCTCTCTGTCGCTCTCTGTTCTCTCTGTATCTCTGTCTTTTTCTCTGTCTCTGTCTGTGTGTCTGTCTGTCTGTCTCTCTCTCTCTGTATGTCTCTCTCTGTCTGTCTGTCTCTCTCTCTCTGTCCCTCTTTCTCTCTCTGTCGCTCTGTCTCTCTGTCTTTTTCTCTGTCTCTGTCTGTCTGTCTGTCTGTCTCTCTGTGTCTCTGTCTGTCTGTCTGTCTGTCTGTCGGCCTCTTTTTCTCTCTGTCACTCTCTGTCTTGTTCTCTCTCTCTCTCTCTCTCTCCTTCTCTCTCCCTCTCACTGTTCTTCCCTTCTTTTCATCTTTGCATCATGTGTGATTGAAGCAGATTAACGTTATCGCTCCAATACTCTCACCCCTCTTTTTCTTTCTTTTTTTCTTATTATATGTTCCTTTGTAGCATGTCCTTTTTCTACTCTTTCTTTCTTATAATAAAAACGGAGTGGTCCATTATTTAGCTGAGGTGATAACACTCATAAAAAATAAGAATTCGATGTATAAGCAACTCCAGATAATCAGGACTTACATTTTTGCATAATAATATGGGCTGTTTTGAGGCAAATCTAACTCAGATTTTCATAGAAACATCGTTAATAAATAAGATTTATTCTATTCTGTGTATTAAGGATTTTGACTATTGACTATAAATCAAATACACATTGATAAGGTGACGCAATTGCTGAGGGCATTGTGACGTAAAAATTGACGTAGTTTCGGTTATACACAATTACCAAATCTCCATTATAATAAGATTGTGGTCGGATTAATGGAGAATTCCCTTGTCCCCACCCGGTTTGGGTGCGATAAGATAGATGGGGTGAAATGGGAAAAATTAATCATATAATTATTCTGTTTATTCATTTATTTATTGTTTGTCCTTATCGCACCAAATCTGAACTGGTTGAATGACCATCAACAAAGCCTTACGGACACATTTTTTACTGCGTGTCTGCGATGCGAAACGGTTTGAACGAACGGGACTTTCTCTTCCCCCTTTTTTTTTTTTTTTTTTTTTCTTTTTAACCGCTTCAGTAGTTAATTATTCGGGATTGTGTGAAGGAGTAAAGAGACTCCCTGATTGTCTTGGTCAGAGATGACGCAGTGAAATTGTCACGTGACAAATAAGAGTCCCCGGATCGATTTTGAACTTGGACCCTCAATTGCAACCATTGTGGAATCGTTGCATAAAGTCAAAAGAGAAACCTTCCTTCTTTACGAAAAATTGATAAAATTGGTTTTGTTTGTGTTGTATCGCGAGTTGGAAAGATACACAGATGAATATTCCGCCCTGTCGGCTGGGGCGTTAGAATGCACCAACTGCACCTCTGCAGAGGGATAAGACTCCCCCAATGGGGCCGCCTGTTGGCCGTGGGTGACGACCCGTGATGCTTAAGGATAGAGCCCAGGTGGATGAGCAGTTCATGACTTGCAATACTCCACTTTGGCCCTATCTTGGGCTAGACGGGCGGTCGGAGAGGCCCCCTCCGATCAATCGGCTGGTCACGTCAAGCCCTAGCACCTATATGATTTTTCCCAACCCTATTGCCCTTATGGCAAGCCCCAACCCCTTTTTATCATATGGGTGCTAGAAGGCGGTGGCTGCGGGTCTACATGTCCTGGGAATGACGTTAAACTCTATCTGATGGTGAGGTTCCAGTTTTGGAGGTTTGGGGAATGTGGAGCACCCCTCATCACTATTGCTCCCTGATCCACTCTGACCCGGAGTGGTAGTACCTGTTAGGGTCCCATCTATGGGTTGAATAAAAAAATGTATTTATAAAAAAAATGTATTATCCAAAGAAGAATAAGATTTGATTTATTTCAAAACTTTATCGGCATTAAATGACCCACTGAGGTTGATATGCCGTAAAACAAAACAAACCATTACAATTCATAAACCATTACAGATGAATATTATGCCTAATACATTTATTAAGCACCAGCATCCGGTGCCAAACAGATACATACAAACACAGAACAAATAAGTACAAACAATTAACAAAACAAACTTACGCTAGATAGTGGAGGGTCAGTCTGGTATAGCTAACTCAGCAAAGTCAGCCTGAATATTATTCATTCTAATCATAGGCTATTTTATGGCCATGAGCCAGTCCATCTGGTAAGAGTGCTGAAGGAGTGTTATCTACTCTACAACAGTTTTTTAAGGCCTGTCAATTCTTTTCGGGTTATTTAATGCCGAAAAAAGTCATTTTGATAAAGGTTTTTACATTTCAAGTTCTTAATATCTTCAAATTGGTATAAATAATTTTCATTAACTCCATTTGGTTTAATTTGGTTGGTTTGTTTGTTTTACGGCATATCAACCCTTTTCGGGTCATTTAATGCCGAAACAAGTCATGTTGATAAAAGTCTCTACATTTCTAGTTCTTAATATCTTTAAAGAATTAATTACTCACTTAAACAGTATAATATTCTTTCCACCCCACTGAGATATTTGTTTTGTTTTACGACAGTAAAGACCTCCAAAACGTTTCTAAAAATCACTGATTTAATTATTCAGATGCTTATATTTAGAGAAAAAGTAAAATATATTTTGATTGGATTTCGTAAAATTAGATAAGAGGTTAGTGAGGTAGATCTATTAAAAATATTTACCTTAATATATTTAAGGAAAAAAACTATTTTAAACATATATTCATCAAAAGGTGAATAAGTATAGAAATTTTCGTGAAAATTTGAAGATTAATTGGTTTTTCATAGAATTCAAATATTTTTATGTAGTAATGCCAATGACTATAAATCAAATACTCATTGATAAACTTATTTAATTACTGAAATGACTGTGACGTAAGCAGTGGCGTAATTTCGGTTACAGACAAATAGAAACCGAATCTCTATAATTAATAGGTAATATATATTTCTTTCTTCTGTGAAACTGTGACAATGTCCTTTTAGAAGTAGTATCTCTGGTCATCCAAGACTGTTGAGTAAAATGTCGCCTACACATTAATGAATGTGACGTAAGCAGTGACGTAATTTTGGTTACAGACATATTGAAACCAAATCTCTATGAACAGTAGATAATAGATATTTCTTTCTTCTGTGAAACTGTGACAATGCCCTTTTAGAAGTAGTATATCTGATCATCCAAGACTGTTGAGTAAAATGTCGCCTACACATTAATGAATGTGACGTAAGCAGTGACGTAATTTTGGTTACAGACATATTGAAAAAATCTCTATGAATAGTAGATAATAGATATTTCTTTCTTCTGTGAAACTGTGACAATGCCCTTTTAGAAGTAGTATCTCTGGTCATCCAAGGCTGTTGAGTAAAATGTAGCCTACACATTGATTACTGTAACGTAAGCAGTGACGTAGTTTCGGTTACAGACAAATATAAACCAAATCTCTATGAAAAGTAGATATTTCCATTTTCTGAGAAACTGTGGCAATGCCCTTTTAGAAGTAGTATCTTTGGTCATCCAAGACTGTTGAGTCAGTGCTTAATTAGTCACCTCTATTCGACCATCACAAACTGTGGTATTTAATATTTATTGCCTTTTTGGCTACCTTTATTAGTTGCATAGCAACATTTGTGCAAAATACAACGGCCGATCCGAAAGTAATGCTTCCTATTCATTTCCAAGGTGGCAATGAAAGTGGGCAACAGAAAATACAATAACACCGTCGGGTGTATATCAAGTTTTCAGATTCATACTACTATTTTTGCATGGTCACCATCACAGCTTTTACAATTTTTTGATATCGCTGAACAAAGGCCACACACACACACACACACACACACACACACATATATATATATATATATATATATATATATATATATATATATATATAAGATATAATGAAAAAACAAACGATATTTACAACTGAAATAGGCTCATCAGAAGAGAAAGTGTGCAAACCGTTTTGGGGCCCAATTCTCTTCACGGTTTAAAAAGCAACACTCGGCCCATCCTCAACTAATATGAGGACCCTATTGCATTATAATGTATCAACCGCACGTGGGTCGGTCATCAACAATAATATATATATATATAATATATATATATATATATATATATATATATTATTTCATTTATACAAGTAGAATTAAACAAAAGGTACATCTCTTGTTTAACAATTTTATTTTTTATCTTTTCTAATTGTCTGGCCAACTTTTTAATGTTTGGGTGGAATTGGTGGATAAGTCCACCAAAGTTCAGTTCCCGAGTACTTTCGGCACTTCGAAGTGCCATCATCAGGGGTGATGTATTCCAGTTTTTTAAAAAAAATTATATTAATGTGGAGGCTGGAAGGAGAAGAATTGGTGAGAAAGGTGTTATAGACATTTTAGAATGTGTGTACTGTATTGGAAATTGATTTTGTTTAATGATGGTTTGTATTGTTTTATGTATAAAGCTTCTAGTATTTGGAGTTTTTGTTTATTTTCTTTTATTTCTAAAATGACTTACCCACCAATTCCACCCAAACATTAAAAAGTTGGCCAGAAAATTAGAAAAGATAAAAAAATAAAATTGTTAAACAGGAGATGTGCATTTTGTTTAATTCTACTTGTATATATATATATATATTATATATATATATATATAATATATATATATATATATATAAAGTTAAACCTAATGAGTCAGATATACCTACTAATAGTTTCGCTTAGTAGCTCATTAGGGCAAGAATCTGATTTATCATTTTCTCTACTTTAGACAATCCTAGCGGTTTTATATATATATATATATATATATTTATATTATATATATATATATATATATATATATATCTTTTGGCCAAGTGTTATAGTGTTAATCAATTATTTTCGGTTGCTGTGATCCTCTTGGTCTTTTCCTTTTTTTCATTGTTCCCCAGGTGAAGTTTGGTAGTATGTTTTTACTAACAAACTTTTTGTCGTTTTTTTTTCTTATCGCAAGGGCTTACAGATAAGATTAGTATATATATATATATATATATATATATATATATATATATATATATATATACATATATTGGTTTGCTGGTTGGTTTTGAAGGCTATCACAATGCACGTGTAAAGAAAAAAGTAATCTTCTGTAGAAGGGATTTTATCCCGAAATATTAAGAATTAAGAATAAATCACAGGTTAACAAACAACACCACAGTTACTTTCTTTTTTTTCTTACACATGCATTGTTATAGCCTTCAAAACCAACCAGCAAACCAATATAAACAAAATGCTTCAAGGAAATTACAAAACCCTATAATATATATATATATAATATATATATATATATATATATGCGCATGCCCGCGCGCGCGCGTGTGTGTGTGAAATATATCAGAACAGAGAAAAATGAAGAGAATTATAGGTATGAGCACAGATAGATAGATAGATTGATGGATAGATAGATAGATTGAGGGAAAATATCATTTAAATATCTCTCAGTCTGTGTATCTCTCTGTTAGTCTGTTCCGCCGTAACCTGTCCCGGGTGTGAACTGCATCTCTTGTGGAACTCTCTGGAGTGTGAAGGCAATCCTTCGTTGGCATTTTCATGAGTTCACTCTGACCCGGAGTGGCAATATCTTTTTGTGTCCTATCTATGCCTCAAATCGTTGTATTTGACGTCATGTTTAAACTGATTCTGAACTATATTAATACATTGGGTCTTAAGGCATTGATATTTAAGATATTTTGGCATAAGATAACCCAACAAGGGTTGATGTGCCATAAAATCCAACCAACCAGCTAACCAACCACCAACCAAAAGTTTGTACGTCCTCCATTCTTCCTTAACTGATTCCCTGGTCATTAATAAGTCTTAACTTATCCCCCTTATGCCTCCCACCCTGTCGATTAGTGCGTTAGAATACACCGACTGCGCCTCTGCATGCTGAGGGATAAGACTCCCCCAATTGGGCCATCTGTTGCCCGTGGGTGGCAACCCGTGATGCTTACGGATGGAACCCAGGTGTCTGAACAGTCCATGACCTGCAACACTTCACTTTGGCTATTTCTTAGGCTAGACGGGTGGTCGGAGAGGCACCCTGCGATCAATCGGCTGGTTACGTTGAGCCCTAGCAACTATATGATTGCCCCAATCTTTTTATCACATGGGTGCTAGAAGGCGGTGACTGAGGGTATTCATATCCTGGGAATGATGTTAAACTCTATCTGATGGTGAGGTTCCAATTCCGGGGAATATGGAGCACCTTTTAATCACCATTGCTCCCTGATACACTCTGCCGTGGAGTGGTAGTACCTGTTAGGTTTCTATCTCTAGGTTAAATAGAAAAATATGTTTATAAAAAAAATGAGTATCTATAAGAATGAATTCATTTCAAAACGTTGTCGGCATTAAATGACCCACTGAGGTTTATCTAGACTTATATAAAGGGCAGTTGTGTGAATATGTATGTCCAGAGGAAACTTCAAAATATATATATATACACATTAAATATCACCAGGTCTTGTTTTTTGAGCAAAAATCATAGAGATTCGATTTATATTCGTGAAGATAATTAAAAAATAAAATTTAAAATAACAGCATGGATTTTTTTTTCATTTAATATTTTAGATAGTAGACATTAACATTTCTTTTAAGAGTAGCTGGATCAATGCAAGGCCTATTTTTTTTTACATAGGGATTTAAATGGGGCAACTCACGAGGATTCAACTCACGGTTCAGTAATAATGGATCTGCGGGACTAACTTGAAAAAAATTTCCCTCTACCCTTGCGATGCCGGGTAGCCGCTACTAGTATGCCATAAAACGAACCAAAGCAAACCAAACCAAATCGCCCCCCCCCCCCAAACAACAACCCCCCCCCGTTCTTAGTAGACAATGACGATGACAATTTGGTTTGTGTCATTTGTTGCTTGTTGCCAACAAACGCGCTCAAACAGAAAGAGACAGAATGAAACAATGGAGGGGATGACAGGTAGAGAAGGAAAAAAGCCGGTGCGTTTTAACACCTGCCTCGTGAGTGACAGCTCGTGTCCTGAATACCTGAATGGCGATCTGCGCTGTGCACCCTTAGGAAATAGTAACCAATTCCAACCCCACCCACTCCCTCCAATATTTTCCCCAGTTGCAGCCCCCACACACACCACACCCCCCCACTTTCCTGACTTTATCTTCGATATGAAAATCCTACAATTCTTCGTTCGGTTTTGCTTCTTTTTCTTTTTCCTCTTTTGCATCTTTCGATTTTGATTACAATTTATCTTTTTTACTTCTTCTTCTTCTTCTTCTTCTTCTTCTTCTTTCTTCTTTTCTTCTTCTTCTTCTTCTTCTTCTTCTTCTTATTCTTCTTCTTCTTCTTCTTTCATATTTTCTTTTCTCCTTCATATCTCTCTTCATTCTTCTTTCATTCTTTTCTTCATTCTTTCATTTTGCGTTTCCATTCTTTCTTTTTCTTTCCTTCTTTCATACTTCTTCATTTCTTCTTCTTCTTCTTCTTTCTTTCTTCTCTTCTTCTTCTTCTTCTTCTTCTTCTTCTCTTCTTCTTCTTCTTCTTCTTCTTCATCATCATTCCATTCTTCTTTTTCTATTTTTATCTCCTTCATTCTTCTTCTTCTCCATCTCTCTTCATTCTTCTTCTTCATTCTTTTCCTTCATTCTTTCATTTTGCGTTTCCATTCTTTCTTTTTCTTTCCTTTTTCTTATTTTCATTCTTCTTCTTCTTCTTCTTCTTCTTCTTCTTCTTCTTCTTCTTCTTCTTCTTCTTCTTCTTCATCATTTCCTTTATTTTCTCCTTGATTCTTCTTTTTCATTCTTCATACTTCATTCTTTTTCATCTTCTTCATTCTTCTTCTTCATCTCCTTCATTTTTATTTTTATTTTTCATCAACTCCTTCATTCTTCATCTCCTTCATTCTTCATCTCCTTCATTCTTCTTCTTCTTCACCTGTGATGCCGTCTCTCGGGTAACTGACATCACATCAAAGCGTACATCATCTTAATTATTAAATAGGACGAGCTGATGGCTTTTTCAGGAACAAGGTGAAGAAAGAAAGAGAGAGAAGGAAAGAAAGAGAGAGAGGGGGGGGGAGAGGAAAAAGGAAGAGGAAATAAGAGAAGAGAGGGGGGAGGCAGGTTTGTTGAAAAAGGGAAAAACTGTGTAGATAAAATATAGATGTTGATGGTGTCATGAATGTAGATAGAGTACCGGTGTTAGGGAAGGAATTCGCAAATTGTGTGAACAACGGGGGGTGGGGTGCTGGTGTGGTGGTGGTGGTGGGGGTAGGAGAAAAAGAAGGTGTCCTCTCTTTCTTTCTTTTTTCTTCTTCAAGATTTGCCGATCCTTTTCATCTTGACGGACACCAACATTTCTTTGATTTTTTTCCTTGTTTCCCATCGACGGAAATGAGTCCCGAAAGATATCTGTAGTGTTCGCGACAGAAAAAAAAAATGGAGGGTGTTGGGGTGTGGGACAAAAATGACGCCGGCTGCTGTTGCTGCCGCTGTTGCTGCTGTTGCTTTGTGGCTGCAGTTGTTGTTGGTGGTGGTGATTGTGGTGCTGCTGCTGCTTGTCGGCTTATTAACTGACGGTTATACATTTTTAAGTAAATAACGGATGTGTGCACGTTTAGTTTAGTCTCTGACGAGGTGTGCTCGAGAGAGACATACAGATAGAAAGAAAGACAGGAAGAGAGAGACAAAGCAACCTGAAAAATGAATACATTTGTGATGCACCTGTAGAACAGTCCACCCATGAAATGAAGTAATCAACACACACACACACACACACACACATAATATATATATATATTATATATATATATATATATATATATGTCTGTGTGTATATATATATAATATTATATTATATATATATATATATATATAATATATAGCTTTTGTCGGCTGCTAGGAATTTAAAAGCGAATTAACATAAATTAAATCTACTAGCATATATATGCACCCTCCGGGTGCAAGTATTTTAGTTAAATTTTATAATAAATATGATATTAAATTAGAAAAGCTAATGAAACTGAATAAGAATGTAGATAAAAAGATTTGGAACAGAGGGGGTATGATTGAAAAATAGAACAACTTTGAAACTAACTCTTCCATCATTTTCCTTACTCCCGTCTTTCATTGGTAAATTTTCTAATGTTTAGTTAAAATAGGAAGTAAAGAATAATATTACAATTATTTCTTCTTGTTAAGGGATTTCTTTTAAGATTTATTGAAGAGATTTTTGCTCATATACATTAAGATAAAACCAAACAATTAGAAATCAATAATACTAAGCATATATTTATTAAAATCAATTTTTTAAGATCAATATGCAAATTAGCCTTTCCTTTCATACTGTAAACCTCTATTTTTTGTATATATAAAATATAATGGCATGTTATTAGTATGTAGATATGGTCAACAGTGTAAGTAATGTAAAACAATTTTATTAATAATTGAGATTTAAATAAAAATAAAATCATGGAGAATATGATGTAAATAACTAAAGGAATTGTGACTTGTATAGTAATATAGTTTCGGTTACAGACAGACAAACCCACAATCTCCATTATAATAAGATTATTTAAGGTCAAACTTTGTCTAAATCGATAAGTAGTAACATAGTAACCATCATTAAAAAAAGACAAATATCATTACATATGCAGTTTATTTTTAAAAGATTTAAAACCATTTGTTTTGGTCAATTTCGACGCGATCCGTCATTCAGCCTCTTTTTCGATGGTTTTAAGTGCTTGTTTACAATTTTACTGTAACATTCGCGATTGCAAAAAAAATTTACCAAAAATCAGGTAATTATCCGATTTTAATGAAATTTTCAGTATTGATTTAACAATTAATGAATTTTATAATGCATTAGTTATTTTATTTCAAAACTTTAATTTAGTATTTTTGCTATGAAAATTAAATATATAAAATTCATTTAAAATATGAAAATCCTAATGTTAAGTTTAAAATGTTATATTTTTAGATTCTAAAAATAAATATCTACTTAATGCAACCCTTATTTTAGGTGCCAAAAGTAATAAGTTTTGAAGAAAAACTTGATTGAAAATTAACCCCTCCCCTTTTTAAGCAGAAAAAACATCGATGTATATTTTTTCTTTTATAAAATAATAGCCAATTAATTAATTATCGAAATGAGTAAAAAAGAAATCTCCAAAAAATTAATTATTAATTATTTTTTTACATTTTATTTTTCAATTTTCGGTACTTATTTTCTCATAGAAGCGCAACCGTAAAAATTTTTTTTTGTTTTTATTCATAACTTCGGTCTTTTATCTCATTATTTATACTGTAATTAGTACAATATATGACCAACTTAAAAAAACATTTTACGCCTCCAACATAAGGGGGGTCAAAATTAAGTGACCTGAAAAAAAATGAGAAAGTTTTGAAATAAAGTAAATAATGTATTATAAAGATCCTTCATTGATACATAAACACTGAACATTTCATTAAAATCCGATAATATCCTGATTTTTGGTATTATTTTCTGTATAAGTCATTTTGTCAAAAACGCATTTTAGACTCAGTTTGCCAGTCCCTTATATATATATATATATATATATATATAATATATATATATATATATATATATATATATATATATGTCGCGCAATTAGCACGGATATCCATGACAATTCCGCCAAACCTCCCTATCATTCATCGTCCCAGAGAGGTCCTCCACGCAGCAGTATATATATATATAATATATATACAAATATATATATAAGTATAGATAAAAGGATATGAAAACACACAATGTCGGATACACTTCCATTTACTTCATATCAAACATTGTAATAATGAAATTATTATAATGTGATATATTCACAGGTCCTGCTATCTAGATAATAATGTGTAAGATCATTTTGTGTGGGTTTATCCTAAATTATCAACGTGTTTGTTGGTGTGACAGTGGATGCTTGGATTTTCAAGTCATTTAGGGATTCACAGTTAAAAATAACATAGCAGTCTCTTATTTCTATTTGTACTTTTATGAAGATCCCAGACAGTACCGTTTCACTTAACGCTACATTCTTTTGGGGAGTCGAAGTGTTACTTTATATGTAAGTAAAAATATTCATGATTTTTTATAGGCACAAGAAATAAAACATATAGTCATCAGGGAATCTACATTAATAAATAGAAATAGTGTGTCTCTTATATTGAGGTGTCCAAACAGCTACCAAATTTCTAATGCATTTTTATAGAAAAATCATTCCCAGTGTTTTTTGTACTAAAAATAATTCCTACTGTATTTTTATTGTAAAATTCATTTCCAATGCATTTGTAGAGTAAAAATCATTCCTGATCCATTTTTATCACCAAAAATAATTTCCCATAGAATTTTATAGTAAAATCCATTAGAATGCACTTTTATAATGAAAATCAATCATAATGCATTTTTATCGTAAAAAATAAGTTCTTATGAAATTCTATAGGAAAATCGATTACAATACGATTTTAAGATAAAAATAATTTCCAAATCATCTTTATTGTAAAATCCTTTTCAATGGATTTTTATAGTAAAATCTTTTCCAACGCATTTTATAGTAAAAAAAATTATTTCTAATGCATTTAATAGTAAAAATTTCCAAAGCATTTTTTATAGTAAAAATCATTTCCAATGCATCTTTATAGTAAAGAATATTTCCAATGTATGTTTAGAGTAAAAGTCATTTCCAATGCATTTTTATAGTAAAAATCATTTCCAATGCATTTTTATTGTAAAGATTATTTCCAATGCATTTTCATAGTAAAAATAATTTCCAATGCATTTTTATAGTAAAAATCATTTCCAATGCATTTTTATAGTAAATATTATTTCCAATACATTTTTATAGTAAAAATCATTTCCAATGCATTTTTATTGTAAAGATTATTTCCAATGCATTTTCATAGTAAAAATAATTTCCAATACATTTTTATAGTAAAAATCGATTACAATGCATTTTTATAGTAAATATTATTTCCAATGCATTTTCATTGTAAAAATCGTTTCCAATGCATTTTTATTGTAAAAATCATTTCCAATGCATTTTTATAGTAAAAATCATTTCCAATGCATTTTCATAGTAAAAATCATTTGCAATGCATTTTCATAGTAAAAATCATTTCCAATGCATTTTTATCGTAAAAATTATTTCCAATGGACTTTATGGCATTGGGTGAGAAACCGTGTAAGAAAAATAAAAATCGGAATTCAAATCCAGGAGTTAGAATCTATAAGTAAGTAATTTATTTTTCTTACACGGTTTCTCACAAGCGCTAAACCAAATAGGTTGTTTTTAACGTCTGAGGCAGAGTGCTACACGTACCATCAGATCTTCACTTTACTGCACATATCCCTGTGCTATTCATACGCTGAGTTGGCGAGGGCCAGTATCGAACCAGGAAACTTGAGGTTCCCAGCCTGACATTCTACCGACTGAGCTAAACCGACCCCTCAGAATCTTATGCTAGTCCGAATGATCCAAATAATACTAATCTCTTTCCTCCTCTCTATGGAGACAATAGCCTTGATGGACAACCAGTCTAGGGGATGGACGGATCTGAATTCAAACCCAGGAACTATAGTTCTCTACTTTGGCTAATACCAGTCGAAGCCCAGAGTTGGAAAGAGGAGGTTTTGGTTGGTTGGTTGGCTGGTTGGTTGAATTTTACGGTATGCAAATCCTTGTTGGGTTATTTTATTCTGAAGACGTTTTGTTTTTATTCATTCTTGATGGGTACTCAATCCTTTTTAAACTCAATTTTTAGACACGTTTTTTTGGTTAAATTAAACTTAACTGACCTAAATTTCCCCGCCGAAAGAAAAAAATCAGGGAATTAACTGAATTTAATGAAATTTTCAGTGTTGATATATTAATGAATAAAAGATATGATGCACCAGTTATTTTATTTAAAAACTTTTACATTTTTTCAGATCAGTTAACTTGGAACCACGCATCTTTGAGAATCTGTGTTATACTTCAAAGATACGTGGTTCCAAGTTAACTGACCTGAAATAATCTAAAAGTTTTTAAATAAAATAACTGGTGCATTATATTTTTATTCTTTAATATATCAAGACTGAAAATTTCATTAAATTCGGTTAATTCCCTGATTTTTGGTATTTTTTCTTTCGGTGGGGTTATATACGCTGGTGGAATTTAATCAATTTTTAATTCATTTTTTCTCTCTGAGGTTTAAAAGGTACTTCTAATACGGACTAGAGTGCACCTGGGAGTAATGGTGATGAAGGGATACTCCACATTCCCTAGTGCTCCATAATTGGAACTTCACCATCAGATGGAGGATATCAGGATATCAAGACCCACAACCACCGCCTTCTAGCATCCATATGAGAAAAAGGGTTGAGTAAAGTATATGCCAATGTGGAGTGTTGTATTCAACCACCATGGTTCCATCCTTCAGCATCATGGGTCGCCACCCACGGCCAATAGAGAACCCCATTGTCCGGGGGTCTAACTCCTATGCAGAGGTGCAGTCGGTATATTCTAAAATCTAAACCGACAAGGCTGATGAGGTTCGGTCCATGGGAGAGGAGAACATGGGCGTTAAAATTAAACCGACCATTTCTCTTAAAGTGGACAGAACAATCATGTGACGACCACTTAGATGACATTTGTAATTTGAGATTCAGCTACTTTTCTTTTTTTTTTTTTTTTCTTTTTTTTTTTGTTCGAGGGGGGGGTGCCTACATTTTTGAGATTCTGCCTTGCTGAATTAGTCAATTAAAATAATCACTTTCTCGTGAAAAAAAAAAACTTGACCACACTCCAATTAAGAAGAGGAGAGACAAATAATCAGACTGAAAGACTTAAGTCTTTGCATGGTTAAATCGAACTTAACGGACCTAAATTCCACCATCATATGTCACCCCGCCGAAAGAAAAAATCAGGGAATTAACCGAATTTATTGAAATTTTCAGTGTTGATATATCAATGAATAAAAGATATAATGCACCAGTTATTTTATTTAATTTTGATATAATGGAATGACCCATCTTTCCCGTACCTCAACAGTGGTGATGGTTCTAGTCACTATTTAAGAACACACATATTACTCTGTGCAGAACTCACTTGAAGTATTTAGACAACGGACTCTCCTCCTAATACTCACGTGACTTTACTATATAACAGATTTTTTTTTTTACATTTATTCAGGCCAGTTAACTTTGAACCACGTATCTTTGGGAAAGATACGTGGTTCAAAGTTAACTTTTTTGGTATTTTTTTCTTTTGTCGGGGTGACATACGATGGTGGAATTTAGGTTCGTTAAGTTCGATTTAACCCTTTGCCTACCAAATTTTCCTGGTATTTTTTAAAAACTGTATGTTGGAATATTTCCCAATCATACGGATATCCGTTATCCTATATTGATGGAATATTGACTTCATGTCCACTATTTGAATTCTTCTGGCAACTTATGGAATAAGTTGGAATAATGTTTACCTTAGAATATTTAGACATTTTTTTTAATTTGATGCCAAAGCATTTTTTTATTTAAAAGAATATATCTTATTATAATGGAGATTGTGTGTTTTTCTGTCTGTAACCGAAACTATATTCCTACTCAAGTCACAATTCTCTTAGTTATAGACATCACATTCTCCATGATTTTATTTTTATTTAACCTCAATTATTAATAAAATTGTCATACATTATTAATACTGTTAACTCTGTCTCCATATTGACAACATGCAATTATATTTATATATACAACAAAATAGCGGTTTACAATGTGAACGGGAAGGCTAATTTGCATATCAATATTAAAAATCGAATTTAATAAAGTGCTTAGTATTATTGATTTCTAACTGTTTGGTTTATTTTAATGAATATAAGCAAAAATCTCTTCAATGTATCTTAAATGAAATCCATTAACAAGAAAAAATAACTCATTTTATTCTTTACTTCCTCTTATAACTAAATACTTAAATTAGAAAAAATAACAATTAAAGACGAGAGTGATGGAAGAGTAAGTTTCAGTTGTTCCATTTTTTTATTATACTCCCTCTGTTTCAAATCTTTTATTATACTCCTCTCTTTGAAATCTTTTTATCTGTATTCTTATTTAGTTTCATTAGCCTTTCTAATTTAATATACAATATTTTATTACATTAAAACTTAAATACTTGCACCCGGAGGGTGCATATATTTGCTAGTATATATATATATATATATATATATATATATATATATATATATATATATATATATATACCATGCCTCCACACGAGGAGGATGCGATACAAGGTCAATCTCTAAAATTGCTAATATGACTTTTATTTAAGCCCTTTTCTTTTTCTTACTTTTGAGTTACCCTCGCATATGCATATATGGAAATAGATATGAACAGACTAAGCTACCTAGATACTTAGCTTAATGGATAGATAGATTGATAGATAAATATGAACTGCTAAGATCGATTGATAGATAGATAAATAGGAACAGAACAAGATAGATAGATAGATATGACTAAAATAGATAAATATGAATAGGCTAAGATCGATCGATCGATAGATAGATAAATAGGAACCGAATGAGATAGATAAATAGATAGATATGAACTGACTAAGATAGATAAAGTGGAACAGGCTAAGATTGATTGATAGATAGATAGATGGATAGATAGATAGAAACAGACTAAAATAGATAGATAGATACAGATTAAGATAGATAGATAGATAGATAGATAGATAGATAGATAGATATGAACAGACTAAGATAGATAGATAGATAGATAGATATGAACAGATTAAGATAGATAAATATGAACAGGCTAAGATCGATAGATAGATAGATAGATAGATAGATATATAGATAGATAGATAGATATGAACAGACTAAGATAGATAGATAGAAAGATAGATAGAAAGAGAGATAGAGAGATAAATGGATAGATAATGAACAGAATAGGATAGATAGATAGATAGATAGATAGATAGATAGGTATGAACAGACTAAGATAGATACATAGATATAAACAGACTAAGATAGATAGATAGATAGATAGATAGATAGATAGATAAATAGATAGATATGAACATACTAAGATAGATATATAGATAGATATGAACATACTAAGATAGATAGATAGATAGATATGAACATACTAAGATAGATAGATAGATAGATAGATATGAACAGACTAAGATAGATTGATAGATAGATAGATATATGAACAGACTAAGATAGATTGATAGTAACAGATTGCTTGAAATAGATAGATAGATAGATAGATAGATAGATAATTCGGTATATTCTCCAAGATCGCTGCATATATTGATTCATTGATCTCTGATTTTTCTACGTATCGATCTTGATGGTGTATATTTTCTATTTGCAGAGCATAAATCGTTCTGGTCGTTCTAGGGGGAGGGGTGAGCGGGCTTAATCTGATCAGGGGGTGGGAGAGAAGAGAGAGAGAGAGAGAGAGAGAGGAAGGAGAAGGAAAGAGGGGGGGTAACATCACACCGGCCATTCAATAAGGAACGTCCACACATTGGGAAAAGCGGACTTATTGATCAGTGCAATGTTTACTAAAACTGTGGTATTCAATAAGTGCCCGGATGAAAAAGGGAGGAAAACAAAACAAACACAAAAACAAACAAAAAAATACACACACACAAAAAAAACATCGGTGGACGTACAAAATATATTCAAATGAATATTTTCGTTTACGCCATTTTTTTAACAAACGAAACGAAGCCAATTTTTGTGTCTAAGCTGCAAGAAACACGGAGAGTTATCGTAACCCCCCATCAAGTCTCTCTCTCTCTCTCTCTCTCTCTCTCTCTATATATATATATATATATATATATATATATATATATATATATATATATATATATATATCACTCTCTCTCTCTATATATATATATCTGTGTTTGTATTTGTATCTCTGTATCTATCTCTTCCTCTCTGTTTTTTCTCTGGACCACCCTCTCTCTCTCTCTCTCTCTCTCTCTCTCTCTCTCTCTCTCTTTGAGAGTGTCTATGTGTCTGTCTGTCTGTCTGTCTAGTTGTGTCTGTACTTCCTCTCACTCTCTCTGTCTCTGTCTGTCTGTCTGTCTCTCCCACCCTCCCTCCCCCTCTCTCCCTCTCTATCTCTCTCTATCTATCTGTCTCTCACTATTTGTCTGCCTATCTGTCTGTCTCTATCTGTGTCTGTATCATTCTCTCTCTCTCTCTTTCTCTCTTTCTCTCTCTTTCTCTCTGTATTTGTCTCTCTCATTCTCTGCTTAACTGTCTCGTTCTCTCTTATTTTCTGTCTGTCTGTCTGTCTGTCTGTGTGAGTCTCCCATTCTCTGATTGTCTGTCTATCTGTCACTATCTCCTCTGTCTCTCTGTCTGTCTCTATGTCTCTGTCTGTCTATCTGTCTGTCTCTCTATCTATCTATCTATCTATATATATATATATATATCTGTATTTGTCTCTATCCCTTCCTCTGTCTGCCTCTCTGTCTCTCGGTCTGTCTGTCTGTCTGTCTGTCTGTCTGTCTCTCTCTCTCTCTCTCTCACCACAATATCCCCATGTAGCGGCTTAGGCCTGAGCCCAATGCATATTTACCAGCAAGATTAGTGATCATGGTTCAAGCAAAGATAAAAGGCAACCGTTTCGTATCGAGCGTTAATTTTTAACGGTGGTACGTTCACCGCGACACAAACGTTCACCCCCCTACACACCCACCAGATCATTTACGTAAAGAGTGGCGCCAAATACTCATTAAATGGTAACCCGCTGAATTTAGAAGACCACTGCATTCATTATATGTATATATATATATATATATATATATATATATATAGAGAGAGAGAGAGAGAGAGAGAGAGAGACAGACAAACAGACAGACAGACAGAGGCAGAGACAGACAGACAGACATACAGACAGGGTGTGCGAGAGAGTCAAATACAGCGAGAGAGAGAGAGAGAGAGAGAGAGAGAGAGAGAGAGAGAGAGAGAGAGAGAGAGAGAGAGAGAGAGAGAGACTCATGAGAATCGGTATTGGCAGCACAGTCTGGTGATCAAGATCATAATGATCCTGATACACACACACACACACACACACACACACACACACACACACACATATATATATATATATATATACATATATATATGTGTGTGTGTGTGTGTGTGTGTGTATAATATATATATATATATATATATATATATATATATATATATATATATAATTGGTATGCTCATTGCTGGAAGAAAGATCCAACTTAGAATCATCCTAATACCAACTTACCTGGTAACCCATATATGGATGCATATATATATATATATATATATATATATATATAAAGAAATAACAAAAGACATAGAGATTTAGCACTATAGTCAATTTCAGGGAGCTTAGACAAAGTGTCTAACTCTCCCGACTCATCAGACGCATCAGATGAGTCGGGAGAGTTAGACACTTTGTCTAAGCTCCCTGAAATAGACTATAAGCTAAATCTCTAAGTCTTTTGTTGTTTCTCTCCTTATATATTTGCTCTGTGACTCTAACATTAAGAGCACACATTGAGCTTTCAAACTGCGACAGGTTTTTTTAAATAAGACTCTTGTGTCGTAAGGTAGATTTATTCTCTGTACTTTTCGATTATATATATATATATATATATATATATATATATATATATATATATATATATATATATATTTAATTTGCTGAGGTTTTATAGATCAATGTTTATTATAAACAGCTACCTCGATCTACATTGATCTATAAAAACTCAGCAAATTAAATAAATATTAGCTCTCACAATTTGTGATTGAGCACTGTATTTTCTTTGTTTCATCACAAAAAAATGTGTTTATATATATATATATATATATATATATAAGGGGTTTCAATAAAATGGATATAAACTATGAATAAGTAATATTTACTAGTATGCACAGCTTTTCACAAATGTAGTATGATCTACTGATAGAATTCAAATGCATTTATACACCAAATATGTTTTGATAACTTTGATAATTTAATCCAATTTATATAAAACAGAATCCATTTTCATGTTTGTTTGTTTTTTTAAATCTTAAAACTAACGTCCATTCTTCTCCAGACATTGTTGACAACGGGAAATAATTGAATTAATAACAAAACATGCTTAATTAGGAATTTTCATGCATACTTGTTCAATGGTTTCTCTCGGTTCAGTTATTGTGGCTATATGTTGATTCTGTACTGGTTGGGTGGCTGGTTGGTTGGATTTTACGGCATGTCAACTCTTGTTGGGTTATTTTATGCCAATGACGTTTTGTTTTATTTATTCTTCATGGGTACTCAATTTTTCATTAAGCTTTTTTTAAAACACATTTTTAGATTCATTTTTTTCTATTTAATCAACAGATCGTACCCTAACATATACTACCACTACGTGCCAGTACAGACCTGGGAGTAATTGTGATGAAGGGGTACTCCACGTTCTCCCCGAACTCTAAAATTGGAACTTTAACATCAGATACAGTTTAACGTCATACCCAGGACCTTAAAACATTCAACCATCGCCTTCTAACACATATATGATAACAAAAAGGTTGGGGCTTGCCATAAGAGCTATAGGTTTAGGACAATCATATAGGTGCTATGGCTTGACGTGACCAGCTCATTGGTCGGAGACTCATAATGAATATACAAAATCCCAGGATATAATACAGAAACATGCAATATTTGTCTGCTTTTATTATTATTTCGATTTTGATTTAATTACATTTTGTTTTTAAGTCTTAAGAATTGCGATTTAGAACTAGAAACTGAACATGTTAATTTGTATTATATCAAGAAAATTGAAAAAACACAGGTTTAAATGGGTTAAGTGGTGAGTTTATTGGCCGACGCTGCAGTGTTTCAATCCTTCTTATTCAGAATAAGAAGGATTACCACTCACTTTTTCTCATCTTTCTGTGATATATAATTTCTTATCTTATGCCCTGAAGATGATCTATTTAATAGATCGAAACACTGCAGCGTCGGCCAATAAACTCACCACTTAACCCATTTAAACCTGTGTTTTTTCAATTTTCTTGATATATTACATACCGTCGGATTTATTTCCTCTCTTCACAACATGTTAATTTATACAAAAGGCAAATGTTTGATTTTTTTCCAGTGAATAAGTGAGAGTTTTTATGAGTTTAAATCTTCGATTATTTTTTCAATTTCCAATTCTGTTTTTCTTATTATAAAATGCCAAAACCTCGAAGTAAAAAAAAAAATTGATTTTTCTTTAATATGAATGAAACGTGCCACTGTTATTTGCAGCCCAACAAAGTATACTACCCTCTGACTGCAGTAAGAAAATTATTTGCAAAACTGGCGGGAAGTCAACGGAGCAAAATTTGCCACCGTGTCCAGAAAATGCTTATTATGTATTTACCATTAACAAATGTGTGTGCGTCTGTAAAGAAGGATATATAATGATAGACGGGTTATGTATTCCAGGTAATTAGTATTTATTTTTATTTCATAATATTGGATTGTCGGTGAATATATGACAATTTTAAAGGACAAGTTTGAAATAGATTTATTGATCAGATTTTAATCATAATTCATTTCAGGACATATTATCTGCAATACACCTCAGATATTTAAATATTTATGATATAACTTAGTAAGGGCCAAAGTGTAGTGTTGCATGCCTTGGGCTGCTTAGCACCAGGATTCCCCATCCCAATGGGGCCACCTGTTGGTCGTGGGTGCGAATCGTGATGCTTAAGATGGAACCCTGGTGGTTGGGCAGCAACACTCCACTTTTCCATTTATTTGGTCTAGACGGACGGTCAGAGAAGCCCTTCCGATCAATCGGCTGGTCAAATCAAGCCCTAGCACTTATATGATTGTCCTTACCCTATTGCTCTTATGGCATACACCCAAGCTTTTTATCATATGGGTGCTTGAAGGCAGAGGCTGGGGGTCTTCATATCATGTGTATGACGTTAAAGTCTATCTGATGGTGAAGTTCCAGTTCCGGAGCTCTGGGGAATGTGGAGTATCCTTTCATCATTATAACATCCAGGTTCACTAACCCGGACTGGTAGTACGTGTTAGAGCCCTATTTATAGATTGAATAGAAAACTGAATTTAAAAAAATGTGTTTAAACACAGTGTTTAAAAAAACTGAGTTTAAAAAATTGAGTACCCATCAAGACAAACGATCGTTGACATTAGATTACCCAACAGGGGTTGTTACGCCGTAAAATCCAACCAACCAACGACACTTTTGGTAATAAGGGTGCTCTACCCAAACCATACAAATACATTTTAGATTCTCCCATCTCTCTCTCTCTCTCTCTCTCTCTCTCTCTCTCTCTCTCTCTCTCTCTCTCTCTCTCTCTCTCTCTCTCTCTCAGAAATATTAACATGTATAACAAGGAGGTAATCAAGAGATACATAGAGAAGACGAATATGATAGGCAAAATATAAGTAAGGGGTGTGTCAGTTTTTTTTTTTACTTAATTGCAAATTACGACTAATTAAAACCAATTAAAATGGATTTTTTTTCAAACATAACTTTTGTGAGATAATATATTTTAGGTTTTATCCTGCTTCGTTGGCCACGAGTTTAGTTAGTCGCGTATTTGTCACTCATCCCTCTTATGAGGGAGTAACACAAGGACATTTTTATGTAGGCCCACCCACAAGCCGAAGCTCATGGGTAGTCGGCATTCAATTACGTTTTTATGGGTCATCCTTTAGCCTTCAAGCAAGAGCGCTTGTCCATCGGAAATCCTTGGTAATCCTTTGGTTCTTCTTAGTATTGTAAGTTCATTCGTCATTGATTGCAAATGGACTATGAAAGTATCAGTGTTTAAGTAGTCAACCAGCCACGCATTATGGCTGTTGATTGGCCGGAGGAATAGACCACGTGACCTCGCCCAGTCTATAAATTTAGATGGTGTATTGCAGGGCACCTTATATTACAAAATATATGGAAGCGCGTGGTGTAATGGTTAAAGTCATGGGAAATGGACTCGTCGCCCCGAGTTCAAATCCTGGATGTGGTAATTGCATTTCACTTAGCGCTAATACCGTTGGGAAAGGTATGAATCCTACTCTCTCTCCAGCTATGGATAAATAGTAGGGCAGACTGGGCTCTTTAACCTTGGCTAGGCAAACGGTCTAGGAGAAGGAAAAACTCTGAATTCAAACTTGTTGAACTCCGCTTAAGAAATTGACCCTGTGTCACATGCTGCTCGTGCGGAGGGGATGGTAAATATGTATATATTACAAAATATTACAAACACATTCTTGCTCAAGGGAGGGGGTTCAGCCACTAGGCAATAAACGTAGCACTGTCCCTTTAAATCAAGGGAGCATGTGTTGCCTGGGAGGATAGCCACATGGGATCAACGCTGTTAACTTACATTAACAAATACCGGCTCGAAGAGTCCATGTTATTATCCCTATATCTTAGCGTGACTTTTTGGAAAAAAACTTTTTTTTAAATCTGGAGTACTGTAAAAGTCTCCGCGCGGGCCGCACCTGTACTAACTGAGGGCCGCATGCTACTCGTGGAGCGCTTGTTTGATATGCCGCCTACACAGTTTTTGACTTACTTGCAAATTACGACTAATTAGAACCAATTAAAATTGATTTTTTAAACATAAATCGATCCTAAAACTAAAGAATAATTTAGTATAACTTTCGTGCCAGTAAACTAAACAATAAAAAAAGATCCTTAGGAGACTAAGTTTGATTCGCTCAGCTTTAGTGTAATGATAATATATATATATATATATATATATATATATATATACATTTTTTGAATCTGGAGTACTGTAAAAACACCATATGGAGCGCAGTCTCCGTGCGGGTCGCACCTGTACTAACTGAGGGCTGCATGCGGCTCGTGGAGCGGTTATTTGACATGCCGCCTACACAGGTGAGAAATTTATTTCTTATGCTGCTATGGTGGCCACAAGTTTAGTTATTCGAGTACTTGAAAAATATCCACTATCTCCTTAGCGTGACTCCCTGCCTATCTTCTGACTGATCTATGGCGATCTATACGCAACCAGCTACCTATCTCTTTACCTACATAGATATCTGGCTTCTTACCTATCTGTTAGTAACGGTAGTTCTTTGTATCGTTGTTCGATAACCTGGTTGCCCTTCTCTCTCTCTCTCTCTCTCTCTCTCTCTTCTCTCTCTCTCTCTCTCTTCCCGCCGAAAATCCCTTCAGCCGAAATCCTGTCCAGATCGTTTCTACTGAACTTGCAGGATTTCTGCCAACTGGCGGCGATATCAATACAATTCAGCCGACAGTTAAGGCGTTTGTCATCAAACGGTCAGGTGGAGAGACTCGGGCCCAAAGGGTTTCGGTTAGAGATAATTCTATCGTTGGTCCCTGAAGGCCAGAATCTTTAATTACACAAAGAAGAAGAAGAAGAAGAAGAAGAAGAAGAAGAAGAAGAAGAAGAAGAAGAAGAAGAAGAAGAAGAAGAAGAATGAAAGAAGAAGAAGAATGAAGAAGAGAGAAGAAGAAGAAGAAGAAGAAGAAGAAGAAGAAGAAGAAGAAGAAGAGAAGAAATGAAAAAATGAAGAAGTAGGAACAGAAAAGGGTGAATGAAAGAAGAGAAGAATGAAAGAAGAAGAAGAAGAAGAAGAAGAAGAAGAAGAAGAAGAAGAAGAAGAAGAAGAAGAAGAAAGAAGAGAGAAGAGAAGAAGAAGAAGAAGAAGAAGAAGAAGAAGAAGAATGAAAGAAGAAGAAAGAAGAAGAAGAAGAAGAAGAAGAAGAAGAAGAAGAAG
>CM042169.1:15888059-15918059 GCA_023376005.1 Doryteuthis pealeii
TTGAATTCCAGATGCAGTTTAGTGTCATACCCACAGCACCCCTTTTTGGGTAGAGTGGATTACTCGTTCTGTTTGAGATAGAGTCAACGTATTCTAAAACAGTGCGTTCATTCTACGAGGTGAACGGGATAATATATATATATATATATATATATATATATATATATATATCATTAATACAACGAGGTGAAATATTAATTGGATTAAGCTGTTTGTGTTGTATACGCTTTTATTCCTCAACTTTGAATTACATTTTGTTGGATTTTACTCAATCTGTCATTGTTCCTGTGTTCCACATATCTCTACTACATCTATCTATCTATCTATCTATCTATCTATCTATATATATATATATATATATATATATATATATATATATTATACTAAAGTTGAGTTAATCAATTTTTGCTTTCTAAAGGCTTTTTTACTGTTAAGTATAATGATATGAAAATTATACTAATTTATTCCCTACTTTTAGGATTGAATTATGTTTGAAAAAAAACTGTTTTAATTGGTTCTAATTAGTCGTAATTTGCAATTATGTCAAAAACAGACCAATCTCTTACTCTATTCTGTGTCTATCTCTTTCTTCCCCTCTGTTTATCTTTTGACTTAATCACACATTTTTAGCTTAAACCACATCTAATGGTGACGTTTCAATTTTGGAGCTCTGGGGAGTGTGGAGTATCCTTAATCGCCATTACTTCTTGATCCATTCTGACTCTGAATGTTAGTACCTGTTAGTGTCCCATATATGTGTTAGATAGAAAAATTAGTTTTTAAAACAATTTTTGAATATCCATCAAACATTAATAGAAAAAACAAAAACGTCTTCGGCATAAAATAACCCAGTATGGGTTGACATGCCGTTAAATTCAACAAAACCAATCTAAAACCAAATTAATTTTTAGTTACTTAATATCGTTAAACATATTCAAAATATTGTAATTTGATAACCGTTTGATTCCGATGCTTGTTTAAGATTAAATACGGGGGAACGTTGCTGCTCCATTCAAAGAATTGTCCGTGGCTTGAACCAAGCAGAAGGGGGCTCCGTACCCACTCACAAATTGTGACTTTTCCTCCACACCCCACAGTCCTTCAATGACGGACCAACAAGCGTATTTAGTAACGGTATAAAGGTCAATTGTCCAAAATTCCATAGAAAAGTCGACAAATTTAAATGTTTCTAGCAGCAACAGTTCATTGACAGTGATGGTGTCGGGTTACCTTTGACCTTTGCTGACCAGTTTTTAATTGGCCAAGTCATTTAAGTTGTCAACCCATCGTCTCTGTATTAGCCTTAAGATTGGGGTTAAAGATCCGGTAAGTCTCACCACTTAAGAAACATTAAATCGTCTTTTATTTACTAATAATGAGAACGAATAATTTGATTCGAAACGATATGCCTCTCAGAGAGGAGGGGGGCGAGAGTGAGAGAGAGGGTGGTAAGGAGAGACAGAGAGTGAGAAGGAGAGATATGGAAAGAAAGAGAGAGAAAGCGAGAGAGAGAGACAGAAATAGAGAAAGAGAGAGAGAGAGAGCGAAAGAAAACGAGACGAAGAAGGAAAGAGAAAGAAAGGGAAAGAGAAAGAGAAAGTGAGTGGGAGAGAGAAAGAACGAGAGAAAGAAACAGAGGGAAGAAAGAGACAAAGATAAAGAGAGAGAGAGAGAGAGAGAGAGAGAGAGAGAGACAAAGAAAGAGGAAGAGTGAAAACGAGAAAGAGAGGAAGAGAAAGAGAGAGAGAGAAGGAGAAGGAGAGATATGGAAAGAGAGAGAGAGAGAGAAAGAAAGTGTGTGTGAGAGGGAGAGGGGGAGAGAAAGAAAGAGACAGACAGGGAAAGTAAAAGTTAGAGACAGAGAAAGAACGAGAGAAAGAAAGAGAGGGATAGAGATAGGGAGAGACAAATAGAGAGACAGAGTGAGAGAAAGAAACAGAGGGAAAGAAAGAGAGAAAGAGGTAGAGTGAAAGAAAGAGAAAAATTGAAAACGAGAAAGAGATGAAGAGAAAGAGAGAGAGATAGAGAGAGAAAGAGAAAGAGAGAGAGAAGGAAAGAGAAAGAGAGAGAAATAAAAAGTGAGTGAGAGAAAGAGATAAACATCGAGAGAAAGAAAGAGAGGGAAAGAAAGAGAGAGAAGCGAGAGAAAGAAAGAGAGGAGAAGAGAGAACGTTGTAAGAGAGAAACAAAGAGAAAGAGATAGAGAGAGAAAGAATGAGAAAGAGTGAGAGAAGAGAGAGAAAATGAAAGAGAGAGAGGAATATAGAAAGAGAGAGAGAGAGAGAAGAGAGAGAGAGAGAGAGAGAGAGAGAGAGAGAGAGAGAGAGAGAGACCGACTGGTGTTTGTGTCCCTTAGCAAGAAGGAAAACAATTGTATTTTTTCGACTCTCAGTCATGGCAAAATATGACACATGGTCAGCTTTTAGAGAGCGATATCCATAAACCAACCTCTTCCCAACGATATACCACATCATACGAAGTAACCTTTTATGGTTGAACTTTTTGAAATAAACTTGTTCTTTTATATAGGAGTAATACATCGTTTGAGTTACAGCTTATGATATTTTGGGGAGAATATGTGCTTAATTGAAGTCATACCTAATTTTGAAAATGAATTAGTAGATAATTAATGAATTAGGCGAGCGTATCTGTTCAAATGTAAAGCATAAACAAATCGAGAAAAAGTCAATCTCTGTATGTACATTTCGGCATATTATGCCTCATCATCAGAGTTATAGACAGGAAACTGCTCTGTGTGTGATTCGAACCCTAACTGCTAGGCTGAGAGGCGGGGATTCTAACCATTACACTAGCTGGTTTTTCCCAGATTTCTCGTTTGTTTTGAATTGAGATATACTACATTTCAGCTTATGATATATATGCTTAATAAAATTGATAATAACTAGATAGACAGACAGACAGATAGAAAAAGATTGACATTAAGATCTAAAGAGAATTAGATAGATAGATAGATAGATAGATAGATAGATCTAAAATGGATGAGATTATTATTTGCTCCTTTTGAGTTTTCACATCAGTATTAGCTGATGGTCTTTCACTGGAGTCTGAATAACAGCAAGTCTCCTCAGGTCTCCAGGACACTTCTGAGTATTCTGGCAGATTGCAGCAGTGCAGTGTTCTGAATGGTTTCGATCCTTCTCTGATTTCCAAACTTTTCAAACCCTTTTCTAATCCTTTTGGGACTGTTCCAAGTGCACCAACTACAATTGGTATCACTTTCACTTTCATATTCCATAACTTTTTCAGTTCTCTGGCAAGGTCCAGATATTTGTCTATTTTTTCATTTTCCTTTAGCTTTACACTGTGATGGCACTGCAAAATCTACCAGTTGACAAGTTCTTTCTTTTTTATTTCGCTTCATCAGTTTTTCACACCCGGTGTAGCCGGTGATTCGCTGGAAGCCAAGTGACAGTCTTCTCAGATCTCCAGGACACTTCTGAGTATTCTAGCCGATCTTAACAATGCCGTAGTTCGGAGTGATCTCGATTCTTTCTCAAATCTCTAAATCACCCCGGCAGAAATAATTAAAAAACGAAAGAGACTAATATAGAAAGATAAAAAAAGAAAAAAAGAAAGAAAGAAACAATCAAACTGGGAGAAATAGAGAGACACAAAGAAAAGATTATGATATATGGATAGAAAGGAAGAAACAAACAATATATATATATATATATATATATATATATATATATATATATATATATATATATGAGGAAGAATGAATAAAGAAAGAAAGTACAGAATGGATAATAAAAGATGAATTTAATCAATATCACTTACACATGTGTTTCGGTCAGTTTATCTATGTGTACACGATTCAAACTATTATTATTATTATTAAATAAACAAATGAAATGAAATAATAATAATAGAAAATGTAAAAATATTCTGTACACAGAGAAAATTCGACCTTCATCAGAGTGAAATTCATTCTGATGAAGGTCGAATTTTCTCTGTGTTATTATTTCATTTCATTTTTTTATCTAATAATATTAATAGTTTGAATTGTGTACACGTAGATAAACTGACCGAAACACATGTGTAAGTGATATTGATTAAATTCATCTTTTATTATCCATTCTGTACTTTCTTTTCTTATTCATTCTTCTTCATATCGTCGAATTCAATTCCAATTCCATTTTTTACACACACACACACACACACACACACACACACACACACACACACATATTATATATATATATATATATATATATATATATATATATATACAAGGGGGAGTCAAAAAGTAATGCCATTTTCTTTATTTCATGTGAGGTTTTTGATAAAACTAAACATTGAGACCCAAACGAGGTTCAGAACAAGAATCCGATGACTAAGATCCAACTTGACAATCGACAATGTCCTCCTTCTTCATGACAATACAAGCATCAGGACAAGGGAGAAAATCACCTCATTCGGGTGGACAACTTTACCGCATCCTCCTTACTCACCAGATTTAGCGTCTTTCGTCTGTCATCTCTTCGGACCCCATGAAAGAGTGTCTGAGAGAAAAACAGTGATGAGGAAGTAAAATCTGTAGTGAAGAAGTGGCCAAAGAACAGTCAACAGAATTTTACCAGGCAGGGATACATGTTCTCATTCGAAGGTGGAACATTGCTATTGAGAGAAGCTATGTAGAGAAGTAGGGGTGTGATCCACAGAGGATCAGCTTCATTTTGATGTATGATACATGTACCTGTGTTGTTAATTATACCTGTCCTAAACAAAATGGCATTACTTTTTGATTCACCGTCTTTTACAGGGCAGGGATACATGCTCTCATTCAAAGGAGGAACATTGCTATTGAGAGAAAGGGTGACTATGGGAAAAAGTAGGGATATGATCCACTAGAACCAGCTTCATTTTAATATATGATACATGTTCCTGTGTTGGTAATTATACCAGTCTTAAACAAAATGGCATTACTTTTTGACACAACCTATGTGGAGAAGTAGGGATATGATCCACTAGGACCAGCTTCATTTTAATATATGATACATGTTCCTGTGTTGGTAATTATACCAGTCTTAAACAAAATGGCATTACTTTTTGACACACCTATGTGGAGAAGTAGGGATATGATCCACTAGAACCAGCTTCATTTTAATATATGATACATGTTCCTGTGTTGGTAATTATACCTGTCTTAAACAAAATGGCATTACTTTTTGACACACCTATGTGGAGAAGTAGGGATATGATCCACTAGGACCAGCTTCATTTTAATATATGATACATGTTCCTGTGTTGGTAATTATACCTGTCCTAAACAAAATGGCATTACTTTTTGACATACCTATGTGGAGAAGTAGGGATGTGATCCAATGAGGACCAGCTTCATTTTAATATATGATACATGTTACTGTGTTGGTAATTATACCTGTCCTAAACAAAATGGTATTACTTTTTGACTCACCCTCGTAGACAGAACATAGATTTCCAATAATAGATACATTCAAAAGAAATAGTCAACAGAATGTTGAAAAACACTTCATAAACTTGAGTAAATTACGAGTGTATTCCCAAAGGTAAAGTCTCCAAAATATTTAGAAATCACAGAAACGTTTATAGTTTATTATCAATCACTAGCAACAGAAAACACCCCCCGGGCGAAGTAAAAATTAATTTTTGAAAGACAATGCCTGAGAGGGTGGGAGTTAAAAATTCAATGTCAGAGGGTTTGTATCATAAGTAAGCAAAATCCTCATATTTATTAAAGGAGTAAAAAAAATAAAACAATTTGAAATGAAAACTGAGTCCCGTCCCACTTAAACAAAATGTTGCATGCAAGTAATAATCAAACAATTATTTTGAATATTTTCCACATCAATTTTAGCCACAATCGTAGGTATTTATTTATTTGTAAACTTTTTAATTAACTTCTAGTAACTGTAAAAAGAAAAAAAAGGACGAGAAAATTGCTTACTCAAATTTTGGGTGTATATAGCATAAGAATATTGTGACATAGGCTGTGACGTAGAGCTATGACGTAGTTTTTGTTACAGACAGAAATACAGACAACCTCCATTATTAATAGAAGAGATGTTTACATCATTCTAAAATTTGAACATATATCTAATTTTCTACATAGTCGCCATTTTGGTCGATATATTTTTCTAGGCCCTGTGGCAGTTTTTGTATGCCCATGTCATACCAGCTCGCCGCCATATCGTTGAGGAAGCGTTGAACCTCGTCATAGTTGGTGTAATTGAATAATCCACACACTCTTTCACCCATGTTGTCTGACTATATATGTAGTGAGCACGGCATTATGCTGGCCTGGCTTCGAGGATTAGTAGCGTACCTCACTATTCCTTGGTCTGTCTTATTGTATCTCTCTGAAATAAAATCCTCTATCTTAAGTCTACGGACGTGTTAACTGGTTCTTCCACCCGACTACAGCATTGTCTGATTGTATTCCCTTTTGGGACACATCAGTTGGAAACCCCCAACACTACTTGCGCACGTTTTTGACATCCATACATGACTCACCATACGCTTCTGTTAATTGGCGATGAACTTCAATCGGTTTAATGACTTTTACGTTAAAAAACCGAATAACTACACGAACTTCACTCTAGGCGTTAGCGTCAATCGGGAATTACTTTAGAAAGGAGTGCCAAATCAAGACTGGATATGACGTGCAGGAGCAACTGTGGGCGCATATATATATATATATTATATATATATATATATATATATATATATATATATATATATATATGTGATAAGTAAATACACATTAGCGATGTGTTTATGATATGTTTTTTTTTAGCCGACAATTTTTGAATCTAAGAGAGTCCGTTTGGTGTAAGGGTTACGGTCCTCGCCTGTCAGCTTGACAGTCGGGTTTTGAATCACGCACAAAGTGGTCTTTCTATCTATAGCTCTGCTGATGAGGCCTAATAGGCCGAAATGTACATACAGAGATTGATTTTTCTCGATTTGTTTAGCCTTACATTTAAATAGGTATGCCCGCCTAATTAATTAATTAATTAATTATTAATTAATTAACTTTCAAAAATTAGGTACGACTTTAATTGAGCACATATTCTCCCAAATATATATACATATATATATATATATATATATTATATAATATATATATTATAATATAATATAATTATGTATGTTATGTTCTTGTGAAGGTTGTTTGTTTGGTCTTTTTTAAGCATTGGAAAAAAGAACAAAAACAAGAAAAACAGAACAAAAATCAGATTTTTTATATATTCAACCATTGCTCTGTTCCTGGTTTAATCTATTCCGATATTTCAGTTGAACACTCACCCTTTTTCAAGGTCTGGAGAAAAAAAAGATAAAATGTTGTATATGTGGGCAATATATATATATATATATATATATATATATATATATATATATATATAAAAGTCGGTCCACGTCTAGACATAGCAACTAACTCCGACCAGGAGCGAAACACGACTGACTTTGCGTCTACCCGATCCATTAACTTCTAGGCCATCGCCAGCTGCTATTAAGTGGCAGTATTTTAACAGTTTTAAATGTATATATCTTTGTTTCTACTTTACGATCAGCAGAGTGATAATATCTGTAAATCAGATGATCATTGCGTTATGCTGGCGGTGAAAGTTAATTAAAATCGCTCCTAAAGATGTATATATTTTTGATTCTTTCAAGTTTTCTGGATAACCAAATATTAAAAAGTTGGGCAAAAAACTTGAAAGATTCACAAATAAAATTGTTAAACAGAAGATGTGTCTTTTGTTTAATTCAACACACACACACACACACACACAACATACATATATTATATATATATATATATATATATATATGTATATATATTATATTTATATATATGTATATATATTATATATATATTATATTATATGCATAGACACATGCACACACACACACACACACACACTCATATATATATTATATATATATTATATATTATATATATAGTTGCAAATTCTATCTGTGTTTTACAGGCATGTGTAGCGAAATGTTAGTCAGCGTTTACCACAAACACAACTAGACGATAGTTCGATTGTCATTTTTACCCCCCAAACTTTTTGTCCTGTTTAGAAAAAGGAAAAACAAAAAACAAAAAAGAAAGAAAGAAAGAAACCAAAAAAAAAAAGAAACCAAAATTTCCGGCTCGGCCTCGTTCTGCGAATAAGGCAGATGACGTCACTCAAAGACCGGTCGAAAGAATTTTTGCTCTGGTTCCTTGGCGACGTAGTCGAGTGGAACACTCTTTGGATTAATCGCATCGGTGAACGTTCAGCAGCACTGATGCTATGAAGACGTCTGGGATGCAACAAAAGAAAAACGCATGGGGTAGGAGGGTAGGGGTTGTCGAGGGGTGGTCGGGTGGCCATTGCGAAAGACCGCCAAAATAAAGCGAGAGGGGTTGGGGCAAAGAAGCGGGAAAAAGAAAAGGAAAAAAAAGAAGAAAAAACGAGTAAAATTCCAAATATGAGGAAATTGAGTAATATGAAAAATAAAAATGGTTCGGTCTGTATCAATCAGGAAGGAGAAAGAATACACTGTCCAAAAATAAAATAAAAAATAGATAAATAAAATAAAAAAAGGAATGAAAAAGATGGAAAGAAAAATAATAGAAATATATGAGTCCGATCAAACACTGTTTTCAGTCTATTGAAACGAACAGAATTTTTGGAATGTTTAAAATGCAGTCATCCTATTCTTTTCTCTCCTTATACGTCGATATCAATATCTTCTTAATTCATATATATATTATATATATATATATATATATATATATATATATATGCGTGCGTGCGTGCGTGCGTGCGTATATGTGAGTATGCGTGTGTGTGCAGTCATCCTATTCTGTTCTTTCCTTAGACCTCTATATCGATATCTTGCCCTTCCTCCACACCCAAACATATATATGTATATATATATATATATATATATATATATTGATATCTTCCTTTTCACATACAGACACAGATAGACACACAGACAGACATATATATATATATATATATATATATATATATATATAAGGGGCACAATCAATAAAGCCTATTACAAAAGGTTTTTACGCTCCTAACTTCCAGACGATCCCACAACCCACACAAAAAATTGGCGGGTCTGGCGTACAAATTCCAGAGGACTTACATCGAATGACACTTTAAACAAAAAGCAAAACAAAAAAACAAATAAATTGATAAATTAATTAACAAGTAAAAATTAATAAAAACAAAACAAAACAAACAAAACAAGTTTCGAAATTAATTGAAGCAAAGGATCGGAATGTTGAACACTTGCTCGAGTTATTTTCTCTTCTTATGATTAATGATTATGTGTATGGGAGGGCTGAATATCAATTTTTTTAAAAATTGATATAACTGTTATCTTTTTTTGAATAAATGTTTAATTCCTATTAGTGTTTTTATTGACTATCCTACTACTTCTACCCAACCTTATATACTACACCAATCGCTTCGGCATTTTCCTCCGTTTGTGCCGGGAACCAATGTCTATAAGATGATATATATATATATATATAATATATATATATATATAGATAGATAGATAGAGAGAGAGAGAGAGAGAGAGAGAGAGAGAGAGAGAGAAGAGAAAGAGAGAGGGAGAGAGAGAGAGAGAGGGGGTGTTGAATGATATAAAATATTTTGGTGATTGTTTTCGTAATTGTTCCGATCGTATTCTTCAAATAGTTCTCATCATATAGGTGTTAAAAAGTTCTGACTGAAGACCAACCACAACTTTATTAATACTGTTGCGATTTTCTGCCACTGTTGGGATGGACTTTTGTCCAAAAGAGTTATCCTCCCTTGTGGTCATGGTTTCGCCACTAGGTGACACTACTAGCTCTGTATTTAAACTCAGTCCGCGAGACCGTCTGTCTGTCTATCTGTCTCTAGATCCTCAATTCTATGTACGTCTTTGCTGGACGGCCTACCCTGGCGTGCCCATGAGATGCCTTCCACAGATGAACATCACTTATGAGTTCATCTTTGCTTCTCCAGTAGTGCCCATCGTGTTTTGTTTACCGCACACGGATAGTTTGTGTCATAAATATATCCATCCAGGTTTTTTTTCTGAATATTTTTTATCAAATCCATTTGTCGCATAGCACTTATTATTTCAGCTATCTTCTTAATTCTGTCACCCGTATCATATCTCCACTTCTTTTTGGTCGTGTCGTTGTGTCTCTCTGTCGTTAGTCGTCCTCCATAGTCATCCACATTCGTTCGTTGTTGTTGCGACCCTCAACTGATTTAAGTCCTTCTATGTTGGAATGAAATAGAACTTACATACATTTTTATATGTACACGCTTTATTTATTTATCCATTCACGATTAAACGGGGAGTCGGTGATCAGAACATAGAACGAATTATCAAGAAAGAAAAAAGAAGAATGTGACCTGATTCAGTGTTTGAAATTAGAAAAAGAAGAAAAAAACGGAAATGTAAATAGTCGGGTGGTTTAGGTTGGAGAATCGAAACAGATGGTGGCGATCATAAGGTCACACAATGTGATCGGAATGTCCGTATTGACAGTAAAATCTCAAGTGGGTCAGAAGACCCCTGGGGCGAATCAGCGGTAGTTATCCTCTGATGTGTGAGACCATTAGGCACCAGGACAAGTCGGTTGACCACGACTTGGCTTGGATCTAAAGGAAGAAAAATTTGGTTTCTTATTCCATTTAAGAAAAAGATAAACTCTTTGTTGAAAATTTTATAGATGACCGGAAGAAATGAATTAAAACCAAATGTATTTAAGACCCCACATTTTGTTGGAAAACACTTGAGAACACCGGAAGAACTGAGCCTCTGTCGATTTGGCGGAAGTGAATTCTATTGGTAGTTAGAACTGAGGAAGGGCGGTACCCTTTCCAGGGTGGGAGGTACAGAGAAAATTTCTAATATCTCCACGTCAACCGGAAATCAGAATGTCCGGTTGAGATATTATTTAACTGAGACGTTTCTGGACGATAAAGCAGACGAAGCCGAGTGTGCTTGCAGATTAGCTGACTGAGCTAAAAGCGAAGCTTAACGCAAATACCGAGAGCCGACAGAAACTGACTTCAGCTAAGACTATTAAAAAACTTAGTCAACTTTACGAACGGTATTGAACAATATCTTTGCAGAGCCCTGATTGTTTTCCGACCAGAAGTATTAATTAGAGGTCCATCGCTCCCACAGCCTTGAGAAATAATTGTTTGTATTCTCTTATTTGAATATAAATGTTGTTGAGTTTTTAAAAAAGAAAAAGAGTCGTTGTTTTCTATGTGACCACTAGGCCGGCGTTAACCTTGGAAATCAGTTTCTATATCAGACTTCTAGCCGTTTGAGATCTGAATATAACGTGGGCATTCGGCTAGACTTTCAGCAAATATAAAGACCCCGCAATCCATGGTTGATGCAGAAAATCCGATCTTAACGGCCAATTTCGGAAATTCCGTGAGCCCGAGTGTGCTTGCAGATTAGCAACCGACGGGTTATAGAAAAGAACGAAGAAAGAAAGAAAGTAACAAAGAAATCAAAAGAAAGAAAGAAAAAAAGGGGAAGACAGGAACCAATTAGAAAAGATGGAAAGAAAGAAAAAAAAAGGAAGGAAGAAAAGTAAGAAGTTAAGAAAGAGGTAGAAAGACAGAAACAAACAAACGAAGATGAAGAAAGGAATGAATAAGGAAAGAAAAGAAGGAATAAAGAAAAACAGACGGACAGAAATAAGGCAGAAAAGAAAGAAGGGAAATAAGAAGGAGCAAGAAAATAAAAGAAAGAAAGAAAGAAAGAAAGAAAGAAAGAAAGAAAGAAAGAAAGAGAGAATGAAATGGAGAAATTAAGAAAGAAAGAAAGAAAGAGGAAGAAGGAATTGAAGAAAGAGAGAAAAGAATAAAAAACGAAGAAAGAAAGAAAGAAAGAAGAAAGGGAGAAGGAAAAGAAAAAAACAAAGGAATGAAGGAAAAAGAAAGAATGAAAAAGGAATAATGGAACGAAGAAAAGAAAGAGAGGGGCAGGAATACAGAAGTAAAGAAAGAGAGAAGGACGGAAGACAGAAGAAAAGAAATAGAGAAAAGAAGGAAGTAAGAAAGAAATAAAAAAAGAAATAAAAGAACGAAGAAAAGAAAGGGAGAAGATGGAAGATAAAAGAAAAGAAAGAGAGAAATGAATGAAAAAGAAGGAAGAAAAGAAAGATAGAAGGAAACAAAGGAAGAAAAAAAGGAAGAAAAGAAATAACTTGATAATAGGGGCGCGTAGAAACCCCATAATTTTTTCAACCTCAAAATTAAGATTAATCAAAAGAATTTAATTTCTCAAACGCAAAAATCCCTAATTTTAACATAATCCATCAAATTCAAGTTGAGGCTGAGATTTATCCAAAGTAATTATATTAATGATAGTCTGAAAGTGACGGGTTTGGAGAATGGACTGCATGGGTATGTGGTGAGGGGGTTAACTGAACATACCACCCCTCTGATTCTGCATTGGTCATGGTGAATTTTTCAATATCTGTAAATAGCTATTTTTAACACAACAGAAATGAACAATGAATGAAAATGTTCCCATGCCTTAAAATTCAGCACTTATATTCCAGTGAGTTTTTCATTGTTCGTGGCACCTATTAAACTCATGTTTTGTGTATGACGTTAAAGTGCATCTAGTGTTAACGTTCCAATTCTGGAACTCTGGAGAGTGTGGAGTACACCTGTATCCCCATTACTCCCAGGTCCACTCAGAGCCGGAATGGTTGTACCTGTTAGGGTCCCATTTACGGGTTAAATACATTTTTGAAAATGTGTTTAAAAACAGTCATTACCAAACAAAAATGAATGATGATCTTTAGCATAGAATAACATAACAAATGCTCTTCTGGCATATTTCTTTTTAATCTCCTACACGACTCTCATATATATATATATATATATATATATATATATATATATATATATATATATATATATATATAGTGAGATTTTGAAAATCATAAATAGAATAATCCCTTACAATGTTCTTTAACATTGGTAAGGCAACCAGTCTTGGAGAAAGAAAACTCTGAATTCCAACTAACTTTACCCCGCTTAAAAATTGACCTTGTGCCACATCCTATCCGTAGCGAGGGGTGGGTTATATACTCCCTATAGGACCCACAGTTGTATCATTGCTCCTGGCTAAACTTGTTAAATTTCTTTAAATACAGTGTATACATATTTACCAACCCCTCTGCACGAGAAGGATGTGACACACGTTATCATCATGCAACCCCTTCTGGTTAAAAATGAGACCGACCAAAGGTTGTTTGTGTTTCTCTAATCCACCTATGAAAGGCATGAATCTATGTCCTCCCCGCATCTATGGGTTGATAGTAGGGAAAGCTATGTTCTTTAACATTGGTAAGGCAAACAAGTTGGTAAGTTATGGGTAAAGAAAACTTTGAATTCAAACCAGCTTTACTCCACTTAAAAATTCATCTTGTGCCACACCCTCTCCGTAGCGGAGGATTTGGTTTTGGTCTGGTTTGGTTTATTTTATTTTACGGAATATTAACCTCGGTGGGTCATTTAATGCCGACAAAGTTTTGAAATAAAGTCATTCTCAATGGATACGCAATTTTTTTTATAAATACATTTTTCTATTTAACTCATAGATGTGACCCTAACAGGTACGACCACTCCGGGTCAGAGTGGACCTGGAAGCAATGGTGATGAGGGGGTGCTCCACATTCCCTAAACCTCCAAAACTGGAACCTCACCATCAGATAGAGTTTAACGTCATTCCTAGGACATCAAGACGCTTCGCAACCACCTTCTAGCATCTATATGAAAAAAAAGTGTTGAGGTGTCCCATAAGGGCAATAGGGTTGGGGCAATCATATAGGTGCTAGGGCTTGAGCAGGCCAGTCGATTGATCGAAGGGGGCCTCTCCGACCGCTCGCCTAGCCTAAGTAGAGGATTTGGGCAGATACTTATTAAATTTGGTATATCGCCAAGTCCTGCTAGTTAATAATAAATTCGCCGGGCGCCAAACAATTTTATATTCAAGGCTGATTTGACCAAAAGAAAAATAAAGCCATGAACAAAATGCGAAAACGAGAGATAAAATTCCTGGCGGAGATTTTTTTGTGTCTTGTAGATCAAAACATTTACAGAACGGGACTGAACAATTTCTTGATAAGTGAAATGGGGAACTGTAATTGTATCCTGTTGAAAAAGGTCAAATGAGATATGATATGTCGTTGGCGTCACACGTCTAGCTTAGTACAATAATACTTGGAGATACGATGGGAACAAGACCATATATATATATATATAATATATATATATATATATATATATATATACACATATATATATGTGTGTGTGTGTGTGTGTGTGTGTGTGTGTGTGTGTGTTGTTTTTTTGAAGTCCACGTATGTTTCTTTGTTGGTATATCTGGTGAGTCTAATTCTAAATGTATAAATTATATATATATATATATATATATATATATATGTGTGTGTGTGTGTGTGTGTGTGTGTGTCTATAACTTTGCTGATGAGACCTAATAGGTCGAAATGTACATTCTGGGATTGACATTTTCTCGATTTGTTTAGCCTTACATTTGAACATATATGCCCGCCTAAATTCATTAATTATTAGCTAATTAATTTTCAAAATTAGGTATGACTTCAATTAAGCATATATCCTCCAAAAATTGTCGGCTAAAAGCCATATCAAATAAACACATTGTTTGTTTACTTACTCTCTCTCATATATATATATATATAATATATATATATATATATATATATATATAATTTTTTGTATCTTGTGTGAAGCATGTGTAAAGTGTGAAATAGATAACGAGGTTTCTCATTTATTTTTTTACTTTACCCATGCTTCACACTGAATCCCTAATATATATATATATATATATATATATATATATATATATATATAATTATAGAATTATATATATATATATATATATATATATATATATATATATATATTCAATTGCCGGTTTAACTTGGCCGTTACAGTTACCTTAGTAAATTATCCTAAATTGCTCACTATATAAAAAACTTTAGAATGAAAAAAAAACAAAACAAAACATTAAAACATATTACAGCATGTATATATATAATATATATATATATATATATATATATATATATATATATATATATATATATATATATATATATATATATATATACTAGATTTGCTTTGTATCCGACGAGGAATTCTCCTTAGATAATTATTTTCTATCCTGCTATTTCCAGCCCTTGAAATGAGCCCCTTAGCACATGGGAGCGGGCAGATGCCCCTCTCCTAACTATTCAAATCTGTTCACATACGCCCATCACCCCCCATCAACCCCACCCCACCCCAAATCGCTTAAATAACACGCTGACCTTGCCATTTCTCTATATTTAAGATAACTAAATCATACTTAACGGCACCTCTGTCCGTATCTCGCAGACAATTTGACGTCGAAGGACAGAAGTCACCGGTTTTGGCGACTTTTGGGGGTTATCAAAGACGCATTAAGCCCGGGTCGCTTCCTAAAAGCTCATCTAACAAGTTGGAAAAAAAACAAAACATTTATCATCATCATCATCATTATCATCATCATCATTCATGCTGAGAGTACGGATTCCCATGACTCTCTCTCTCTCTCTCTCTCTCTCTCTCTCTCTCTCTCTCTCTCTCTCATCTAACAATCTCATCATCATCATTATCATCATCAGTCATGCTGACAGTACTCATGACTCTCTCTCTCTCTCTCTCTCTCGACTCAAACTCTCTCTCTCTCTCTCTCTCTCTCTATCTCTCTCTCTCTCTTGACAAGTCCTCCTCACGACATCCAGTGTCCGCAGAGTAATCAATCCCATTGTGAAGATATATAAATCCATCATCATTGTCCTCATGTTACACACACGTGTATGGTTGTCCCAACCCTGTTGCTCTAGGGCAAGCACTAACCCTTTTTATCCTACATGTGCTACAAGGCGGTGACTGATGGGCTGATTGTCCTAGCTTTGACATTAAACTCTGAAGATCTGGGGAATGTAGAGTACCCATTCATCACTATCACTCCCAGGTACACTCTAACCCGGAGTGGTTCTACCTGTTAGGGTCCCATCTATGGATTAAATAGAAAAAGATGGGTGCCGCTATAGTATGCGACCTACCTTTTTGATTCTGTTATAGTATGTGGCTTACCCGGTTTGAATGTGTCCTACCTCGGTAAGATTATATTTATAGATATAAGTAATATAGGCAATTTATTGAAACTAATTATTTTTCAAACATATTCAATTTCAAGAAACTCAATTCAGTCATAAGCTGTATATAGTAATTATGAATAATTAAACAAGAATTTATCCATAATTTACATGAATCATAGATCTAATTTGTAAAATATCCTAAAATTCTGAAAGGTTAGGGTTAGGGGTTAGGGGTTAGGTTTAGCATTTATTATTATAACCTTATAATATGCTTTTTATGGTAGGCCACATACTATAAGAGAGACATGATTTCGTAGGCCACATTCAAAAGGTAGGCCACATCCTATAATGGTACCAAAAATGAGTTTTAAAAAATGTGTTTAAAATTGAGTATAAGAAATTGTGTACCCATCAAGAATGAATAGAACATAATGTCTTCAGCATTAAATAGCCCAACAAGGGTTGACATGCCGTAAAAACCCAACCAACCAACAAACGATGTGATTGGCCTGAAACACCTCAGTATCGTCCGTTGTTCGCTTTTGTCCCTTTCTTCTACTAACACGTCGACCAGAGTTCAAATCCTGGACAAAGTCACAGTTCACATAGCGCTAATACCCTTGGGAAAGGTATGAATCCAACTATTCTCCCTCCAGCTATGTGTAAATAGTAGCGCACACTGCGCTCTTTAACCTTGGTTAGGCAACCAGTCTAAGAGAAGGAAAACTGGAAAGAGAATTTAAACCTGGTCACAACTAGAATAGGCTCAGTCCTACTTAGTGATCTATTTAAATTTAAATGATAATAATAAGTTTAACACTGAATATATATTGCTTATTGTGTTATTCTAATTCAAAATTAAATGTTATCTCGGTTCCCAATTATATAAAAGAATATATAATAATATAATACTAGCAACGGCTACCCTGCGTCGCCTGGGTAGGGGATTATTTTAAGTTAGTCCCGCAGATCCATTATTACTGAATCGTAATTTGAATCCCCGTGGGATGCCCCATTTAAACCCCTATGTAAAAAAAGACCTTGAATTGATCTAGCTACTCTAAAAAGAAATGTTTATGTCTACCCTCTAAAATATTAAATGAAAAAAAAATCCAAGCTGTTAAAATTTATTTAAATTTTATTTTTAATTATCTTCACGAATATAAATCAAATCTCTATTATTTTTTATCAAAAACCAAGACCTGGTGATATTTAATGTGTATGTATATTTACTTTGTCGTTAATTGTTTTATTTCGAAGTTTCCTCCAGACATACAGATTCACACAACTGCCCTTATATATATATATATATATATATATATATATATATATATATATATATATAATCCAAAAGTCCAGAGAAGAAATCTTCCTTACGACACAATAGTTTTATTTAAAAACCTGTCGCAGTTTGAGAGCTCAATGTGTGCTCTTAATTTTAGAGTCACAGAGCAAATTTATAAGTAAAGAAATAAAAAAGACTTAGAGATTTTGCGTTATAGTCTATTTCTAAGATCCCTGAAATAGACTATAACGCAAAATCTCTAAGTCTTTTGTTATTTCTTTACTTATATATATATATATATATATAATATATTATTATAATGGAGATTTTGTGTTTTTCTGTCTGTAACCGCAACTATATTACTATACAAGTCACAATTCCCTTTGTTATTTACACCACATTCTCCATGATTTTTTATTTTATTTAAACCTCAATTATTAGTAAAACTGTTTTACATCATTAAGACTGTTAACAATATCTACATACTAATAACATGCAATTGTATTTATATATACAACAAAATAGCGGTTCACAGTGTGAATGGGAAGGCTAATTTGCATATTGATCTTAAAAATTTGATTTTAATAAATATATGCTTAGTATTATTGATTTATAATTGTTTGGTTTTATCTTATTGAATATGAGCAACAATCTCGGGGATAAATATTAAAAGAAATCCATTAACAAGAAGAAATAACTGTAATATTATTCTTTACTTCATATTTTAACTAAATAGTTAAATTAGGAAAATTTACCAATGAAAAACGGGAGTAATGGAAGATGATGGAAGAGTTCGTTTCAAAGTTGTTCTATTTTTCAATCATACCCCCTCTGTTGCAAATCTTTCTATCTGCATTCTTATTTAGTTTCATTAGCCTTTCTAATTTAATATGATATTTTATTATATTAAAACTTAAATACTTGCAGCCGGAGGGTGCATATATTTGCTAGTATATATAAAAGAATCCCCAGTTCTCAAAACGCACGCTATATTAAAAAGACAGTAATCCGAACACTTGTATTACTTCATAGTTGACATTATCACTTAATTCTAAGTAGCTTTAAAGCCGTTACATGTTGTACTCTGCAAAAATATGCTGGGTTAATTCAACTAAAGGACTTGAGGTTAGGAAAGCATTGGTAAGTCGAGATTTAATAACATAATAATATTCTGTTCTCACAACTGCGTGTTCAAATGATCTGCTTTAGTTTGGTTTATTTTTATTACTAGTTTTCACTCAATCTCATTATTGTTGCGTTTAGCCCAACATTCTGGGTCATTGCACAGTTCATTAAAAACTATTATTTTAACTAGTACAAAATAAAAAAACACCCTCCGGGCGATGTAAAAATAGATTTTTGAAACATATTGCCTGAGGGGTGGGTGTTAAAAATTCAATGTCAACTAGTTTGTACCCTAAGTAAGTAAAATCATCAAATTCATTAAAGGGTTAAAAAATAAAACAATTTGAAATGTAAACTTTAAATATGTATTAAAATAAAACAAATTATATATAGATATATAATACCAGTCATGTATTTATTAAAACTTGTTTTAAAAAACAATGAGGACTGTCTAATATTGCATGTTCAAATTTTGAGTGTATTTATTGAATAAATACACTCAAAATTTGAACATGCCAAAAATCGTAGAATAAATTTTATTCTATGTTATGATGATTTTGGGTAATGTGACGTAAGCAGTGACGTAATTTTTGTTACAGACAAAACCCGGAAGCGAATCTCCATTATTGATAGATACTCTCTTCATTGTTACTATTATTTTAATACTAGTTTCATGTCATCTTATTATTGTTACTTTTTATTACAATACACTAGGTCGATACACTCTGCATTAATGAATATTATGTGGAGCTGTGTAGTGTAAAGAGTCGTAGAAAATGGACTCGTCGACTCGAGTTCAAATCCTATACGAGGCTGTTTACATTTCACATAGCGCTAATACCATATATGCATCCTCCAGCTATGGGTAAATAGCAGGGCAGACAAAGTTCTTTAAATTTTGTTAAGCAGCCAGTCTAGGAAAAGGAAAACTCTGAATTAAAACCTGTTAAACTCCGCTTAAAATATTGACCTTGTGTCAATATCCTGCTAGTGCCGAGGGGTAGGTAAATATGTACAATTTTCATTATTACTATTATTTAGTTTGAATTACAAATTGTCGTCATTTTTATTAATGGGGAGCGACAAACGATATTAAAAAATCTTGTTATTTTTTTGCTTCAGCGATGCGTGCTGGGATATATAAGTTAATAGGTTCAAATCCGTGACGCTAGTATAATTATACTTTGTAGAACTCAAACAAACAGGGTTTGAAGAAATTTATTATTTTATTTGTTTGAAAACATATACGTACGAGACTCCATACAAAAAAATAGTGCACACGTCAAGATGCGATAATTGTGTCAACAAAGATTAAGAAATACGGGATTTTACCGGAATTTACTTTTAAATGCAAAAATGTATGAGAAATTTGTTTTTTTCTCTTTTATAACACATAAACTTGAAATTGTTCTTTATATTAAACGTAAAATAAAACATTAAAAAGTTAATTTTCAATTTTTTATTGACGTTTTAACATATTTTTTAACAATCTCCGTGCGTATTAGATAAGGACTGGCAAAAAATCAACTTCTACGAGTTTAAAAGCGAATTAAGATTAATTAAATCTATTATTTGAGGTCAAACTTTGTCTAAATCGATAATTAGTAACATAATGACCATCATTAAAAAAAGAAAAATATCATTACATATGCAGTTTATTTTAAATGATTTAAAACCATTTGTTTTGGTCAATTTCGACGCGACCCGCCATTCTATCTCTTTTTCAAGGGTTTTAAGCGCTTGTTTACAATTTTAATATAACATTCGCGATTGCAAAAAAATTTACCAAAAATCAGGTAATTATCCGATTTTAATGAAATTTTCAGTATTGATTTATCAATTAATGAATTTTATAATGTATCAGTTATTCTATTTCAAAGCCTTAATTTAGTATTTTTGCTTTGAAAAATTAATATATAAAATTCATTTAAAATAAAAATATTCGGATTTTAAGTTTAAAATGTTATATTTTTAGATTCTAAAAATAAATATCTATTCAATGCAAACCTTATTTTAGATACATAAAGTAAAGTTTTGAAGAAAAACTCGATTGAAAATGTACCCCTCCACTTTTTAAGCAGAAAAAGTATCGATGTATAATTTTTTCTTTTATAAGATAATAGCCAATTAAATAATTATCGAAATGAGTAAAAAGAATCTCCAAAAAATGAATTATTTATTATTTTTTTACATTTTATTTTTCGATTTTTGGTACTTATTTTCTCATAGAACAGCAACCGTAAAAAAAATTGTTGTACTATTCATAATTTCGGTCTTTTATCTTTTTATTTATACTGTAATTAGTACAATATAAGACCAACTTGAACAAAATGTTACGCCCCCAATATAAGGGGGGTCAAAATTAAGAGACCTGAAAAAAATTAGAAAGTTTTGAAATAAAATAAATAATGCATTATAAAGATCATTCTTTGATAAATAAACACTGAAAATTTCATTAAAATCCGATAATTCCCTGATTTTTGGTAAATTATTTTCTGTAGGGGGGGGGCTAATGTCATTTGGTCAAAAACGCATTTTAGGCTCATTTTGCCAGTCCCTAGTATTAGAAGAGCGTGTTTTGCACATAGCTACTATTATCTTAATACAAGTTTTACTCCATTTCAATATTGCTGCTTTTTTGTTCTAAATCTGGGTCGATACTCACTTCATTGTTACAATTATTTTAATACTAGTTTCATACCATCTTATTATTGTTGCTTTTTATTACAATAAACTTGGTCGATAGATTCTTTATTATTACTATTATTTTATTACTAGTTACACTTATTATTGTTGCATTTTATTAATTATATAATCATTCTATATTCGCCCAGTCCTCATAGAATTTCACTGTCTGTATTGTGTTTGTCTATCTGTTTATGTGTGAGTTTGAGTGTGTACGCACGCATGTGTCTGTCTGTTTGTGTGTGTATGTGCGTGTGTGTGTGTGTGTATGTGTGTATGTGTGTGTGTGTGTGTGTGTGTGTGTGTGTGTGTGTGTGTGTGTGTGTGTGATCTTTTCGTCTGTTCGTGAAAGTGTATTGTGTTTCTCCTGGGGTTCACTTTTATATGCGTGTGTGTACATCTGGGCCGTGCGTGCTGTCCCTGTGGATTGTGCTGGGGGGGAGGGACGTGGGGGGGGGGCTGGATGGGCATAAGTTATCCGCCAAAGCAGAGTAACGGAAACGTGATCCAGCTGAACTGTAACACGCTGTGAGCCTACATTCTTCTTCTTTTTCTAACACCCCCCCTCCGCACCACCTATCCTTCTTCCGATGCCAAGGTTACACACGCTAACAGCAACCGCGCCCAGACTAGCCGTCTGCGCATCCAACCACGCATCTGAATTCGACACACCCTCACTTTTCACTTCCTCTTCCTCTTCACTAGCTTTTAGTTTTAGTCTTCTCGCAGTTTTCAAGTTTTGGGATCATTAAAATCTTGAACTGAATAATAATAATAATAATAATAATAATAATAATAATAATAATAATAATAATTGGAAATTAGAGGAAGAACAGAGACCATCCAGACAACAGCATTGTTAAAATCAGCTAGAATACTCAGAAGAGTCCGGAGGAGACTTTCGGTTTCTCAGGCTGCAATGAAAGACCACAAGGAGTGATACAATAAAATTCACAAGGAATGATATAATAATAATAATAATAATAATAATAATAATAATATAATAATAATAATAATAATAATAATAATAATCGGCAAGAAGAAGAGAACCTGTCATCTCGTTGATTTTGCCGTCCCGGCCAATCACTAAGTGAAAATGAAAGAAAGCGAAAAGATAGACAAATACTTGGACCTTGCCAGAGAACTGAGGACACTTCGAAACGTGAAGGTGAAGGTCGTACCAAATGTAATTGGTGTCCTTGGAATGATCCCCCAAAGCTCTGGAAAAGAATGTGCGAACTGGAAAGCAGAGGAAGAATCGAGACCATCCAAACTACAGCACTGTTGGGATCGGCTAGAATAATCAGAAGAGACCTGAGGAGACTTACTGTCACTTAGCCTCCAATGAACCAGCGGCTACAGCAGGTATGAAAGCCAAATGATAATAATAATAATGACACAATGCTATATACTCAAACCAGAATCCGTTCTTGAGAATAAAACGCATAAGTTTCTATGGCAATTTCAGATTGAGATCGATTCATTTCAGCCAGAAAACAAGACCGAGTATTAACAAGAAGAATAGAACTTGCCAACTGGGAGATTTTGCTATCCCAGCTGATCACAAGGTAAAGGTAAAAGAAAAGATAGAAAAATACTTTCAAAGAAAACTGTGAAATATGAGAGTGAAAGTGATAGCAATTGTAACTGGTGCTCTTGGAACGGACCTTAAGAATCTAGAAAACAAAATGGAGTAATTTGAGATCAGAGGAATGATCGAGACCATGCAGACAACTGCATTGTTAAGATCGGCTAGAATACTCATAAGAGTCCTGGAGACCTGAGGAGAATTGTTACTCATATATATATTTACCAACCTCTCCGCACGAGCAGGATGCGACACAAGGTCAATTTCTTAAGCGGAGTTTAACAGGTTTGAATTCAGAGTTTTCCTTCTCCTAGACTGATTACCTAGCCATGGTTAAAGAGTCCAGTCTGCCCTGTTATTTACCTATAGCTGGAGGGAGAATTGGATTCCTACCTTTCCAAGGGTATTAGCGCCATGTGAAATGCCAACAGCTTCGTCCAGGAATTGAACTCGCGTTGAACTTGTTACTCATATAAGGATTTTCTCAGTTGGTAGTCCAATATTGACTTTAGGTCACCCGACGACTTTACTTCTTTCTTTCTTTCAAACATTATTTTATCTATCTTCGTTCGCTTTCTCTCGCAAATCCTTTTTTTTGCGTCATTCAGCTCATCTCATCAATTCTTTCTTTCTTTCTTTTCTTTCTTTTTATCTTCATTCACTTTCTCTCTAACATTATTTCTTTCATATTTCTTTATATTCTCTTTCTATCTGTCTAATTTTGCTCCCACTTTTTCCAGCATTCTTAATTTCTTTATTTCTTTTCTCCTTTCATTCTCTCGAATATTCTTTTTTTTATTTGTTTCTCTCTTTTTATCTACAATCACCCACCGTTCAAACATTCCTTCTTTCTTTCTTTTCCGAGACGGGTTTCCCACCTTATAAAAAAAAAGGGTGTTGTTTTTTTTCTGGATATAAGGTGTGTGCCAGATGGCCACTTCTACTTATAGACTCGCCGATAACCATGTGACCAACCTATTGACCAACCACTGGCAGTATTCTGCTGCTGATATTGTTATTTATACTGGCTGTTCTGGTCATACCTAATCATAACTACTTGGATCTTCGTGGACGACGGAACATAGGATTATAACTCAGGCCTTATTCACATACCAAAGGATTCTAAAACTCAGGACTTACTTACTTATTTAAGTTCTTTACAACTGGCCAAGGATGGCGGCCAGATACTTAACAATACCAAAGTCAAGAACTCAGTCTTCCCTACTATTTACTCATAGCTGTGGGAAGAAAAATATATTTATATTCGCCTTATATCCAGACATAGACATAGACATGTTATTGTTTTTCTATCTTTTTTCCATGTGACACAAACTTTAGACTCGTTTATCTATAGATAATATCGTTTTTATATCAGAAATGTTTTGCTTAAATAATTGGTACAAGGTACTTTTTACAATATCACATTTTTCATTAAGCCTCATCCACTCCTTTTCGGCATACGTGTATGTGGCGGCAGGCTCCTGTAGAGGACTGTTCATGTCTGAGGTCATCCTGCCGCAACGCCATGAAACTAGGAGGTCCAGAAGAAAGCAGCGGCAACAATACACCGGCACATCAACATCTTCAGGGTTAGCCTTCACATGAGACATCTGTGGTCGAGAATGTTTTTCTAACATTGTGTTGTATACACTTTTCATTACTTACTTACTTCTATGCTTCTTCTAGGGTCTTGATATCTTAAGTTCTTCTAGGTCAGTCTCTTCTAACATCTCTTCTAGCGTCTGGACTTCGTCTTGGGTGGTCGGTCGCACTTAACTCATATCTTCTTCTTCATCAGTCTTGTTACCAAGACATTCACCAACAACAAAACTGTGTTATTTTCTTAAGCTTTTATTTACTTAACTATACATTTCATGTAACTAAATATCTGACTAACACAGCGTGCGTATGCAGTGTGAGTTCCAGTTAAGGCAGCACATCTTCTCTGCCTGACGTCTAAACTGAAACTGAAGACCCGACCAGGTCCCATGTGAATTCACGTATTTCGCGGGCTTTCTGTACTATTCCATGGAAAGTCCCACCCGTGATATGAAAAGGGGCCATCCCTTTAGAAATACAGGGGATTGACAATAATCTTATGCAATCACATAGATTATGTAACAATTGGACCTTACAGTCACAGGAGGCGATGTAACTTCAGGTGCACAAAGACTATTTTATAGTCTTCCGAGACTGAAATGCCAATAATATACTTATTATTGGCATTTCAGTCTCGAAAGACTATAAAATAGACTAACGGTACCGAAACTTTGACGCCCACCCAACCTCTGCTGGAAGGACTGTTGTATGTGACTGTGATTTCCAAGATCTTTTTCTTGGGTTTAGCAAGAACGAATTGACAACGAATTTCTTTTTGCTAGCTAACCATTACGTCACGATGGGACGCCCCACCACCATTATACAGTGTGAAATACGATTGATGGGGTGCGGGTTATACAAGAGGAAATACATTGTTCAAACAGCGAATATGAGAGAGTGAGTTTAGTGACCAGAAGAGTAAATCATGCAAGTGAAAATGAAGAAAAGAGAAAAGACCTTTAGAATCTAATCAATGGAATACATCCCCTTTTTTTAAATTGATGAACAAACCACTTGAGTAGACTGGCAAAGATTTTCGAACCAGATGGATGCTGTTTTAAGAGGAGGGGCAGAGTGAGAGTGTATGTGTGTGAGAGAGAGAGAGAGAGTGAGAGAGAGAGAGAGAGAGAGAGAGAGAGTGAGAGAAAGAGAAATAGGGGGTGAGAGTGAGAGAGAGAGATGGGGGGGGGAGATCCGTGTCTCAAGCGTCGAGATCTTCAAAAGAAGCGGCAAATGTTCGTCTTTTATGTCGGGTCGGCAAGCACGAAGATATCAGACAAAAATGAAAAACAAAAAAAGAAAAAGAAAAGAAAAAGAAAAATGAAAAAAAAACCCAGAAAGGTTGATGTAGGATAGAGGACAACACAACAACAATAACAATAAAAGGATGTTGGAGACGGGCGTTTGAGAATAGAAAAAAAATTCAGGGTTTGGGAAAAATCGGACAGCGTGCCTCGCAGTTTGGCGTTGATCAATCGTTTTTTTTTTTGTTTTTTTTTTCTGTCTTTTTTTTTGGGGGGGGGTTGAGTACTTGTCGCATCTTCTGTCGGCTCCGCCCTACAGAGACGCACCCCACAACCACCCAGAAGTCTACCTTAAACACTGCCACACCCACTACCACCATTGACAACAACAACAATAACAACAACAACAACAGTCTTAACAAGAAGTACAAATATAAATATGAATAACAAAAATAAATCTCTATTTTTTTTAATAATCTTGGCTTGTCTGTCTGTGTGTCTGCCTATATTATTTAAACCCGGATCATCAAAATAAATTCCGTTTTCGTTAGCGATTTTTCATTTTGGACATTACGTAGTTACGTCTAGCCGCAAACTTTTTCTGTCTCATCCAATGTAAGAATAAAAAATAGAAAAATACAAAGTATTCCAAAAATATGAGTTTATTCTTGATGGTGAAGTCGACGTTATAATGTTTCGGTTTTTAGCAAACCTTCATCACCTATTGCCCTTATGGCAAGTCCCAACCCCTTTTTATCATATGGGTGCTAGAAGGCGGTGGTTGCGGGTCTACATGACCTGGGAATGACGTTAAACTCTATCTGATGGTGAGGTTCCAGTTTTGAAAGTTTGGGGAATGTGGAGCACCCCTTCATCACCATTGCTCCCTGATCCACTCTGACCCGGAGTGGTAGTACCTGTTAGGGTCCCATCTTTGGGTTAAATAGAAAAATGTATTTATAAAAAAATTGTATTATCCATTAAGAATTGATTTATTTCAAAACTTTATCGGCATTAAATGACCCACTGAGGTTGATATGCCGTAAAACAAAACAAACCAAACCAAACCTTCATCAGGACTTGAGATAGAAGAATTGATGTATGGGTAATGGTTGATGAACTGCCGGATTTAATTAATTATTTACTACCATCCCAATCAATGTAACTCTTCTAGTATAACACATATATTCTGCATGTAGTATTGTGGTTTCAAGTATTCCTATCTAATACTGATAATTATATGGGTAATTTATGAGGAAGTGCGTCCCGGTCTCCTGCCTCAGAAATTGCTACCCGGTGACTATTAAAATAACGCCCCAGCTATGTCGTCTCGGCGGTGTTACTTGAAAGAAAACAACCAACTTAGGGCGTTAAATGTATTTTAGAGGGGGGGGGGCTTCTCTTTTTTTTATATGAACAAATGGAGATGGGTGGATAGATATATAAAACAAAGTAAAAAATGAACAAATTGAGATAGATAGATATATAGATAGATAGATAGCTATTCATCTTCATATCTAAATAAGAATTACGACAAATTTCTTTAAATAAACAAGAATTACGACAAATTTCTATAAATAAAATTTCTAAACAAATTACGATAAATAAATAAGAATTACGACAAAAAATGAGAAGACCTCCTCTAAATTACATTTAACGCCCTAAGCTGGTTGTTTTCTTTCAAGTAACACCACCGAGACGACATAGCTGGGGACGTTATTTTAATAGTCACCGGGTAGCAATTTCTGAGGCAGAAGACCGGGACGCACTTCCTCATAAATTACCGCTTGCCGTAATTTATGAGGAAGTGCGTCCCAGTCTCCTGCCTCAAGTGTTGCTGCCCGGTGACTATTAAAATAACAACCCAATTTCAACCTATTCAAAACTATCCATCTTCATATCTATCTATCTATCTCAATTTGTTCATATTTATCTATATTACTTTAAATACTAAGATTTTCTTTTATTCATGTTTGTTTAATGTTTTGTTTTCAGTTTAAATAAACAAGAATTACGACAAAAAAGAAGCACCCCCCCCAAATACATTTACTTGTCGAAAATATCTATCTCCATTTGTTCGTATCTATCTATATTATTTTGTTTGTTTATCTATCTATCTATCTCAGTCTATTCAAAACTATATATCCATCTTCATATCTAAACATTAACAAGAATTACGACAAATTACGATAAATAAACAAGAATTACGACGAGCTGGGGTTGTTATTTTGATAGTCACTGGGTAGCGATTTCTGAGGTGGGAGACCGGGATGCACTTCCTCATAAATTACAATGCTTGCCTCTGACCTGGAGAACCAACATTCTACAATTGGCACGTGTCTCTGTCTTGAATCTTTATATAAATACAATTTACATAATCAATACTGGCAGGTAACTGGTCAGACAAAGACATGATGTTTGAGAGAATTTGCTCGCAGTCCTGATAAACAAATCAAACCTATTCAAATAATGAAAATAATAATCACAATCCAAGCATTCGAAGAATACGCAAAAAAGAGCAAGGAAATATCAATTACAGCAGCCAATAACAACAATTGCAACATATTGACAATTAGAGAAACGAGAAAACTCATACTCCAGGGAATGACCACCAGCTAATGATGGTGTGAAAAACTCAATAATAATAATAATAATAATAATAATCTTATTATAATGGAGATTGTGTGTTTTTCTGTCTGTAACCGAAACTATATTACTACTCAAGTCACAATTCCCTTCGTTATTTACATCATATTCTCCATGATTTTATTTATATTTAAACCTCAATTATTAATAAAATTGCTTTACCTTTTTATTAGTGTTGTCCATATCTACTGTATTTACCGCGTACCCCACTTGTACGGGTCAGGCACAAAGTCCCTATTAACGTGGGACCACCCACAAACCGAAGCTCATGGAGTGGCAGGTGAAAAATTGCGTCGATCCGTCGGCATTCCCCTCAAGGGGGGCGCCTCAGGCACTGGGCAATAAACCCAGCCCTGCCCCTTTAAATCGAGGGGCAGGTGTTGCCTGGGGGATGGCCCCCTGGGATCGACGCTATTAACTAGTAAAGATCCAGGGCCGAAGCCACTGGACCCCGGCGTTGGCCAGGTCTACATATAAATAACATGCAATTGTATTTATATATACAAAAATAGCGGTTTACAGTGTGAATGGGAAGGCTAATTTTGCATATTGATATTAAACATGTGATTTTATTAATATGTGCTTAGTATTATTGATTTCTAATTGTTTGGTTTTATTTTAATGAATATAAGCAAAAATCTCTTCAATGAATCTTAAATGAAATCCATTAACAAGAAAAAATAACTGTCATTTTATTCTTTATTTCCTAATTTAACTAAATAGTTAAATAAGTAAAATTCAGCAACGAAAGACGGGAGTGATGGAAGAGTAAGTTTCATTTCTATTTTTCTATTATACCCCCACTCTGTTACATATCTTTTTATATGCCTTCTTATTAGACTTTCTAATTTAATACGATATTTCATTACATTAAAACTTAAATACTTGCACCCGGAGGGTGCATATATTGGCTAGTAATAATAATAATAATACCTTATCCCAGCAAGAAGGCCAGACCTAGTGTTGATAAACCAAAAAGAAAGAACTTGTCAACTGGTGGATTTTGCAGTGCCAGCAGATCACAGGGTGAAGTTAAAGGAAAATGAAAAAATAGACAAATATCTGGACCTTGCCAGAGAACTGAAAAAGTTGTGGAATATGAAAGTGAAAGTGATACCAATTGTAGTTGGTGCACTTGGAACAGTCCCCAAAAGGATTAGAAAAGGGCTTGGAAAGTTTGGATATCAGAGGAAGGATTGAAACCATTCAGAACACTGCACTGCTGCAATCTGCCAGAATACTCAGAAGAGTCCTGGAGACCTGAGGAGACTTGCTGTCACTCAGACTCCAGTGAAAGACCATCAGCTAACACTGATGTGAAAACTCAAAATTAGAAGGAAAAGTGGAAGTTGGATATATTTAAAATGCATGTGATATTTAGTAATAATAATAATAATAAAGACGGATCACCCTATCCCAGTAAGGAGACCAGACCTAGTGTTGATTAACAAAAGAACTTGTCAACTCGTGAATTTTGCGGTTCCAGCAGATCACAGGGTGAAGCAAAAGGAAAAATGAAAAGATGGATAAATACCTGGACCTTGTCAGAGAATTGAAAAAGCTGCGGAATATGAGAGTGATACCAATTGTAGTAGGTGCACTTGGA
>CM042169.1:15923059-15983059 GCA_023376005.1 Doryteuthis pealeii
TGCACGTTATCCACAATGCCACTGGATTGCTCGTCAGCGTCTCGAAGATAATTATTCGTATTAAATTAAAACTTCCTAATAACGTTTGTGTGCAGTTCTTCAAGTTGAAACAGTAAAGTATTATTGCTTAATTTGGACTAACAATTCGGGACAAATATTTAAATTGATTATTTGTTCATCATTGGCTAAAAGGCTAAGCCAATGAAATTGGAGAATAGTGTATTACAGCTGATCCAACTTAAGGTGTAATTGTGCTAACTAAATTTCTTGCAGACCTTTGCTAAACTTAAATAGAAGGTGTTTGTGGTATGATGCTTATCCTCATAGGAAATGAACTCGGTGACACACGTTCAAATATTGGAAGAGTGTAATGTTGCAGGTATAAGAATAAAATGGATGGTTATTATAATACGTTCGAAGACTCAGAGTAATCTTCCAACGTAGGTGGATATATACATAAATGAATCTGAACGAAGAAGTTCAACATAATAACAATACAGACTTTATTGTCTGAACACGTGGAACATGAGATACACGACAAGCTACTAACAGATAGGACGGGCTTCCTTTGGAAGTAAGAAAATAAGTTAACTTTTTGTTACTGAAAAAAAGGGTGATAGTAAAAAACAATTTTTTAATTTCTTAATTTTGAGTTTATATAATACAAAAATATCATGATCTAAGCTGTGACATAGTTTTGGTTACAGACAGAAATACAACCAACCTCTATTATCAATAGAGATAGTACTAAGAACACAGCTCTTATTTCTATATTGTGAGAATTATTTTTCTACCCCCATCTTTCTATAACCTGGTAGCTAGTTGGTGAGGTGGTCGCCGACTGGGTTGTCCCATTTCCCTCTCTTGAAGCTGACACCCCCTCATTGTGGTTTATACCTAGGCCTTTTAAGTCCGGCTACAATCTAAGGCGAGGCGGGTGTACAGAACAAGCTGAAAACGAGTTGGTTATACGTGCTATTCAACATACTTCTTTCCCCTCAACTAATTGACCCAGTATGAGTAACAGTGGGTCGCGTTTTTGAAGTGGTTATCTACAAAGCCCACTAAATTTCGCAACCACTCTATTTACATGGTCTGGTGGCTACCCCACTAAAAGCTCGCTACTGGCCCCTACCCCCTGCGTCGGAATTAGCGCCTCTTATAGAAAGATGGGGAGGAGAAAAATAATTCTCACAATATGTTTATGGTCAAGTCCTATTGAAAACACCGGTTCCAGGTAGATCACTGAAGATAAACAGTAATGAGCCTGTCTGCTACTTAGATGGGTGACCATTTAAGCTTAATGGACAGAGACACCAGGCGTCTAGTCCATGTTTTGTGGATGCTGGACTGGACTGAGAGAAAGAAAGAGAGAGAGAGAGAGAGAGAGAGAAGAGAGAGAGAGAGAGAGAGAGAGATGGGTGGAGCGAAATTCCAGGGCTGCTGTTTAAATACCCACCTAGTACTGTTACATATTACGAGTAACTCGAAAGTTAAAAGGGAACACCCAGAACATTCTGGAAACTCCGTGACGTCAGGGCTGAGGTACGTGTCCCATAAAATGACCCCAATCTGTAGCAGAAGTTCTTTGACCAGAATTTGTCACGTCGGCCGGCCTCTGAAGAGGAGGAAGGAAAAGGGATGAACAGAAATACACCCCACCTCCTTTTTGGGGGAAGGAAAGAGATCCCTATCATTAGTTTAGTTTTCACTCGCGACCCTGTCAGCGAAGATAGTAGGATTCCTCACCTCGTTGAGGACAGGCGAAAATCGTCCTCATGAAGAAATTTGACTACTACAGACAGTTGGAATCCCGATATCACCTTCATGCGGGCCAGATACATTTAGGATATCTTCCAAAGATAATAATCTTAACGAGACTATGCGACAAATCGGAAGAGAAGGAAAGCACCGCTTATTCCGTCTTCAAGCTAACCAAAAGAAGGACATATCTCAAGAATAACCAACAGAAGATGAACCAACCCATAAAAGCTAAGTAAAAATGTCTTCTGTCATGAAAAATTGCTATTAGATATGAAAGAGATTCCGTCAAATGACCCTATTAACCCTGAATAAAAATTATGTTATAAAAATATATATTATGTCTTATTGTTCTTTGCCAATTTTTGCATGTGCACCTCTCATTTTCTTTGGTCTCTGATGGAACAGCGTTGTAAACGATAGGCGAACGTAACAGTAGATGGTGACTATTTAAGCTTAATAGACAGAGACACCAGGCGTCTAGTCCATGTTTTCTGTATGCTGGACTGGACTGAGAGAAAAAGAGAGAGAGGGGGGCGAATTTCCCAGGCTGTTGTTTAAATACCCACCTAGTAGTGTCACCTATTTAAATTGATTATTTGTTGATCATAGCCGAAAATTCAAAGCCAATGAAGAGTGTAATGTTGCGGGTATTTAGCTGAGGAGACGACACTTATGGGAATTCGGTGGATAAGCAATATCACATAATCAGGATTTACATTTTTGTATTTTCATCTTGGATGATTTGGCCGGTGTTATTTGAACGATTTGGTCAGTGTCTCCTGACAATTTCTTTCTTTTTTTTTCATGAAAGAAATACAGAAAAAACATTCTTTAAGACTTAAGAAGAATGGAATTTTAATTCTTTGGAAGATGATTCAAAACGCTAATGTTTAATTATTAGAAGACAATAGCATGATTGTATTAGAAATCAGTAACAGCGAATAATTATTTATTAAACCCAGTGTAGCAGCTCCCTGGTAATATTTTCTGGTGATGCAATTCAAGACACGAAGATCGACTGATGTTGAATGTACAAAGATTTTATTGACTTTCAAACACCGTGAAATACTGAAATAAAATGGGGTATAAAACAATTACTAATTTACAAAAAGGTTTTTTTAAACAAATATCAGCAACTTCACGGGAAATTGGGAAGAAACTTACCTGTGTGCCGTAACCAGTACTGAGAACTAACTAAAGACTAAATTCTAACTTAGAACAATATTTTCCACACAACCTTTTACTGCTACTAGCTTAGCGGTGGTCCCTATTTTTAACCTTTTTAGGATATCTGTTGAACTTCCCACAATGCCTTTTTGGCCTTGTGGGTCCACTTTGATATCAGATCCTACGCAATTGTTTCCCTTAAACTGTCCATATTTAAAGGTATATCTAGAAAGTAGAAGCAGGTTTTTGTCTATAACTTCTCAATTTATTACTAGTATAAAAATTAAATGTGTCGTTCTTACATGTTAGAAAACTCAGAGTAACCTTCTAACGTAGGTGAATATATTCATGAATAAATCCGAACAAAGAAGCAAAACATAACAATATAGACTTTATTGTCTGAGCAAGTTGAACAATGGCATACATGACAATATATATCTATATCTACCAACCCCTCAGCACGACATCAATACCGGTTCACCTATCAAGCTGGCCAGATACCAGCGCTTCGACGGATGTCCACATTAGCTGGGCAAAAGCAAGAAAACACTACAACACAAAACAAGGCTAAGAATAGCCACCTGGAATGTCTCGACACATCCTGATCTTGAGAGATTGGGAAACCCCAAACTACGTACTGGTATCGTGACAGGGGAGCATCTCGATATGGGGCCGAAATCAATACCCTTGCGGAAGTCAGTTTCAGCTATAAGGACCAATTGACAAAGGGGGGTGGGCTTGATACACATCCTCATAGAAAGACAGGCCGATGGTAGCTGTAAGAAGTTTGAGGTAAGGTAAGCCCTCCACCCTGAAGCGACACATGACGGACGCCATGGAAAAATTTCCTACATTGAAGTCTGACCTGTGTGGCAGGGCCTGTATGTCGAGGGTTTCATATGTGTGACAGGGTACATAAAAACAAGCTGGATCCGTGGGCCACCTGCGTGCTCACAACTGAACTACTTGTAGAAATGGCCTTATTCTTTCAAGAAGCGGCAATCACCATATATGTTGCATAGCGCCTTCTTCACTGGCACTAAATAATTATAATGTTGCATACCTCTTTCTTTAATTCTATTTCTTGGCCGTCTTTAGTATTCTGATCGTCTTTGGTATTTCTTCTATCATCTTGACTTGGTCTGGCATCTTCTAAGATCTTGCCTCTGGAGTTGACTTGGGGACTTCGGTCTGGTTTTCTCTTAGTGATTTCTTTCTATCAGAAGCCCTGTGTCATTGTTAGTTTTTAGATAATAAACACAAGACTTCGATTTATTTTGATGTCACTTTATTTTCAATCCCCAACCCAGACATCTGCTAACTAACATAGCGCGCGTGAGTTCCAGTTTACACAGAGCATAAATGGCCGACTGCTCTGCCTGACGTCTAACTGCAAAACCGGGGACTCAAAATCCCACGTGACTTCACATATTTGGCGGGCTTCTGTAATTTTCCATGGAAGGACCCGGCCATGATATGAAAAAGGTCATCTCCTCAGAAATACAGGGTATTTACAATAATCTTATGCAACCGCATAGATTATGTAACACACACACACACACACACACATATATATATATAATATATATATATATATATATATATATATATATATATATATATAAGTAAGGAAATAACAAAAGACTTAGAGATTGAGCATTATAGTCTATTTCAGGGAGCTTAGACAAAGTGTCTAACTCTCCCAACTCATCAGATGCTGATGAGTTGGGAGAGTTAGACACTTTGGGAGAGTTAGACACTTTTGTCTAAGCTCCCTGAAATAGACTATAATGCTCAATCTCTAAGTCTTTTGTTATTTCTTTACTTATATATTTGCTCTATGAATAAAACTATTGTGTCGTAAGGAAGATTTCTCCTCTGGACTTTTTATATTATATTATATATATATATATATATATATATATATATATATATAGTTTTTTTCCGTAGTTAGGGTCTTTCCATGTATGGTTTAACCAAGCTGATGCAGGTAGACCATAAGGAGAGCTCAATGTACCTAATACCAGTAAGTAAAAGGACAGAGCAAGATATTTAGTAAATGAAGAAAAACTCTAAACTTGCTTCATTACAATAATTTATTTCAACCGTATTAATACGGCATCTTCAGGTAATCACAAGAACATGACTCTTAGAGTAAGTGTCATGTTCTTGTGATTACCTGAAGATGCCGTATTAAAACGGTTGAAATAAATTATTGTAATGAAGCAAGTTTAGAGTTTTTCTTCATTTACTAATATATATATATATATATATATAATATATATATATATATATATATATGAGATCAGTGGGATTGACCAATGTTCGGTTTGTTTTGATTAATGGCGTTGTTCCATGTTTTCTAACCACTAACCCGGGTAACTTAACAAAACAAGAAAACCAATACCAATAGGATTAAGAAGAAAAAATAAACAAGACAAAATAAAAGACAAGCTTATTGATCAGAAGAGAAAGCAAACCATATATATATATATATATATATATATATATATATATATATATATATATATATATATATATATATATATATATATATGTATTGTTCTTTCTTTCTTTCTTTCTTTATATCTTTCTTTCTTTCTTTCGTTCTATATTTCCCTTCTTTGTTTTTCCTTCACTTCTTTCTTTCTTTCTTTTTTTCTTTCCGTCCTTACTTCTTTCTTTTATTCTTTCTTTCTTTCTTTCTTTCTTTCTTTCATTTTTCTGTCTTTCTTTCTTTCTTCGTTTCGCTCATTCTTTCTTTCTTTCTTTCTTTCTTTCTTTCTATTATTGTTCTTTCTTTCTTTCTTTCTTTCTTCCTTTCTTTTGTTTTATATTTCCCTTCTTTGTTTTTCCTTCACTTCTTTCTTTCTTTCTTTCTTTCTTCGTTTCACTCTTCTTTCTTTCTTTCTTTCTTTCTTTCTTTCTTTTGTTTTTATATTTCCCTTCGTTGTTTTTCCTTCACTTCTTTCTTTCTTTCTTTTTTTTCTTTTAGTCCTTACTTCTTTCTTTTATTCTTTCTTTTTTCTATCTTTTTTCTTTTTCTTTCTTTCTTCTTTCTTCCTTTCACTCATTCTTTCTTTCTTTCTTTCTTTCTTTCTATTATTGTTCTTTCTTTCTTTCTTCTTTCTTCTTTCTTTCTTTTGTTTTATATTTCCCTTCTTTGTTTTGCCTTCATTCTTTCTTTCTTTCTTTTTTCTTTCCGTCCTTACTTCTTTCTTTTATTCTTTCTTTCTTTCTTTCTATGAATTTTCTTTCTTTGTTTCTTTCTTCGTTTTACTTTTCTTTCTTTCATTATAAATTACAATTTCCCTTACAATAATATATATATATATATATATATATATATATATATATATATATATATATATATATATATATATGTAAGGGAAATTGTAATTTATAATGAAAGAAAGAATGAGTAAAACGAAGAAAGAAAAAACAAAGAAAGAATATATATATATATATATATATATGTATGTATGTATATATAATGTATGACAACAGCAATCAATGTATCGATTATATCAGTGTTTACATACAATGAGAGTGTGAAATCTAAATTGTAAGAGTGATGACGATCGATCATCGGTTGGTGAACTGTTACAGGTTTTGTAGAAGAGGCTTCGATATTCCATTATTTCTTTCTTTTTACCGTTTTCACTTTCACTTTCCTTGTTCAATATTACAAATACATGATTCGCTTATTATACAAACAATTATGACTCGCTTTGATCTCATAATCACGACTGCATTTAGCTTAATCCCACCTATGCCAGTATATATATATATATATATATATATATATATATATATATATATATATATATATATATATATATATATATATATATATATATATATATATATATATATATATATATATATATATATATATATATATATATAGCACATTATATCAATAAATGTACCAAAGTATATTATATTACACACTCACACACTCACACACACTCACACACATACATACACACACACACTCACACTCACACATACACACACGCACTCACACACACACACACACACACACACATATATATATATCATAAATAGATAAATAAATGGATATGTATTAGGTGTGTCAAAAAAGTATCGATGTTTTCAGTACTTTTGACGCACCTTATATTCTGAAAAAAAAAAAAAGTTCAATTCATTATTTTTTTTCAGAATACAAGGTATGTCAAAAAGTACAAAAAATCCCGATATTTTTTGACACACCTTGTATATATGAGATAAGATACTGTGGACATGGAGTTGTCACACGGTTATTGACAGTTTCTCGGCAATGTGATCTTTAGACTTGGTCTGGAAATCACATAGACAAGAAACTATATATATATATATATATATATATATATATATGTTGTGTGTGTGTGTGTGTGTGTGTGTGTGTAGAGAAAGGTAGACAAACACGGGATGTTGTACAAAATGGATGTTTAGGTCACCAAAATAAATAAATGAATTAATAAATATAACTCCCACTACCAACTCCTGCTAACACCAATAATTCACCACCCCTCCCCTTTTTACGACCTCCTGATTCACCAGTATTAAAATGTTCAGCGTTAAAGAAAGAACTCAATCCAACGTCCTGAAGAAGGTCTGACAGTCCGAAACGATATAAAGTCGACATCACTACCCACAATAAATATCCATTTCGTACAACATCCCGCGTTTGTCTACCTATCTACACATATTGTCGGATTTCCTCTTATATCTCCCATATATATATATATATATATATATATATATATATATATATATATATATATATGATTAAGTAAACAAACAAATGTGTTTATTTTTATACGGCTTTTTAGCCGACAATTTTTGGGGGATGTGTGCTTAATTGAAGTCATACCTAATTTTGAAAATTAATTAGTTAATAATTAATGAATTTAGGCGGGCATATATGTTCAAATGTAAGGCTAAACAAATCGAGAAAATGTCAATCCCTGAATGTAAATTTCGACCTATGCTAATGAAACCTAATAGGTCGAAATGTACATTCAGGGATTGACATTTTCTCGATTTGTTTAGCCTTACATTTGAACATATATACCCGCCTAAATTCATTAATTATTAACTAATTAATTTTCAAGATTATGTATTACTTCAATAAAGCACATATCCTCCAAATATATATATATATATATATATATATATATATATATATATATATGTGTGCGTGTGTGTTTGTGTGTGTGTGTGTGTGTGTGTGTTAGTTTCCCGATACTTTTTTGACACACCTTGTCTGTATGTATATATATATAAATACATTATCTTATCACTTTTTTATCTCTCTGTCTCTCTGTCTCCCCCCCCTCTCTCTCTCTCTTCCCTATAACCCAAGAACGACCCACGCTTTCTCCTTATAGAACTGCAAATGTTTTTGTTTCTCTTCGACCCTCTAATAAACAAATTCTCATGTCTGTATATTGATTTTGTCATGCTGATATTTTAAGCTTTGGCCAAAAACATGGTTCTTGCAAAAGGAAGTCGTTCCAATAACCAACGTTTGTTTTCCAACATTTATACCTCTTCTATCCCCCCCCACTCCACATACAATCCCCATCATCACCACATCTTTTTTTTTACCCATTTTGTCTATTCGTCTTTCAATCTTGCTTCCTTCTTCTTCTTCTTCTTCTTCTTCTTCTTCTTCTTATTATTATTATTATTATTATTATTATTATTATTATTATTATTATTATTATTATTATTATTATTTACTCCTTTTGAGTTTTTCACATCAGCATTAGCTGATGGTCTTTCACTGGAGTCTGAGTGACAGCAATTCTCCTCAGGTCTCCAGGACTCTTCTGAGTATTCTGGCAGATTGCAGCAGTGCAGTGTTCTGAATGGTATCAACCCTTCCTCTGATTTCCAAACTTTCCAAACCCTTTTCCAATCTTTTTGGGACCGTTCTACCAACTACAATTGGTATCACTTTCACTTTCATATTCCATAACTTTTTCAGTTCTCTGGCAAGGTCCAGATATTTGTCCATTTTTTTTTTCATTTCTTTTAGCTTCACCCTGTGATCTGCTGGAACTGCAAAATCCGCCAGTTGACAAGTTCTTTCTTTTTGGTTTATCAACACAAATTTTCTACATTCGCATAGTACATTATTATTATGACTCTTCTGGGTATTCTATTCTCAAACGTGCTGCAGTTTGGATGGTCTCGATTCTTCCTATACTTTCTAATTCACCCAAATTATTTTCCAGACTTTTGGAAACCGTTTCAAGGGAATCAATTACAAGTGTTACGACCTTCACCTTCAGTTTCCTCCGTCCTATAGCAAGGTCCAAGTATTTGTCTAGCTTTATTCTGTCCTCATCCAATTCTTCTTCTTCTTCTTCTTCTTCTTCTTCTTCTTCTTCTTCTCTCTCTCTCTCTCTCTCTCTCTCTCTCTCTCTCTATATAATATATATATATATATATATATATATATATATATATATATATATTATATATATAGGGCCGGGTTAGCTCGGGCGGTTGAGCGTCCGGCTAGGAATCAAAAGGTTCCCAGTTCGGTACCGGCCCTCGCCAACTCAGCGTATGGGGTAGCACAGGGATCTGTGCGGTAAAGTAAGGAGCTGGTGGTTGGGTGGCGCCACCTCAGACGCAAAAAAAAACAATCCTCCTGGTCTAGCCACTAGTGAAAAGAAGGATAGACTCTCTTGCTGTTGGCTAATACCGACTTTAGGGCCACGCCCCAAACGAGCTCTTTTATATATATATATATCTATTTGTTTATGATCAAGTCACGCGAACGGCAGGGGGTTCCTGCAAGATTTACCGAAGTTCAGCAGTGATGAGCCTGTTCAAACTTTATTAGTGACTGTAAGCAACCGGAGTCCTTTGTTTATCGAACATAACTTTATTTGGCATAAAAATGATCCGAACCAGATCTTTTCGTCGTTATGTTCCTTGGAATGAGAAGGTTTCGGATGCATTGAGCAGACTCGGCGGAAGGGCACTACGTCCTGACAGAATTGGGAGTTATCCTTTGTTGAGTCTGATCCCATTTTCTGCACATTCATCATCATCATCATCATCACAGTCGTGCAATTAGCACGGATGGTCCATGACAATCCTCTCGTCAGCATTTTCTCTACTTCATGACCCCTGGGAAGGTCCTCTGTGCAGCATACAGTATCCGTGCCAGAGCTGATCAATCTAATCCTTGATGGGCGGCCTACCTTAGCATGTCCATGTGTGTTGGTGTTCCACAAGAAACGTTCCGCTTATAAGTTCCGTCCTGCACAGAGGTAAATTGAAGAGTGATGAAAAGCACGTTCTCTATTTTCATCGTAGATTAGGTTGTATTGGTCAATCAGGGTTTACTTTTCAGGCCGGGGGGGGGGGCTCTTGAATTATTTCATCGGTAAAAAGAATATAGTTAATTTATCAAACATCGCTTAATTGTTGCACAAAGCCAGGAATATGAGACACCCAGTGAGAATCAAACTCACTAATAAATCGTCCGCCTAATCTAGTTTGTTAACCATTCTATTATACAAGTGAAGTACCCGCGAAATGATATATATAAATGCAGGCTTATGCATAAAAGTACAACTCCCTCTCTTTCTCCTCCCTCTCATATACGCACACAACGCACACAGGACACACACGAACACAGACACACACACACACACACACACACATATATATATATAATATTTATATACATTTATTATATAATATATATTATCATATCACTTTGTTTTTTCTTTTCTTTCTCCTAGTTTTTGCTTTTACCAAGTCTTCGTGTCCCACTTTAAAAAGCTGTGTTTCCGGGCCATTCTCTCTCTTCCTCTCTCCTCTCTCTCTCTTCTCTCTTCCTCTCTCTCTCTCTCTCTCTCTCTCTCCCGTCTTTCCTTTTTCCCACTGTCCCACTTGTTCTTCATTCTCCTCTCTCTTTCCTCTCTTAGTGAGACACTCACCTTCTCCCTGCCTCTCTCTGTCTATTTATCTTTTTCTCCTCTCTCTCTCCCTCTCTCTCTTTTCAATCTCTCTCTCTTTCACTCTCTCTCCTCTCTCCTCTCAACGGGACACTCAAACGGTCTCTTATTTCCTTCCCCCCTCTCTCTGTCTCACTCTTTTAACTCATTCACTCTCTTTCTCACACACACACACACACGTACTCCTCTCTCTCTCTCNGCAAAGAGAGATGAAGCTTTTTTACCAAAGTAGGAAATGAACAATGAATGGAACGTTAATTTTTTTCAGAATACAAGGTGTGTTATAAAAGTGCCGAGTTTTAATCTGTATTTACCAAGATAGAAATGAACAATGAATGGAACATTAAGTTTTTCAGAATACAAGGTGTGTCATAAAAGTGCCGAGTTTGAAGCTGTATTTACCAAGATAGAAATGGACAATAAATAGAACGTTAATCTTTTTTTCAGAATACAAGGTGTGTCAAAAAGTATCGAGTTTGAAGCTGTACTTACTGAGATAGAAATGAACAATGAATAGAACTTTTTTTCAGAATACAAGGTGCGTTATAAAAGTGCCAGGTTTGAAGCTTTTTACCAAGATAGAAATGAACGATGAATGAAACGTCAGAATACAAGGTGTGTCAAAAAGTACAAAAAATATCGATATTTTTTACACACCTTATTTATTTATATATATATATATATATAATGAAATAAATATATAAAGGTGTTACATATCTATTTATTTGGTGACAAAGGAACATTCCCGACCATATTGGTTTCATGCGAGGCAATAGTCAGGTGACGATATTGCAAATGCAAGGAAAATCGAAAAAATTGCAAAAAATTTCAGAAAATTCAATAGACATAGGATGTGTATGATTGGATAAAGTGATGTGCGTATGTATGTGGTGGTAATTTGAATGTATGAGAGTGTTTATGGACAGCATAAAGGTGATGTATGCGGGGTAACTGGTCACACACATAATACATTGTTCTATGAATGTGTAACGTTTGATCAATGCGGACGTGTGAGCGTTTGTATTCGCGTGCATGTGTGTGCGCGGGCGTGTGTATTCTTTGGCATGGCGGATGTCAGAAGGCGACGTGTATTGGAAACCAATATGGTCGTGAATGTTCCTTTGTCACCAAATAAATAGATATGTAAAACCTTTATATATATATATATATATATATATATATATATAGGTAAAAGTATCCAATTCACTTGTTGCCTTGTAAGTTGGAGATAATTCTATTTGGGATCATCAATATCTTCTGTATATCCACAATGCATGGCCATATAAGAAACCCAAGGTCTCTGTCCCTGACTAAGCAAAGCTTAGAAAATAAGACTACCAAAGTTAAGCAGCAATGAGTCTGCTCAGTACTTAGATGAGTGACCACTTATAACAGAAATACTGGGGTGAAATAGTATGTCTGTCGTAAAGGAAAGGAGACAAGGCAATTATAGAGTATATAATTGGGTTAACAATTTATTGGTTGTGGTATTAAATGTGGGAGTATACAATTGGTGTCTGTAAGAGGTTGCCAGAGAATTTCTCTTGGCGGGATATATATAAGTATGCATTGAGGTTTAAGAAACTTAACTTTGTAGTATCTGTCTCAGCAATGTCCCGAGGTTGTCCGGTAAGGTCACTGCTTCATGATGTCTGCCTGTTGGAGTTGTCGTGTTTCTCTCACGGGTGCGGACTCTGTTCTGTTGAGTCAAGGTTCTATCTCTGCCCCCTATTGTCCGAACTCCCGGTCGAGGGCAGATAACTCAATTTCCAATACTTAAGAACACCAGGTACTGTAAGCTACCCAAGGTCTCTTTACAAGAGCTTAGTAAATAAGAACATTTAGTTTCATATTTTACATTCTTCTATTATTTATTAATAGATACTTTTAAAAAAAATGTTTTTTTAACTATAAGTTTCAATTTATAGATTTATACAAGGATTATTTCAAATCCATAATATGTGAGATAATGAATTAATTATATACAGAGCAATAGTTACACTTTTCATAAGAGGCTTGTGCAGAAGACCGTGCAACCTGGCGCCTCCTCGTCAAACAAGGAACAAAAAGAAGTGAAAAAGAGAGGAAAAAAGCTGCCACAGAAAAGAGAGCTAAAAAGGAAGGAGAGACAGCAGCACCCCAACACCTACAGAAAGCATCACCTTTTGTTTGCAGCCACTGCACCAGAGACTGCCATTCGAGGATCGGTCTGTTAAGCCACTCACGTTGCTGTAAGAGAGAGAGAGAGAGAGAGAGAGAGAGAGAGAGAGAGAGAGAGAAATATATATATATATATATATATATATATATATATATATATATGGAGGCGCGTGGGCTAGTGGTTAGAGTTGTGGAAAATGGACCTGTCGGTTCGAGTTCAATTCCTAGACGGAGCTGTTGGCATTTCACATAGCGCTAATACCCTTGGGAAAGGTATGAATTCATATATTCTCCCTCCAGCTATGGGTTAAATAGTAGGGCAGACTGGGCTCTTTAACCTTGAGTAGGTAACCAGTCTAGGAGAGGGATAATTCTGAATTCAAAATTCCTGAGGTCAATCGTTGATTGGGTTTGTGGCATTCCTTATGCACCAATTCTTTCCTATCGACTGTGCCAAAAAGTGCGGAATGGTCCTACACAAGCCTTCACCACTATAAACAAATCACTGTGTTGGTTGTTCATTGGATGAACACTGATGTGTCGAAAATCGACGAGAGAGTCCACACACACACACACACACACACACACACATATATATATATATATTAATATTTATATTTTTGCTTGAAGGCAATTACAATGCGCATATCGCATAAAATTCGATAATTATAGAAGATAAATAATATTGACAAGTCCTCGGTGCTGTATCGGTGGTCGAGGCTGTATAGTTTCTGACTATCCTACTGAAGTCCCGGTTTCGATTTCTGTCGGAGGGAGATCGTTAGTGTACATCGCTGATGAGACTTAATAAAGTCGAAACAGCTGCTGTACGATGTTCTACACGCCGAGTAATTCTTTGCGAAATTCACTCGTCAATATTATTTATCTTCTATAATTATCGAATTTTATGCGATATGCGCATTGTAATTGCCTTCAAGCAAAAATATAAATATTAATATATACTTTATTCAACAATGCTTCTAAAAATAAACAAATATCCCAAAATCTTACATATATATATATATATATATATATATATATATATATATATATATATATCTGTGTATAACACGGCCTTCAGACGTGAGAATAGTAAAAGTATTCAGACTAGAGAATAGTACAATACCACTTTTTCTTATTCTCTTGTCTGAGGATCGTGTTATACATATGAAACTAGAATAATGCTAATATAATATTCATAATCTTTTTTTTTACGTTTTAACACTTTTCTACTATAATAGCACTATATCTATACATACACATATCTTATTTGCTTTCCTTCATATATATATATATATATATATATATATATATATATATATATATACAATGTTTTCACAGATCAATGTTGATTATTAACAGCGACCACGGTTTCATGCCGTGGTCGCTGTTAATAATGAACATTGATCTGTGAAAACATTGTAAAATAAATAAATATTAGCTCTTACAAATTGTGATTGAGCACTGTATTTTCTTTGTTTCAGCGCAAAAAAATGTTGTTTTTACATATACCTATATATATATATATATATATATATATATATATATATGGTGTGTAAAAAAATATCGATATTTTTTGTACTTTTTGACACACCTTGTATTCTGACGTTTCATTCATTGTTCATTTCTATCTTGGTAAAAAGCTTCAAACCTGGCACTTTTATAACACACCTTGTATTCTGAAAAAAAAATTGTTCTATTCATTGTTTATTTCTACCTTGGTAAATACAGCTTCAAACTGGCACTTTTATGACACACCTTGTATTCTGAAAAAATTAACCTTCCATTCATTGTTCATTTCTATCTTGGTAAAAAGCTTCAAACCTGGCACTTTTATAACACACCTTGTATTCTGAAAAAAAAGTTCTATTCATTGTTTATTTCTATCTTGGTAAATACAGCTTCAAACTCGGCACTTTTATGACACACCTTGTATTCTGAAAAAATTAACGTTCCATTCATTGTTCATTTCTATCTTGGTAAAAAGCTTCAAACCTGGCACTTTCATAACACACGTTGTATTCTGAAAAAAAAATTCTTTTAATTGTTTTTTCTATCTTAGGTAAATACAGCTTCAAACTCGGCACTTTTATGACACACCTTGTATTCTGAAAAATTAACGTTCCATTCATTGTTCATTTCTATCTTGGTAAAAAGCTTCAAACCTGACACTTTTATAACACACTTTGTATTCTGAAAAAAAAAAAGCTCCAGATTTGAACGTGGCTCGTCGAGTCCATTTCATAAAATAATAACAATAACCATTACGTCATGCCTCTTTTGTTCAAAGGAAAGTAGATATGTAATCTAATATTTATAAGTGAGATAAGTAAAAGTTTAAGGTGTGGAGAACATGACTTACTTTCTTGTATTTCCTTTCATTGTCACTCCCAGCAAAGTTTCTTCTATAGATAAAGTCTTTGATAATTTCCGGTTGAATTTCTTAGACAAGCTGCTCTCACTATAACACACAATCACTTCGGACAAATACTCTCACCTTTATTGTTGTTTTAGTGGGGGGGGGTTATTACGGTGACGTTTTACCTACTGCACCTATGAACCTGGGGTTGTTTTCGGGTTGTTTTTTTTTATTAACTCTTACATTTTTTTTCTTCAGAAATGCTAAATCTAATCTTCAAATAGGGGACATTTTTCTTTTCTTTTTTCTGTTCCTTCTTTTTAACAATAAAGAATTCAGACATATATAAATACAGAAATACCTTTTTACAATATATATTATCATCATAATGTCGCGCTTTCAGCACGGATATCCATGACAATCTCTCTCCATCCGTCCCTATCGCTCATCATTCTCGGGAGGTCCTCTATGCAGCATCCTGCATCTGCACAGAGCTGATCAACGTACGTTTTTGCTGGTCGGCCCACACTGGCCCGTCCATGTGCTGGCTTCCACAGGAAGTCGCTTATGAGTTCGTCCTTGCTTCTCCAGCAGTGTCCCGCGTGTCTTGTCCGTCTTACTCGGATGGTTTGGGTGATATGTGGTAGGTGGCCGTATAGCTGTTTTCTCGTAGGGTGCTGTTTCCACGTCTTGTTCATGATCACCCACAGCATTCTTGTGCAGCTCCATCTAGTTTATTCTCTAGTCGCTTAGTTAGGGTCCAGGTGGTGCAGCCATACAGCAGCACCGACACGACAACGGTCTGGAAGAACTGTCTCTTTAGCTTGTCTGTGAGATTGGACCTCCATATGATAGATAATTTATTTATAGCGGCCCATGCCTTTCCTATGCGTGCATTAACGTCGTTTTCTGTGGAGGAGATGTAACTGCCTAAGTATCTAAATTGTTCTACCGAGTTTAGGAGTTTGCCATCGATGGTTGAGATGTCGCTTTTGTTTTTGAAAGACATGAACTCAGTTTTATCAGAGTTCACGTACAGGCCGACATTTCGTGCTGCCTTTGCTAGGCTGTGTAGTAAGGATTCGGCTTGTGCCGGTGTATTTGCGAGTAGTGCCAGGTCATCAGCATAGTCCGCATCCGTAATAGTATGTGCGGGATATCGCCTGCTTCTTGCTTTTTAAAAAAAAAACAAAAAAAACAAAAAACATATTATATATATATATATATATATATATATATATAGGTGTATTTTGGCAGCATTTTTTCTTTTATACAAGTTTTGTTGAACTGTACAGACAATTCTTGTCGGACAAGTTTTTGGTTGATCCTTTCTAATTTTCGGGCCATCTTTTTGGTGTCGGGGTGGAACTGATGTAACAGTCCACCAAAGGTTTCGATACGAGCGCTTTCGGCAATACAGTTTGCCCTCATCAGGTAGGAAACGATGGTATAGTTTCGTGTCTCGTTTTTAACCAGAACGGGTAGTAGCAAGGAATTAGAAGTGGGAGGTAATAACAATTGGTAGAGAGAGGTTGTAAGAATGGTAGTGGTTCGAGCGAGCGATGCAATAGTGATTTTTTGTGGGTGGGGGGCACAAGTTAGGAGAAGGGGATATATATACGTAAAGAAATAAAAGACTTAGAGATTTAGCATTATAGTCTATTTCAGGGAGCTTAGACAAAGTGTCTAACTCTCCCGACTCATCAGATGCATCTAATGAGTCGGAGAGTTAGACACTTTGTCTAAGCTCCCTGAAATAGACTATAATGCAAAATCTCTAAGTCTTTTGTTATTTCTTTACTTATATATTTGCTCTGTGACTCTAACAATAAGAGCACACATTGAGCTCTCAAACTGCGACAGGTTAAAATAAAACTCTTGTGTCGTAAGGAAGATTTCTTCTCTGGCTTTTGGATTATATATATTATATATATATATATATATATATATATATATATATATATATATATATATATATAGAGATAGATAGATAGATAGATACTTAAAGACTTAGATATATATTGAAAGACTTAAATAGATAGATAGATAGATAGATAGATACTGAAATACTTAAATAGATATATAGATAGATAGATACTGAAATACTTATATACAGATAGATAGATTAATAGATAGAGATATGCTGAGATAGATATATAGATACTAAAATAGATAGATGGACAGACAGATACTGAAATACTTAGATAGATAGATAGATAGATAGATAGATAAATAGAAAGATAGATACCGAAATACTTAGACATTTTGTATTCAATCCATTTCTCTCATAATCTAGGTTTAATGGCAGGTTAACCTTCGTGGCCTATTCAATGCCAAATCCATCTTTGTAGAAGAACAGTAGTGGTAATATCCAACCAATAGTTGGAGGGATGAAGGCGTTCATACCTTTCCCAAGAATATTAGTTCGAAAGTGAACGGGAGTTCAAACTCGATTTCTACGATGTAGCAACGTTGGCTGAGTAGCCTAACATCGGTATCAGCCGAACAGCGAGGGATTCTATCCCCTTTTCACAAGCGCTAGATCAGGGAGATTGCTTTTGCCGAGGTGGAACGCCACACCCACCGTAAGATCACCATTTTACCGCACAGATCAAATTACCCAGTATCTGCTACTCATGCGCTGAATTGGTGGATACCGATATCGAACCCGGAACCTTGCAATTCCTTGGCGGGCACTCTACTGGTTGAGCTGAACCAAAAGAAAGTAAAAACTAAAAGGAAGAAAGAAAAAGAACCTCGAAAGCAATTACTTCCTTCTAAATTGTTTCTCACCGAGTGCATCAGATCTGTGACCTTGGGTCAGCATAGGCTAAGGTTACTAAATACCCGTTACTTATCATTCCACTGCTTTCTATTCAAATTGTACATAATGATATTTATTAAACTTCATGGGTGATATGTTGGCTCCGTCTGACTAATTATACAGATGTGACCGCTGTGGACTCATTTGGATGTGGAATAGCATTGCCTATGTCTGAACAATTTGATTTCAGAGCGAATGAAGCAGCTGCTTCATACAAAAGTTCATTGATCCCGTTGAAGGGTCATTGCCGTAGCTTCTTCTTCTTTTACTTCTGTTCGACTCTGACCGAGATTTATTCTCTTCTTTTAGAGAGGATACCAATTGAGCGAATACATCCCAAACTTTGAGTCCTATGTCCAGTAGCTTCAGCTTCTGGACCTGTGGAATATAAGATAAACCGCATTATGTTACATAATTATTAGATTCCTAATATTTATGTACAGTAGTGTATAAACCAAAATAGCTGTTATAAGTTCAGCCGGCGGCCTTGAAGGATTGAATGACAAGGCTTGACCTATCCTGATCCTCCTTCCGGTGGATACCATGAGAATCGGTGGAGAAGACCCTCTTCTGGTTTAGATTAGAAAGAGATTTTAGTTAGATCGGCCAAAAACCACGACGGTGGTAAGCTGTGTTATGCACGCGGCCGACTCAATCTGCGCAGGTAGTCTGGTGGGGATTTCAGAATAAAATATGATCTAAGTTAAATCGAAGTCTTGTGTTATTATCTAAAAACTACCAATGACACAGGGCTTCTGATAAAGAGAAATCCCCAATGGAAGACCAGACACGAAGTCTCCAAGACGAAGTCCAGACGCTAGAAGAGACGCTAGAAGAATAGAAGTAAGAAATTCAGGAAAGAGAGTATACAACATTTATCCCAGAGGGTCTTATCCCCCCAGGTAGAACGTGCCCCTTCGTCTAAAAGGTACGGGGTTGGGTTTATTTCCCGGGGCTTTCTGGGATCACGCCCTTTTTGTACTATACACTGCATGAGCTTCGGTTTCTGTGTGGCTCTCCAATGTGTTAATGCGGCCTCGTAAAATAAAAGATGATAAAAATAGGGAGTATATACTGTTGTTCAAAATATTAGATAGGAATATTTGAATTATAAATAATTAAATCAAATTAAAAATAATTGTGGAAATAAGTTATGTTAAGAATAGTTACTTGAAACAACAATTAGGTTTATGGCTGTTGGCGTTTTTGTGATATAAGGTGTGTGCAAGATGCCCACTCTTATTTATAGACTCGGCGATAACCATGTGACCAACCTATTGGCCAATCACTGGCAGTACTCTGCTGCTGATATTGTTATTTATACCGGCTGTTCTGGTCACACCTACGCATATTTCTTTGAACCTTCGTGGACGACGGAACATAGGATTATATCACTGGACCTTTGACATTACGTAGGATTCCATAACGCAGGACTTATTCACTTACCAAAGGATTCTATAGCTCAGGACTTATTTACTTTAAGTTCTTTTTCAACTGGCCAAAGATGGCGGTCAGAAACTTAACAATGATACACTAGCAGGATATAATACATGGAGGTGCGGGGCATAAGACGTAGGAAATGGATTCGTCGGCCCGAGTTCAAAATCCTGTATAGGGCTGTTTGCCTTTCACATAGCACTAATTGGGGAATGTATGCATCCATATATTCTCTCTCCAGCTATGGTTAAAATAGTAAAGCAGACCGGGCTCTTTAACATTGGATAGGTAACCAGTCTAGGAGAAGAAAAACTCTGGATTTGAAAATCCTGAGGTTAATCGTTGATTGGGTTTGTGGCATTCCTTGTGTACCGATTCTTTCCTATCGACTGTGCCAAAAAGTGCGGAATGGTCTGACAAGCCTTCACCACTATAAACAAAACACTGTCGGTCGTTCATTGAATGAACCCTCATGCGTCGAAATTGACGTGAGAGTCCATTTCATGGATATAACACACTAAAATAATTTAAGTATTAAACGTTTGATGTGTTTACTTAAGAGCTATTGTTAAATACTTCAATATGTACAAAGTATAATAATCTTGATTTAACTCTCACTTTTTACTTGAAACAGATTAGGGTTATTGCTTCCGCGCGTTCACCCCACTCTCTCTCTCTCTCTCTCTCTCTCTCTCTCTCTCTCCTCTCTCTCTCTCTCTCTCTCTCTCTCCATCTAACTATCTATCTATCCCCTACTCTCTTTCTTTCTTTTTTTCTTATTATATTTTTCTGTGTAGCATATCCTTTCTTTCTATATCATAAAAACGTAATGGTCCATTATTTAACTGATTTGACGACACTCATAAGAAATAAAAATTGGCGGATAAGCAGCACCAGATAATAAGAATTTACATTTTGTATTTAAACTTGGACGATTTGGACGGCTTCATTTTTAACCAGAGGGTGTTGCAAGATGATAACGGTCGTACTTTTAAGGAACCCAATTATTAATATATAGATGACCGTTGTATGACAACAATGTATCCAGAGCCAACATGATTTGGCAAGTGACCTGAGTGCGCAAGCCTTATTCGAGCCTCCATCAATTTTGTTGATAAACTAAATTAATACAAATCCTACAACTTTATAAGGACTAATGTGTATAAACACATCACTCAATAAATCCCGGGCCTGACACATAGATGGCGAAACTGATAATAAAAATCTATAATTTTTGTAAAGTACTAACCTTCAAATCACACGTGTCAAAATTTGAGCACAAACAGATTATTAGTTTACAAATTACATTTATTCAAGTGAATCTACTGTTGCAAATTTTCACATTTGAATTTCGTGTGTTGATAAAGCATTGCTTTCTGATGGGAAGAAATACTGTTCGAGCAAAGCAATGGCTTGATAAGTGTTATTCGGACTCTGCTCCGTCAGGAACAACGGTTAAGTGGTGGTATGCTGACTTTAAACGTGGTCGTACATTGTTGATACGAACGTTTGATTTGGTTTGCTTTGTTTTACGTCATATCAACCTCAGTGGGTCATTTAATGCCGATAAAGTTTTGAAATAAATCAATTCTTAATGGATAATACAATTTTTTATCAATACATTTTTCTATTTAACCCATAGATGGGACCCTAACAGGTACTACCACTCCGGGTCAGAGTGGACCAGGGAGCAATGGTGATGAAGGGGTGCTCCACATTCCCCAAACCTCCAAAACTGGAACCTCACCATCAGATAGAGTTTAACGTCATTCCCAGGACATGTAGCCCCGCAGCCACCGCCTTCTAGCACCCATATGATAAAAAGGGGTTGGGGCTTGCCATAAGGGCAATAGGGTTGGGAAAATCATATAGGTGCTAGGCTTGAAGTGACCAGCCGATTGATCGGAGGGGGCCTCTCCAACCGCCCGTCTAGCCCAAGATAGGACCAAAGTGGAGTATTGCATGTCATGATATGAACGTGTATTAATTATTTAGCTGTGTGCGGTGTAATGGATACCATCGTAAGAAATGGACACGGTGAGACGAGTTCAACTCCTAGATGCGGCTGTTTAAATTTCCCATTGCGCTAATACCATTGGAAAAGATCCAACTATTCTCCATCCAATTTTTTTTTTTTTAATATTTTAGATCATTATTTTAGTCTTTACAAGCTTTTCAACACCGGGTAAAAAGGGCAAGAAGCAGACGATACCGATGCAGACTATGTAGATGATCTAGCTCTTCTGATCACAGAATTATATGTATTATCTGCGTTATTCGGACTATTGTCCCCATCTTCATTGTTATTTGTACAACGTTGTACAAATAACAATGAAGATGAGGACAATAGTCCGAATAACGCAGATAATACTAATCTTCAAGCCTCATCTCAAACATTCAGAGAAATAGAAATATGTATTTACCCAAACCCTCTGTACGAGTAGGACGCGACACAAAGTCAGTTTTCATGCGGAGTTTAACTGTTTTTTTTTTCTTTTAAAATATTTTAAATCATTATTTTGCTCCTGGTGATCTTTTCACACTGGCTAAAAAATGCAAGAGGTAGACGATACCGAGCAAAATCTACTACTGATGCAGACTATGTAGATGATCTAGCGCTTCTGGTCCAGTATTACATGAATTTACCCAGTTCCTAGATATTGTTAATCATTATTTTACTCTTTGTGGACTTTTCCCACCAGCTAAGAAAGATAAGAAACAGAGGATACCGAACAGAAACTTCTACAAGACTACACAGATTATCTAGCACTTCTGGTCACAAAATTACATGTATTTACCCAGCCCTAAATATTCTTAATCATTATTTTACTCCTTACGAGGTTTTTACATCGGCAAAAAAAAAAGGCAAGAGGCAGACGATACCGAGCAAAACATATTACTGATGCAGACTATTTAGATTATCAAGCACTTCTGGTGACAGAATTAAATGTATTTACCCAAACCCTGCGCACGAATAGGATGCGACACTATCTGCTGTCTTGGCACGCTGGTCTGCTAGCAATCTATCGTGGTTATGTATTGTCCTCTACCACGCTGGTATGCTAACAGTCTATCGTGGCTACTACTCATCCTGTTCAACAAAGTCACTTTCAACTACCTACGTCACCACGTCACGTCACCTCGACTATTTATTTCTTTTTTTTTTATTCGTTACCCTCCGTCCACAAAACAAATTGAAGTCAGTCCTTCCCTTTAAAAGAAAAGAAATTCCCTTGTCGTAAAAATGTCTGGTTATTTACGAAGCTAAGATTTTGGGGCGCTCAGTGAGGATCGAACTCACAACTAATGGACCATTACACCACGTGAGGTGCCCGAGTCTGTTAAGTGTTTGTTGAATATGTTTTCTTCAAGTTGACACACTAGTGAAAAGAATAAAATAATCATTTTTGAAAGATATTGCCTAAGGAGGAAGTTTTAAAAAATCAATGTAAGTAAAATCAATAAATCAATTAAAGGAATAAAAACCAACATTGCCAAAAATGTCAAAAACTTTGTAATAGAAACTTAAGAGGGGATTAAACTTTTAATGTTTTAGGTAATTAAAATCATTAAATTTACTAGCAAATATATACACCCTCCGGGTGCAAGTATTTAAGTTTTAATATAATAAAATATCATATTAAATTAGAAATGCTAATGAAACTGACTAAGAATGCAGATAGAAAGATTTGGAACAGAGGGGGTATGATTGAAAAATAGAACAACTTTGAAACTAACTCTTCCATCATCTTCCATTACTCCCGTCTTTCATTGGTAATATTTTTCCTAATTTAACTATTTAGTTAAAATAGGAAGTAAAGAATAATATTACAGTTATTTCTTCTTGTTAAGGGATCTCTTTTAAGATTTATTGAAGAGATTTTTGCTCATATTCAATAAGATAAAACCAAACAATTAGAAATCAATAATACTAAGCATATATTTATTAAAATCAATTTTTTTAAGATTAATATGCAAATTAGCCTTCCCATTCATACTGTAAACCTCTATTTTGTATATATAAATACAATTGCATGTCATTAGTATGTGGATATGGTCAACAATGTAAGTAATGTAAAACAATTTTATTAATAATTGAGGTTTAAAATAAAAAAAATCATGGAGAATATGATGTAAATAACTAAATGAATTGTGACTTGTATAGTAATATAGTTTCGGTTACAGACAGACAGACACACAATCTCCATTATAATAAGATTAAAGGAGTAAAAAAAAATTTGAAATGGAAACTTAGTTCTGTCCACTTATAAGATTTTTCTTTGGGCACCTCATGTGGTGTGATGGTTAGCAACTAAATTAGCAAAACCATTGTTAGTGAGTTCGATTCTCACTGGGCGCCCATACTTCTGGCCTTGCCGCATCTAAGCTATGCTTAGTAATAACTATAAGATTTTTTCTTACTGAATGTTCTTGAAATCTTTTTATCAGAATACTATAGATCAAAGAAGCACTTAATTAATATTAAGATGATATCATAATCTTATTGATATTAATTAATATTTGGTAATTTATGAGGAAGTGCGTCCGGTCTCCTGCATCAAAAACCGCTACCCGGTGACTATCAAAATAACAACCCCGCTCGTCGTAATTCTTGTTTATTTTATCGTAATTTGTCGTAATTCTTGTTTAGATATGAAGATGGATATATAGTTTTGAATAGACTGAGATAGATAGATAGATAGATAGATAGATAGATAAACAAACAAACAAACAAACAAATAATATAGATAGATACGAACAAATGGAGATAGATAGATATTTTCGACAAGTAAATGTATTTGGGGGGGGGGGGGCTCTCTTCTTTTTTTGTCGTAATTCTTGTTTTATTTAAACTAAAAACAAGACATTAAACAAACATGAATAAAAAATTCTTAGTATTTAAAGTAATATAGACAAATATGAACAAATTCAGATAGATAGATAGATAGATGGATAGTTTTGAATAGACTGAGCTGGGTCGTTATTTTAATAGTCACCGGGCAGCAACTCTTGAGGCAGGAGACCGCGACGCACTTCCTCGTAAATTACCTTAGTATCAATAATATTAAGTAGTTGTGTATCTCTTGTATGTACGTAAAATGATCAAAGACAGCCATATTAAAAACAGAAAATTGTGTAGGACTGACGACCACGTACATTTATCTAAACATATATAAAGGGCAGTTGGTGTGTGTGTATGTATGTAATTATGTATGTCCAGAAGAAACTGAAAATAAAACAATTAACGCCAAAGAAAATGTATATACACATTAAATATCACCAGTTTTTGCAAGAATTAAGATTTGATTTATATTCGAAAATATTTGAGAATTAAACTATACATAGAAATAGCATTGAAATTCTACTTAAAATATCCAGTATTCATTTATCTCAAAAGTAAAAAATTACCAATAATTTTATAGCAAAATATTAAATTTAACAACAGAACACCTTTTTATTTATTTTAAAACCTGTGTCATTGAATCTGAAAAAAAAGCAGAGGGAGTTTGTATTATTTGGCCTTAGGCAATCAGTCTAGGAGAAGGAAAACTGTATTCAAACCAAAAGGGTCTATCTTCTCGTTAGTGAAAACTTCTTTAAGAGTTTCTCATCGTCCTCTTACCTACGAAATAGAAATTGTTGAGACTAACTACTTGTATGCAAATTATTTATCAATTGTTGCGATGCAGTTTGCTTATAAATTAAATTGCTTATCTTATTATAATGGAGATTGTGTGTTTGTCTGTCTGTAACCGAAACTATATTACTATAAGAGTCTCAAATCCCTTTGTTATTTATCTCACATTATCCATGATTTTATTTTTATTTAAACCTCAATTATTAATAAAATTGTTTTACATCATTAAGACTGTTGACCATATCAACATACAATTAACATGCAATTGTATTATATACAACAAAAATAGCGGTTTACAGTGTGAATGGGAAGGCTAATTTGCATATTGATCTTAGAAATTTGATTTTAAATATATGCTTAGTATTATTGATTTCTAATTGTCTGGTTTATCTTATTAAATATAAGCAAACATCTCGGGGATAAATCTTAAAAGAAATCCATTAACAAGAAGAAATAACTGTCATTTTATTCGTTACTTCCTATTTTAACTATTTTAACTAAATAGTCCAATTAGGAAAATTTACCAATGAAAGACGGGAGTAAGGGAAAATGATGGAAGAGTTAGTTTCAAAGTTGTTCTATTTTTCAATCATACCCACTCTGTTCCAAATCTTTTTATCGGCATTCTTATTTAGTTTCGTTAGCCTTTCTGATTTAAAATGTTTTTTTTATATTAAAACTTAAATACTTGCACCCGGAGGGCGCATATATTTGCTAGTATTATTAAATTATAATTGGGCATGTTGTGAGGTGTGGTTTTGTGTTCCTTGTTGCAGCAGTTTTTCTTCGTGCTTAATCGTAGCTCTGGGTTCAGCTTCTCGTAGCTAATTCCTCTAGTCCCCTAAACTGTCTCTATATATCTCCTGCAGTAATACATATATGTAAATGAGATAACACGCCATTGGCTATCTCACTACAGGGCATGAAGTTAAACAGCATCTAATGGTAAAGTTCCAATTCTGGAGCTCTTGGGAGTGTGAAATACCCCTTCATCACCATTACTCCCAGGTCCACTCTGACCTGGAGTGGTAGTACCTTGTTAGAGTTAAATGAAATAAATGAGTTTAATATGTGTTTAAAACAATTGAGTTAAAAAAGTAAGTTGAATACCGATTAAGAAGAAATAAACCAAAAATGTCTTCGGCATAAATGGTTAACATGCCGTAAAACCCAACCAGCAACAAACCAAAGTTTATAGTTATTTACTAAGCTTAGCTTAGATGTGGCACAAGGCCAGTAGCGTGGGGCGCCCAGTGAGGATCGAACTCACTAACAATGTCTGCTTAATCTAGCTTGCTAACCATTACACCAAATGAGGTGCCCAATATATAGTTATTTACTAAGCTTAGCTTAGATGTGGCACAAGGCCAGTAGCGGGGGCGCCCAGTGAGGATCGAACTCACTAACAATGGTCTGCTAATCTAGCTGCTAACCATTACACCAAATGAGGTGCCCAATATATAGTTATTTACTAAGCTTAGCTTAGATGTGGCACAAGTAGCGTGGGGCGCCCAGTGAGGATCGAACTCACTAACAAATGGTCTGCTAATCTAGCTTGCTAACCATTACACCAAATGAGGTGCCCAATATATAGTTATTTACTAAGCTTAGCTTAGATGTGGCACAAGGCCAGAAGTGCAGGGCGCCCAGTGAGGATCGAACTCACTAACAATGGTCTGCTAATCTAGCTTGCTAACCATTACACCAAATGAGGTGCCCAATATATAGTTATTTACTAAGCTTAGTTTAGATTGGCACAAGGCCAGTAGCGTGGGGCGCCCAGTGAGGATCGAACTCACTAACAATGGTCTGCTAATCTAGCTTGCTAATTACACCAAATGAGGTGCCCAATAATAGTTATTTACTAAGCTTAGCTTAGATGTGGCACAAGGCCAGAAGTGCAGGGCGCCCAGTGGAATCGAACTCACTAACAATGGTCTGCTAATCTAGCTTGCTAACCATTACACCAAATGAGGTGCCCCCAACCAAAGTTCATAAATTATATAACCTGTGAACGAAGAATTTAATGTGTAATTTTCCCTGTTTCCATTTCCCTACAAATCGACAATTACGAGTTTAATTGGGGAATTTCGAGAGGCCTGGGGGCGTACAGGATCGAAAGAACTTTGACTGTATAGGTTATGAGACGGGTACGAACCTGCATCCAGGCTAACGTAAATCAATTTCAAAAGCTTTTGTAAAGTTTAAATATATGTGCAATTAGAATCTTGTAACACAGGTCTTTAAAGTTAGTCTCAAGTTAGTCTCAATACAAAGGATAAAAAATCCAACTGCATTTCTTTGTAAAAGGCAGCGAAGTGGTTTTATTATTTGCGAAAACCCACAAAAGAGAAAGAATTGTTTTCTAATGTTTTTTCGTTGTTTTTTTTTGTTTGTTTTTTTTTGTTTGTTTGTTTTTTTGTTTTTTTTTGTTTTTTTACGAAGCCAGACAAAGTTATATAAATAACAAGTAATTTATTGAAGACGTCTTTCAGATTAAAATAACAAAAACAAATAAAATAAATCCGTAAAATAAAATCTGACGATAGTTTTAATTACTCGAGCGGGAAAAAAGAAAAACGAAAAAAAGAAAGAAAAAAGAAAAAAAGAAAAAAAGAAAGAAAAAAAAAAGAAAAGAAAGAAAGAAGAAAGAAGGAGGAAGGAAAATTGATGATTTCGTCCCGTTAAGCGTAAAATCATTTGGTTTGTTGGAGTTTGAATTAAACGCACTGCTCCCTGCTGTCAACGGCATGAATTTTGATTTCTTCAAGAAAGCTGCGTCTCGGCAAGTCTCTGATTAAAACTATAAAACAAGGAAATTGAAGACGTTGGCATTTCTATCCAGGATTGGAGGCTAATGCGCATGCTCAGAAATACGGGATCTTCTGCAAACTGTAAGACACGTCACAATATATATATATAATATATATATATAATATTATATATATATATATATATATATGTGTGGGTGTGTGTGTGTGTGTGTGTGTGTGTGTAAATAGAAAAATTGAAGTGAATCCGACGGGATGTAATATAGTGAAAATTTTGAAAAAACAAAGGTTCAATAAAGTGAGTGATATTTATTCAGCCAATGCTGCAGTGTTTCAATATGTTTAGTAGATCATCTTCAGGGCTTTTGTTGTTTTAAGGAAAAATAAAATTTATCACAGATAATAAGGAGACTGTGAGAGTCTTTTTGTTGATCAATCTGTTTAAAAATGTTTGAATGAAGAATTGGATCTTAGAATTGTTTTGAAAATTATGAAACGCTGAGATAAACGCATATCTATCGTACATCTATCTGATCTAATCTATCCCCACCTCTCTTTTCTTTCTATTATTTTCTGTTTTTAGCATATTCCTTCTTTCTTATTAATAAAAAACGTAATGGTCCATTTTATTTAACTGAGTTGGCGACCACCATAAGAAATAAAAATTGGCCGATAAGCAACACATATACAGGATTTTTACATTTTGTCATTTAAACTGGACGATTTGGTACGGCTTCATTTTTACCAGAGCGTGTGCAATGACTAACGGTGCGTACTTTTAAGGAGCCCAATTATTAATACTTGTTGTATTTCAAAGTCCCAACAGTATAAAAGAAGAAGTCAAGTCGATATAGGGAAAATAAGACAAGTGTATTTACAATTCAAGGGTACATTGTACGACTAGCTTGTCGTTAACGGAAACAGTTCTACTTTCCACTCGGCTGCTCACTATTTAATTAGTGAAGGACACCGGTCGCTATGTTTCTCTCACTGTAGGAACGGCCATACAACACAAATACAATAGATGACCGTTTGGTATGGACAACAATGACTATCCAGGAGCCACAACCCATTATCTTTGGCAGAAGTGACCCTAAATGCGCAAGCACTTATTCGAGCCATCCATCAAATTTCATGATATGATAAAAGCTTAAATTTATACAAATCCTACCCTTATGAGAACCTCTCATAAGGACAATTGTATAAACACACATCATACAATAAATCCCTGGGCCCTGAACACATTAGATCGGCGAAACTGATACATAAAATCCAATGATTTTTATAACGTTACTAACCTTCAAATGCAACGTCCGTCAAAAATTATGAGACACAATCGGAATTAATTAGTTTAACAAATTACATTTATTTTAAGTGAAGACTACTGGTTGCAATATTTTTCCAAAACATGAAAAAATTCCTGAATTTCGTTGCTGGATAAAGCATTGCTTTCTGATGGGAAAGAAATACTGTTCAAGGCAAAGCAATGGCATTATAAGTGTTAATCCGGATTCTGCTCCGTCCGGAACAACGGTTAATAGGTCGGTTTATTGCTGACTTTAAACGTGTGTCGTACATTTGTTGTGAACGAATTCGGCTTTTGAATTTCGTTTGTTTTGTTTTACCTGGCATATCAACCTCCAGGTGGTGTCATAATGCGATAAAGTTTTTGAAAGTAAACAATTTCTTAGATGGAATAATACAATTTTTATGAAATAAAAAAAAAACAAAATTTTTTTTTTTTTTTTTTTTCTCATTTAACCCAATAGATGGACCCTAACAGGTACTACCACCTCTGGGGTCGATGGAACCAGGGTTGCCCAATGTGCATGAAGGGGTGTGGCTCCACAATTCCCAACCCTCCAAAAACTGGAACCTCACCATCAGATAAGGAGTTTATAACGTCATTCCCAGGACATGTTAGACCCGCAGCCACCGCTCCTTCTAAGCCCACCCATATGCAATAAAAAAAGGAGTGGGGCTTGCCATAAGGGCAATGGGTTAGGGAAAATCATATAGACGTGCTAGGCTTTTGAAGTGAACCAGCCCCGCATTGATCGGAGCGGGGCCTCTTCCCGACCAGTCCGCCCCCATAGCCCAGATGAAGGGCCAAATTTGCGAGTATGCGATGTCATGATATGAACGAGTGTATTAATTATTTTAGCTGTATGTGTTTGTTCGGTTATATTGTAAATGGAGATACCATTCGTAGAAAGAAAGAGTGGGACACGGTGCTAGACGAAGTTCAACTTCTGATGCGGTCTTGTTTGAAAATTTCCCATTGCGCTTAGATACCAATGGAAAGGTACGGAATCCAACTATTCCAATCTAGCTATGTTGAACGTTTTTGACATGTTTTCCTCAAGCCTTGACGTATACTTAGCTGAAAAGAACTATAAAATTAATAATTTTGTTGAGAAGATTATTTCTAGACCTTTCGGCGAATTCGTGTTCCAATTAGCCAACCAATTACAATTAGTGGCGACCTCTCACCTTCAGTTCCACGAGGCGTTCTTCAGTTCTCCTGGCCAAGGGTCTAAAGATTCTGTCTTATGATTTTCCGCCTTTTCTTTTAGATGCCTTTCACTCGGTAGGTCTGGCTAGTGGGACCAGCAAAATCCACAAGGCATGACTGGTTCTCTTTTTCTTGTCCCAAGTTAAATACTAGGTCCGGCTCTGGCCGGCATAGGTGATCCGTTTGTACCTTCTTAATCACAGAGAATTATTCGTGCGGTCTCGTTCTCTATTGACACGACTTTAGGTTTGTGCATTTACGCATTGGCTTGTATGGAGAAAATTTGAATTTCTTTGCACAGTTCCCAAGTGGATCAGAATCTGCTGAGTCTTGTATTCTCTTTTTGTGCATAAGTTGTGCTGCCATCGTCTTATTATATGATTGCGCCGTTTCGTCTCTATTTATTTCACGATCGGAATGTTTTTAAAAAATCAATGTAAGTAAAACAATTAAATCAATTAAAGGAAATAAAAACCAACATTCTTGCCAAAAATGTCAAAAACTTGTGTAATAGAAACTTAAGAGGGGATTAAACTTTTAATGTTTTTAGGTAATTAAAATCAATTAAATTTACTAGCAAATATATACACCACTCCGGCTCGTGCGGTGCAAGTATTTAAGTTTTTAAATATTAATAAATATCATATTAAATTAGAAATGCTAATGAAACTGACTAAGAATGCAGATAGAAAATTTGGAACAGAGGGGGTATGATTTGAAAAATAAGAAACAAACTTTGAAACTAACTCTTCCTATCATCTTCCAATTACTCCCGTCTTTCATTGTAATATTTTCCTAATTTAACTATTTAGTTAAAATAGAGAAGTAAAGAATAATATTATAAGTTATTTCTTCTCTCTGTTAAGGATCTCTTTTAATATTTATTGAAGAGATTTTTGCTCATATTCAATAAGTAATACCAAACCAAACAATTAGAAATCAATAATACTAAGCATATATTTACTTAAATATCAATTTTTTAAGATTAATATGCAAATTAGCCTTCCCATTCATACTGTAAACCTCTATTTTGTTTGTATATATAAATACACAATTGCAATGTCATTAGTATGTGGATATCGTCAACAATGTAAAAGATAATGTTAAAACAATTTTATTAAAATGAGTTTAAATAAAAAATAAAAATGAGAATTATGATGTAAAATACTAAATGAATTGTAACTTGATATAGTAATATAGTTGGCGGTTTACAGACAGACAGACACACAATCTCCATTATAATAAGATATTAAAGGAGTAAAAAAAAATTTGAAATGGAAACTTAGTTCTGTCCACTTTATAAGATTTTTCTTTTGGCCACCTCATGTGAGTGTGGATTGGTTAGCAAAACTAAATTAGCAAACCATTGTTAGTGAGTTCGATTCTCACTGGGCGCCCATACTCTGGCTGTGCCCGCATCTAAGCTATGGCTTAGATAAAATAACTATAGAATTTTTTTCTTACTGAATGTTCTTGAAATCTTTTTACAGAATACTATAGAAATCAAGAGACAGCACTTAATTAATATTAAGATGATATCATAATCTTATTGATTGATATTAATTTAATAATTTGGTAATTTATTGAGAAGTGCAAGTTGTCCCGGTCTTCTGCATCAAAAAACGCTACCCGGTGACTATCAAAATAACAACCCCAGCTCGTGTAATTCTTTTTATTTATCGTAATTGTCGTAATTCTTGTTTAGATTATGAAGATGAGATAATAGTTTTTGAATAGACTGAGATAGATAGATAGATAGATAGATAGATAGATAAACAAACAAAAACAAACAAACAAAATAATATAGATAGATACGAACAAATGGAGATAGATAGATATTTTCGACAATGTTAAATGTATTTGGGGGGGGGGCTCTCTTCTTTTTTTGTCGAAATTCTTGTTTATATTTTAAACTAAAAAACAAGACATTAAACAAACATGAATAAAAAAATATCTTAGTATTTAAAGTAATATAGACAAATATGAAACAAATTCAGATACGATAGATAGATAGATGATAGTTTTGAATAGACTGAGCTGGGTCGTTATTTAATAGTCACCGGGCAGCAACTCTTGAGCAGGAGACCGCGCGACGCACTTCCTCGTAAAATTTACCTTAGTATCAATAAATTAAGTAGTTGTTATCCTTGTATGTACGTAAAATGATCAAAGAACAGCCATATTAAAAAACAGAAAATGTGTAGGACTGACGACCACGTACATTTATCTAAACATATATAAAGGGCAGTTGGTGTGTGTGTATGATGTATTAATTATGTTATGTGATGTCCAGAAGAAACTGAAAATAAAACAATTAAACGCCAAAGAAAAAATGTTATACACATTAAATATTCACCAGTTTTTTGCAAAGAATTAAGATATTGATTATATTCGAAAATATTTGAGAATTAAACTATACATAGAAATAGCATTGAAATTTCTACTTAAAATATCCAGTATTCATTTATCTCAAAAGTAAAAAATTACCAATAATTTTTTATAGCAAAATATTAAATTTAACAACAGAACACCTTTTTATTTATTTTAAAACCGGGTCATTGAATCTGAAAAAAAAAGCAGAGGGAGTTTGTATTATTTGGCCTTAGGCAATCAGTCTAGGAGAAGGAAAACTGTTATTCAAACCACAAAGGGTCTTTCTTCTCCCGTAGTGAAAACTTCTTTAAGAGTTCTCATCGTTCTTGCTTACTACGAAATAGAAATTGTTGAGACTAACTACTTTGCTATTGCAAAATTATTTTCAATTGTTGCGACTGCAAGTTTGTTTATAATTAAAATTGCTTTAATATGTTTCATTTAATGGAATCCTATGACTTTTAGGTCTGTTGTAACCGAAGTATATACTATCGAGCAAATCCCTAGTATATCGTTCACTTAGATCCAGGTGACGTATTTGCTATGTTAGACCTCACTGCTCGACCTTGCTTTCTGGGAGTAGAATCCGTGAGAAGCGTACATACGCGAGATAGAAAGCCCCTTTCCGCGTTATTGTTTTTAACGTGGGGCAAACTCAGTAAATCAGTGCAGTTAGGTCAAAGTTGCCAGTTTAGTCAGTTGCAGATGTTAGAAGCTAGCGGATGTGCCTCCTAAACCAGCGCAGCCGCAATCTTGTCTGGTCTTGGAGACCAGAATAAAATTGATATCAAAAAGTAAACGAATATCTATGTTGTTAATAACTCATAAAAGCGCTAACATGAACACCAATAGGCTTCTGATAAAGGGAACATGGTCCCTAGGGCAGAACCAGACACGGAAAATCCCAATAAGACAAAGACCAGGACGAACCATTAGAAGGACCAAAAGATGAAAAGACTTCAGACATCAGAAGACGGCCGGGGAAGAAAGACCAGAAGAGTAAACGTTTAAGATTGTATCTATTTATGGTATACGTGACGAAGCGGCTAGCGTAAACAATATTATTAAATTATAATTGGGCATGTTGTATGTGGTTTTGTTCCTTGTGGCAAGCAGTTATTTCTCGTTGCTTAATCGTTAGCACTTGGGTCAGCTTCTCGTAGGCTATTCCTCTAGTCACTAAACTGTCTCTATATATGTCCTGCAGTAATACATTTAATACATATCAATGATGTAATATGAGATAGACACGCCATGTTTGATCTCACGAACAGGCTGGCTGATAGCTAGTAGCTTAAAAAATGCATATACTAATCACGGGAAAAGTTCTCACTATTTGGAGAGTCATATATACTTTAACTACTGGAGTGGTGAAAATACCCCTTCATCACCAGTCTACTCCAGGTCAACACTCTACCTGGATGTGGTAGTACCTGTTTATTAGAGTGTTTTTAAATGAAATAATAAATGAGTTTAATATTGTTTTAAAACAATAGCGTTAAAAAAAAAAAAAAGTATAGTGTTGAGAACCCGAATTAAGAAAAATAACCACAAATGTCTTCGCAGGAGATTTATCCGCTTTCACAAGCGCTAGATCAGGGAGATTGCTTTTTTGCGAGGTGGCGAAGCACACCACACCGTAAGATCACCATTTTACGCACAGATCAAAATTACCCAGTATCTGCTCCTCATGCGCTGAATTGGTGGATACCGATATCGAACCCGGAACCTTGCAATTCTTGGCGGGCAACTCTACTGATTGAGCTGAACCAAAAGAAAGTAAAAACTAAAAGGATAGAAAGAAAAAAGAATCGAAAGCCAATTACTTTTCTAAATTGTTTCCTCACCGAGTGCATCAGACCTGTGACCTTGGGTGCAGCATAGGGTAAGGTTTACTAAATACCCGTTTATCATTCCACTGCTTTTCTATTCAAATTGTACATAATGATATTTATTGAAACTTCATGGGGTGATATGTTGGGTTCGTCTGACTAATTATACAGATGTGCCGCTGTGGACTCATTTGGATGTGGAATAGCATTGTATGTTGAACAATTTGATTTCAGAGCGAATGAAGCAGCTGCTTCATACAAAAGTTCATTGGATGCGTTGAAGGGTCATTGCTGTTTAGCTTCTTCTTCTTTTACTTCTGTTCGACTCTGACCGAGATTTATTCTCTTCTTTTAGAGAGGAGTACCAGTTGAAGCGAATACATCCAAACTTTGAGTCCTATGTCCAGTAGTCTTCAGCTTCTGGACCTGTGGAATATAATAGATAAAACCGCATTATGGTTACATAATTATTAGATTCCTAATATTTATGTACAGTAGTGTATAAACCAAAATAGCTGTTATAAGAGTTCAAGCCGGCGGCCTTGAAGGATTGAATGACAAGGCTTGACCTATCCTGATCCTCCTTCCGGTGGATACCATGAGAATCGGTGGAGAAGACCCTCTTCGGTTTAGATTAGAAAGAGATTTTTAGTTAGATCGGCCAAAAACCACGACGGTGGTAAGGCTGTGTATGCAGCGGCCGACTCAATCTGCGCAGGTAGTGGTCTGGTGGCGATTTCAGAATAAAATATGATCTAAGTTAAATCGAAGTCTTGTGATATTATCTAAAAACTACCAATGACACAGGGCCTTTCTGATAAAGAGAAATCCCCAATGGGAACACAGACACGAAGTCTCCAAGACGAAGTCCAGACGCTAGAGAGGACGCTAGAAGTAGAAGTAAGAAAGTCGGGAAAGGGAGTATACAACATTTATCCCAGAGAGTCTTATCCCCAGGTAGAACGTGCCCCTTCGTCTAAAAGGTACAGGGTTGGGTTATTTCCCGGGGCTTTCTGGATCACGGCCTTTTTTGTACTATACACTGCATGAGCTTGGTTTCTGTGTGGCTCTCCAAGTTAAAAGGATCCTTGTGTTAATGGGCGGGAAGCTCGTAAAATAAAAGATGAATAAAAATAGGGAGTATATACTGTTGTTCAAAATATTAGATAGGAATATTTGAATTATAAATAATTAAATTAAATTAAAAATAATTGTGGAAATAAGTTATGTTAAGAATAGTTACTTGAAACAACAATTAGGTTTATGGCTGTTGGCGTTTTTGTGATATAAGGTGTGTGCAAGATGTCCACTTCTACTTATAGACTCGCCGATAACCATGTGACCACACTCTTGGCCAATCACTGGCAGTACTCTGCTGCTGATATTGTTATTTATACCGGCTGTTCTGGTCATACCTACACATACTGCTTTGAACCTTCGTGGACGACGGAACATAGGATTATATCACTGGACTTTTGACACTACGTAGGATTCCATAACGTAGGACTTATTCACTTACCAAAGGATTCTATAGCTCGGGACTTACTTACTTAAAGTTCTTTTTCAACTGGCCAAAGATGGCGGACAGAAACTTAACAATGACACTTAGTTACACTAGCAGGATATAATACATGGAGGTGCGGGACATAAGACGTAGGAAATGGATTCGTCGGCCCGAGTTCAAAATCCTGTATAGGGCTGTTTGCCTTTCACATAGCGCTGGGGAATGTATGCATCCATATATTCACTCTCCAGCTATGGTTAAATAGTAGAGCAGACCGGGCTCTTTAACATTGGATAGGTAACCAGTCTAAGAGAAGGAAAACTCTGGATTTGAAAATCCTGAGGTTCGTCGTTGATTGGGTTTGTGGCATTCCTTGTGTACCGATTCTTTCCTATCGACTGTGCCAAAAAGTGCGGAATGGTCTGACACAAGCCTTCACCACTATAAACAAAACACTGTCGGTTGTTCATTGAATGAACCCTCATGCGTCGAAATTGACGTGAGAGTCCATTTCATGGATATAACACACTATAATAATTTAAGTATTAAACGTTTGATGTGTTTACTTAAGAGCTATTGTTAAATACTTCAATATGTACAAAGTATAATAATCTTGATTTAACTCTCACTTGAAACAGATTAGGGTTATTGCTTCCGCGCGTTCACCCCCTCTCTCTCCATCTATATATCTATCTATCTATCTATCTATCTATCCCCTACTCTCTTTCTTTCTTTCTTATTATATTTTTCTGTGTAGCATATCCTTTCTTTCTTTATTATAAAAACGTAATGGTCCATTATTTAACTGATTTGACGACACTCATAAGAAATAAAAATTGGCGGATAAGCAACACCATATAATCAGGATTTACATTTTGCATTTAAACTTGGACGATTTGGACGGCTTCATTTTTAACCAGAGGGTGTTGCAAGGTGATAACGGTCGTACTTTTAAGGAGCCCAATTATTAATACTGTTGTGATGTTAGTCCCAACAGTAAAAAGAAGTCAAGTCGATATAGGGTAAAATAAGACAAGTGTATTTACAATCAATGGTACATGTACGACTAGCTTGTCGTTAACGGGAACAGTTCTACCTTTCCACTCGGTGTCTCACTATTTATAGTGAGAACCGGTGCATGTTCTCCACTGTAGGAACGGCCAGTACAACAAATACATAGATGACCGTTGTATGACAACAATGTATCCAGAGCCAACATAATTTGGCAAGTGACCTAAATGCGCAAGCCTTATTCGAGCCTCCATCAATTTTGTTGATAAACTAAATTAATACAAATCCTACCACTTTATGAGAACTTTATAAGGACTAATGTGTATAAACACATCACTCAATAAATCCCGGGCCTGACACATAGATGGCGAAACTGATAATTAAAATCCATGATTTTTATAAAGTACTAACCTTCAAATTGCACGTGTCAAAATTTGAGCACAATCGGATTATTAGTTTACAAATTACATTTATTTAAGTGAAGCTACTGTTGCAAATTTTCAAAACAATGGAAAAATCTGAATTTCGTGTGCTGATAAAGCATTGCTTTCTGATGGGAAGAAATACTGTTCAAGCAAAGCAATGGCTTGATAAGTGTTAATCGGATTCTGCTCCGTCGGAAACAACGGTTAAGTGGTGGTATGCTGACTTTAAACGTGGTCGTACATTGTTGATACGATCGTTTGATTTGGTTTGTTTTGTTTTACGGCATATCAACCTCAGTGGGTCATTTAATGCCGATAAAGTTTTGAAATAAATCAATTCTTAATGGATAATACAATTTTTTATGAATACATTTTTCTATTTAACCAATAGATGGGACCCTAACAGGTACTACCACTCTGGGTCAGTGGACCAGGGTGCAATGGTGATGAAGGGGTGCTCCACATTCCCCAACCCTCCAAAACTGGAACCTCACCATCAGATAGAGTTTAACGTCATTCCCAGGACATGTAGACCCGCAGCCACCGCCTTCTAGCACCCATATGATAAAAAGGGGTTGGGGCTTGCCATAAGGGCAATGGGGTTGGGAAAATCATATAGGTGCTAGGCTTGAAGTGACCAGCCGATTGATCGGAGGGGGCCTCTCCGACCGCCCGTCTAGCCCAAGATAGGGCCAAAGTGGAGTATTGCATGTCATGATATGAACGTGTATTAATTATTTAGCTGTATGTGGTGTAATGGATACCATCGTAAGAAATGGACACGGTGAGACGAGTTCAACTCCTGGATGCGGCTGTTTGAATTTCCCATTGCGCTAATACCATTGGGAAAGGTACGGATCCAACTATTCTCCATCTAGCTATGTTTGTTGAATATGTTTTCCTCAAGTTGACATACTAGTGAAAAGAATAAAATAATAATTTTTGAAAGATATTTCTAGACCTTTCGGGATTGTTCCAATGGCACCAATTACAATTAGTGCGACCTTCACCTTCATGTTCCACAGCTTCTTCAGTTCTCTGGCAAGGTCTAAGTATTTGTCTATATTTTCGCTTTCTTTTACTTTCACTCGGTGGTCGGCTGGGACAGCAAAATCCACAAGATGACTGGTTCTCTTTTTCTTGTCAATTAATACTAGGTCCGGTCTCCTGGCCGGGATTAGGTGATCCGTTTGTACTTCTTAATCACAGAGAATTTTGTGCGTCTCGTTCTCTATGACAGATTTAGGTTTGTGCATATACCATTTGGTTGTATGGAGAAAATTGAATTTCTTGCACAGTTCCAAGTGGATCAGAATCGTGCTTAGTCTTGTATTCTCTTTGTGCTAGTTTGCTGCATTCGCTTATTATATGATTGACCGTTTCGTCTCTATTTCCACGGAGGAAGTTTTAAAAATCAATGTAAGTAAAATCAATAAATAAGTTAAAGGAATAAAAACCAACATTGCCAAAAATGTCAAAAACTTTGTAATAGAAACTTAAGAGGGGATTAAACTTTTAATGTTTTAGGTAATTAAAATCATTAAATTTACTAGCAAATATATACACCCTCCGGGTGCAAGTATTTAAGTTTTAATATAATAAAATATCATATTAAATTAGAAATGCTAATGAAACTGAATAAGAATGCAGATAGAAAGATTTGGAACAGAGGGGGTATGATTGAAAAATAGAACAACTTTGAAACTAACTCTTCCATCATCTTCCATTACTCCCGTCTTTCATTGGTAATATTTTCCTAATTTAACTATTTAGTTAAAATAGGAAGTAAAGAATAATATTACAGTTATTTCTTCTTGTTAAGGGATCTCTTTTAAGATTTATTGAAGAGATTTTTGCTCATATTCAATAAGATAAAACCAAACAATTAGAAATCAATAATACTAAGCATATATTTATTAAAATCAATTTTTTAAGATTAATATGCAAATTAGCCTTCCCATTCATACTGTAAACCTCTATTTTGTTGTATATATAAATACAATTGCATGTCATTAGTATGTGGATATGGTCAACAATGTAAGTAATGTAAAACAATTTTATTAATAATTGAGGTTTAAATAAAAATAAAATCATGGAGAATATGATGTAAATAACTAAATGAATTGTGACTTGTATAGTAATATAGTTTCGGTTACAGACAGACAGACACACAATCTCCATTATAATAAGATTAAAGGAGTAAAAAAAAAATTTGAAATGGAAACTTAGTTCTGTCCACTTATAAGATTTTTCTTTGGGCACCTCATGTGGTGTGATGGTTAGCAAACTAAATTAGCAAACCATTGTTAGTGAGTTCGATTCTCACTGGGCGCCCATACTTCTGGCCTTGTGCCGCATCTAAGCTATGCTTAGTAAATAACTATAAGATTTTTCTTACTGAATGTTCTTGAAATCTTTTTACAGAATACTATAGATCAAGAAGCACTTAATTAATATTAAGATGATATCATAATCTTATTGATATTAATTAATAATTTGGTAATTTATGAGGAAGTGCGTCCCGGTCTCCTGCATCAAAAACCGCTACCCGGTGACTATCAAAATAACAACCCCAGCTCGTCGTAATTCTTGTTTATTTATCGTAATTTGTCGTAATTCTTGTTTAGATATGAAGATGGATATATAGTTTTGAATAGACTGAGATAGATAGATAGATAGATAGATAGATAGATAAACAAACAAACAAACAAACAAAATAATATAGATAGATACGAACAAATGGAGATAGATAGATATTTTCGACAAGTAAATGTATTTGGGGGGGGGGGCTCTCTTCTTTTTTTGTCGTAATTCTTGTTTATTTAAACTAAAAACAAGACATTAAACAAACATGAATAAAAAAATTCTTAGTATTTAAAGTAATATAGACAAATATGAACAAATTCAGATAGATAGATAGATAGATGGATAGTTTTGAATAGACTGAGCTGGGTCGTTATTTTAATAGTCACCGGGCAGCAACTCTTGAGGCAGGAGACCGCGACGCACTTCCTCGTAAATTACCTTAGTATCAATAATATTAAGTAGTTGTGTATCTCTTGTATGTACGTAAAATGATCAAAGACAGCCATATTAAAAACAGAAAATTGTGTAGGACTGACGACCACGTACATTTATCTAAACATATATAAAGGGCAGTTGGTGTGTATGTATGTATGTAATTATGTATGTCCAGAAGAAACTGAAAATAAAACAATTAACGCCAAAGAAATTGTATATACACATTAAATATCACCAGTTTTTGCAAGAATTAAGATTTGATTTATATTCGAAAATATTTGAGAATTAAACTATACATAGAAATAGCATTGAAATTCTACTTAAAATATCCAGTATTCATTTATCTCAAAAGTAAAAAATTACCAATAATTTTATAGCAAAATATTAAATTTAACAACAGAACACCTTTTTATTTATTTTAAAACCTGTGTCATTGAATCTGAAAAAAAAATGCAGAGGGAGTTTGTATTATTTGGCCTTAGGCAATCAGTCTAGGAGAAGGAAAACTGTATTCAAACCAAAAGGGTCTATCTTCTCGTTAGTGAAAACTTCTTTAAGAGCTTCTCCTCGTCTTCTTACCTACGAAATAGAAATTGTTGAGACTAACTACTTGTATGCAAATTATTTATCAATTGTTGCGATGCAGTTTGTTTATAAATTAAATTGCTTATATTGTTACATATTAATTGGATCCCTATTACTTTTTAAGGTAGTATAGAGATCCTTATGGCAATCAGTACAGCTGATGGCCTTGAGAGTGAGTGACAATGCTTGACCTCACTCTCACCTTGCTTTCTGGGGATAGAATCGTGAGAACGGAACCCCGATAGAAAGCCCTTTCCGGTTTAAGGTGGGCAACTCAGTAAGTCAGTTGCAGTTAGTCAGTTGCAGTTAGTCAGTTGCAGAGTTAGAAGCTAGCGGGATGTGACTCTCCGCGCGCATTTGTCTGGTCTTGGAGATCCAGAATAAAGTGATATCAAAGGTAAATCGAAGTCTTGTTGTTATTACTAAAAGCTAACAATGACACAAGGCTTCTGATAAGAAATGGTCCCTAGCAGAACCAGACACGGATCCCAGATAAGAAAGACCAGACGAGACCATTAGAAGACCAAGATAGAAGACTAGACGATCAGAAGACGGCCGGAAGAATAGACCAGAGTAAGACGTAAGATGTATCTATTTGGTACCGTGACGAACGGCTACGTAACAATATTATTAAATTATAATTGGGCATGTTGTGAAGTGTGGTTTTGTGTTCCTTGTTGCAGCAGTATTTCTTCGTGCTTAATCGTAGCACTGGGTTCAGCTTCTCGTAGCTAATTCCTCTAGTCCCTAAACTGTCTCTATATATGTCCTGCAGTAATACATATATGTAAATGAGATAACACGCCATTGGTTATCTCACTACAGGGCATGAAGTTAAACAGCATCTAATGGTAAAGTTCCAATTCTGGAGCTCTTGGGAGTGTGAAATACCCCTTCATCACCATTACTCCCAGGTCCACTCTGACCTGGAGTGGTAGTACCTTGTTAGAGTTAAATGAAATAAAATGAGTTTAATATGTGTTTAAAACAATTGAGTTAAAAAAGTAAGTTGAATACCGATTAAGAAGAAATAAACCAAAATGTCTTCGGCATAAATGGTTAACATGCCGTAAAATCCAACCAGCAACAAACCAAAGTTTATAGTTATTTACTAAGCTTAGCTTAGATGTGGCACAAGGCCAGTAGCGTGGGGCGCCCAGTGAGGATCGAACTCACTAACAATGTCTGCTAATCTAGCTTGCTAACCATTACACCAAATGAGGTGCCCAATATATAGTTATTTACTAAGCTTAGCTTAGATGTGGCACAAGGCCAGTAGCGTGGGGCGCCCAGTGAGGATCGAACTCACTAACAATGGTCTGCTAATCTAGCTTGCTAACCATTACACCAAATGAGGTGCCCAATATATAGTTATTTACTAAGCTTAGCTTAGATGTGGCACAAGGCCAGAAGTGGGGGCGCCCAGTGAGAATCGAACTCACTAACAATGGTCTGCTAATCTAGCTTGCTAACCATTACACCAAATGAGGTGCCCCCAACCAAAGTTCATAAATTATATAACCTGTGAACGAAGAATTTAATGTGTAATTTTCCCTGTTTCCATTTCCCTACAAATCGACAATTACGAGTTTAATTGGGGAATTTCAAGAGGCCTGGGGGCGTACAGGATCGAAAGAACTTTGACTGTATAGGTTATGAGACGGGTACGAACCTGCATCCAGGCTAACGTAAATCACTTTCAAAAGCTTTTGTAAAGTTTAAATATATGTGCAATTAGAATCTTGTAACACAGGTCTTTAAAGTTAGTCTCAAGTTAGTCTCAATACAAAGGATAACAAATCCAACTGCATTTCTTTGTAAAAGGCAGCGAAGTGGTTTATTATTTGCGAAAACCCACAAAAGAGAAAGAATTGTTTTCTAATGTGTTTTTTCGTTGTTTTTTTTTGTTTGTTTTTTTTTTTTTTTTTTTTTTTTTTTTTTACGAACCGAGCCCAGACAAGTTATATAAATAACAAGTAATTTATTGAAGACGTCTTTCAGATTAAAATAACAAAAACAAATAAAATAAATCCGTAAAAATAATCTGACGATAGTTTTAATTACTCGAGCGGGAAAAAGAAAAACGAAAAAAAGAAAGAAAAAAGAAAAAAAGAAAAAAGAAAGAAAAAAAGAAAAAAAAGAAGAAAAAAGAAAGAAAGAAAGAAAGAAAGAAAGGAGGAAGGAAAATTGATGATTTCGTCCCGTTAAGCGTAAATCATTTGGTTTGTTGGAGTTTGAATTAAACGCACTGCTCCCTGCTGTCAACGGCATGAATTTTGATTTCTTCAAGAAAGCTGCGTCTCGGCAAGTCTCTGATTAAAACTATAAAACAAGGAAATTGAAGACGTTGGCATTTCTATCCAGGATTGGAGGCGTAATGCGCATGCTCAGAAATACGGGATCTTCTGCAAACTGTAAGACACACACACACACACACACACACATATATATATTATATATATATATATATAATATATATATATATGTGTGTGTGTGTGTGTGTGTGTGTGTGTGTGTGTGTGTGTGTGTAAATAGAAAAATTGAAGTGAATCCGACGAGATGTAATATAGTGAAAATTTTGAAAAAACAAAGGTTCAATAAAGTGAGTGATATTTATTCAGCCAATGCTGCAGTGTTTCAATATGTTTAGTAGATCATCTTCAGGGCTTTTGTTGATTTAAGGAAAAATAAAATTTATCACAGATAATAAGGAGACTGTGAGAGTCTTTTGTTGATCAATCTGTTTAAAAATGTTTTGAATGAAGAATTAGGATCTTAGAATTGTTTTGAAAATTATGAAACGCTGAGATAAACGGTTTTGAAGATGACATAGAACATTCTCTTTCGTTGTGTGTGTGAGTGTGTGTATGTATGTGTGTGTGTGTGTGTGTGTGTGTGTGTGTGTGTGTGTGTGTGTGTGTGAGAGAGAGAAAGAGAGAGAGAGAGTGTATGAAAATGTGAGGAGATAATTGCTTTCATTGTCTTTCTCACACACAAAGACGAAAATTTTTTTTGTCTTTGCGTTTACAATGTTGGTTTGATAAAGACCTCTTCATAAGGTCGAAACAGATTTCTGTCAGCAAAACTTTTAACATCTTGTTTTTTCTACAAACTTTCTACACACACACACACACACACACATATAAATACATATATATATATATATATATATATATATATATATATATATTCAGGTTTCGTTAAATTGAATAGACAATTCCTGTCTGACAAGTCTTTCATTGATCCGTTCTAATCTTTGGGCCATCCTTCTAGTGTCAGGGTGGAACTGGTATACCAGTCCACCGAATGTTTCAACACTAGCGCTTTCGGCAATACACTTTGCCATCCTCAGGTGGGAAACGATGGAATAGTTTTCATGTTCGTTTTTAAAGAGAACGAGTAGAAGCAAGGAATTAGTGGGAGGTAATATCAATTGGTAGTGGGAGGTTTTTGGAATGGTAGTAGTTTGAACAAAGCAGTGGTGATTTTTTGGAGGGGGGTACAGGTTGTGATAAGGGGGGGGGAATAATGGAAGTAATGTAGGCAGAAAATTATAAGCATTTTAGGATATGTTGACTTACTTCAAAGTTTATTTTGTTTAGGGTAGGTTTTTTTTTGTTTTATATATAAAGCTTCAATTATTTGAAGTTTTTGTTTGTTTTTTTCTCTATATAGTGTGTGTGTATTTTCAGTTAGAATTTTGTGGTAGGTAGAGGGGGGGGCATGAATGTGTTTTAAGATGTTGATTAATGGAGCTGGATCTGATAAGTGTAGGGTTAATCTACGTGATAATGTAGTCGTCGTGTGGCCAATATATGTATTATTGATTTTAGAGAGACAGTCTCCAACGTTACATTTAAATTCATACACGATATTGGTCTCATTAAGACGGGTAGTTTTGTGGGAGGTGTTGTTGCAGGTGACCAGATTTGTAGTTTTGAATTTTTTGTAATAAATGATTAAATTGATTTTTCCGTTAGTGTCAGTGGAAGAGACATTGTTACGTATTATTTTTTTTTTCATTTAAATGTCAACGTAGTGGTCAAAACCAACTCATTTCCGTTATACTGGATACTGGGTGATTTTTTTTTTAAGTCAGGCCTGTTTTTTTTTGGGGGGTCATCCTATATATATATATATATATATATATATAGGATGATCCCCCCCCAAAAAAAAAAACAGGCCTGACTTTTTTTTAAGTCTGTTTTTTTAATCACCCAGTATAACGGAAATGAGTTGGTTTTGACCACTACGTTGACATTTAAATGATCCGAAAAAGGTCGATATGCCGTAGATTAAAAATCAACCCCCCCCCGCAAAAAATCTCAATATATGTTTGAACGGGTTTAGGGGCGGGGGTACGGTACGGTGCGTGTGCCATTCAGATATTTGTTTCTCATTATTGCGATTGCATTTCACCATTGAAGAGAAAATTAAAGAACTAAACTGAGATAAGGAATAAACTGATCAACCAAATAAATCCGACCAAACCAACCGGAAGTGGTCGAGACGATAGAGAATACACCGGAAGTTGACTTGATGGATGATCGGCCTTTCAACAACTTCCGGACTGTGCCCCCCAAAGGACATTATGGAGTCGGTTTGTTAAAAAGTTATTGTTTCCAGGGCATGTCTCACTCAATTTCGTTCCTCATCAAATAAACATTGCAGTCCGGCTTCAACCGGAAAGGACTCTTTCTCATCTGCGCTTCATCATTATTTCACGTGCAATATGGACGACGGCTTTGTTTCACTGTTATTTTTTTTTTTCTTAGCTCTTCGGTAGAGCATTCGCCTATGAATCACAAGGTTACAGGTTCGATACCGGTCCTCGCCAACTGTATTCTAATCTGAAAGCAGAATATAACGTATTGATATTTGAATTATTAAAGATTACACTATTCTGTTAAAGATAAGAAAAATATTTATTTGTCAGAATTTATTGTGAAAACCAAACGCTTTTTGTAGTATTCTCTGCGTTATTTGGACTATTGTCCCCATCTTTATTGTTGTTTGTACAACGTTTCGGTCGATATGCCATCCGGCCTTCTTCAGGTATTTCTTGCGGACTCGGGAACCTTCTTTTCGACCTTGGGAACTTTCTTGTCGTAGTCGGGAGCCATCGCGAAACTTCGAACCTAACTCTTTATTCAGTCCACGGGGATATCCGTGTTAGACACATGGCCTAGTGGATAAGACAGTTAGGTTAAGACAGTTCTAAGTGACAGTTATCTCTGGATTCCGGGTTCAACCCTGAGTAGAGGCAGTAACATAGAAAAATAATTAACACTACTTCAGCTATGGTTAGCGGAATGAGAACCGTATACCCCGTGGACTGAATAAAGGGTTAGGTTCGAAGTTCTGTGATGGCTCCCGATTACGACAAGAAGGTTCCCGACTATCAATATACAGGGTGTCCACAAAGTCTGGAAACAGTTTTAAAATTGAATATTAATAACTCACATTGTACAAATGATAAAATCTTTTCATAAAAAAACATAAAAGTTCAACTCTTAAAGGTTTAATATTGATGTATTATTTTATTATTCTGTAGCAAGCTGTGTGTAGTATATATTTTATATAGGTTTACACAACTTACTAACTCTTAAACAAAACTCAACACAATGAAAGTCGTATTAAAATAACAATCTGTATTAAAATAGAATCACAGATATGTATAATAGCATACCGGGCATAGTCCTTTGTTTTATATTGTGGTATTAATAGTTCATATTTTATCTTGTTTTTCTTTGCTGATACTGGAGCTGATTTGTTGCGTGACCACTCGTCTTGTCATTCTCTGAACGACTGAAAAATTCCCGCTTTTTTTTGGCGCTTGATTTTGAATTCAGTGTTTGTTGTTTTCCGTTACTGCATTTTGGGATTCTTACTCCCCCTTTTTAATATAATCGGCAACTGCCATCTTATTAACCATTACAATTCCACTTCAACAGGACAGCCATTTTTGTTGATAAATTTTCAACCTGTAGTGGGACTTTATGGACATCCTGTATAACGTTAAATAAATCTTATATATCAATCAGTAAAAGAAAGTACATCACAACCAACGTCATATTTCCCTTAGTTATTTACATTATATTCTCAATGGTTATTAGATAATTATTCGTTAAATAAATCTTATATATCAATCAGTTAAAGAAAGTACATCACCACCAATGTCATAATTCCCTTAGTTATTTACATTATATTCTCAATGATTATCAGATAATTATTCATTAAATAAACCTTATGTGTCTATCCGTAACAGAAAGTACATCATTACCATTCAAGTGTATCAGCGCTTTTTGAAGAGCAAAGTCTCGTTCAGGTCTTGAAATCTCGTAGCCGAGTTCACGTTCTACGAAGACAAACGTGGAAACAAAACCAAAAAGAATCATCTGTACGACAACTTGTCTCCTAACACAGAAACACCCGATTAAGACAAACAAGACATACTGCACACTGTCGGAGAAGCAAGAACGAACTCATAAGTGACGCCCTCCGATGGAAACCAGCAGGTGGACATGCTAATGCAGGCCGTCCAGCAAATACCTACATTGAACAGCTCTGTGTTGATAGTGGAGGTAGAGAACCTCCTGAGAACAATAAATGATAGGGTCGATTGGTGAGAGATAGTCATTATGATAATGATGAAGATGATGATAGTGATGTAACTTTCAATGATAGCTTACCTTTTACGATAGGTGCGCGCCCACGAGAGAGAGAGAGAGAGAGACAGACAGACAGACAGAGAGAGACAGAGTCAAGGGAATCTGTGCCATCAGTAAGACATGATGATGATGATGATGATGATGCACCTTTCAATAATATATTACCTTTTACGATAGGTGCGCGCCCGTGAGAGAGAGAGAGAGAGAGAGAGAGTGTGTGTGTGTGTGTGTGTGTGAGAGAGAGAGAGAGAGAGAGAGAGGGGGAGAGAGAGAGTCAAGGGAATCCGTGCTATTAGTAAGACATGATGATGATGAGGATGATGATGATGATGATGATTTTTCATCTCAGAAATGCGAACACAAATTATAAAGAAGAGAGAGAGAGAGAGGGAGAGGGAGAGAGAGAGAGAGAGAGGAGAGAGAGAGAGAGAGAGAGAGAGTCATAGGAATCCGTACTGTCAGCATGGCTGCTGCTGATGATGATGATGAATTATTTTTTTCCAAACTTGTTAGATGAGCTGTCAGGCGAGAGAGAAAGAGAGAGAGAGAGAGAGAGAGAGAGAGAGAGAGAGAGAGAGAGAGAGAGGGGGGTAGTGTATCCGTCTTGTCAGCATGACTGATGATGATGATGATGATGGTGATGATTTTCTCATCTCAGAAATGCGAACAACAAACTATAAAGAAAATAAGTATCTTTTGTTTATCCAATAAATAAATTTAAAAAAATGATGAATACCAAATGAGAATCCGGTGCACGGAAATATCGTACCCACCACATTAATAGAAGATGATAGATGTTTGGTAATTTGAAACAAAATTCTTGTAAAATATCCAATGTCTGGCAATGGAATCAGTTTGGTATTATTCGTCTATTGATAAGCTCGAAAAAAAAGGGTTTAAGTTATACTTACGGTTTAGAGTTTAGAAGGTCATACTTCCTTTTCAAGCCAATAACAATGCTCCAATGATTGACACGTGCTTTGTCATTCATCCCTATCTAGAATATACACAGAGATTGATATCACATATATTCAATATACTACCAAGAATTATCATTGGATCCTTTCCGTCCACTAAGGACGATGGCGCAGTGTCAAAATAAAAATAAAAAATGTTATCTGCATCTTCGCAAGTGACTCAGCAGGCCAATTCTTGAGTGATAGTCTTTGGTGCACTGAATGCACACAAAATGTTATGCTTTCTGGGGCTGCTGGCTTTTCTCTCTCTTTCTGGCTTTCTTTTCTGTCGAGGCTACTCTCCTCTCTGCCTCAACCCTCTCCGTGCCTTGCTTAACGTTGAGGCGCAAAACTACTACTAAGAATATGCGCCTTCAATTCCAATTACACCCTCCCCGTTTTTTTTTTTTTTCACTTTGGATAATTTTAAGTCAATATGATTTTTTGTTTGTTTATTATCTGCAGAAAATAAGATTTGAAAGCAACATATTCTAAATTTCTTTCTCAGAACATGCCATAGAATGACATCTTAGTTCATAAGTTTAGTGACTCATTTTATTTTTGCCTTGTGTCAGACTACACTTAGTGAATATTTATCCCAAACTTTTTTGTATCACAGTTTAATATTTAGCCATGATAGTTCCTTTCAATTTAGCTGATTTGGTTTAAATAAAGTTAGAAATAAATTCTTATCTGTTGCCCCCCCCCCCACACACACACACCACACAATTTGAAAGCAGAATATAACGTATTGATATTTGAATTATTAAAGATTACACTATTCTGTTAAAGATAAGAAAATATTTATTTGTCAGAATTTATTGTGAAAACTAAACGCTTTTTGCAGTATTATCTGCGTTATTCGGACTATTGTCCCCATCTTTATTGTTATTTGTTCAACGTTTCGGCTGATATGCCATCCGGCCTTCTTCAGGTATTTCTTGTCGGGCTCGGTAACCTTCTTTTAGAACTTGGGAAATTTCTTGTCGTAGTCGGGAGCCATCACGTAACTTCGAATCTAACCCTTTATTCAGTCCACGGGGGCATCCGTGTTGGACACATGGCCTAGTGGATAAGACAGTTAGGTTAAGACAGTTCTAAGTGACAGTTATCTCTGGATTCAGGGTTCAATCCTGAGTAGAGGCAGTAACATAGAAAAATAATTAACACTACTTCAGCTATGGTTAGCGGAATGAGAACCGTATACCCCCGTGGACTGAATAAAGGGTTAGGTTCGAAGTTCCGTGATGGCTCCCGATTACGACTAGAAGGTTCCCGACTACGACAAGAAATACCTGGAGAAGGCCGGAGGGCATATCGGCCGAAACGTTGTACAAATAACAATGAAGATGGGGACAATAGTCCGAATAACGGAGATAATACTAATCATCAAGCCTCATCAAACATTCAGAGAAATAGCTTTTTGCGGTCTACTTTCATATTGATGAGGTAATTTTGGGGGGGGCGAGTAGAAAATGAGGAGAGAGGGGGTCTTTTCTATATAAAAGTAGACTGAAAAAAGCATTTGGTCATCACAATAAATTTTGACAAAGCTTTGCTAAAAAGCGAGGCGAAATATCAATTGAATTTAGTTGTTCTGTTGTTATATCCACTTTTTCTTCTATTTTCAACCATATATGCATATATATATATATAAGGAAGAGAAAAAAAAGAAAATGAAAGCTAAGCATAATAATCTTCTGTTACCGTCTTTTTATTTTGAATTGGATGGCTACATTGTCGCAATGTTTGCCACAATTTTGACCGGATGATAAACAGAAATATTGGATACATATACAAGGTAGGATCTTAAACATTCGTTCTCAAAGAAAATATTTAGAAAAAAAAAGAAGAAATTACAGTTATTCGCCCATTTCATTCATAACATAAAGAAGGGGGAAGGGAGGAGAAAGGAGAAAAAGAAGAAGAGAAAAAAGAAAGGAAAAAAAAAAAAGAAAGTATCCCCACGCAAAAAACAAACTTAAGCACGTCCATTTCTGATTTTCGTCTCTGATGATAAAGTTTCTTTGAAATCGATAAGACAAAAATAACATCTTTTTGTTTTTATGTTTTATACGCATTGTATTGCCTTCAAATTATTAATATATTATATAAAAAAATTTATTGAAGACTACTTAACCACCCAATAAATGGATATGCCACTTCTCTAGTGTATTCATCCTCCCTTATTTTATGGCTTATCAATGACTTTGAAAACTTTGAAAGGTCGAAAAAATCAAATAGAAAAAGAAAGAAACATAAAAATATAAATATTTGTCTTATTGTTATTTGTACAACGTTTCGGCCGATATGCCCTCCGGCCTTCTTCAGGTATTTCTTGTCGGACTCGGGGACCTTCTCGGACTCGGGAACCTTCTTTTCGAACTCGGAACTTTCTCGTCGTAATCGGGAGCCATCGCATATTTGTCTTATCATTTTTGTTCAAGATCATATTGAAATCTGAGTTCTCTAATAAGATAAAGCAATTTTTTTCCAAACTGTAATCGTGTCAGTGCTGCTGTATGGCTGCACCATTTGGCCTTTAAAGAAACGCTTAGGGGAAAAAAATAAACGAGAACTACTCAAAGATGCTGCGTGGTGGTTTGAACAAATGATGGAAACGGCACCCCACAAGAAAGCAGTTGTATGACCACTTGCCACTTATCTCACAAACCATCCGTGTAAGACGAACAAGGCATGTTTTGATAAAGACTAGTAAAACCTGTGGGTATATTACAGTATGATAATTTAATTAATACAATGTATGATTTGTTTACTTAAGAGCTATTGCATGGGTTTAATATGTAAAAAGTATAATAATCTTGATTTAACTCTCTCTCTCTCTCTCTCTCTCTCTCTTTCACACACACACACACACACACACAAACACACACACACACACTCTTTTTTCTTTCTTATCTTCTTTTCATGTTTTCATTATGTTCGATTGAAACTGATTAGCATTATCGCTTCCGCGCGCTCATCCCTACTCTCTATCTTTCTTATTATATTTAGGATGTTCTTTCTTTCTTATTATATTTAGCATTATCGCTCCCGCGCGCTCATCCCTACTCTCTTTCTTTCTTATGATATTTATGATGTCGTTTCTTTTTTTATTATATTTAGCATTATCGCTTCCGCGCGCTCAACCCTAATCTCTTTCTTTCTTATTATATTTTTATTTTATCTAGGATGTCCTTTTTCTTTCCTTTCGTTTTTATTAAAAAAACCGGAATGGTCCATTATTGAACTGAGGTGTCAACTCTCATAAGAAATAAAATAGAGAAGTATGGACGAATCCATAAAGGACTCTCTGATGTGGACACCAACGTATGGACACACCTGTGTAATTCGACCAGCCAAAGCCGACATCAATCACTCTAAGCAGATGACGCGTTGAAGACCAGCGATGGACGATGACCGATAGGGGTGTTTGGTGAGATACAATCATGGGTATCCCTGCTTTCAGCGTGATATATATATATATATGATTGGCAACCTTCCGTCTATATTAGACGATGGCGTAGTGTCCATTTTTTTATTTTTCATTTTTATCTTCAGCTACGTGAATGGCTGAACAGACCGATCCTTTAATGGCAGTCTCTGGAGCAGTGATTGCAAACAAAAAGTTGTTGCTTTCTGTCGGTGTTGGGTATATATATATATATATATATATATATATGAAAATAAAATGGAAATTAATCCGACAGTATGAATAAGATATAATGAAAAAACAAACGATGTTTACAACTGAAATAGGCTCATCAGAAGAGAAAGTGTGCAAACCGTTTGGGCTCATCAGAAGAGAAAGTGTGCAAACCGTTTTGGGCCCCGAAACGGTTTGCACACTTTCTCTTCTGATGAGCCTATTTCAGTTGTAAACATCGTTTGTTTTTTCATTATATCTTATTCATATATATATATATATATATATATATATATATATATATATATAAGGTGTTTCAAAAAAGTATCTATATTTTTTGTACTTTTAGACAGACCTTGTATTCTTAAAAAAAATTACATTGCATTCATCAATTTTTTTTTCAGAATACAAGGTGTGTCAAAAAATTATCAAGTTTAAAGCTGTATTTACCAAGATAGAAATGAATAATGAATGGAACGTTGTCTTTTAAAAACACAAGGTGTGTCAAAATGTACAAAAAATCTCGATTCTTTTTTCACACACCTTACATATATTTATAGGCGCATGGTCTAATGGTTAGAGGCGTAGGAACTGGACTCGTCGACCAGAGTTCAATTCCTGGGCGGAGATGTTTGCATTTCACTTTTCGCTAATACCCTTGGGAAAGGTATAAATCCATTTCTCTCTCCAGCTATGGGTAAATTGCAGGATATACTAGACTCTTTAACCATGGCTAGGTAACCAGCCTAGGAGAATGAAAACTCTGAATTCTAATCTGTTAACCTTCCCTTAAGAAATTGACTTTGTGTCACATCCTGCTCTTGTGGAGGGGTTGGTAAATGTATATATGTATATCTTCCTTTGAAACATAAGAAAAGCATCTGATGTATAGCGTTGTCACTCCCCCTCTCTCTCTCTCTCTCTCTCTCTCTCTCTCTCTCTCTCTCTCTCTCTCTCTCTGTATGTCTGTGTCTGTCTTCTTTATAGTTTGTGTTCGCCTTTCTGAGATGAAAAATCATCATCCATCATCATCATGTCTTACTGATGTACGGATTCCCTTGACTCTCTCTCTCTCTCTCTCTCTCTCTCTCTCTCTCTCTCTCTCACAAATAAACACACATTCTCTCTCCCCTCTCTCTCTCTCTCTCTCTCTCTTCTCTATCTATCTATCTATTTGTGTGTGTGTCTGTCTCTCTCTCTGTCAGTCTGTCTCTGTCCCTGTCTCTGTCTCTGTCTGTCTGTCTGTCTGTCTGTCTCTCTCTCTCTGATAGCTCATCTAACAATTTTGAAAAAAAATTCATCATCATCATCATCATCATCATCATCATCATCAGCCATGCTGGCAGCACGGATTCTTATGACCCCCCCCTCTCTCTCTCTCTCTCTCTCTCTCTCTCTCTCTCTCTCTCTCTCTCTCTCTCTCTCTTGTTTATAATTTGTGTTTGCATTTCTGAGATGAAAAATCATCCTCTTTCTTTCTCCTTATTTCTCTCTATCTTTTTCTTCCTTTCTTATATTTACTGTCTTTTTTTCTCTCCTCCCTGTGATAGACTTTACTCATTTTCTACCCTTTCTTCCATGACAATCAAAACGAAATTATCCATATTTATCTAAATGGATGACAAGACGTAACATTCAAACCCAACAGTTTAACACAAACATTAATAATTCAGTCATGGATTTGTTTATTTTTATAATACCAGGAAACTTCTGTTAGTTTTATATATTTTGAACCTTACGTCTAATATCTGACCCCTCCTAAATAGAACTGGGATTAGATTCAAGTCCCCTAACAGACATCGAGTCACGTAATGTATATTACAAGTGGAAGCAAATCTATTCTGGGGGTCTGCAAGTATAATCTGTGGGGTCAGATAGTTTGTATACATATATATATGCTGACTCAGTGAAGATGCAAATTTGAAATATGAGTTGTAAAATTTCCCAGAAAGGTCACCAGATGAGACAAATAGGTAAAACGATTAAATAAAAGATATTTTCTGACATTTGAAAAGGCTTACCAAATGTGGTAACCAGATGTACAAAGTTGGTTGGTTACCGTATCTTATTATAATGGAGATTCTGTGTTTTTCTCTCTGTAACAGAAACTATATTACTACTCAAGTCACAATTCCCTTAGTTATTTACGTCACATCAAGATTTTATTTTAAAACCTCAATTATTGATAAAATTGTTTTACATTATTAATACTGTTGGCCACGTATACATACTAGGATATTTACCATGTTCCCTACGTGTACGGGTTAGGCACAAGGCTCTATTAATGTGGGACCGCCCACAAACCTAAGCTCATGGGTGGCGGGTGCAAAAAGTGCGTTAATCCCGTCGGCATTCCACCTCAGGGGACGCCTCAGGCACTTGGCAATAAATCCAGCCCTGCCCCTTTAAATCAAGGGGACAGGTGTTGCTTGGGGGGATGGCCCCCTGGGATCAACAATTAGCTTGTAAGGTCCAGCGGCCGAAACCACTCGACCCCCTAGTCGAAACCAAAGTTAGGGGTATTTGCCTCTCATCTCACTTATGAGGGCGTGACACAAGGACATTTTTAGGTAGGCCCACCCACAAGCCGAAGCATATGGGTGATAGGCACAAAAATGCGTTAATCCCGTCAGCTTGAGGGGGTCAAGGGAGGCGTCTCAGGCATTGGGCAATAAATCCAGCCCTGCCCCTTTAAATCAAGGGGACAAGTGTTGCCAGGGTGGATGGCCACCTGGGATCAACGAGCTTAACTTGTAAGGTCCAGCGGCCGAAGCTCACTGGACCCCCGGTCGAAACCGGTGTTATATATGTTGGACATATCTACCCCCGTCGAAACCGGTGTTAGATATGTTGGACATATCTACATAGTATTTACCGCGTACCCCACTTGTACGAGTCAGGCACAAAATCCCTATTAACGTGGGACCACCCACAAACCGAAGCTCATGGGGTGGCGGGTGAAAAATTGCGTCGATCCCGTCGGCATTCCCCCTCAAGGGGGGCGCCTCAGGCACTGGGTAATAAACCCAGCCCTGCCCCTTTAAATCAAGGGGGCAGGTGTTTCTTGGGGGGATGGCCCCTGGGATCGACGCCGTTAATATATTCAATGGTCCAGAGGCCGAAGCCACTGTGACCATATCTACATGATATTTTTTCCACGTACCCCACTTGTACGGGTCAGGCACAAAGGCCCTATTTATGTGGGACCACCCACAAGCCGAGACTCATGGGGTGGCAGGTGAAAAATTGCGTCGATCCCGTCGCATTCCCCTCAAGGGGGGTGCCTCAGGCACTGGGCAATAAACCCAGCCCTGCCCCTTTAAATCGAGGGGGCAGGTGTTGCTGGGGGGATGGCCCCCTGGGATCGACGCCGTTAATTATATCAATGGTCCAGAGGCCGAAGCCACTGTTGACCATATCAACATGATATTTCCGCGTACCCCACTTGTACGGGTCAGGCACAAAGTCCCTATTAACGTGGGACCACCCACAAGCCGAAGCTCATGGAGTGGCGAGTGAAAAATTGCGTCGATCCCATCGGCATTCCCCCTCAAGGGGGCGCCTCAGGCACTGGGCAATAAACCCAGCCCTGTCCCTTTAAATCGAGGGGGCAGGTGTTGCCTGGGGGATGGCCCCCTGGGATCGACGCCGTTAATTATATCAATGGTCCAGAGGCCGAAGCCACTGTTGACCATATCAACATGATATTTACCGCGTACCCCACTTGTACGGGTCAGGCACAAAGTCCCTATTAACGTGGGACCACCCACAAACCGAAGCTCATGGAGTGGCAGGTGCAAAAATTGCGTCGATCCCGTCGGCATTCCCTCAAGGGGGCGCCTCAGGCACTGGGCAATAAACCAGCCCTGCCCCTTTAAATCAAGGGGGCAGGTGTTGCCTGGGGGATGGCCCCCTGGGATCGACGCCGTTAATTATATCAATGGTCCAGAGGCCGAAGCCACTGTTGACCATATCAACATGATATTTTACCGCGTACCCCACTTGTACGGGTCAGGCACAAAGTCCCTATTAACGTGGGACCACCCACAAGCCGAAGCTCATGGAGTGGCAGTGAAAAATTGCGTCGATCCGTCGGCATTTCCCCCTCAAGGGGGCGCCTCAGGCACTGGGCAATAAACCCAGCCCTGTCCCTTTAAATCGAGGGGCAGGTGTTGCCTGGGGGGATGGCCCCCTGGGATCGACGCCGTTAATTATATCAATGGTCCAGAGGCCGAAGCCACTGTTGACCATATCAACATACTAAGGGCATGCAATTGTATTCATATATACAACAAAATAGCGGTTTACAGTGTGAACAGAAAGGCTAATTTGCATATTGATATTTAAAATGTTTTTTAATAAATATTTGCTTTGTATTATTGATTTATAAAACCAAACAATTATAATTGTTTGGTTTTATCTCAATGAATATAAGCAAAAATCCCGGGGATAAATCTTAAAAGAAATCGATTAGCAAGAAGAAATAACTGTAATTTTATTCTTTACTTCCTATTTTAACTAAATAGTTAAATTAGGAAAATGTAGCAATGAAAAACGGGAGTGATGGAAGAGTAAGTTTCAGTTGTTCTATTTTTTTATTATTCTCCCCTCTGTTCCAAATCTTTTTATCTGTATTCTTATTTAGTTTCATTAGCCTTTCTAATTTAATATAATATTTTATTATATTAAAACTTAAATATAAATACAATTGCATGTTATTAGTATGGAGATATGGTCAAGAGTATTAATAATGTAAAACAATTTTATTAATAATTGAAGTTTGAATAAAAATAAAATCATTGAGAATATGACGTAAATAACTAAGGGAATTGTGACTTGAGTAGTAATATAGTTTCGGTTACAGACAGACAAACACACAATCTCCATTATAATAAGAAATGTAATAAAATATTATTAAAATTGCAAGTTGTGTCCATGTATTTCCTTATACTAATTTATGTTAACTCCATATTTGCGACTTAAATCAGCATAAATGAATAGAACACAACATCTTTGGCATAAATAACCCAACAACGTTGACATGCCAGGAGAAAACAACGAAAAAAAACAAAGAAACAAAGCAATGTCGACCCGAGTTCAAATCCTGAACGAAGCAGTTCACATAGCGCTAATACCCTTGGGAAAGGTATGAATCCAACTACTCTCCTTCCAGCTATGGGTAAATAGTAGGACAGACTTGGCTCTTTAACCTTGGTTAGGCAACAGTCTAAGAGAAGGAAAACTCTGAATTCAAACCTGTTAAATCCGCTTGGGGTGGTCACTATTAGAATAGGCTCAGTCGTAATTAATGATCTGTATAATAATAATAATAATAATAATAATAATAATAAAAGAAAGATCAGTTAATTATAAGGGTAAAATGATACCAGTAGTGTTTGGAGCACTAGGAATGGTCCCCAAAAGCTTCGAAAAAAAGACTTGAGGAACTAGCAATCAAAGAAAGAATTGAGACCATCCAGACAACAACATAGTTAAAATCAGCTGGAATACTCAGGAGAGTCCTGGACACCTGGGGATACTTGTTGTCACTCAAACTCTAGTGAAAGTCCATCGGCTTACTACAACTACTACTAATAATAATAGTAAAATAGCTACTCTTGTGAGTAAAAATGAGCAACCTAGTAGTTCCTAAGTTTTGCTGATTCCAGCAAAATACAACAATATTAATGCTCCCCCCAATGAGGCTCGATGTCACAAGAGAGGTCTGTTGATCAACGCTCGAGTCCAGGTGCCCTTCTCATTCGGCCGTATATCTTAAATCTTAAATCAACAGAAGTGGGTTCCTACTTAACATCATTTCGTAAGAAACCATCTGGAATTGATATTGGACGTTGAAAGATAGAATCGAGACGGTCCAACATCAGGTGGATTCAAAAACTTGAGAATTGGCCCCAGCTTGATAATACGAAAATATAAACCTTTCATTGTAATCTTTTCTTTTTTTTTATTCCCTTTACAGTGACGAAAAAAAAAAAAAGGAAAATGTATATTTCTTTTCCCCCTTGACCTATTTCGTCCCGTTTTTGCTATTACAATTTCGTAGATGGCTTTATAAAAAGATCTTTCTTACTTTATATAACATTCTATTTCAGTCGGTTCCCGCGTCTGTTCATAATTGCCTTATGGCCTCTTTGACTGGAAATATTTCCGGGCAGTCTCGTTACGCTCCCCCCCGACCCGTTCCTTCTATTGGATTATTAGACTCAGAGTTCTCATAAGATGCGGTGGGGAGGGGGGCTCGCTATAAGAAGGTAGGTGGAGGCTAGTCAATTATTCTCATTCTTTCTTACCAATGGTCTTTAATGTTCTCCGTTAAGTCACCCAAATTTAATACATATATGCCCCCCATACAAACAGATATATATATATATATATATATATATATATTATTAGACTTAGAGTTCTCATGGGGGGGGGGGGCTCGCTATAAGAAGTTAGATGGGGGTAGTCAGTCAATTATTATCATTCTTTCTTACCAATGGTCTTTAATTACTTATATATATATATATATATATATATATATATATATATATATAGGTCCAAGTGATAACCTACTCGAGTTTCACCATGTTGAGGGTAAACTCGTCAACATGGTGAAACTCGAGTAGGTTATCACTTGGACCTATATTAAAATAAATTTGCTCTACTAACGTATTGAGCACTTTTTTTATTTGTTATATCACTGCCTTACCTTTATGAACTTCACATCAACCAACGTGGCCATATTCACCGGTAAGTCATCTTTTCCATAATAAATATATATATATGTGCGTGTGTGTGTGTGTGTGTGTGTCTGTGTGTGTCTGTGTGTTTATATATATATTAAAATTAAAATTGTCACATTGCCTATTCGAGTTTCCCCATAAGTATCATTAGGGTTAACTTTTATTAGATATGCTCCACAAACGTATTGAGCACTCTTATATTCATTAATACTCCGACTTATTTAGTTAATCATTTTATCGACGTTCAAAGTTACGACTAACGCGATATTTTATGTTCTCCGTTAAGTCACCCACATCTTAAGCATATAAGACACCCATACAAATATATATATAATATATATAATATATAGAGAGAGAGAGGGGGGAGAGGGGGAGAGAGAGAGAGAGAGAGTGGTGGTGTAGTGGTTACCATCGAAGGAAATGAAGACGGTGGAACGAGTTCAAATCTTTGACGAGGCTATTTGCCTTTCACAATTCGCTAATGTTCTGGTGAAAGTCTGAAATCAACTATTCTCCCCCAGCTTTGGGTAAATAATAGAGCAGACAGAACTCATCAACCTTCGTTAGGCAACCAGTCTTGGAGAAGGAAAACTTTGGTTTCAAA
>CM042169.1:15985559-16013059 GCA_023376005.1 Doryteuthis pealeii
TAAATAATGGACAAGTGCGAGAACGATGAGTCATATTTGCTTTGGAAAAGACAAAGCGTTTTGAGTGATGATCCTTTCCAAGGGGAGATCGAAGGGGAGCACAGGTATCACTTGCTTTTCGCGAAATTGTACACATACTTTTATGAAGGACTCACAATAAATGAGGATTTCCCCCCAATATTCGAAACAGCTTAAAGATGCTCTTACTCTTAACGTGCTGTTGATACTTCACACCTTAACACCTATTGGTACACATATGTACCACTTTGTATATAACTGATGTACGTAGTGGTGGTTAAATCGAACTTAACGAACCTAAATTCCACTATCGTATGTCGGTTAAACTTGCAAATCGGCCTCAAAATTAAAACGGAAACTTATTTGGTGATTCGTGACAGTTTAACTACAGTGTATGAATGAACATTTTTGAAAATTGGGTTTAGGGGTCTGGGGATTAAGGTTGTTTTTAATTATGTATTGCTAAAAAAAAATACAACAAAAAACGTAAATTACTATACATTTAATGTTGACAAATATTTTCAAAACCAAGTTTAATTGAAATTATACATTGCAATACTAACACAAACAACTGAGACTAATGTGTCTAAAGTTGGATTCAATAATTAATTTCAATGGTTAATTAAATGTATAGTAATTTGGGTTTTCTTCTTTTTTTTAAAGCAATACGTAATTAAAAACAACCTTAATCCCCAATCCCCTAAACCCAATTCGCAAAAATGTTCATTTATACACTGTAGTTAAAATTAAGTTTCCGTTTTAATTTTGACGACGATTTGCAAGTATAAACCCGTATGTCACCCTGTCGAAATAAAATAAAAATACCAAAAATCAGGGAATTAATCGAATTTAATGAAATTTTCCGTGTTGATATATTAATGAATGAAAGATATAATCCACTAGTTATTTCATTTAAAAACTTTTACCTTTTTTAGGTCAGTTAACTTTGAAATACGTATCTTTGTGAATCTGTGTTACGCCTCAAAGATATGTTGTTCAAAGTTAACTGACCTAAAAAAATGTAAAAGTTTTTAAATTACATAACTAGTGCATTATATCTTTTATTCATCACGGAATGATGAGGACAATAGTCCGAATAATGCAGATAATACTAATTATCAAGCCTCATCTCAAAGAATTCAGAGAAATAGTTTTAATTTTAATGTTAATTTTATTTATTTTGAATTTAATTTTTTATATCTGCTGCTATTAGACTTTTTGAGAACTTCCACTTTAAGTAACCAATAGTAATATGTGACTTTCACAGAAGTTCGAGTGACTGCAAGTCTTCACAATCCTCCAGGACTCTCCTAAGTATTCCAATCGATCTCAACAAAGTTGTGTACTAATTTAGAGCTAACCTGGAGCATTTGGTGACTTCCTTATAGGTTTGGAGGTACCTTTGAGGATATGTTTTGATATTAATATCATGGAAATTGTTTATGTTAATAGTCTTTAAATTACCGTTGATACTTAACACGTTGCCTACGTATTGCTACACATATGTACCTCTATGTATATTACTGATGTATGTAGTCGTATATATATATATATATATATATACTGGTTTTTGACATCTCAACCACTTCTCATCTGATGATTGGACTACCAAGAAACTTGAAGTTATGAGTGTGAAATCATAATATCAACATTAATTATAAATCTGCTCTGCTTTATTAGCATTGAGCACCTTTCCATGCAAATACTTTTTCTCTTTTTTTTCATTCACTATTCATATATATTATATATATATATATATATATATATATATATATATATATATATATATATATATATATATATATATATATATATATATAGGGTGTTCTGGATAAATTTGACACATTTATATTTGGTATTTTTTCTCTGTAGATTGGATATTTTGACGCACACTGCGCATCATTTAAAAGCTTGGACCCTTCTTCATTCATATACGTGATGACAGATAGAATGGATGACTGGAACCCACCTGATATGAAAGAATAACATGTATCATGATGATCAGCGCCGGCATCATGCTGACAGAAAGTTCAACCAGTAATTGATTTGAGGATTGTTGCAAATGGTCTTTTTGTCTTCATCACATACTGGCCAATTTTACTTGAAATGGCTGCCGTTGTTGGGAATGTTCATAAATAGTAGTGACGATTTTGGGTAAGTCTTATACCGACAGATTAGTCCAACAGGTATTCATTCCTTTTCAAATTGTATTAGTTAGAAAATGAACGTAATACCGCAACTGGTGTTCGAACTCGCTTCCTACGATGTCCCTGTCCAGAACGTCAATAACTATGCCGCCGGGACGCCCCCCTAATCAACAAGTACAAACTAATCTATACAAATTACTGAAAAAGTTAATTTAGTAATAAGTTTAGTAAGTTTAATAAGTTTAGAAATAAGTTTAGTAATAAGTTTATTAAGTTTAATAAGTTTAGAAATAAGTTTAGTAAGTTTAGTAATAAGTTTAGTCAGTTTAATAAGTTTAGAAATAAGTTTAGTCAGTTTAATAAAGTTTAGTAAGTTTATAATTGGTTGAGTCAGTTTGATAAGTTTAGTAATAAGTTTAGTCAGTTTAATAAGTTTAGAAATAAGTTAGTAAAGTAAGTTGAGTCAGTTTGATAAGTTTAGTAATAAGTTTAGTCAGTTTAATAAGTTTAGTAAGTTAGTAAGTTAGTAATAAGTTAAGTAAGTTTAATAAGTTTAGTAATACGTTTAGTAAGTTTAATAAGTTTAGTAATAAGTTTAGTAAGTTTAATAAGTTTAGTAATACGTTTAGTAAGTTTAGTAATAAGTTTAGTAGTTTAATAAGTTTAGTAATAACTTTAGTAAGTTTACTTTAGAGTAATCTCATCGGCATTGCAGTCTGAGAAGACTATATAATTCTTGTGCCCCTGAAGTTAAAGCCCCTCCTGCGACTGTGAAGTTCAATGTTCGAAAAACATTCTCGACCACTTATGTCGCATGTGAAGGCTGTCCCTGAAGATGTTGATGTGCCGTGCTTTGTTGCCGCTGCTTTCTTCTGGACCTCTTGGCTTCATGGTGTTGCGCGAAGGTGACTTTAGACATGAACAGTCCGTTATGGAAAGCCTGCCGCCGCCGCCGAGCCAAATTTTCCCAGCTGGAAGGGGTAATGAAGAGCACCTGAGATCATTCTTGCATTTAGAGTAATACAGGTGGCTATAAAAAATTGTAATTTTAAAATTGACACTCACGTTACACATTGAAGTTTATTACTGTAACCTACAGTCCAGCTATCTGTAATACCAAAATTGACACTCACGTTACACATTGAAGTTTATTACTGTAACCTACAGTCGATTTAGTGCTGAAAAATAGATGCTCAATAAAGCTATCTGTCTTTTTAATGGTGTTCCAATATTTCTGAACTATTAGGACATGTGGATACATTACAGTGTTGAAATGAAAAATAAAGGAAAGAAAATGTTGAATGGATAAAATAGGATTCGTTTCATTTTATTTTATTATACTGATTCGTGTATCGGCCATGAGTTTATCCATGTACACATGTATTCTATCTATTATTATTTTAAATACAAAATAAAATAAAATAATAATAATAGAAAAACTACAAAACATTTTTAGTATACAAAAAAATAACGGCCTTCGTCAGAGTAAATCCTTATTGTTTTAAATCAAATCGGTTGAAATACGGAGAATTTCTGAGAAACTGCTGGTCAAAACACGTGTCAGTATAATGAAATAAAATAAAATAAATCCTATTTTATCCATTCAACATTTTCTTTCCATTATTTTTCATTTCAACATACCATCGGACTCGCTTCCATTTTCAACTTATATATCATAGTATGATAATTGAATAATTACAACGTTTGATATATTGATATCTAAGAAAAAGTTTAATAATCTTGATTTAACTCTTTTCTTTCTTTCTTTCCTTTTTTTTTGTCTTTTCATTATATTTGATTGAAACAAATTAGGGTTATGACTTCCGCGCGCTCACACCCTCTCTATCTTTCCCGTAATGTTTTCTTTCTTTCATTCTTATTATATTTTTTCGTTTTGCACCTTGGTCTGTAATTGAACTTCTGCAAGTTGAAGATTTTGTAAACTAGCAGGACCTGTGGATATACCACAGAATTATATTTTAATTATTACAACGTTTACTTAAGAGCTATTGCAAAATAGCTCTATACGTAAAAGAAAATAAGTAATGTCGTCGGGGTGGCCTAAAGTCGGTATCAGCCAGACAGCGAGGAATCTATCTTCTTTTCATTAACGCTTGACAAAAGAGATTGTTTTGCGTCTAAGGTGAAGCGCCACACCTACCATCGGCCCATTACTTTACCGCACAGTTCCCTGTGCTCCTCATACGTCGAGTTGGCAAGGACCGTTATCGAACCAGGAACCCTGTGATTTCTAGCCGGACGCTCAACCGACTGAGCTAAAAAGGACCCTATTTAGTATGTAAAAAGAATAATAATCCTGATTTACATCTTTATCCCTATTTTTTTATTTTTTTCCCATCTTTTTAACTTTTTATTATTTTCTTTTGATACAGATTAGCTTTATCCATTCCGTGCGCTCCCCCCCCATCTCTCTCTCTCTTTCTCTCTCTCTCTCTCTCTCTCTCTCTATCAATCAATCTATCTATCTATCTATCTATCTATCCCCAATTCCCTTTTTCCTTTTTTCTTTCTATCGCATTATAGTTTATGTGTAGCATGTCCCTTTTCTTCCCTTTCTTTGTAATAAAAACAGAATGGTTTATTATTTCACCGAGGTGATCTCACTCATAAAAATAAGTATTCGTCTGATAAGTAACACCAGATAATCAGGTTTTACATTTTTTGCATTCCAACTTGGATGAGTTGGGCGGTCTCATTTTTCACCAGAGGGTGTTGGAAGATGATAATGGTGGTACTTTTAAGGAACACGAGTATAAATATATAGATAGAAATCATATCGTGCACTTTTGTCAGTTCACTTATATATTGCAGTAGTATTTAATGGGTGAACCTTTTGTAACTGTTGGTTCAATAGGCAACCTGAAGTCTTTGTTCCATATCATGTAAGGGCTTAGTAGATAATAAATATAGGAAAAAGAAAGAAAGAAAGAAAGAAAGAAAGAAAGAAGGAAAGGCAATAATAGAATTGAACAGAAATAAAAGAAAAGTTGGTTGGTTGGTTGGATTTTATGGCATTTCAACCCTTGGGTTATTTTATGCATCAGATGTTTTTGTTTTATTCTTGTTGCGTATGCAATTTTTATTTTAAACTTATTTGTGATTTATTTAACCTATGGATGGAATCCTGACAGGTAAAAGAAGAAAGAGTGGCAAAGAAAAAAAGTTGAGGAAGAAGAAAAGAAAGAAAAAACGGAAGAAAAAGAGAGAGGAGAGGAGAGAGAGAGAGAGAGAGAGGAGAGAGAATAGAAAAGAAAGAAGAAAATGAAGGCTAGAAAAAAAGGAAGAAAGAGAGAGAGGGAGTAGAAAAGAAAAAAGAAAATGAAGGCTAGAAAGAAAGAAATACAGAAAGCACGAAAGAAAGAAAGAAAGAAAGAAAGAAAGAAAGAGAAAGAAAGAGAGTAGAAAAGAAAAAAGAAAATGAAGGCTAGAAAAAGAAAGAAAAAAAAAGAAAGAGTAGAAAAGAAAGAAGAAAATGAAGGATAAAAAGAAAGAATAAACAAAAGCACGAAAAAAAAAGAAAGAAAAGAAAGAAAAAAAAGAAAGAAAGAAGAAAGAAGAAAGAAGGAAAGAAAGCAGTAAAAGAAGGAAAAGATAAGAGAGTAGAAAGAAACAGAGACAAAGAAAATGAGTTGATAGAAAAAAAGAAGTAGTAGATTGAAAAAAAGAAAGGGGGTACATAGGAAAAAGAAAGAAAGAAAGAACGTGAGTAGATAGGAAAAAGGAAGAAAGAGAGTAAACAGCAAAAAGAAAGAATACTAGACCTCAAAATTATGGCAGAAGAAAAAGTTTAGAAGACAAAATACAAAATGATGGCCTAATATCTTAATGCGTATCGGCAATGGAAAAAAAGAGAAAGAAAGAAAGAAGAAAGAAAAAAAGAAAGGAGAGAGAGAGAGAGAGAGAGAGAGAGAGAGAGAGAAGAGAGAGAGAGAGAGAGAGAGAGAGAGAAGTGAAAAGAAAGAATTGTGACATAGAAAATGAAGCTAAAAAGAAAGAAACAAAGAAAAAAGAAACAAAGAAAAAAAGAAAGGAGAGAGAGAGAGAGAGAGAGAGAGAGAGAGAGAGAGAGAGAGGGAGAGGAGAGAAAGAAAGAGAGAGAGAGAGAGAGAGAGAGAGAGTTGAAAAGAAAGAATTGTGACATAGAAAATGAAGGCTAAAAAGAGAAACAAGAAACAAAGAAAAAAGTAAGGAGAGAGAGAGAGAGAGAGAGAGAGAGAGAGAGAGAGAGAAGAGAGAGAGAGAGAGAGAAGAGAGAGTAGAAAAAAAGGCTAAAAAGAAAGAAAGAAAGCGTTGGTGAAAAGCAACGAAAGAAAGAATTAACCAGTGAAGAGAAAGAAAGAAAATAATAGAAAGAGAAAAACAAAAAGAGAAAGAAAACGAATAGATAGGAAAAAGAAAGAAAAGATGATAGGAAAAATAAAGAAGGAAAAGAAGTAGATAGCAAAGAGAAAGAATGCAAGATCGCGAAATTATGTCCAAAGAAAAATTCCTTTAGAAGATAAAAAAAACAAAATGGCGGCCTGATATCTTACCGGGTCTCTTTTTCTTTTCTTGGTCGAACATAAATAATGAATGGTGTGAATATGTTTGTGAAAGACGACGCCAAACATTTAACCAGCCACCATTGCATACTGATAGACCAGCGTTCAATTTCTATTTGCAACTCGCTCCACCCCCATCCCCGTCTCACAACCTCGCCATCATGTTCCTCCTTGTCTAAAAGCCGCCCGGCAACCACCGCCCTTCTTACCTCATACAACACCCAACCACAAAAAACTCCCTCCCTTCCTCTGTCTCTATCATCTGTTTTCGCCATATTCTCTCCCCCTCTCTCTCCTCTCTCTCTCTCTATATATAATATATATATATATATATATATATCCATCCTCTCTCTCTCTCTCTCTCTCTCTCTCTCTCTCTCTCTCTCTCTCTCTCTCTCTCTTCAGATTACTTCTTTCTCTTCTTTACTTTTTTTCTTCTTTTAACTTTTCCCCTCCGCACCCTCGTACCTCAATCGTACAATATCTAACAAAGAGCTTCGCTCTTTAGTACGTCCAGAAACTCAGCGACATTCGCAACAGCAGCAGCAGCTCTACCGCCCCTCCCCGCGTCCTCACCCACCGTTTCGACCTTCGGAATCTCCAGCCATCATTTTGTCTTCTTCCTCGCCCTCATCTCATTTAAGGAAGTATTTCTCCAACGTCTTAACCCTTTTTCAAATCGACTTCTCTGCTCGACTCCCCCCGCCACCCCCTCGGCTTCGTACACCATTCCCGCGCTACCACTTGCTTGCACTACACATCCCCTCTCTCTCTCTCTTTCTCTCTGTATGTCTGTCTCTCTCCCTCTCTCCACCCCTCTCTCTCTACTCTCTACTCTATCCCTCTCTTTATCTTTCTATCTATTTATGTGTGGGAGAATGGTAGAGGGAAGATGAGGGAGTGAAAGCAATTCGTACACCATTCCCGCGTGACCACTTGATTGCTCTACACCCTCCCTCTCAGTCTGTCTGTCTGTCTCTCTCTCTCTTTTTTCTCTGTCTCTCTCTGTCTGTATGTATGTCTGTCTCTCTCTTTTAATCTGTCTCTTTCTCTCTTAGTCTCTTTCTCTCTGTCTCTCTCTGTCTCTCTCTATCACTTACTCTCTCTCTCTCTCTTGATCTCTTTCTCTCTTCTCTCTCTGTCTCTGTCTCTCTCTGTCTCTTAGTCTCTCTCTGTCTCTTAGTCTCTCTCTCTCTATCTCTTTCTCTCTTTTCATCTATCTATCTATCTATCTATCTATATGTGTGTTGGAGAATGGTAGAGGGAAGAGAAGCGAGTGAATGCAATTCGTACACCATTCCCGCGTGACCACTTGATTGCACTACATATCTCTCCCTTTCCCTATCCTCTCTCTCTCTCTCTCTCCTCTCTCTCTCTCTCTCTTTCTCTTTCTCTCTCTCCCCCTCTCCCTCTTTCTCACCCCCTCTCCGTCTCTGTCTGTCTCTGTCTGTCTCTGTCTGTCCCCTTCTCTCTGTCTGTCTCTATGTATCTATCTATCTGTCTGTATGTTAGAGAATGGTACAATGATGGGAAATGAATTGATGAAGGAAGCAAGTGCAACGTTGGATTTGACTTGCAATGAATTAATACTGAACAAACGAAATAAAATAGAAAAACACGAAAAGATGAGTTTTATTTTTGATGATGAAGTCGACGTTATAACACTCGATTTTTGCAAACAGCCGCATTCAAGATTTGAACTCGTGTTGCCATTTCCATTTACAGCGATGATAACCATTATACCACAGTTTATTTATCTACTATTTATTATTATTAATAGCAAAAATAAACACTCACCGGGCAGTATAAAAATTATATTTTTTAGATATATTACCTGAGGGAGGGGAGTTAAGAATTCAATGTCAGAGGGTTTGTATCATAAGCAAAATCATCAAATTTATTAAAGGAGTAAGAAATAAAACAATTCGAAATGAAAACGTGTTCTGTCCTCCTCAAATAAAATGTTGCGTGCATCTATTAATTATTAATTAGATAACTATTTTGAATATTTTACACATAAATTTTACACAAAATCGTAGGCAGTTTCTAATTTGTAAACCTTCTTGTTACTGAAAAAAGGGCGAGAGTATGGTGATAGTGGGTTTTGTGAAGTAAGCAGTGACGTAGTTTTCGTTACTGACAGATCGCGAATCTCCATTATTAACATATAATAGATTATTATTATTATTATTATCATTATTATTATTATTATTATTATTATTATTGTTCACTCCTTTTGAGTTTTTACATCAGCTTTAGCTGATGGTCTTTCACTGGAGTCTGAGTGACAGCAAGTCTCCTCAGGTATCCAGGACTCTTCTCAGTCTTCTAGCAGATTGCAGCAGTGCAGTATTCTGGATGGTCTCAATCTTTACTCTGATGTTCAGATTTTCCAAACCCTTTTCCAATCCCTTTGGGACCGTTCCAAGCGCACCAACTACAATTGGTATCACTTTGTCTTTCATATTCGATAACTTTTTCAGTTCTATGGCAAGGTCCAGGTATTTGTCCATTATTATTATTATTATTATTATTATTATTATTTGCTCCTTTTGAGTTTTCCCATGGAGTCTGAGTGACAGCAAGTCTCCTCAGGTCTCCAGGACTCTTCTGAGTATTCTGGCAGATTGCAGCAGTGCAGTGTTCTGAATGGTTTCAACCCTTCCTCTAATTTCCAAACATTCCAGCCTCTTTTCCAATCATTTTGGACTGTTCCAAGTGCACCAACTACAATTGGTATCACCTTCACTCTCATATTCCATAACGGTTTTAGTTCTCTGGCAAGGTCCAGGTATTTTCCATTTTTGCATTTTCTTCAGCTTCCCCCTGTGATCTGCTGGAACTGCAAAATCCACCAGTTGACAAGTTCTTTCTTTTTTGTTTATCAACTCTAGGTCTGGTCTTCTTGCTGGGATAAGGTGATCCGTTTTTATCTCAAAACCCAGAGAATTTATGCGTTTCGTTCTCAAGAACAGATTCTGGTCTATGCATATACCATTTTGTTGTATGGTCAAAATTTAATTTTTTGCATAATTCCCAATGGATCACCTTCCCAACCCAGTCGTGTCTAGTTTTGTACTCCCGTTGTGCTAGTTTTACTACATTCGCATAGTACATGGTTTACAGTCTCATTCTATTACTGCAAAGTCTAATTTACTATTTTGTTAGGTCTTATCAATTTTCGCTTTGATATAGTTTGTCCTTATGGCATTATTTTGTGCAGCAATTATAAGTGATTCTGTTTCTCTTTTAAGGTTTCCTTTTCTTTACCACGTCCAGGTTTTTTAATGTGCTACCTCTCTGATTGTCGTTTGAAGTGTTATTATTATTATTATTATTATTATTATTTTTTTTTTTAGTAGTAGTAGTAGTAGTAGTAGTAGTAGTAGTAGTAGTAGTACAAGCAAAAATATACGCCCTCCACCGCGTGGAAGTATTTAAATTTCAATGTAATTAAATGTTTCATTCGATTAGAAAAACTAAGTAAAGTAAATAAGAACGCATATAAAAAGATTATTTTTGTTTCTTTAATTGATTTCTATATCAAATTATATATAGGATTGCTTTTAAAGGTTTAAGAATAAAACAATAATATTAGAAATCAATAACACCAAGTAATTATTTATTAAACCTAGTTTTGTTAAAATCAGTATGTAAATTAACCACACAATATACTATTGTAAACCATTATTCATAATGATATATAACACACATTGCAGGATTTTTAACACATTAATAACATGAGCTGTTTTGAGGCAAATCAAAGTCAGACTTTAAGTCTATAATATTTTATATAGTTTATAATCAAATATATATATAACAAATATCAAAATATCTTGGCCGGAAGAAGAAGATCGCTTTTTGTATACTTAAATTTATGTTTCTCTATTATTATTATTATTATTATTATTATTATTATTAATTTATGTTGTATTTAAAATAGTTCTAGATAGGATACAATGTGTACAAGGACAAACTCTTGGTCGAAACACGTGTCAGCACTTCCAAAAATAATTTTTATTTCATAATGATATATAACACACATTGCAGGATTTTTAACGCATTAATAACATGAGCTGTTTTGAGGTAAATCAAACTCAATTAAACTTTCAGAAAATCGTTAATAAATAAGTTGCTAAATAGAATTGAATAATGAGTATTAAATAACTAAGGGAATTGTGACGTCAGTTGTGGTTTAGTTTTGGTTACAGACAGGCAACACGCAATCTCCATTGTAATAAGATTATGAACCCTTTATTTAGCCCATCGGAGTTGCTTGTTCTCATTCCGATAATCATGACCGGATACAAGTATTAATCGCTGTTAAGTATTCTATGTTATTTTCGCATGTAGTCAGGATTGAACCAATAACCTTCAGATGATTGTCAATTAGAACTGTATTACGTCAACCCTTATATCCGCTGCGCCATATTTCCAACCGACCAGGAGGACATTGAATATATCTTATTATAATGGAGATTCGCTGTTTGTCTGTAACGGAAACTACGTCACTGCTTACGTCTCATTACCCGTAAATTTATCAATAAGTATTTGATTTATAGTAAAAATCATTTATACACTGAATAAATCTTATTTATTAACGATGTCTCTATAAAAATCTGAGTTCGATTTGCCTCAAAACAGCCCATGTTATTAGTGCGTTTAAAATCCTACAATGTGTCTTATATATCACTAAGAAATAAAGGTTTACATAATATGTGGTATGGTTAATTTGAATACTGGTTTGTAAAAAAATGGGTTTAATAAATAATTACTTGGTTATATTGATCTCTGATATAATTGTTGTATTCTCCAATGTATTAAAATCAATCCTATCAATGATTTTATATAGAAACCAATTAAGATATAATTAAAATAAGTGTAATATTTTTATATGTGTTCTTATTTAATTTCATTAGTCTTTCTAATTTGATATACTTGATTACAATAAAACTTAAATACTCACGCTCGTCTTTATGATTGCAATCACACATTTACAAATTCTGGCTTTAAATAACCCATAAGGTGTTGATATATCGTTACATAAATAAACTAAACTATTTCTGATTTTATTAAAAGATAACTAGGATTACAACATTCACTCTAAATCCTTGTTAATCAAACTCACTTTGGAAGACTGGACACACACCTTAAGAAAGTCAAGAAAGGAACAATTATGCATTAGTCACACAACCCCGATTACGCATTGGTCACACAAGACTTAGGCACTCCTTTATACTTAAGCAAGAAGAATAGTGTTGGGGCAATCATATAGGTGCTAGGGCTTGACGTGACCGCCCGTCTAGCCCAAGAAAGGGCCAAAATGGAGTACTGCAAGTCATGGACTGCTCAACCACCTGGGTTCTATCCTTAAGCATCACGGGTCGCCACAGCAAACAGGTGGCCTCATTGTGGGAGTCTTACCCCTCTGCAGAGGTGCAGTCGGTGCATTCTAACGCCCTAGCCGACAGGGTGGCCTATGATCTGTAAAAGCGTGAAATTATAGTCATGTTTAATAATAAATACATGATTTTTTTCATTTCAATTTAAAAAAAGAAGAAAGAAAGTATCAGACATGGCCTAGGTAAGTAGAAAAAATGAAGAGATTTCAAAGTAGTTTTTTTTACTAACGAGAAGAAAGTCCTTTTTGTTTGAATTCAGAGTGTTCCTTCTTTTAGACTGGTTGCCATACCAAAGGTATACTATGGTATCCCATGTGTGAAACATGTCAAACACCCTGCACCCCTCAACACTTCTTTGTAGTATAGTGTTGTGGACTAGCCTAACATACCTTGCGTAAAGAGGGAAATGCGCTGGTCCAGGACTCTCTATACACGGCGATTACTAGAATTACGGAACCATTACGCAAACCGTCTACCGCGAGGTTTTAGTACTCTGTTGCGAGTTATTCTATGTCTGGCGCAAATGTAGCTTGAATGTACTAGTATACTGTATGATCCAGTACACAACAAAAACTAAAATAAACATGGTAAGTTTTGTGACTGAGACTGCAAAGGTTACGCATTAAAATCCATTAACCAGCTAGAATAACAGTATAGTATAGGGTCGGTTTAGCACAGTCGATAGAGCGTCCGCCTAGCAACCACAAGGTTCCGGGTTCGATACCGACCCTCGCCAACTCAGCGTATGAGTAGCATAGGGATCTGTGCGGTAAAGTAAGGAGCTGGTGGCAGGTGTAGCGCTCCACATCAGATGCTAAAAAAATCCCTTTGGTCTAGCGCAAGTGAAAAGGGGATAGACTCCCACGCTGTCTGGCTGATACCGACTTTAGGCCACTCCCACGTCTTAAAAAAATCTATACGTTAGGCGTTCGTTTAAAGAGTCACTAATTGTGCTGGGGGGGGCGTTCTGAACTAGGCATTGAAAATATCAATAACATGCACCGTTCGGTTGTACAACCGGACCCATCGACCAAGTCTTGTATCCTCCCACGTTCAAGCTCAAATCCCAATACCGCTACGTTCTCGCCTTTCTGTCTATAGTATCCCCAATGAAAGACTGAAGAATGCCGGTCGGTTTACGTCGAAGCGCCGACGGTGTCTGCCACAGATACGAGGAAGTGGCGAGTAGAAGTCCCTAATCACCAGCTTCTCTAACCGCTACCCACCGCGTCGCGAGTCGTGAGTTTCTTTCTTTGCCTTATCGGGGGACGGGCGGCTCTGAATCAACTCAGCGCTCCAGACGAAGATCATGGACGGGGAAAGGCGACTACGGTAAGCCATTGAGTGGCGGTTGGAAGGGAAAAGCAAGACAAGGAGAGAGGAGGAGGAAGGGGAGGAGGGGAGGGGGAGAAAGAGCACCGGCTTTAACGCCAAGTGTTGTTGGCAGGACGTGCAAGGCGAGAGTAATCGAGCAGAAGATTAGGAAACAAGACAGGAATGGAGAGATCAGGAAACCGAGCCTCACCCACCCAGCACCATTTTTTCATCCTCCTCCCACACCGTCCTCGATTAGTCACATATGTGATATGGGACCACCGCTGTCTTCCCTCGTTCGCCGCAGACTTTTACCCGCGATTATACCGACTCTCCCATCTACCAGTTCCTTTCTCTCCGACGTCTTTGTCCATTTACTTCTACTCTATCTCTGTCTCTAGCTCTGTCTCTGTCTCTCTCACATCTCTCTCACTCTCTCTCTCTCTCTCTCTCTCTCTCTCTCACACACACACACACACACACAAAACAGAGAGGCTCTCTCTCTCTCTGTGTCTCTCTCTCTCTCTCGACCGCGATTATACCGACTCTCCTATCTACCAGTTCTTTCTTTCTCGTCTACTCTACTCTCTCACACATCTCCTCTCACACACAAACACACACACACACATTCTCTTTCTCTCTCAATCTCTCTCTCTCTCTCTCTCTCTCTCTATATATATATATATATATATATATATATATATATATATCTTACTCGGATTATACCGACTCTCCCATCTACCAGTTCTTTTCTTTCTCGTCTACTCTCTCTCTCTCTCTCTCTCTCTCTCTCTCTCTCTCTCTCTGTCTCTAGCTCTGTGTCTGTGTCTGTCTCTCTCCGTCTCTCTCACTTGCTCACACACGCACACTCACCCCATCCTCTCTCTCTCTCTCTCTCTCTCTCTCTCTCTCTCTCTCTCTCTCTCTCTCTCTCTCTCTACTGCGATTATTCCGACTCTCCGATCTACCAGTTCCTTTCTCTCTGCGTCTTTGTCCACTTACGTCTACTCTGTCTCTGTCTCTATCTCTGTTTCTTACTCTCTCTCTCTCTCTCTCTCTCTCTCTCTCTCTCTCTTCTCTCTCTCTCTCTCACACACACACACACACACACACACACATATACACTCTTGACCGCAATCTTCTCTTTTACCAGCAGTCAGCTACGCTGCAATATGTGGCCGGGGGGCTTTTTCTCTCCCTATGAAAGTTCGTAAGATGGGCGAAATATCGCTGTGATCGGAAAGACGATCTGGAAAGAAGCGGCGGCGGCGGCGGGGGGGGGTAGTATTAATGGAGGCGGGTTTTTAGTAGCGTGGTGGTGGACTAATGCGCTTAGAAGTGAAACGAGACTGCAGGTGTGGAAGGTAATGGAGAAATATATATCATTTCAAGATTGAGGGCGATGCTGGTGGCGAAGGTGGTGAACGTGCTAGTAATGGTTGTGGGGGGGGGGATCGAACGTGCCACCTGCAGGCTAAAACCTAGACAGGAAAAGCGAAAGACAACCAAAGTGCTCGTGTCCGGATACAGAATTCGCCAGGAAAACCAAAACCAAGAATTCCAGAACTCTGACTTACCAAATTTTCGACTTAGAAACATTATTGGAATTCTTCAGATAGGTCTCCAAGATTAAATACTCTCATACTAACAATCCTGTCAGTTTCATCACACTTCCACCTTTGGTTGGTTGGTAGAATTTTACGGCACGTTGGGTAATTTTATGCCAAAGACGTTTTTATTCATTCTGGATAGGTAGTCAATTTCTTTTAAAAACTGTGTGCTAGGCTTTAACATGACCAGCCGATTGAGCGGAGAGGCCTCTTCCAAGGCGTTCTGTTGGCTGGTTGGTTGAGTGGGTGGGTGTATTTTACGGCATATTGGGTTATTTTATGCCGAAGATCTTTTTTTATTCATTCTTGATAGGTAGTTAATTTCTTTTTAAAAATGGGTGTTAAGGTTTAACATTACCAACCGATTGAACGGAGGGGCCTCTCCCAAGGCGCTCTGTTCGCTGGTTAGTTGGTTAACTGGTTGGTTGTATAAGATCTCCACAGAGAGTTAACTCTGGTTCTTATAAAATATTGGGCTACTTAAAGGATAAGTATCCAATGCGGAATACTTCAGTTAGGAAAACAACAAACGCGTTAGTTACATTTATATAACTTTATCATAACATATTAGGGGAACAAAGTTCCCCAGGCTATTTAATGTCACAAGTGTCCAAACATACACAATAGTGTTAATAGACAAAGTGGTAACGACTTACTGTAAGTAGAGGCTGTGGTGACTGGTGTGCACCATAGGTGTCTGTTGGAGAGAGATGACAAGCACGTCCAGGCTTGTTCAGTGCATCGGAAGAAGAGCGTTCTCTCCTTGCGTTCCTGTGTCACGTGACCAAAATAGCGTCTCCTGACACGGAAGATTCACCAAAACCCTCAGACAAGAGAGACTGCCCTTACAGTTGGATTTCACAGCATGCTGAATTATTCTAAGACGTTTTTTTTTAATTCATTCTGGATAAGTACCCAATCTTTTTAAAATGTGTTCTATGGCTGAACGTAACCAGTCGATTAATCGGCGGAAGATTCTCCAAACGAACGTCTAGTCTAAGTGCTGTATACCCTTCTTTCTTTACTTCTATTTTTCTTCTGGCGTCTCTTCTAACATCTCGACTTCGTCTTGGGTGGTCGGTCGCACTTAACTCATTTCTTCTTCTAATCAGTCTTGTTACCAAGACATTCATTAATCACAAAACTGTGTTATTTTCTTAAGCTTTTATTTCCTTAACTAAACATTTCATGTAACTAAACATCTGACTAACATAGCGCGCGTATGCAGTGAGTTCCAGTTAAGGCAGGACATCTTCTCTGCCTGACGTCTAAACTGAAAACTGAGGACCCAACCAGATCCCACGTGACTTCACGTATTTCGCGGGCTTTCTGTACTATTCCATGGAAAGTCCCGCCCGTGATATGAAAAGGGCCATCCCTTTAGAAATACAGGGGTTGACAATAATCTTATGCAACCGCATAGATTATGTAACATAAGTGGAGGGTTGCATGTCATGGACTGCTCAGCCACCAGTATTCTATGCTTGGCCACCCACAACCAATAGGTGGCCCCATGGTGGGGTCTTACTCTCCGATCGCCCGTCTAACCAAAGTAAGGGCCAAAATGGAATGTTGCATGGACTGCTCAGCCATCAGGATTCCATCATTAAGCATCACAGGTCGTCTACCACCAACAACAGGTGGTTCCATTGACGGGGCTTTATCCCTCTACAGAGATGCAGTCAGTGTACCCTAAAGCCCCATCCGACAGGGCTGAAGGCGTTTTGCAACATGTTTACAAATTAAGCAGACAATTTCGAAAATTGACGCTTCACAATCTTTCTGGATCCAATACGTTTTTATCTACTGCACCACAAGTGGTTTCTATCTACCCAACTGCTCCGCTATGAGATTAATTTTTTAAGCCTTTTACAACTGGTTTGAATGGAAAATTGTCCTTCTTCTAGATAGGTTACCGTACCAATGGTCCATGATGATATTAATGCTTCTATCTACAAAGTATAAGCATGTGAAGTGTAATACTTTTAGAAGTGGAGATTCGCTTCCGGTTTTTGTCTGTAACAAAAACTACGCCACTGCTTACGTCACTATACCCGAAATCGTCATAACATAGAATAAATACACTCAAAATTTGAACATGCAGCATTAGACAGTCCTCATTGTTTTTTAAAACCAGTTTTAATAAATACATGACTGGTATTATATATCTATATATAGTTTGTTTTATTTTAATACATATTTAAAGTTTACATTTGAAATTGTTTTATTTTTTAATCCTTTAATGAATTTGATGATTTTACTTTGGGTACAAACTCGCTGACATTGAACTTTTAACTCCCACCCCTCAGGCAATATGTTTCAAAAATCCATTTTACATCGCCCGGAGGGTGTTTTTTATTTGGCTATTTCTTTTAATAATAAATTATAAATAGTAAATAAAAAGGTAGTGAATATGGGTATAAGTTTTTGTTAGTTTACCCAGTCATGGGCAAATTTATTCAAACAGGATCATAGCTGGAATTTAAGGGGTCTAAGGAAGGAGAAGTTCTTTGAATTTCCAGAACTCAAATTTTTACATCATTTCATTGATCTCTTTCAACCAATACAAAAAAAACAACAACAACAACAAAAAATAACAACAAAAAACAAACAGTTTAATCCAGACTTAACAAACATATGTAGCATAATGGCGCGCCTTACCTGGGAACACCATATTTGTGGCCCTGTGCCAGACACAGAGAAACCTTAATAGGATGTAGCACGATTCTCAGACCTTACGGGAGTGGGCAAGCAAGAGGGTAATGTAAAACTCATTTTCACCTGTGAGTCGATTCGTAGCCAGTAAGTCTGGGATTTTGCTATTAAAATTTATTTTAATCGGTTTCTCAGAAGAAAGGATGGTTGACCCGTTGACCTCTTAATTGACACGTGCAATTTGGTAGAACAGTTAGAACCTTCGAAAGATTCCACGACATTCTAGAAAATTCTCCACGCTTTTCTATATAACGAGGGAACCTTAGATTTTATTTTAATACAAATTTGACGGTCACATATCCTAAGCATTTCAGACAGACACACACACCTTATTCTAGATATAACAAACACACCTGAAATCAGACTTGACAGATATGTACGAGATTTCAGATTTGACCGACTCACAACTTGACACACACACAGACATGCATTAATGAGGATTTGACAGAAACACACCTTATCAAGATTTAAAAGACACACACCTTTATTCAGATTTGACAGAAAACACACATTGACTATTTTTGACAGACACACACCTTAAGATTTTTCACACACCTTAATTCAGATTAGACAGACACACCTTGATCAAGACTTATGAGACACACACCTTGATCAAGATTTGAGAGACGCACACCTTATTCCAAACTTGAGAGACACACCTTCATCCAGACTTGAAAGACACACACCTAAATTCCGATTTTCACATGTATTAATTCAGTGAGAACGATCGAAAAAGGAATGGTTATTTTGGTCGAAATCAAATTTTCTGCTTAGAACAGAAGACAAGAAATAGAAAAGTGAAAAAAAAAAAATTTTGCCCGGGGAATTTGTGTCGACTTCTTATCAAAATGTCTTTCAATCTCAGAACTGAGTGAATGTTATGGTCAAAAGAAATATAAGAAAGAAATCAGAACGAAAAGAAGAAGAAGAAGAAGAAAGAAAGAAGAAGAAGAAGAAGAAGAAGAAGAAGAAGAAGAAGAAGAAGAAGAAAGAGGAGGATAAAAAAAGAATGATGAAGCAGAAGTAGAAGAGGTACGTAAATAGGAAAAGAAGAAGAATGACGTAAATATAGAAGAAGAAGAAGAAGAAGAAAGAAGAAGAAGAATGTAAACATAGAAGAAGAAGAAGAAGAAGAAGAAGAAGAAGAAGAAGAAGAAGAAGAAGGAAGAAGAAGAAGAAGAAGAAAAAGAGAAGAAGAAGAAAGAAGAAGAAGAAGAAGAAGAAGAAGAAGAGGAAGAAGAGAAAAAGAAAAAGAAGAAGAAGAAGAAGAAGAAGAAGAAGAAGAAGAAGAAGAAGAAAGAAGAAGAAAGAAGAAGAAGAAGAAGAAGAAAAGAAAGAAAAAGAAGAAGAAGAAGAAGAAGAAGGAGAAGAAGAAAAGAAGAAGAAGAAGAAGAAAAAGAAAGAAGAAGGAAGAAGAAGAAGAAAAAGAAGAAAGAAGAAGAAGAAGAAGAAGAGAGAAGAAGAAGAAGAAGAAGAAGAAAAGAAGAAAGAAAAGAAGAAAAGAAGAAGAAGAAGAAGAAGAAGAAGAAGAAGAAGAAGAAGAAGAAGAAAAGAAGAAGAAGAAGAACAATGAGAGAAGAGAAGAAGAAGAAGAAGAAGAAGAAAAAGAAGAAAAAAAAGAAGAAGAATGAAATGAGAATATAATAATAAGAATAATAATAATAAGAAGAAGAAGAAGAAGAAGAAGAAGAAGAAGAAAAGAAGAAGAAGAAGAAGGAATAAATAAGAATAATAATAATAATAATAAGAAGAAGAAGAAGAAGAAGAAGAAGAAGAAGAAGAAGAGAAGAAGAAGAAAAAAGAAGAAGAATGTAAAATATGAGAATAATAATAATAATAATAATATAATAATAATAATAAGAAGAAGAGAAGAAGAAGAAGAAGAAGAAAAAGAAGAAAGAAAAAGAAGAAGAATGTAAATAAGAATAATAATAATAATAATAATAATAATAATAATAAAAGAAGAAGAAGAAGAAGAAGAAGAAGAAGAAGAAGAAGAAAAAGAAGAAGAAGAAGAAGAAGAAGAAGAAGAAGAAGAAGAAGAAGAAGAAGAAGAAGAAGAAGAAGAAGAAGAAGAAGAAGAAGAAGAAGAAGAAGAAGAAGAAGAAGAAGAAGAAGAGAAGAAGAGAAGAAGAAGAAGAAGAAGAAGAAGAAGAAGAAGAAGAAGAAGAAGAAGAAGAAGAAGAAGAGAAGAAGAAGAAGAAGAAGAAGAAGAAGAAGAAGAAGAAGAAGAAGAAGAGAAGAAGAGAAGAAGAAGAAGAAGACCTAAAAAAAATCAAGACAAGACAAGACTAGACATGAATTTAAAAAATATACGAATTAAAGATAAAATAATCTTTTAAAAAAGTTTGGAATTTCAAACATTACTGCAACAGATAAAATGTGATTCAGACATGGTATGACCTCTTTGATCTCCAGACGTTTTCATTTGCTCTAAGGTAACCAATTTTAAAAAATGCATTGTCTCAACTTTGCCTCTGAATGGTTAAATGAAGTGAAAACTACGAAAGAACCATAAAAATTTAAATGAAAACGCCTCCCCTAAAAAAATCGGAAAGAAAATCAAATTCTGTATTCAGAATTAAGAAAAATATTATGAAATATACAGTAAGCGGTAGTTAAATGGTAAAAGACCTAATATGGTGTTACTCAACATGCGCCAAATTGGAACATTCTTGTTTCTTTTCCGTACTATCAAAAGATTTAAAATGGCAGCTTCCAAACAGTATCCAGACACTGATATACGAAATCAGGAAAAGGCATAATGACTCGGAGCCAATTTCTTGAAGATAGCCAGATCCCTTGTGTTTCTGAAGTCTATGGTGGAGTTTAATCACGGGAATTCTCCCTATAGGTGCGAGAGACGGTCATGCACTAGATTTGGGGTTCTTAAAAAGGCCAGTCCGTGAGTTACCGGAAGAGTGACATGTCACGAGCTAAGAGACTTGAAAATACCATTTCACATCTTCCAGTTTTATTGTTTTGTTTTTTTTTTTTTTTTGTTGTTTTTTTTTAGAACGGAAAGTTTGTCCTTGGAAATAAAGTGAGTGGGATTTTTCTCTGACCAGGTGTCCTGATATGAACAACTCTTTATTTCGTCTATTTATTCGGCTCCGTCAACCTTCTCCAGGTCTCTTTTGAGTTCAGAGTATTCCTTCTCCTAGACCGGTTACCATACCAATGTAATATATTGCCTGGTCGACAAGTTCGCTGCCAGACTAGGGGTAGAGGACTGGCGCGTGAGCTCAGGAAATGCATGGGTGTCAAACATGGGCCTGAAAAAAAAACATAGGATATTGCCTTGAATGACCTTTGACACCCGAAAAGACAGGTGTAAATTGACAATGCGTAGGCACGGAAAATGTGTAGGTGTAGCCCAAAACCAATAAAAACAAGCTGCGTGGGCGAGAAGGTGTGTCTACAGGAAAACTCGATCAAAGAGGTGTGACCCTGCTGAGTTAAATAATTTTTTTTAAAACTTAAGAATCTGGGTTGGGTAAATCGAAATCGAGATCGCTCGCCGTCAGAACTTCCGAAAACTCCTGTGTATGTCTCCTGACGACTCTCAGTCTACACAAATTCGAAGAAATATACCTTTATATTTTTATATATACATGTATTCCGTGTTCTTTGTCGGGTCTAGAGACGATATACAGGGTGCGACATAAGTAACGCCCTTTTTAATTTCATATCTCATGGGATAAGAGTTAAGGAATAGTTAAATTAAAATTTTGAAGGTAGATGGACAGGACGAAGAGGATCAATTGAATGGGCATCACGTTCACCAGAACTAACACCACTGGACTTTTGTTTTGTGGGGTGTATTGAAAGATAGGTTTACAATCTTAAGCCGAAAACAATTCCAGAATTAAAGAATACAATTTCAGATAAATTTCATGAAATTACCATTGAAATGTGTCCAAAAGTTTGTAAAAGTGTTGCTAGCAGAGTTCAGAATCGTATGGAACATGAAGGGGGAACATTTTGAACATCTCAAATAAATGTCTAAATTCTAAAACTTTATATCTTTTGTAACTTTTTTCTTAAATTTGGTTTCATTTCATTTGTATTGAACATTATTAAACCGAATAAGCATTATATCAATTTTGTTAATATATTATATTAATCCATTAACCTGTGGCAATACATTCATGTTTGAAAAGGTTTTAATTTTGTTCCACTTAAACAAAGGGCGTTACTTATGCCACATCCTGTATAACACCAAACTTAGAGAGTTCAGTCTGCTGTATTACTTCACATGGCTGGGGGGGGGGAGAATAGTTGGATCTATAGGTGTCTTAAGGTTATTAGCGCAATGCGAAATGTAAACAGCTTCGTTCAGGATTTGATCTTGGGTAGCCAAGTTCCCTTTCTACTAGGATAACCGTTCCGAAATGAACGCCAACAAGGTCTGACTTGACCGAAAACCAACCAGCCAGCCACCCAACTCACAAAACAAACAAACCACCGGTTGGATTATTCTTGGGGATACATTTTTACCAATCCTAGGATGTGACACAAGGCTAATTTTTAAGCAGAGTTTGAATTCAGAGTTTTTCTTTTTCTAGACTGGTTGCCCAAACGAAGGTAAACTGTCCAGTCTGCCATACTGTTTAGCTGGAGGGAGAAATATCGGATTTATACCTTTACCAAGTGTATTAGCACAATGTTAAATCTAAACCGCCTCGTCCAGGATTTGAACTCGTGTCGCGATTTTTAAGCGGAAATAATTCTTCTGGGTAGATAATAAACTTTATCCGATGGTGAGGCTACGATTCTGGAGTAATCTATTTTAGTAAATGTACGCATTTGCCAACTCCTCAGGCTGCTACACAAGTTCAATTTTTTAAAACCCTGTTTAACAGGTTTGAATTCAGAATTTTCCTTCTTCTAGATTGGTTGTCATATCAAAGTTAAATAGCAGTCGGTAGAGCGTTCGTCTAGAAACCACAAGGTTCCTGGTTCAATACCGGCCCTCGCCAACTCAAAGTATGAGTAGCACAGGGATCTGTGCGGTAAAGTAAGGAGCTGATAATAGGTGTGGCGCTCCACCTCAGATACCAAAACAATCTCCTTGGTCTAGCGCTATTTAAAAGAGGACAGACTCCCTCGCTGATTGGTTGATATCGACTTTAAGCCACACCGACGACCTTACTTATATATATATATATATATATAGAGAGAGAGAGAGAGAGAGATAGAGAGAGAGAGAGATAGATAGATATACTCATCAGATATACCAACAAAGACTCATACATGACCCCATGGTAACATCATTAATTCACCTGTCTATTCATCCATATATATATATATATATATATATATATATATATATATATATATATATATATATTATAATGTTGTTCTGGTTCCAACGGGAGAAAAATTCAATATTTTATAAAATAGAAGGTCCGCAAAATGTATTATGTTTTTAGAAAAAAAAGATTTTAAATTCTTTTTATCTTACATATGCAACACGTGTTTCAGATCTTCTGGTATCTTCTTCAGGCTTTGATTAATAATCAATGATATTATTAATCAAAGCCTGAAGAAGATACCAGAAGATCTGAAACACGTGTTGCATATGTAAGATAAAAAGATTTTTTTAAATTTTTTTGTAAAAACATAATACCTTTTGCGGACCTTCTATTTTAATATATATATATATATATATATATATATATATATATTATATATATATAAGTTTTTCGTATCTCTTTATCTATCTATAACCCAGCCTATGTCTCTCTCTCTCTCTCTCTCTCTCTCTCTCTCTCTCTCTCAAACTTAGTTTTATGACTAACCCAGCATTCTCTCTCTCTCTCTCTCTCTCTCGTACACACGCGCTTACTCACTTTTCTTTCTCTCTCCCTCTTACACATAAGTACACGCACGCATTCATAGTCTACTCTCTCTCTCTCTCTCTCTCTCTCTCACACACACACACACACACACACAAACACACACACACACATACGCACACACACACGCACAACTATCAAACTTAGTTTTATGACTACGATTACAAGTATCTATCTGATAAAACTACGCAAGTTCTTCCCACTTTGTATTTTGGAAAGATATTTAAATTCGACCTACAAAGTACCGGGGAAACGCCGACAAGAAGAATGCCTCTCAGTATGTAGACATTCCTATATTCGTCCCCCCCCTCGTTTTCCCTCTCTTCTATAATTGGACTTTACTTTACTTTTTACTTGTCTAACTATTAACCCATAGCTGATAGTAGTTATTAACTTTAGTGCCGAACTATATTTCTGGAGTACACAATGAAGACAACAAGTCACTAGCAGTGTCACGCGAGACCAACTCATTAACCACAACTCTCCAGGAGGTTTCTCTGAAGAATTGTGATTTACGAATCCATATTAACCTGTTTAAATAACAAACATGGAATTAATTACTAGAATAATTATTGAGTTGCGTGAAGTGAGATCTTTGGCGGTTTTTTTTTTTGTTGGACTTGCGTGATGGTTAGTTTCATTGTGCGACAGATATTAATCCAGATTATTTAATCATATTTCGTTTGAGTGCACTACATTAAAATTCGTGCCTTACAATTTCGTTTCAGCAGAGTTCTTTCTTTTCTTGGAGATTTTTTTTAGAATTCCATATAATCTATTAAAATGTTTTCGTTTTGCATGTCTCTGTGCGTGTGTTCTTCTTTTTTTTATTTATTTTTTTTTTTGAGTGAGAGACCTGATCTAATTCTTCACCATTTACTGTAAAAACATCGGGTGATGTTTGCTAGTGACTTCAAAGTTTAAAAAAATACTAAGTGTAGTCTATTAACTATAAATTGGGGAATTTTAAACTGATGACACTATTTTTCTTCTTCTTTTTCTAACGCCCCCCCCCCTGTCCCTGTATTTGAATATATAAGATTGGAACGAAAGTCTTGTCTAATACAAACTACTATTTATTTAACCAATAAAGACAACATCTAAATTAAGAATTATGAACAAAACATGATTCGTCAGCATCTCTAAAATGTTGAAAATAGTCTCCCTTATGATCCACACATCTTTGGAAGTTAGTATTATATGGATTATTCGGACGATTGTCCTCAGATTTATTGTTATTTGTACTATATTTTGGCCGATATGTCCTCCGGATATTTCTTGTCGGACTCGGAGCCTTCCCAAACTCGGGAACCTTCTTTTCGAACTCGGGAACTTTCTTGTCGTAATCGAGATCCATCACGAAACTTTGAACCTCACCCTTTATTCAATCCACTCCGCTAACCATAGTTGAAGTGCAGGTGTTAATCTGTGTAAATTATTATTCTATGTTACTGTCGCCTTTGACCAGGATTGAACCTGCACCCTAGAGATCACTGTCACATAGAAATGTTTTAACTCAAAGCCTTTATCTACTACGCTATGTGCCTAATTGGACAACTTTCTGGAAGTTTTTTTTTTTTTTTTGCTGTATGCATAGAATTGTACAGATTTTGAAATATATGAATTAAACATTTGGACATTTAAAGAAAATATTTAATAAAACATTGAAAAATCTTAGAGACACTGTCAAATGACATTTTGTTTATATATTTCTCAATTTATATTGGTTAAATAAATGTTACTTTGTATCTGACAAGACTTTCGTTCCAATCCTATATAATTTCAGAAAAAATGTGTTTCTTTAAACAGCAGATTTTCAGCAAGTCTAGCAAATGTTTTCACCTCTCAGTCAAAAGCCCGAAACCGAAAAAGAAAGAAAAAAAAATAGGTTAGTTGATTGGTTGGATTTTACGGCATGTCAACCCTTATTGGGTTATATTATGCCGAATACATTTTGTTATGTTCATCCTTGATGGTTATTAAAAAATGTTAAACTCAATTTTTCTAACGCAGTCTTTTAAAACTCTTTTTTTAATTTTATCTAACCCATAAAATGGACCACAACAGGTATTTTCACAAGGGGCCAGAGTGGACCTGAGAGTAATGGTGATGAAGGGGCACTCCATATTTCCCTGAGTACCAGAATTGGAACTTCACCACTAGAGGCAATTTAACGCCATACTCAAGACACTAAGACCCTCAACCACTGCCTTCTAGTACATAAATGATAAAAAGACTTAGGGGTTGCCATAAGGGCAATGGGTTGAGACAATCATGTAGGTACTAGGCTTGACATGGCCTGCCGATTGATCGTATTGATCGGATAGGGCCTCAGTCAGGGACTGCTCAGCACCAGAATTCTGTCATTAAGTATCACGGGTCACCATCCACGACCAACAGGTGGCCCCATTGGGAGGTCTTATCTCTCGACGGGGCGGCATGTTAATAGGATCATAATATATATATATATATATATATATATATATATATATATATGTTTAAGGACTGCCTCAAGGACATTCTGAAGAACATTGCTATTGCTGTAGAGGACTGGGAGAAGCTAGCTTGTAATAGACCTGGCTGGAGAGCCACCATCTACCTGTCTGTGGAAGAATTTGAGTCCAACCGAAATAAACACCAAAAATTGAAGCGGGCTATTAGAAAGGGTTTTTTTTTTTTAAATAATAATAATAATAAATAAAAATAATACTCTGATGAAGGTCGGCAAAATCTGTGTACGGAACATTTTATGCATTTTTTCTATTATTATTATCATCATCATTTCAACTCCATCTGATTATTTTAATAATAATAATAACGTAAATCCGTATACATTTTGATAAACAGACCGAAACACATGTGTAAGTAATATCGATTAAAAGTGATATCGATAATATTCATTTTTATCCATCTACATTTCTTTTCTTTACTCATTTTTTCCTCATATTGTCAGATTCATTTCCCATTCTCACACACACACACACACACACACACATATATATATATATATATATATATATATATATATATATATATATATATATATATAGAGAGAGAGAGAGAGAGAGAGAGAGAGAGAGAGAGACTAATAAGGAATATTTCTACAGTTTCAAAATGTAAAATTGTCATCAACATTTAGATAAACAGTTCATTTTTTTTGGCTCCACCCTGTCCCAAAATATGTGCAATGGCGCCATTTTAAATCATATGTCGCAGCGACCAGTTGGTAAGTCGAGGCATTTAGTGGGTGAATGTGTGTCGTCAGTTGGTCTTTCTCGACGCACTTTCTACATTAAAAGAAGACGTGGCTAGTTCAGCGCGTCCATTTTCTTGGACATCTGTCATCGTAACTGACAACAATTTTCTACATAAGCAATCTTCAGGAACAAAAAAGGACAAAAAGAAAAGAAAAACATAAAATAAAATTACAATCGACACGCAACATTCGACTTCATTTCCCGCCTTTTATTTGACAGTCTTCATCCGCCATTTTCTTTCGTTCCTTTCAAGTCAGTTTTTTTCATTTCTCTCTCTCTCTCTCCCTCTCTCTCTCTCTCTCTCTACACACACACACACACACACACACACTCTCTCTCTCTCTCTCTTATCGTTGGCTTTCGTGTTTCTTCTTCTTCTTCTTCTTCTTCTCTTCTTCTTCTTCTTCTTCTTTCTTCTTCTCCTTCTTCTTCTTCTTCTTCTTCTTTTTTTTTTCTTCTTCTTCTTCTTCTTCTTCTTGTTCTTCTTCTTCTTCTCTTCTTCTTCTTCTTCTTCTTCTTCTTCTGCTTGTCTCCATTCTTCTTCTTCTTTCTTTTCTTTTTCTCTCCTTTTCTTCTTCTTGTCTCCATTCTTCTTCTTCTCCTTTTCTTCTTCT
>CM042169.1:16020559-16025559 GCA_023376005.1 Doryteuthis pealeii
GAGAAAAAACCCAGCAGAGAGTTTGATTGTAAAAATATACTACCAAACATCAACCAGGAAGAAAAAAATTTTGAAAAAAAGAAAAGACCAAGATATTCGTACCAACAAAAAATAATCTATTGGTATAGTATTTGGCCAAAAGAAAAAACAATTTATATGTATATATATGTATATAAGATATATATATATTCATATAACCGCTAGGAGAAGCTAATCTGTAAAAAGTGCTCGATACCTAAGTAGAGCCAAGTAATAAAGATAATCTACTGAGTCAGACGAACCTACTATTAGTTTCGCATAAAGCTCTTCAGTGCTAAAATCTGACTCTATTATTATTATATTATTATATTATATTATTATTATATATCTATATCTATATATCTATCAATCTCTCTCTCCCTCTCCTCCTTCTCTCTCCTTCTCTTCTCTCTCTCTATAATATATATATATATATATATATATATATATATATATTATATATACGAATAGGGTCTAAGATAAACAAAGAGTTGAATTGCAATAAAATCCAACTAAGCAAATAAGTTTAGGTCAGTTAGTAGACCGTCCGACTTGGAACCACTAGGCGCTCGTTAAGCGTATGAGTAACACTGGGATCTCTGCGGTAGAGTAGAGCGCTGATAGTTGATGTGGTGCTACACTTCAGATGCTAAAACAATCTCCTTGGTCTAGCGCGTGGGAAAAGAGGATAGACTCCTTCGATGTATGGCTACTCCGTTGACTTCATACCTTGATATAGGATGTAAGCAAAATCGTCACTCCTATTCATGTACGTTACCAACAGCAGTAGTTACTTCCGGTAGAAATTGGCCAATGAGAATAGAGGACAAAATAGCCTTTAATATATATATATATATATGTATATTATATATATATATATATATATATATATATATAAGAAATAAATATGATAATATTAATATAATAATAATATTAATAATATTAAATGATTAAATTGATGTAAAATCCAACAGGAAACGTCACAAAACACAAATACACTTTTCCATTCGCACATACCCACGTACAAAATCCCGCGCTAGGATACAGTCTTAACGTCACAACCAACACGCATTTTCAATGTCACGCACATTACAACATACGCACACGTACAAAAAAAATAAAAATAAACGCATTCACGCTCACACGGGAATACAGTTATTTAAAAAATAACGTCATTTTCAACAAAAAAAAAAATTCATTTAGGAAGAAATGCCATAGCTGTACTGCTTCAGTTCAATTCTTTTGATAAAGAGGCATTACCTCGAAAATTCAAGATATAATAAAGAATACAGGTCAACACACAACACCATTGTTACCGTATTATTATTTTTTATTTATTGCAAACTGCATTGTGATAGCCTTCTAAATCAACCTCCTAACCAATACATACACAATGCTTCAAGCAAATTATGAAACTCTCTTATATATATATATATATATATATATATATATAATATATATATTATATATTATATATATATATCAAAATGATTTGGGCACCTCACGTCGTGTAATGGTTAGAAACTAGATTCCCAGACTATTTTTAGTGAGTTCGATTCTCACTGATTGCCCGACACTTCTGGCCTTGTGCCAAATCTATGCTAAGCTTAGTAATAAATATATCAAAATGACTTGATTCGGCATTAAATGACCCTAAGTGGGTTGATATGCCGTAAAACAATAAACCAACATACACTTATATACATACAGGATCAGATATCATGTTCCATCATGTGTTAGCCGTGTGTTTCCTTATAATCAGCCGAAATTTTGATGGTCAGAAATAATTACGAATCGACGTATGACACATGTCAGTGGACGCATGGCTTCCGTTGGCGCATGCGCTTACGTAACACAGTTATCTGGGCGTCTTGCCAGAATTGATTGTAATCTTTTGAAGTAGGAAACACCTGAGCATATTTTTGCTGATTTACTTACAAGTTCATTTCCGAACGTCACTCTGTACAAAGTGGCACATCTTGAGGAAAATATAAAGGTTATTATCAGATTGTTTAATGGTTGTCGGTAAGAAGAATAGAAGGGGGTGGGAGAATGGAGAGGGAGAAATTACATGATGTAAGGAGAGAGAAGGGTAAGAGAATGTGAGGAGATGTAAGAGGAGGGAGATATAAGATTGAAGAGAGAGTATGGAAAGAGAAGGGGTGGGAGAATGGAGAGGGAGAAATTACATGATGTAAGGAGAGAGAAGGGTAAGAGAATGTGGGAGAAGTAAGAGGAGGGAGATATGAGATTGAAGAGAGAGTGTGGAAAGAGAAGGGGTGGGAGAATGGAGAGAGAAATTACATGATGTAAGGAGAGAGAAGGGTAAGAGAATGTGAGAAGTAAGAGGAGGGAGATATGAGATTGAAGAGAGAGTGTGGAAAGAGAAGGAGTGTGAGAAAGGAGAGGGAGAAATTACATGATGTAAGGAGAGAGAAGGGTAAGAGAATGTGAGGATAAATTAGAGGAGGGAGATATGAGATTGAAGAGAGAGTATGGAAGAGAAGGGGTGGGAGTATGGAGTAGAAGAAATTACATGATGTAAGGAGAGAGAAGGGCTGAGAATGTGAGGAGAAGTAAGAGGAGGGAGATATGAGATTGAGAGAGAGTATGGAAAGAGAAGGAGTGTGAGAAAGGAGAGGGAGAAATTACATGATGTAAGGAGAGAGAAGGGTAAGAGAATATGAGAAGTAAGAGGAGGGAGATATGAGATTGAAGAGAGAGTATGGAAAGAGAAGGGGTGGGAGAAAGGAGAGGAAGAAATTACATGGTGTGAGGAGAGAGAGAAGATGAAGAGGAGGGAAGATGAGATTGAAGAGAGACAAGGGATGAAATTAAAAGGTTATTATAAAATTGTGTAATGGTTGTCGGTAAGAATACTAGAAGTAGTGGGGAGAGGATGGAGAGAAGAGAAAGAGGGAGGGTAATAGAAAGGGTGGGACGAAGGTGAGGGAGAAATTGTATGATGTAAGGAGAGAGAAGGGTAAGAGAATGTGAGGAGAAGTAAGAGGAGGGAGATATGAGATTGGAGAGAGAGTAGGGAAAGAGAAGGGGTGTGAGAAAGAGGGAGATATTGAATGGTTATTATAAGATGGTGTAATGGTTGTGAAGAGAAGAATAGAAGTGGTGGGGAGAGGATTGGAGAGAAAAGAAAAGGGTAGGGAAATAGAGGGAGTGGGAGGATGTGAGAAGGGAGAAGGTGGAGAGAAGATGAGGAGAAGGCGGAAGATGAGATTGAAACTAAGAGAAAGTGTGAGAGAAAGTAGAAGAAAAAATTGAAAGATGGTGTAATGGTTGTCGGTGAGAAGAATAGAAGTGGTGGAAGAGGAGTGAAGAGAGGAGAAAGGGGGAGGGAAATTGAGGGGGATGGGAGAAGGGAGAAATTATATGACGTGAGGAGAGGGTAGGGTAAAAGAAATTGAGAGAGGAAGAAATTAAAAGGTAATTATATGATGGTGTAATGGTTGTCGGCGAGGGGAAGAATGAAGTGAAGAGAAAAGGGGAGGGAAATATAGGGGTGGGAGGAGGGAGGGGAAGAAATTACATGATGTGAGGAGAGAGAAGTGTAATAGTATGTGAGGAGAAGTAAGAGGAGGGAATTAAGATTCAGGGGAGAGAGTAGGGAAAGAGAAGGTGTGTTAGAGAGCGGAAGAAATTAAATGGTTATTATAAGATTGTGTAATGGTTGTCGGTGAGAAGAATAGAAGAGTAGTGGGAAGAGGATGGAAGAGAGGAGAAAAGGGGAGGGAAATTGGGGGGATGGGAGAAAGGAAAAATTATATAATGTGAGGAGAGGGTAGGGTAAGAGAAAGTGAAAGAGAAAGGAGAAGAAGAAATTAAAAACTGCTATGGAATTGTAGCCTCACCATCTGATACAGTTTAGTGTCATACCCAGAACAACCAATAGCTCCGGAATTGTAGCCTCACCATCTGATACAGTTTAGTGTTATACCCAGAACAACCAATAGCTCTGGAATTGTAGCCTCACCATCTGATACAGTTTAGTGTAATACCCAGAACAACCAAAAGCTTCGGAATTGTAGCCTCACCATCTGATACAGTTTAGTGTTATACCCAGAACAACCAAAAGCTTCGGAATTGTAGCCTCACCATCTGATACAGTTTAGTTTCATACAGAACAACCAATAGCTTCGGAATTGTAGCCTCACCATCTGATACAGTTTAGTGTTATACCCAGAACAACGAAAAGCTTCGGAATTGTAGCCTCACCATCTGATACAGTTTAGTGTAATACCCAGAACAACCCATAGCTCCGGAATTGTAGCCTCACCATTTGATATAATTTAGTGTCATACCCAGAACAACCAAAAGCTTCGGAATTGTAGCCTCACCATCTGATACAGTTTAGTGTTATACCCAGAACAACGAAAAGCTTCGGAATTGTAGCCTCACCATCTGATACAGTTTAGTCTCATACACAGAACAACCAAAAGCTCCGGAATTGTAGCCTCACCATCTGATACAGTTTAGTGTTATACCCAGAACAACCAATAGCTCTGGAATTGTAGCCTCACCATCTGATACAGTTTAGTGTTGTACCCAGAACAACCAAAAGCTTCGAATTGTAGCCTCACCATCTGATATAGTTTAGTGTTATACCAGAACAACCAAAAGCTTCGGAATTGTAGCCTCACCATCTGATACAGTTTAGTGTAATACCCAGAACAACCCATAGCTCCGGAATTGTAGCCTCACCATTTGATATAATTTAGTGTCATACCCAGAACAACCAAAAGCTTCGGAATTGTAGCCTCACCATCTGATACAGTTTAGTGTCAAACCCAGAACTAAGAACCAAGTAAATTTATCTCCCGCCACAAGATATCTACAAAAAGAATAATTTTTTCTCTCTTTTGCAGTAAAACCACTAGAATTTGTGTGTCTTACCAACGAGTGATTTTCGCGGCGCACTTTTCGAGGACCTACCCTGTTTGGCGTCACGTCTTCGAGGACCTTTTCTA
>CM042169.1:16034728-16054728 GCA_023376005.1 Doryteuthis pealeii
GCACAGATCCTTGTGCTACTCATACCCCCCACTGATTTGGCGAGGTGGTATCGAACCAGGAACCTTGTGTTCTTAGTTGGACGCTCTACCGACTGAGAAAAAGAAACATGATTCCGTCGTCTTATATTGGAGTTTCGCACCCTCACTTCTTACCTCGAGGTGGGTGTCATCGTCCGACTTACCCCCGTTACCACTTAGGGTGTTTTCTCGCTGGGATATCGGCAAGCACCAGTGTGGGGTGGGTCTATTTAAAGTAAGTAAGTAAAGGTCGTCGGGGCGGCCTTAATGCGTATCAGCCAGACCACCGAGTGAGTATACCCCTTTTCACTACGCTAGACAAGGAAGAATTATTTAGCATCTAGATGGAGCGCCACAGCTACCATCAGCTCCTCACTTTACCGCATAGATCCCCGTGCTACTCGTTACGCTGAGTTTGGCGAGGTACCGGTATCGAAACCAGAGAACCGTGTGTTCTCTAACCGACTGAGCTTAACCGGACCCTTAGATCAGCATATTTTTTTTTACCTGGCCGCTGGAAGAGGTGAACTTTGTCGACTCGTCTTTCTTCGGCTAATACCTTTTTATAGCATTTAAATTTCTCTATCTAGAATTACACTTTGATATTCGCCTCCACCTCAGATGTGATTGTCGTTCCAATGGAACAATAGAAATACACCTGTATTCAACATATTTTGCAGATTTTCGGTAATTTTAATCTGTGGAACGTTAAATTCCATAAATCTTTCCTTTTCTCTTCGACTACTTTGTTGTCAACAATTATATTTAACCCGTTTAACATCAGCATTTCAGGCTGCAGCATCCTCATTACCAAGGTGTGATCTTTGTCTAGCTATCACCACCCGTTTACCTATCGGCCATCACTTCTGATAAGTTCTCTTAGATGGCACTCGGTATCTGCACAGAGCTGGCCAGTCAAAGCTGCCGTGTCCATGTGTGAGAGTATTATAGAATAACATCACGTATTAGTTCCTCCTTACTTCTCCAGCAATGTCCAACACATTTGTGTTATTGGATGGTTTGTGCGATGAAATATGAATAGCTGTACCATTTGCTTACAATGTTTCACTGAACATCCATTGTTGTGCTGTTCAACTCGTGTTCGAGTAAGACCATTTCCTGATTTTTTTTTATCATAGTTGGGTGCAGTAGCATTTGACACTGTAACCTTGTGATTTCTCACATGACTCACCAGGCCAGACCTGGAGAGACATACTCTTCCACATAAACTACATGTTGGAACTTCTCCACTTGAATGTTGCTGGGCTGAAAATTACCCTTTCTAATAGCCCGCTTTAAGTTTTGGTGTTTAATTCGGTTGGACTTCCACAGACAGGTAGATGATGGCTCTCCAGCCAGGTCTATTACAAGCTAGCTTCTCCCAGTCCTCAACAGCTATAGAAGTGTTCTTCAGAGTGTCCTTGAGGCATTTTATTATACTTATTATTATTATTATATTATTATTCCCATTATACACATACCTTCAGCGTAAATTTAGAAATTATTCAAAATCCAATTCTGAAGCGAGATTTTTTTTTAAAGATGTTGTTCCTTTAGTTAGTATTTAGAAATTAAAAGATATGTCAATGTTTCATCGCTATTTCAATAATTTTATTTCGAAAAACATAAATTATTTAAATAGGAGGGATTAACATTGGCGGTATTTGAAGACAGTTATGAAAGGATATTTAAAGACGTTGATGTACGACAAAATATACCAAACTTCTAAACAGAAAGTGTCATTGAATTCAGAACTGTCATCTGCCAGAATTATTTGAAATATTTGAAATAGAGATGATACGAATTGTCAGATTCCGGAATATGTCCATGGGGACTCAATGATATGCGATATAAAGAGAAGCTTTCAATATGTTTTGATAGGATGAAGATAAAGGGAATTAAGGAAACTTTCTACAGATGATAAACGAAAGATGAATGATTATCTCTATCTTACTTGATGAGTTAAACATGGGCCTTGTTTTTGCGGTTTAATTAAAGGAGGGTTAAATATTAGTGATAGAGCTATTTATGTATATAAGATTATTATTATTATATATTATATATATTGGCAAAATAGAAAAACACCCTCTGGGCGATGTAAAAATAGATTTTTGAAACATATTGCCTGAGGGGTGGGAGTTAAAAATTCAATGTCAGCGAGTTTGTACCCTAAGTAAGTAAAATCATCAAATTCATTAAAGGATCAAACAATAAAACAATTTGAAATGTAAACTTTAAATATGTATTAAAATAAAACAAAACTATATATAGATATATAATACCAGTCATGTATTTATTAAAACTTGTTTTTAAAAAACAATGAGGACTGTCTAATGCTGCATTGTTGAAATTTTGAGTGTATTTATTCTATGTTATGACGATTTTGGGTAATGTGACGTAAGCAGTGACGAGTTTTTGTTACAGACAAAAACTGGAAGCGAATCTCCATTATTAATAGATTATCTAGCACAAAAAGAAAGCATCAAACGGGGATCGAATCTAATACGTAATAGTTTGTGAAACTAGCTGGCTAACGACTGCGCTAAAGTAAGAACACTCATATAGTGACATATGATTACACAATTTGAATGATATTTTGTGATGGATAACAACATCTCTGATGGTCATGTACACATTTATCTGAGTTCTGTTAAATATCCAATCATGAGCGTTCAATAAAGCGTTAAGGAAAATCGTCGATGAAAACCCCACATATCATGAGTATAGGTTTTTCTATCATTTCGATAGAGAAATGAATGTCAATGATTCATAGTTAGTTGGAAATGTTCTTTTACTCAAATGTTTCACATACTAATATTATTCATATTTTATTTTCTGATGATTCAAAAGTTCAAGGACAGTTTTCGGTGAAAACAGAACAGACAAAGCCCTAAAGAATAACAAGTAATATATATGTATATAAGAAAATACGATATATATATATATATATATATATATATATATATATAATATACCAAACTTGTTGGTAAACCCTTGCGGTAAGAAAAAAACCCGGCAAATAGTTTGATTGTAAAATATACTACCAAACATTACCTGGGGAGAAAAGAAAATTTTGAAAAAGAAAAAAACAAGATAGTCGTACCAACCGAAAATAATCGGTTGATACTATAATACTTGGCCAAAGAAAAAAATAATTTTATATGTATATATATATATATATATATATATATATTGAAAATATATATTTCATATAAAAACCGCCAGGATATACTAAAGCTAATAAGTAAAGAGTGCTCAATACCTAAGTAGAGCAAATTATAAAGATAAACCTAATGAATCAGATATACCTACTAAAGTTTTGCTTAGTGCTCTTCAGGGCTAAGATATATATATATATGTTATTATAATATATATATATATAATTACAATATTATTAGATATATCATATCTTATAATATATATATATATATATATATATATTATATATATATATATATGCATATATATATATGTGTGTGTATGTGTGTGTGTTAGAATGACCTAGACTAAAAAATAAAACAATTTTAAACATAACAACATTGGTTACTCTGTACAATTACTCTATTATTTGCAATTTTGCACCAGGTACCTCTTTTTCGTAATTTGTATAACGTTGTATAATTGCGAGATTAAAAGGATTAATAATTGATGGGCAAAAAAATCCCTAAAATAACGGTTAATATATATATATATAATATATATATATATATAATATATATTATATATATATATATATATATTAACATTAATATTAGTAAAATATGATATATAGATATATATGTGTATATACATGATATATATAATATATATATTATATATATATATATATAATATACCTCTAGGTCAAAGCTAAAGGCAACCAGCCAAAAAGATAGACTTCAGAAATGGAAAGATCACTTCCAAAACTTACTGAGGAACCCTCCTAAAATCATAGAAAATAACACCCAAAATAGACAACTAGACATCAAACTAGGGGATTGCATAGCCCAAGCAGTTTGTCATTGAACTTTCCCATCTTCCATACATCGGAGGGTATTTCGTCAAGACCTGCCAGCTTCTGTTGTTGAATCCCCTAGTTTGATGTCTAGTTGTCTATTTTGGTGTTATTTTCTATGATTTTAGGAGGGATTCCTCAGTTAGTTTCTGGAAGTGATCTTTCCATTTCTGAAGTCTATCTTTTTGGCTGGGTTGCCTTTAGCTTTGACCTAGAGGTATATATATATATATATATTATATATATATATATATATATCATGTATATACACATATATATCTATATATCATATTTTCTATATTAATGTTTATATATATATATTATATATATTATATATATATATATATATATATATATTATTTATATATATATATATTAACCGTTATTTTTAGGGATTTTTTGCCCATCAATTATTAATCCTTTTAATCTCGGCAATTATACAACGTTATACAAATTACGAAAAAGAGGTACCTGGTGCAAAATTGCAAAAAATAGAGTAATTGTACAGAGTAACCAATGTTGTTATGTTTAAAATTGTTTTATTTTTTAGTCTAGGTCATTCTAACACACACACATACACACACATATATATATATGCATATATATATATATATATATATATATATATATATATATATATATAAGATATGATATATCTAAATAATATTGTAATATATATATATATATATATACATATATATATATATCTTAGCCCTGAAGAGCACTAAGCAAAACTTTTAGTAGGTATATCTGATTCATTAGGTTTATCTTTATAATTTGCTCTACTTAGGTATTGAGCACTCTTTACTTATTAGCTTTAGTATATCCTGGCGGTTTTTATATGAATATATATTTTTCATATATTATATATATATATATATATATATACATATAAATTATTTTTTCTTTTGGCCAAGTATTATAGTATCAACCGATTATTTTCGGTTGGTACGACTATCTTGTTTTTTCTTTTTCAAAATTTTCTTTTCTCCCCAGGTAATGTTTGGTAGTATATTTTTACAATCAAACTATTTGCCGGTTTTTTCTTACCGCAAGGGTTTACCAACAAGTTTGGTTTATTATTATATATATATATATATATATATATATATATTATATATATCGTATTTTTCTTATATACATATATATTACTTGTTATTCTTTAGGGCTTTGTCTGTTCTGTTTTCACCGAAAACTGTCCTTGAACTTTTGAATCATCAGAAATAAAATATGATAAATTAAGTATGTGAAACATTTGAGTAAAAGAACATTTCCAACTAACTATGAATCATTGACATTCATTTCTCTATCGGAATGATAGAAAAACCTATACTCATGATATGTGGGGTTTTCATCGACGATTTTCCTTAACGCTTTATTGAACGCTCATGATTGGATTATTTAACAGAACTCAGATAAATGTGTACATGACCATCAGAGATGTTGTTATCCATCACAAAATATCATTCAAATTGTGTAATCATATGTCACTATATGAGTGTTTCTTACTTTAGCGCAGTCGTTAGCCAGCTAGTTTCACAAACTATTACGTATTAGATTCGATCCCCGTTTGATGCTTTCTTTTTGTGCTAGATAATCTATTAATAATGGAGATTCGCTTCCAGTTTTTGTCTGTAACAAAAACTACGTCACTGCTTACGTCACATTACCCAAAATCGTCATAACATAGAATAAATACACTCAAAATTTCAACATGCAGCATTAGACAGTCCTCATTGTTTTTTAAAACAAGTTTTAATAAATACATGACTGGTATTATATATCTATATATAGTTTGTTTTATTTTAATACATATTTAAAGTTTACATTTCAAATTGTTTTATTGTTTGATCCTTTAATGAATTTGATGATTTTACTTACTTAGGGTACAAACTCGCTGACATTGAATTTTTAACTCCCACCCCTCAGGCAATATGTTTCAAAAATCTATTTTTACATCGCCCAGAGGGTGTTTTTCTATTTTGCCAATATATATAATATATAATAATATATAATCTTATATACATAATAGCTCTATCACTAATATTTAACCCTCCTTTAATTAAACCGCAAAAACAAGGCCCATGTTTAACTCATCAAGTAAGATAGAGATAATCATTCATCTTTCGTTTATCATCTGTAGAAAGTTTCCTTAATTCCCTTTATCTTCATCCTATCAAAACATATTGAAAGCTTCTCTTTATATCGCATATCATTGAGTCCCCATGGACATATTCAGCGGAATCTGACAATTCGTACTCATCTCTATTTCAAATATTTCAAATAATTCTGGCAGATGACAGTTCTGAATTCAATGACACTTTCTGTTTAGAAGTGTTGGTATATTGTCGTACATCAACGTCTTTAAATATACCTTTCATAACTGTCTTCAATACCGCCAATGTTAATCTCCTCCTATTTAAATAATTTATGTTTTTCGAAATAAAATTATTGAAATAGCGATGAAACATTGACATATCTTTTAATTTCTAAATACTAACTAAAGGAACAACATCTTTAAAAAAAAATCTCGCTTCAGAATTGGATTTTGAATAATTTCTAAATTTACGCTGAAGGTATGTGTATAATGGGAATAATAATATAATAATAATAATAAGTATAATAAAATGCCTCAAGGACACTCTGAAGAACACTTCTATAGCTGTTGAGGACTGGGAGAAGCTAGCTTGTAATAGACCTGGCTGGAGAGCCATCATCTACCTGTCTGTGGAAGTCCAACCGAATTAAACACCAAAACTTAAAGCGGGCTATTAGAAAGGGTAATTTTCAGCCCAGCAACATTCAAAGTGGAGAAGTTCCAACATGTAGTTTATGTGGAAGAGTATGTCTCTCCAGGTCTGGCCTGGTGAGTCATGTGAGAAATCACAAGGTTACAGTGTCAAATGCTACTGGCACCCAACTATGATAAAAAAAAAATCAGGAAATGGTCTTACTCGAACACGAGTTGACAGCCAACAACAATGGATGTTCAGTGAAACATTGTAAGCAAATGGTACAGCTATTCATATTTCATCGCACAAACCATCCAATAACACAAATGTGTTGGACATTGCTGGAGAAGTAAGGAGGAACTAATACGTGATGTTATTCTATATACTCTCACACATGGACACGGCAGCTTTGACTGGCCAGCTCTGTGCAGATACCGAGTGCCATCTAGAGAACTTATCAAGAGTGATGGCCGATAGGTACGGGTGGTGATAGCTAGACAAAGAATCACACCTTGGTAATGAGGATGCTGCAGCTGATGCTGATGTTAAACGGGTTAAAATATAATTGTGACAACAAAGTAGTCGAAGAGAAAAGGAAAGATTTATGGAATTTAACGTTCACACAGATTAAATCACCGAAACTCTGCAAAATATGTGAATACAGGTGCATTTCTATTGTTCCATTGAACGACAATCACATCTGAGGTGGAGGCGAATATCAAAGTGTAATTCTAGATAGAGAATTTAAAATGCTATAAAAAGGTAATTAGCCGGAAGAAAAGACGAGTCGACAAAGTTCACCTCTTCCAGCGGGCCAGGTAAAAAAAATATGCTTGATCTAAGGGTCGGTTTAGCTCAGTCGGTAGAGAACAACACGGTTCTTGGTTCGATACCGGTCCTCGCCAACTCAGCGTACGAGTAGCACGGGGATCTATGCGGTAAGTGAGGAGCTGATGGTAGCTGTGGCGCTCCATCTCAGATGCTAAATATTCTCCTTGGTCTAGCGCTAGTGAAAAGGGGATATACTCACTCGGTGTCTGGCTGATACGACATTAGGCCGCCCCGACGACTTTACTTACTTACTTTATAGCACCCCACCCAACTGTGTCTTGCCGATAATCCCAGCGAGAAAACACCCTAGTGGTAACGGGGTAAGTCGGGACGATGACACCCACTCGAGGTAGAAGTGAGGGTGCGAACTCCAATATAAGACGACGGATCATGTTTCTTTTTCTCAGTCGGTTAGAGCGTCCAACTAAGAACCACAAGGTTCCTGGTTCGATACCGACCCTCGCCAACTCAGCGTATGAGTAGCACAAGGATCTGTGCGGTAAAATGAGGAACTGATGGTAGGTGTGGCGCTTCGCTCAGCACCAAAACAATCTCCTTAGTCTAGCGCTTGTGAAAAGAGAATAGACTCCCTCGATGTGCGGCTGAATACCGAGTTTAGGCCACCCGACGACTTTAGTTACTTATGATGAATGGGGTGTGGGGAGCCAAACTTTAATGTGAAAAGAGAACGAGGAACGAATATGCGTCCCTGTTCCAAGAAAAAAAACAAAGAAAACTTTGAGACTGAACAGAAAGAATTAAGCAATGCGCCCCTACGCTCAAGACAAGTTGTGTTTTGTGTTTTTAGTATTTTCCCTCCCATCCAACGATTAGACATCGCCGACATATATGCGGAAATTCAACTGAGAATTATCTTCCCTGCGCTAGAGGGAGAATCGCCAACATACGATGTGGCGCCAGAATCAAAACCTTCACTTATCACGGAACAGTTACCAGGGAAGGACGTGAAAATAAGTGTCTCTACAGAACTCTACCACCAGCAAACTTTCTAAGGCATTGTATCAGCAACGTTCCAAGGCTGATACAATAGCATACTAAATAGAAGGCTGAAGAAACGAGAACGACCTGACGAAGAATCTAACAACATTCCAACCAGCGACCAGAGTACCCCTGTTATCACTCTACTCCAACAAACAGTATTTAACCTCACAGGTAAGTTCGTAGCAAATACCATTAAAATTTGCAACAACATTTTCTGTACTTTTTGATAATACAAGTGTCTGCATTTATATTCGTATTTGTTTTTTTTCGTCCGAAATAGCCAACTACGGAGAATAAGGGCTCCAACGAATCCCCATAAATACTCTGACATAGCAGTTTTCGGGGACTAACGCCACATCAGCAATATATTTTGCATTTAGCATTTGGTTCCACATTTCAGTCAAATCTGAAAAAATACCCATTTAAAGAGAAAAAGAAAAAAAGAAAATAATATAAACGGAATAATTAAATCATAATTTCTTTTCTTATCTCTCAATTTTGATATATTTTTCGTTTTGTCTAGTCTAGTCTATTAATCTTTAAATAATGGAGATTGCTTTCCGGATTTTGTCTGTAACAAAAACTACGTCACTGCTTACGTCACTATACCCGAAATCGTCATAACAGAATAAATACACTCAAAATTTGAGCATGCAACATGGCGACAGTCCTCATTGTTTTTTTAAAACAAGTTTTAATGATACATCCCCAGTATCATATATTTATAATTAGTTTGTTTTTATTCCACAAAAAATGACCTTTTGGGGGTCATCAAGGCCTCTCAGAGTAAACCAAAACCTACGAATAATTAACATGTACTGTGTCTATCTAGGTCGACTGAACACATATCTCCGTATTAGGGTCAAACCAGGCGCTGCTCACAAAAGGGCGGCTGTAACTGAGTTAAAGACCGGATTAACCCCTTTTAAAGGAAACATTCAGATCTAACCAGTTAAACTTGTGAATTTGTCAACAAATCTAATGAAACCATTTTGAGAAGTAGACAATAAAGGAACTTGTTTCAAATTACGATTTACAAACAACAATCCACCCATACATTGAGAAATAGGATGTAACCAAATATTGCCATTACTTCCAGGTCCACTCTGACCCGGAATGGTATATATATATATATATATATATATATATGTGTGTGTGTGTGTGTGTGTGTGTGTGTTTGTGTGTGAAGAGACGGATTATTTGGATTATTTGAACTATTTTAACTCCTTTATTTTCTATTTCTCGTAATTTTTTAGACGTTGCTTGATAATTAGTATTATTTGGATTATTCGGACTATTATCCTCATCTCCATTGTTATCTGTACAACGTTTCGGCCGATATGCCTTCCGGCCTTGTTCAGGTATTTCTTGTCGGGAACCTTCTATTCGGACTCGGGATCCGAATAGAAGGTTCTCGAGCCCGACAAGAAATACCAGAAGAAGGCATGAGAGCACATCGGCCGAAACCTCGTACAGATGACAATGAAGATGAGGATAATAGTCCGAATAATCCAAATAATACTAATTATCAAGCAACGTCTAAAAAATTACGAGAAATAGAAAATAAAGGAGTTAAAATTATTGACTACCCAAACAAAGAATGAATAAAACAATGAATCCTATGACCGAAATATCTTATATTATTCACGCATTTAGAGGACAAAATAGCCTTTAATATATATATATAATATATATATATATATATATATATATATATATATATATAAACAAATAAATATGATAATATTAATAATAATAATAATATTAATAATATTAAATGATTAAATTGATGTAAAATCCAACAGGGAACGTCACAAAACACAAATACACTTTTCCATTCGCACATACCCACGTACAAAATCCCGCACTAGAATACAGTCTTAACGTCACAACCAACACGCATTTTCAATGTCACGCGCATTACAACATACGCACACGTACAAAAAAAAAAAATAAACGCATTCACGCTCACACGGGAATACAGTTATTTCAAAAATAAAGTCATTTTCAACAAAAAAAAAAATTCATTTAGGAAGAAATGCCATAGCTGTACTGCTTCAGTTCAATTCTTTTGATAAAGAGGTATTACCTCGAAAATTCAAGATATAATAAAAAAAATACAGGTCAACACACAACACCATTGTTACCGTATTATTATTTTTTATTTATTCCAAACTGCATTGTGATAGCCTTCTAAATCAACCTCCTAACCAATACATGCACAATGCTTCAAGCAAATTATGAAACTCTCTTATATATATATATATATATATATATATATATATATATATATATATATATATATATATCAAAATGATTTGGGCACCTCACGTCGTGTAATGGTTAGAAAACTAGATTCCCAGACTATTTTTAGTGAGTTCGATTCTCACTGGTTGCCCGACACTTCTGGCCTTGTGCCAAATCTATGCTAAGCTTAGTAAATAAATATATCAAAATGACTTGATTCGGCATTAAATGACCCTAAGTGGGTTGATATGCCGTAAAACAATAAACCAACATACACTTATATACATACAGAATCAGATATCATGTTCCATCATGTGTTAGCCGTGTGTTTCCTTATAATCAGCCGAAATTTTGATGGTCAGAAATAATTACGAATCGACGTATGACACATGTCAGTGGACGCATGGCTTCCGTTGGCGCATGCGCTTACGTAACACAGTTATCTGGGCGTCTGAAGTAGGAAACACCTGAGCATATTTTTGCTGATTTACTTACAAGTTCATTTCCGAACGTCACTCTGTACAAAGTGGCACATCTTGAGGAAAATATATAAAGGTTATTATCTGATTGTTTAATGGTTGTCGGTAAGAAGAATAGAAGGGGGTGGGAGAATGGAGAGGGAGAAATTACATGATGTAAGGAGAGAGAAGGATAAGAGAATGTGAGGAGAAGTAAGAGGAGGGAGATATGAGATTGAAGAGAGAGTGTGGAAAGAGAAGGGGTGTGAGAATGGAGAGGGAGAAATTACATGATGTAAGGAGAGAGAAGGGTAAGAAAATGTGAGGAGATGTAAGAGGAGGGAGATATGAGATTGAAGAGAGAGTGTGGAAAGAGAAGGGGGTGTGAGAATGGAGAGGGAGAAATTACATGATGTAAGGAGAGAGAAGGGTAAGAGAATATGAGGATAAATTAGAGGAGGGAGATATGAGATTGAAGAGAGAGTGTGGAAAGAGAAGGGGTGGGAGTATGGAGTAGAAGAAATTACATGATGTAAGGAGAGAGAAGGGCTGAGAATGTGAGGAGAAGTAAGAGGAGGGAGATATGAGATTGAAGAGAGAGTGTGGAAAGAGAGGGGTGGCAGAATGGAGAGGGAGAAATTACATGATGTAAGGAGAGAGAAGGGTAAGAGAATATGAGGATAAATTAGAGGAGGGAGATATGAGATTGAAGAGAGTGTGGAAAGAGAAGGGTGGGAGTATGGAGTAGAAGAAATTACATGATGTAAGGAGAGAGAAGGGCTGAGAATGTGAGGAGAAGTAAGAGGAGGGAGATATGAGATTGAAGAGAGAGTATGGAAAGAGAAGGGGTGGGAGAAAGGAGAGGAGAAATTACATGATGTAAGGAGAGAGAAGGGTAAGAGAATATGAGGAGAAGTAAGAAGAGGGAGATATTGAAGAGAGAGTGTGGAAAGAGAAGGGGTGGGAGTATGGAGTAGAAGAAATTACATGATGTAAGGAGAGAGAAGATGAAGAGGGGGAAGATGAGATTGAAGAGAGACAAGGGATGAAATTAAAAGGTTATTATAAAATTGTGTAATGGTTGTCGGTAAGAATACTAGAAGTAGTGGGGAGAGGATGGAGAGAAGAGAAAGAGGGAGGGTAATAGAAAGGGTGGGACGAAGGTGAGGGAGAAATTATATGACGTAAGGAGAGAGAAGGGTAAGAGAATGTGAGGAGAAGTAAGAGGAGGGAGATATGAGATTGAACAGAGAGTAGGGAAAGAGAAGGGGTGTGAGAAAGAGGGAGATATTGAATGGTTATTATAAGATGGTGTAATGGTTGTGAAGAGAAGAATAGAAGTGGTGGGGAGAGGATTGGAGAGAAAAGAAAGGGTAGGGAAATAAAGGGGTGGGAGGATGTGAGAAGGAGAAGGTGGAGAGAAGATAGGGAAGGCGGAAGATGAGATTGAAACTAAGAGAAAGTGTGAGAGAAAGTAGAAGAAAAATTGAAAGATGGTGTAATGGTTGTCGGTGAGAAGAATAGAAGTGGTGGGAAGAGGAGTGAAGAGAAGAGAAAGGGGGAGGGAAATTGAGGGGGATGGGAGAAGGGAAAAATTATATGACGTGAGGTATAAAAGTAGAATAAAAGAAAGTGAGAGAGGAAGAAATTAAAAGGTAATTATAAGATGATGTAATGGTTATCGGCGAGGGGGAGAATGAAGTGAAGAGAAAGGAGGAGGGAAATATAGGGGTGAGAGGAGGGAGGGGAAGAAATTACATGATGTGAGGAGAGAGAAGTGTAATAGTATGTGAGGAGAAGTAAGAGGAGGGGGAATTAAGATTCAGGGGCGAGAGTAGGGAAAGAGAAGGTGTGTTAGAGAGCGGAAGAAATTAAATGGTTATTATAAGATTGTGTAATGGTTGTCAGTGAGAAGAATAGAAGAGTAGTGGGAAGAGGATGGAAGAGAGGAGAAAAGGGGAGGGAAATTGGGGGGATGGGAGAAAGGAAAAAATATATAATGTGAGGAGAGACTAGGGTAAGAGAAAGTGAAAGAGAAAGGAGAGGAAGAAATTAAAAACTGCTCTGGAATTGTAGCCTCACCATCTGATACAGTTCAGTGTCATACCCAGAACAACCAATAGCTCCGGAATTGTAGCCTCACCATCTGATACAGTTTAGTGTTATACCCAGAATAACCAATAGCTCTGGAATTGTAGCCTCACCATCTGATACAGTTTAGTGTCATACCCAGAATAAATAGCTCCGGAATTGTAGCTCCCATCTGATACAGTTTAGTGTCATCCCCAGAATAACCTAGCTCCGAATTGTAGCCTCACCATCTGATACAGTTTAGTGTCATACCCAGAATAACCATAGCTCCGGAATTGTAGCCTCACCATCTGATAAGTTTAGTGTCATACCCAGAAAACCAATAGCTCTGACCTACATCTGATACAGTTTAGTGTCATACCCAGAACAACCAATAGCTCTGGAATTGTAGCCTCACCATCTGATACAGTTTAGTGTCATACCCAGAACAACCAATAGCTCTGGAATTGTAGCCTCACCATCTGATACAGTTTAGTGTCATACCCAGAACAACCAATAGCTCCGGAATTGTAGCCTCACCATCTGATACAGTTTAGTGTCATACCCAGAACAACCAATAGCTCTGGAATTGTAGCCTCACCATCTGATACAGTTTAGTGTTATACCCAGTCCCTCACATCTGATACAACCCAGAACAACCAAAAGCTTCGGAATTGTAGCCTCACCATCTGATACAGTTTAGTGTCATCCCCAGAACAACCAATAGCTCCGGAATTGTAGCCTCACCATCTGATACAGTTTAGTGTTATACCCAGAACAACCAAAAGCTTCGGAATTGTAGCCTCACCATCTGATACAGTTTAGTGTAATACCCAGAACAACCCATAGCTCCGGAATTGTAGCCTCACCATCTGATACAGTTTAGTGTCAAACCCAGAACTAAGAACCAAGTAAATTTATCTCCCGCCACAAGATATCTACAAAAAGAATAATTTTTTCTCTCTTTTGCAATAAAACCACTAGAATTTGTGTGTCTTACCAACGAGTGATTTTCGCGGCGCACTTTTCGAGGACCTACCCTGTTTGGCGTCACGTCTTCGAGGACCTTTTCTACTAATCAAAACCAACAAAGACGGAAGAATGCCACGAGTCGATAATCCATTCTTCTGTTTATCTTTCCCTCGTCCGGCTCTCATTTCCGTCCACAACTTGCGACACGATTTAGCGGAAGTTCACAAGGAAGTGGCGAGTGAAAAATGCTCGATAGATAAATAATCATCAATGGTGAGAAGCGAGTATTTGTGGCGACTGCCAAAAAATGGTGGGTCAGGAGTGTGCAGTGGAGGGGTGCGAGCGACGAAGCTAGAGAAAGAAAGACAGGTTGTCAGTTTGGGTAAGTCTTTGATCAGAACAGTTTCCGGTGATAAGCGTCGCTCAGTGCTGATGCCGTTAGACGAGGAACTATTTACGATCGCTTCTATTGGCGTATGGATACAGACGTTGAGTGAAAGGTCATTGGATGTTGAGAGAAAGGCCCGATGTGTGCACACGCGGACACACACACACACACACACACACACACACACACACATATATATATATATATATATATATATATATAATATATAAGTTAATCCTAACAAGTCAGATAAGCCTACTAATTGTTTCGCTTAGTAGCTCATCAGGTATCGAGCACTTTTTACATTTTAGTTTTAGACAATCCTAGCGGTTTATATATATATATATATATATATATATTGTTGAAAAAATATTTCTTTTCTGAAAAAATCCGTTGCATCCTGACCATGAACGGGTTAAAACTCTTCCTGGTTGAAAAAGAGAATTTGTCTATTTTTTAATTTGAAATATGTCTTCTTCTTTCAAAAACTGTTACACTAAAGATATACAATTATGTCGTTGGCGTAGGTACGCGTAGCGGATGTGCTAATGACGAAACGATCTCATGACTTGCACGCTTTTTGGAACATCAATGTTTTTCGTTTTGAATTTAAATTATATTCTGCTTCTCTCTCGGTGAGTCCGGATTAAAAACAAGCTCTGAAGATGATTTTTATAAATCAAAATATTGTTCAATATTAATGATTATATGTGGATATGCATATATATGGATTATATGTATTTATATATTGTTTTAATCTTCTTACTTTTCTAACATTGATATTCCATATGAAATACGTCGTATCTTTGTTAACATTTCGTTCTCCGCCTATTCACGTTCATGCATGCGTCATCCTACGATCTTCACCTTCCATTTTTGCACGTGCAATGATCACGTCATTGGCTTTCGTAAACAAACTCGCATATAAAAATTAATGGTTAATAACATCATATTCACACATTCACTATACACTTAACATCTTTTATTTTGTCCCTCACATAAACATTACTTAACAGTGCCCTGAAGATGGTACAATATACCGAAATGCTTAAGTATTGACACATAAAATTGTTTCCCCTGATCATAACATCCTGTGTTTGTTATATTTTAAAATATTTTCTTCTCATATTGCCGGATTAATTTCCTCTTCGTATTTCCATATATATATATATATATTTATATATATATATATATATATATATATATATGTGTGTGTGTGTGTGTGTGTGTGTGTGTGTGTGTTATCATCAATCTCTGATAATTTGGCTAAATTCAATCAGATAGTTTTTGCAACAGAGACAGATAGACAGGGATGGGTGAGAGAGAGAGAGAGAGAGAGAGAGAGAGAGAGAGAGAGAGAGAGAGAGAGAGAGGGGAAGAGGGAGAGAGAGAAATGAATAGATTGATAAAAACTGAGACATTTAGTACGAAAATAGATAGTTGTATATATATATATATATATATATATATATATATATATATATTTGGAGGATATGTGCTTAATTGAAGTCATACCTAATTTTGAAAATTAATTAGTTAATAATTAATGAATTTAGGCGGACATATATGTTCAAATGTAAGGCTAAACAAATCGAGAAAATGTCAATCCCTGAATGTACATTTCGACCTATTTGAACATTTAGGGATTGACATTTTCTCGATTTGTTTAGCCTCACATTTGAACATATATTCCCGCCTAAATTTATTAATTATTAACTAATTAATTTTCAAAAATTAGGTATGACTTCAATTAAGCACATATCCTCCAAAAATTGTTTATTTACGTACTCTCATATATATATATATATATAGAGAGAGAGAGATAGATAGATAGATAGATATGTTCTGTCAATGATATTGAGCACTGCTTACTTATGAATATAGCACATATAGTATCTATATAATATGTGAATATATCTGATGAGTCTATTTATATATGTATACCATATATATATATCTTATTATAATGGAGATTGTGGGTTTGTGTGTCTGTAACCGAAACTATATTACTATTCAAGTCACAATTCCCTTTGTTATTTACATCATATTCTCCATGATTTTATTTTTATTTAAACCTCAATTATTAATAAAATTGTTTTACATCATTAAGACTGTTGACATATCTACATACTAATAACATGCAATTGTATTTATATATACAACAAAATAGTGGATTATAGTGTGAATGGGAAAGCTAATTTGCATATTGATCTTAAAAATGTGATTTTAATAAATATATGCTTAGTATTATTGATTTCTAATTGTTTGGTTTTATCTTAATGAATATGAACAAAAATCTCGGGGATAAATCTTAAAAGCAATCCATTAACAAGAAGAAATAACTAATATTATTCTTTACTTCCTATTTTAACTAAACAGTTTAATTAGGAAAATTTACCAATGAAAGACGGGAGTAAGTGAAAATGATGGAAGAGTTAGTTTCAAAGCTGTTCTATTTTTCAATCATACCCCCTCTGTTCCAAATATTTTTATCTGAATTCTTATTCAGTTTCATTAGCCTTTCTAATTTAATATGATATTTTATTATATTAAAACTTAAAGACTTGCACCCGGAGGGTGCATATATTTGCTAGTATATATATATATATATATATATATATATATAGAGAGAGAGAGAGAGAGATAGATAGATAGATAGATAGATAGATTTTGTAAACTTTGAAAGTCAACAGAAGGAATTAAAGAATGGTCTCCTTTCTTTTGGCCATTTTGACCTTTGAAACTGGCTTCAGCTCAGGTCACGTGGTTTTTGATAGAATTCAAATAGCAGTCTCTTATTGCTCGTCTCGTTTGATGTGCGCATGTGCGGTGGTTAGCATGTGTCGTCGAACCACTTGATTTTCCAATTCTGCCGGCAGTGGGCGCTCGCGGGTTCAGGGTACTCACTTAAGTTCTTGCCGTGCTCTCAAATCTCTCGAGACATCGACGATGTCCTTTTGAAGTGAACATCTCTTTTTTACGCTTTCTAGCATTTCAGCTATAATTCTCGCCTCCCCCACACCCTTGTGCCACTTTCTGCATATGCCCCTATTTTCATTACCCCCCTCATTCACTCACACTCCTTTAATGTCACTTTCTCTCATTCCCCCCCCTCTCTCTCTCATTCTTCCTCTCTCTTCCTCTCTCTTTCTCTCTGTCTCCATCTGTTTCCTTGTATCTGTATGTCGGTTTGTCTGTCTGTCGGTGTCTAACTCTCTCTCTCTCTCTCTCTCTTCTCTCTCTCTCTCTCTCTATCTATCTATCTATTTATCTATCTATCCCTATCTCTATCTCTGTCTGTCGGTTTGTCTCTCTCTCTGTTTGCCCCCCTCTCTCTCTCTCTCTCTCACTGTTTGTCTTTCTTTCTCTCTCTCTCTCTCTCTCTGTTTGCCTTTCTCTCACTCTCACTCTCTCACTCTCTCTCTCTGTTTGCCTTTCTCTCTCTCTCTCTCTCTCTATATATATATATATATATATATATATCTGTCTGTCGGTTTGTCTGTCTATCTGTCGGTGTCTAACTCTCTCTTTCTCTCTTTCCCTTTCTCTCTCTCACTCTCTCTCCCCCTGTTTGCCTTTCTCCCTCTTTCTCTCTTTTCTCTCTCTCTCTCTCTCTCTCTCTCTCTCTCTCTCTGTTGTTGAGTCTGTCTGTCTGTGACTAACTTTCTCTCTTTCTCTCTCTAATTTGTTTATTTTTCACCCTTTTTGCCTCTATTTTCATGTCCCCTTCATTCTCTCTCTCTCTCCCTAATTCTCTCTCTCCCTCTATCTCTGTCTCTCACTGTCTGTCTGTCTGTCTCTCTCTCTCTACTTTTCTGTCTGCCTCTATTTATCCTTTTTTTCGCACTTTTATTTTATTTTTTAGTTTCTTTGTTTCTTTCTTTCCGCCTCTAATTTCATCTCCATCTCGCCCTCTCTCTCCCTTATTCTCTCTCTCTCTCTCTCTCACTCTCTCTCTCTCTCGCTCTCTCTCTCTGTCTCTGTCTCTGTCTCTCTGTGTGTCTCTCTCTCCCTCAAACTATTCTATATACACGTTACCTCATTCTATGTTTCTCTCCCCCTTTCTCTCAATCTCTCTACCTATCTTTCTTTCTCTCTCGCTCCGTGTCTCTGTCTGCCGTCCATCTCTCTTTCTCTCTCTCTCTCTCTCTCTCTCTCTCTCACACACACACACACACACACACACACACAACATACACACACACAATATTCTATATACACATGACCTCATTCTCCCCCTCTCTCTCCCAAACAAATATTCTATATACACATATTACCTCATTCTCTCTCCCCCTCTCTCTCCCTCTCTCTCTCTATCTATCTATCTCTCTTCTTTCATTATTTTTCTTTTTTCCCCATTTACTCATTCATGTCTTCTTCATTTCCAAATCTTCTATTCAACCCATAGATGGGACCCTAACAGGTACTACCAGTCCGGGTCAGAGTGGACATGGGAGTAATGGTTATATTCATCGAGTTCCAGAACTGGAACTTCACCATCAGATAGTTTAACGACATGCCCAGGGCAATTAGTTTCGACGGACTAACTTTATCCAGATCAAAATATAAAGGTGATTTTAAGATGACGTAATGTTTACTGTCATCGAAAATGAAATCGGTGAAACGAGTTCGAATTCTGGCCGAAGCTGTTGTCTTTCTCTTCATACAACTGATTACGGTCTAGCTCAGTCGGTAGAGCATCCGCCTAGGAAACGTAATAAGTTTAGTTAGTTTAGCAGATCAACCCAGCTTTGAAGGAGTGCAGACGTTGTTTGTCGGCACGGACGGGTCTCTCCCCGCGGCGGAATTAATCATAGGCTAATAAATAAAGGCTTGCTTAAGTAAAATCCAACCAACCAACCAACCAACCAAAGAACCTCTTCATTTAAAGGCCATTTCATCAACCATTGGTCCAGGTCTAATGTGTCTGTCTGTCTGTCTGTCTGTCTGTCTGTCTCTCTCTCCCTGTCTCTGTCTCTCTCCATTATATACGAGAGAGACGTGGAAATAGTTTAGTGTGCAGAAGCGACCAAACTTTCAGAGAGCGTAGACGTTTTGTCAGCTCCCGGGTCCTTCTCGCCGCGGCGCAATCAATCATAGGCTAATGAATAAAAGCTTTCTCAAGTAAAACCAAGTTGCTGTTTTTATTAATTAAATATTGAAAGCAATGACTAGCCCAACTCAAAGAATTACCAACAAGAAGAATCGATGAAGAAGAGGAAAACCAGAAGATAGAAGTCAGCCCAAAGAAAATGGCGACCGAAGTAGAAGCAGTGTATTTAAGCAAG
>CM042169.1:16059728-16069721 GCA_023376005.1 Doryteuthis pealeii
TCAATACAAGCCCTCGCCAACTCAGCGTATGAGTAGCACATGTGTCCTACCTCAGTAAGAGTATATTTATAGATACAAAAAAAAGTTGTCAGGTTGGCCTAAAAACGGTATCAGACAGACAGCGAGGGAGTCTATCCCCTTTTTCACTAGCGCTAGACCAAAGAGATTGTTTTTGCGTCTGAGGTGGAGCGCCACACCTACCATCAGCTCCTTACTTTACCGCATAGATCCCTCTTCAACTCATACGCTGAGTTGGCGAGGGCTGGTATCGAACTAGGAACCTCGTGGTTTCTAGCCGAACGCTCTACCGACTGAGCAAACCCGGAACGTTTCTAGATATAAGTAGTAGGCAATTTATTGAAATTAATTATTTTTTATATATATTCAATTTCAAGAAATACAATTCAGTTATAAGCTGTATATTGTAATTAAGAATAATTAAAAAAGAATTTATCCATAATTTACATGAATCAGAGATCTATTTAATTCAAAAATATTCTAAATTTCTGAAATAGGGTTAGGGTTAGCTGTTATTATCATAACCTTATAATATGCTTTTTATGGTAGGCCACATACTATAAGAGAGACGTGATTTCGTAGGCCACATTCAAAAGGTAGGCCCCATACTATAATGGTACCACAATTGATTTGTAGATGCTCAAATGTATCCTATAAACTCACCCCTTATGTTTTTCCTCGACGCCATACTAAAAAGATTTTTTTCAAAAAAGCACCTTTTATAATTTTAAATAAAGCAATATAATATTCCATCATCGTCATTTTTACTTGTGACGTGTCACCATTTCATTTGATTGATATAATGGTGAGAGTTTTTTTTATAGACGTCTGGTTATAAATGTATGGCGAGAGTTAGTATTATTTGTATTATTCGGACTATTGTCCTCATCTTCATTGTCATCTATACAACGTTTCCGTCGATGTGCCTTCCGGCCTTTTCAGGTATTTCTTGTCGGACTCGGGAACCTTCTTGAACTCGGGAACCTTCTTTTCGAACCCCGGAACCTTCTTGTCGTAATCGGGAGTCATCACGGATCTTTGAACGTAACCCTTTATTCAGTCCACAGGGGTATCCTGTTCTCATTCCCTAACCATAGCTGGGGTACAGAGATTAAGCTCTGTTAATATTATTCTATGTTACTGCTGCCCCTGCCCAAGATTGAACCTGCAGTCTAGATATAACTGTCACTTAGAACTGTCTTAACCCAACTGCTTTATCCACTAGGCTATGTGTTTAATACTAATTATCAAGCCTCATCTAAAAAATCAGAGAAATGGCGAGAGTTCTTTTCAACTAGGAGATGAGATATGAGAGGTATAAGATGATATGAAAACATCTGTTGTTTTGCTACCACATCCAAATCTCTCCACTTAACTTGAGTAGATCCAGTATATGGCTGGTACCTTATTTCTGTAGTCTGTTTCTTCATTTCTTCTAACTGGTCCTTCTTAGTTCGGGTCGTTAAGATGCTGGTCTGACGGTCGCCAAGGTTGCTATTAGTTCACCCAGAGACAGCACGAGGCTTATTTTTTTTTTATTGATCACATTTTTATTCAGAACCAGACTTTCTCAACCGCGTCGGGGTCGAAGCCGGTTCCTCTTTACATTTTGATGTGGACCCTGAATTAAAATTTTCCAAGCACATAGAAATACAAGTAAATAAAGCAAACAATATATTAGGATTAATACGAAGGTCATATGAATACATGGATGAAGAAATGCTGAAAAATCTATTCATTGCATTGGTAAGACCTCAATTGGAATTTGCTAATGTGGATTGGAGTTCAAGACTAATCAAGGACATAAAACTCATTGAGAGAGTTCAAAGGAGAGCTACTAAAATAATATTATTGTGTCGACTGTTCTTTGTGTTACTTTTTCACAAACCCTCTTTCATGGGGCCGAAGAGAGGCAAACATTATTCCAGTGACGAGGAAGTGGAATCTGTAGTGAAGAGTTGGCTCAAAGAACAGTCAACATAATTTAACAGACAGGGATAGATGCTCTTATTTGAAGGTGGAACGTTGCTATTGAGAGAAACGTTGACTATTTGGAGAAAAAGGGGTGTGATCAGCTTCGTTTTGATGTATGATACATGTTCCTGTGTTGGTAATTATACTTATCCTAAACAAAATGGCATTGATTTTTGACTCACCTATGTGGGGATGAAGGGATGTGATCCACGGAGGACCAGCTTCATTTTTTTGTATTATACATGTTCCTGTGTTGGTAATTATACCTGTCATAAACAAAAAAACATTACTTTTTAATTCACCTATGTGGAGAAGTAGGGATGTGATCTACAGAGGACCAGTTTCATTTCGATGTATGATACATGTTCCTGTGTTTGTAATTATACCTGTCCTAAACAAAATGGCATTAATTTTTGACTCACCTATGTGGTGAAGTAGAGATGTGACCACAGAGGATCAGATTCATTTCGATATATGATACATATTCCTGTGTTGGTAATTATACCTGTCCTAAACAAAATAGCATTACCTTTTAACTCACCCTTGTATTAAAAATGTTTTTAGAAATGAGTTTGAAAAAAATTGACAGGAACAAATAAAACAAAATTAATTCGGAATGAAATACCCCAACAAGTTTTGACATGCCGTAAATTCAACCAACCAACCAACCAACCAACCTGACAGGTCACGGCTGGAATTTCTAAAGAAGGTCAAAATATCTTCTAAAACCAATCACAACACAAATTATTTGCAAGCATGTTTTTCGGAATTACTTTTATTCCCTATTAGATTATTATTTTCTTTCTGTCCATGTTAATAGCAAAATGCGTGGCTTCCAAATTATCCACCGCGGTTGGATTTGTGGGTAAGGTGGAGGGGTGTGGGGGTAGACGGTGGAGGCGGGGGTTGAAGTGGATCAAAATGAAAACCGCTGTTGGACACGATTTTAATGCTGTCGGCCATGGTGGTTCGAATGTCCGTCTAATCCATCCGGCAAAACTAATTTCCCTGGACATAGATCTACGTGGAAGTAATAAGGCGAATAGGCACGCCATGGTCGAAATGACGAAATGACCGGGACTCGGACAGCGGGCGGCAAAGCACACTCGGACGCCTCCTCCTCCTCCCTCTCACCTCCTCTCCTTCCTCCTCCTCCTCCTCCGACCATGGGTCGAGGCAGATTTGGTAAATATGAAAAAGGCCCACTCCCTTGACTCCGGCCACCGCAAAAACGCCAGCCAACATTTGAGCCATGGCTGACGTCATGCAGGGCAAGGCTACTATGACAATGTCCGTCAGGGATGGTCACTTATTTACGACCATATTTAAACTTACTGCATATCCATACGAGCGCACGTTTTAACGGCCTTTTGAGATATGTAGGTAAATAGAAAGAAAAGAAAATGTTTGACTTTTAAGAAAAAGGGATGTGTCATACATCGATATATATGTGTGTCTGTGTGTCTGTCCTCCCCACCCTTGGTGGGTTGACCACTTTGGAGAGATTTCGCTGACGACAACCCAACTACTATATATATATATATATATATATATATAATGGATATAACTAAGCAGACAGCTGAATTCAATTCATATTTCGCCCATTGTTGGATGAAGCTTCTTCAGAACTTTATTGACATAAGCACTTGTACATTCTGCTTTTATAGTGAAAAGGTAAATGGGTGAGGCGTGAGGGATATATATATATTCATCCACAGACACCGTGTTTCGACGTATCACGTCTCTTCGGTGTGGCTAGACATTTGTAAGCGAACTACTGCCGGGATAGAAACCCGATCAATTCAGCATCAGTCGAACAGATTAACCGCTCGTCTATCGTCACCTAAGAAGAGGATTTTAACTGTTTTAACACACACATCTGTCTGTATGTAAAGGCCGCTATAGAGTGTTCCATCCCTTTTATAGGAGAGCGTTAGAGAGAGAGAGAGAGAGAGAGAGAGAGAGAGAGAGAGAGAGAGAGAGAGAGAGAGGGAGAGAGATCCACAGCCATATATATATATATATATATAGTTAAATATAACTTAAAATAACAATTTCACCAATATCTAAGTATAAGATAAGTATTCTAAGTTAAATAAATGAAAAGATGTAATATTTTTTAATATTCTGATATTTATTCAACAAAACAAATAGGTACAAAGATGTTTGGTAAAAGATATAATCTACATAATATTGAAAGACAAACATTCACACTATTTGCAGGTCTCACCGAACCCTTTATTCAAGTGATATTCTAAATCAGGGGTCACCAACTACAGCCAACAAGCCGTGTCCTGCCCGCGAAGGCATTTTATCAGGCCCATCGACGGTACTTGAATCTATAATGTTTTTGATAATGTTTGAAAATAAATATGTTGGTTAAATTTGTTTTTGTGCATCATACCCACTTATCCAGGAATATAACATGAAAGATAAATTTTATTTTACATCTTTTTTCCCAGAGCTTTCGTTCTGGCAAGTAAGTATTGAACACAATAATAATGTGGCCCGCACTCGTTATTGTTTTAATTATCCGGCCCACCGTGAAAAAAGTTTGGTAATCCCTGTTCTAAATGTAAGTAAAAAATTTCTTAAGCCAACAGATAAGTAGCTATCGCAAATTCAAACTGAAACTAAAAGGCCCTGCTCTTAAGGGTAGTTTAAAATAGGCCTCCAGTTCTGGTTCTCAGTTGCACCAGGAGCCGGCTTGGAGTATAGTACGCTATGAGTGATACTCTTGGGAAAGGTGGGCTTCCAACTATTATCCCTCCAGCTATAGGCAAAATAATAGAACAGACTGTACTTTTTAACCTTACCATAGCAACCGGTCTAGAGAAATTAAATTCCGCAATCAGACAATCTTTACAGGTTCAAAGATATGAATCTAATTATTCTCCCTCCAGCTATGGGTAAATAGTCGGACAGACTTGGCTCTTTAACTTTGGTATAGCAACCAAGTCAAGGAGAAGGAAACCTCTGAATTAAAATCTATTAAACTCCACCTAAAATTGACCTTGTGTCATATCCAGGCAAAGGAATTGGTAAATATATACACAATCAATATTTCCTTGGACGACAAGCTGAAAGACCTGCTTAATGAAGGCATCTAGTGTCTGTCTTGATCACTACATTCAACCCTGCTGTATTTACATCATTGACAATGTCTTTTGTCGTGAAGTGAGGATTCTTCGAGACATCGCTAACAATTTTCCTTTCCAATCTCTCAGAAACTGTTTTCAGTCCGTCCTTAACTTATTCCCAACACAATGTCTCGCTGTACTTCTTGATAATGCTCTGAATTGTCGATCTAAAAACATTAAAACGATTGGAAAGTGCTGTATATACACCACGTTGCAATCTTCATTCGGGGCTTCCTGTCAAGTACAGAAGTCTTCACTATGATTGCACAACGAATAACTTATCGCAACACGTGCCACTGACACATCGTCTTCTTTAGAATCTTCCAGAATGTTACAGAATCAAGTATAAACTATTTTAATTTAAAAGGGTGATTTTATTGAAGGTTAAATTAAGAAGAAAACAACACAATTATCATAGAGCAATATTATTTCACTGGCAGGACCTGTGGATATACCACGGTATCAGGATTTAATTATTACATTTGTTATGTTTATTAAGAGCTATTAATAATTGTTCAATATGTAAAAAGTATAATATCTTGATTTAACTCTCTCTCTCCTCTCTCTCTCTCTCTCTCTCTCTCTCTCTCTCTCTCTCTCTCTCTACTGCGATTATTCCGACTCTCCCATCTACCATTTTCCTTTCTCTCTGCGCCATTGTCCACTTACGACTACTCTCTCTCTCTCTCTCTTCTCTCTCTCTCTCTCTCTCTCTCTCTCTCACACACACACACACACACACACACACACACACACACACTTTTTTTCTTCTGTTCATCTTTACATTATGTTTGATTGAAACAGATTAGCGTTATCGCTTCCGTGCACTCATCCCTCTCTCTTTATCTTTCCCATACTCTTTTTCTTTCTTTCTTTCTTTCTTTCTATTTTCTATGTAGCATCTCCTTTTCTTCCATTGTTTCTTTTCTCTCTCTCTTCTCTCTCTTCTCTCTCTCTCTCTCTCCTCTCTCTCTCTCTCTCTCTCTCTCTTTCATTAGCTCGGTAGAAACAGATTAGCATTATCGCTTCTGCACACTCACCCCCACTCTCTTTTTCCTACTTTATAGCTTTAAAATCTGTACTTTTTGACACACCTTGTATTCTGAAAAAAAAATTAACGTTGCATTTATTTATACATATCCAGAGTCGTTCATGGACAGCAACCTATCCATTTCAGCCATTGAAATTATCGTTGCCGCCCTGATTTTTCATACACTTGTTTCTTTCTGGTCGGACTCTTCTTATTTATTGAGATTTCCTGTTGTTTACGATTTTCCAAGATTGAATCGTCCAAAATATCTGGTGATGGGCAAAGACAATAAAAGAACGAAGAACTTTCTTTGCAAAAGAATTAAACAAAACAAAATTTCCTGAGATTATTTTTGTATTTTGTCTGCAATGATTTTGGAAATCACGGTGAATCATACCGGACGTGACAGAAAGCAAAAAGATATTCACCTTTTGCAAGACAAAATGGGGCTTCTCTTTTTAAAATGGCCGATCTATTTCGAGTTTCTTCCTGGTTTTTGTTGTATCCATTAGTTTTTATTTATAACAGGTTCTTGCTTTCTTTCATCCCTTTCTTTCTCCTTTCTTTCTTTCTTTCATTTTCTTTCCTTTCCTTTCTTTCTTTCTTTCATCCTTTCTTTCATCCTTCTTCTTTCTTTCTTTCCTTTCTTTCTTTTTTCTGCTGTCTTTCTTTCTTTATTTCCTCGCCCTTTTCTTTCTTTCTCTCATTCTTTCTTTCCTTCTCTCTTTCTTTCTTTCTTTCTTTTCCTGCTACCTTTCTTTCTTTCTTTCTTCCTTTCTATCTTTCATTCTCCCCCTTTTTCTTTATTTCCTTCTTTCCCTTTTTTCCCTTCTCCTTCTTTCTTCTTCCTTTCCTTTCTTTCTCTTCTTTCTCTCATTCCTGCTTTCTCTCTTTCTCTTCTTCTTCTCCTTCTTTCTTTCTTTCTTTCTTTTATTTCTCATTTCTTAAATTGTTTCCTCCTTTTCTTTTTCTTTCTTTCTTTTCTTCTCCCTTTCCTTTTTTTTCACATCCTTTTCTTTCTTTTTTCCTTCCTTTCTTTCAATCCTCTTCTTTTATTCCCTTCTCCCTTTTCTTTCTTTCTTTCTTTCTTTCTTTCATTCCTTCATTTTTTCTATTTTTTTTTTTTCTCTCTCTCTCTCTCTTCTTTCTTTCCTTTCTTGTCGTTCATTTTTTCTTTCTTTTTTCTTTCGGTTCTTTTTTCTTTCTTTCTTTCTTTCTTTCTTTCGTTCTTTTTTTCTTTCTTTTCATTTTTCGTTTTTCTTTCTTTCACATCTTCCCTCCATTTTTTCACAGCATATACATTCTTTCCTCTTTTTTATTTTCTCTTAATTGTTAAATCTTTTGCTTTCCCTTTTTCTCTTCCTCCCATTTCTTGTTTATTGAATTTGGCTTTCTTTCTTTTCTTTTATTTTTTTCATCTTCTTAATTTTAATGGCCTTTCTTTCTTACTGTTTTAAGTTCTCGCTCTCTTTCTTCTTTTTTTATTTCCCTTCGTTTTTTCCCTTTTCTTTCTTTCTTTCTTTCCTGCTCCCTTTTTTCTTTTTTTCTTTCTTTCTGTCTTTCATATATTCTCGCTTTCTTTCCTTTTATTTTTATTTTCGTTTCTTCATTTTTTTCCTTTTCTTTTTCTCTTTCTTTCTTTCTTCTTTCTTTTCTTTTTTTTTTCTTTCTTTGCATATTGTATACTTCCTTTCTCTGTTTCTAATAATTCATACTCATTTTTCCTTCAGTTTTTACAAGTTCTTACGCTTTCTTTTCCCTTTTTTCTCTCTTTTCCTTCTTTTATTTCATTTTGTCATCTATTCTTGTTGTTTCTCTTCTTTCTTACTCCTTTGTTCTTTTCTTCCTGTACTTCTCTTCTCTTTTTCTTCCTTATTTTCTTTCTTCGTCATATTTTCTCTTTTTCTTTCTTTTTTTCCTTGTTTTCCTTCCTTCTCCGTTTGTGGTTACTTTCTTTCGTTTCTTTCTTTGGTATCTTCAAACCTTCCTTTTCTTTGTCTCTTTTTTTCTTCAAAACTCATTCTCATTTTTTTTGCCTTCAGTTTTTCGAGTTCTTACGCCTTTCCCCCTTTTTTCACACTTTTCTTCCTTTTCTTTCATTTTGTCATTTATTCTTGCTGCCTCTCTTTTTTCCTGCACCCTTTCCTTCCTTCCTCTTTCTTTCTTTCTTTCTTTCTTTCATTCATATTTTCTCGTTTCTTTCTTTTCTTTGTTTTTCCTCTTCTCTGTTTCTTGTTATTTCTTTCTTTCCTTCTTCCTTTTTTCATTGTCTCCTTCATCTCTTTGTTTTCCTTTCTCTGTTTCTTGTTATTCTTTTTTTTCTTTCCTTCTTTCATTTCTTTCATTGTCTCATTCATTTCTTTGTTTCTTTCTTTCATCAAACTCATTCTCATTTTTTCCGTTGAGTTTTTATATTTTTCTTTCCCTCAATCCTCTTTCGCTCTCTTTCATTCACCGGATTATTATCCTAAATCCGCTTAAAAACACCAGCTAATAAAACGATCCCAACCCAGAGAGCCTAGCAAGTTCGTTTTTTTTATATTTCCCTCTTTCTGATCCCAAAATGGCCTCGACGTTCCTGAGCATGCGCACTATCGCACAGCCTCGTTTTCATTATCAACTCCATTTTCAACTTTCACTTTTCACTTTCCACGCTCTCATTTACAATTACCGCTCTTCCGACATTTCCCCACCACTCCTCATCCCCCTCACTCCCATCACCCTGTTTGTTCAGTGACTGGCGATGGATATTGAAACGTCATTATGCAATTACATATGCTGTTTGCAATAGCAACGAGATGTTGCTGCAAAGACCTTGTCCAACTCAAAGCAGGCCGTGACACCGATCAAACTCCCGCCCTCCGTCTGTAGGCTTGTATCTTTTATTTTTTATTTTTATCATTTATTATAATTATATATATAATATAATATATATAATATATATATATATTGTGCAAGTACCCATATCTGCTTTTATATCTTCCTTCTTGTCTTTCCTCTCTTTCCTTCCTTCACTACAATACATTTTCTCTCTTTCTTTCTTTTCCGTTCGTTCATTTTTTTTTCTTTCTTTCTTTTCCCTGACTACACCGCCTTGTCTTTTTTTCTTTCTTTCTTCGCTCACCATATGACATTCTCTCTCCTTTCTCCTCCTCTGTTCTTTAGTCTTCTTTCTTAATTTCTTTCTTTCTTTCTTTCCTTCCCTTTCAATGTAATCCTCACCATAAATCACTTTTTCCTCTCTCTTTTCTCCCCGTTCTTCTTCTCTTTCTCTCTTTCAAATTTTTTTTTCTCTTTCTTCTTCTCATCTTCTCTCTTTTCTTTCATCTTTTTTCTTGTTATTGTTCTTTTCTTTTTTCTCTTCAACCATATACATCAACTTTTTCTTTTGTTTTTCTCTTCTCTAGTTCTTTTTTCTCCTTTCTCCTGTGTTTCTTTTCTTTTCTTTCTCTTTCTTTTCCCCAGCGTCCCCTTTCTCTTATCTCTTTTTTTTATCTTCTTATTTCTTCTTCTTTCTTTCTTCTCACTCTCAACATATATTTTCTTTCTTTTTCTCCCCTCGTTCCTTTTCTCTCTCTTTCTTATCTTTCTTTCTTTCTTCATACAAAGCCTATTTTATCTTCTTTCTCCGGCCCACCGATATCAATTTTTTCTCCTCTTTCCCTCTCGTTCTTTCTTTCTTTCTTTCTCATCGTTCTTTCTTTTCTTTCTTTCTCTCTTCTTTCTTCTCACCATATCACTTTTTGTTCTCTTTTTTTTTTCTTCGTTCTTTTTCTTCCCTTTTTCTCTTTTTATTTCTTCCCTTTCCGCCCCGCTCCACCACCATATCAC
>CM042169.1:16074821-16092321 GCA_023376005.1 Doryteuthis pealeii
CATAAAACAATATGAGCAGAAAAACCTGTTAGTTATGGCGATAAAGGTACAGTCTACACTTCCTCGAGCTCCAGAATTGGAACAACATTCACTATATGCAGTTTAGCGTCATACCCAGAACACTGGGATTTCGCGGTCCACAAGTTCAATGAAAAAGACCATGATGGTACAACCCTGTTGTCTTCTGTATTTTAGTTCTAATAAACTCAAGGGTCACATATAATAATTAAATAAATCATAACGCTTTACTCTTTATATACAGACTATATATTATCAAATAATTGTAAAGTCTCTTTCCTATTACGAGTGTCTAAATTTAGAAATTAATATTTTTAGGTGTGTATCAACGCTACTCAAATACCTTTTGATTTTTGTTTACTACGATTTCATTATAACCGTTTATTTTTGTACCCTGTCACATACTGCTTATTCATAAAATGAGCGCCCAGTTTACAATAATGCTTACATTGTAAATCGAACCCATACTTCAGAACTAACTGAGACTAAAAGTAATATATATATATATATATATATATATATAATATATATATATATATATAATATATTATTTATTTATTTTACAATGTTTTCATAGATCGATGTTTATGAAAACATTGTAAAATAATAAATATTAGCTCTTACAAACTGTGATTGAGCACTGTATTTTCTTTGTTTCATCGCAAAAGAAATTTTGTTTTTTACATATACTATATATATATATATATATATATATATATATATATTCACTAAATCAGAATTTAAAAAATATAAATAATATACATTTCTACTCGGGAAGTTCAATCGATTTTGTATGATACCACTTTGTATAAGTATACATATATATGTGATATATACCTTTAGAAACACCACATCGTGTCTGTCAGTTTCTTGTCACTCTCTCTCTCTCTCTCTCTCTCTCTCTCTCTCTCTCTCTCTCTCTCTCTCTCTCTCTCTCTCTCTCTCTCTCTCACTTAAACAGCACTAATACCATTGGAAAAGGTATGAATCCTACTGTCCTTCCAGCTATGGGTAAATAGTAGGGTAGACTGGGCTCTTTAATATTGATTAGGCAACCGGTCTAGGAGAAGGAAAACTCTGAATTCAAACATGTTGATCTCCGCTTAAGAAATTGACCTTGTGTCACATCCTGCTCGTGCTGAGGGTTGGTATATATATATATATATATATATATTATATATATATATATTCACCTAATTCAATAATTATCAACTAATTAATTTTCAAATTAGGTACGACTTCAATTAAGCACATATTCTCCCCAAAACTGTCGGCATAGCCATATCAAACACACTGTCTGCGTACTTTCATACTGTCGCGCAGCAAGTCTCCAAAAATGTAAGCTATATGAGTTTATAAACAAAGTGAGAAATCTGGTAAGACCAGCAAGTGTAACGGTTAGAACCCCCGACTGTCAGCCAGGCAGTTAGGGTTCGAATCACACACAAAGCGGCTTCCAGTCTATAACTCTGCTGATGAGGCATAATAGGCCGAAATGTACCTACAGAGAATGCCTTTTTCTCGATTTGTTTACGCTTCACATTTATACAGATATATTCGCCTAATTCCTTAATTATCAACTAATTAATTTTCAAATTAGGTATGACTTCAATTAAGCACATATTCTCCCATATATATATATATATATATATATATTATATATATATATATATATATATATATTACATGCATACAACCCTATATACGTGTGTGTGTGTATGTATCTGTATATATATATAATGTGTAATATAATCCAAAAGTCCAGAGAAGAAATCTTCCTTACGCCACAAGAGTTTTATTTTTAAAAAAACCTGTCTTAGTTTGAGAGTTCAATGTGTGCTCTTAATGTTAGAGTCACAGAACAAATATATAATTAAAGAAATAACAAAAGACTTAGAGATTTAGCATTATAGTCTATTTCAGGGAGCTTAGACAAAGTGTCTAACTCTCCCGAATGCTAAATTTCTAAGTCTTTTATTTCTTTACTTATATAATGTGTATTATATAGATACAGAAATAATTACTTAATTTTGAAATGCCGTTAGAAAACATTTACTATCAAGATGGAGTGTCATTGCCATGACACGCATCACATCGATTTAGTTTAGCCGATTTGTATAACCACGACGCAATTGGAACTGCTACTTTAAGCACTTACGTACAGTTACATACTCTACAACAAAATTGTGCACGACTTCATTTGATTCCTAGCAGGTGGCAACACCAGATATTATTCACTCAGCGCCATTTTCTCTTTTGTTTTTATGCATTTCAAACGGTAATTCTTAATGCAGTTTGTGATTGCTATGCTATTAAAATAACAGTTACTCTCAGATCATTTCTGGTTAGAGCAATGGACTGGATATTACGCAACAATTAGGTTTGATTTTCAATTCGAGATCGATGTTAACTGTGGCACCGGTAATCAAGGGTTCCAGCCCGGGTAAAACACCAGAACTGTGGCTCCGGTAATCACGTCAACCTTTGTTGTGTTATTTTATGCCGAAGATGTTTTGTTTTATTCATTCTTGATGGGTCTTCAAATTTCTTTTTAAACTTAGTTTTTTTTTGTGACCATTTTTAGGCTTCAAGTGAGAGCACCTTACAGTGGAGATCCCTTGTGTTAAGTTGAAGCTGATCTTTAGTGAAGAATCCTTTGGTTGTTCCTTGGTGTCCCTTAGTGTTGGGTAAAATCCTTTGGTTGTTCCTCGGTGTCCCTTAGTGTTGGGTAAAATCCTTTGGTTGTTCCTTGGTGTCCCTTAGTGTTGGGTAAAATCCTTTGGTTCTTCCTTGGTTTTCCTTAGTGTTGGGTAAAATCCTTTGGTTCTCCTTGGTGCCCTTAGTGTTGGGTAAAAATCCTTTGATTGAGCAAAGTCCTTGGTAGCAGGTCCGTTTATCAATGTCGAATACCTGTAAATGAACGGCTTTCCAGATCGGCTATTAAATAGTTTACTAACCACCTTCTTTCATTTCTGCATTTTCCTCCGTCCTTCCTTTCCTCTTTTCTTGTTGTTCTTGTTGTTCTTGTTCTTGTTCTTGTTCTTGTTCTTGTTTTTGTTCTTGTTCTTCTTGTTGTCGTTGTTCTTGTTGTTGTTGTTGTTGTTGTTGTTGTTCTTCTTCTTCTTCTTCTTCTTCTTCTTCTTCTTCTTCTTCCAATCTCTTTTTTTTTCGTCTTATCTTCTCTACTTTCTTCCTAAGGTTCTTCTTTTACCTTCTTTCATTTCTGCATTTTTCTTCCGCCCTTCCTTCCCTCCTTTCTTGTTGATGTTGTTGTTGTTGTTGTTCTTCTTCTTCTTGTGTCTTTCTTCTTCTTCTTCTTCTTCTTTCTTTCTTTCTTTCTTTCTTTTCTTTCTTCTTCTTCTTCTTCTTCTTCTTCTTCTTTTCTTTCTTTCTTCTTCTTCTTCTTCTTCTTCTTCTTCTTGTCTAGAAACTAACAGGACCGAACTTCCTTTTTTAATCATTCAAATTGGCTGCCCTGATATAAGATCAGCTGACCTTGAACACGTGACCCCCCCCCAACACAAGAAATGTGAGCTAAATAGTAGAACAAAATGAGTTCTAAAAATTGTGTTTTAAACATTGAGTTCTAAAAGAAATTGAGTACCCATCAAGAATAAATAACACATCTTCGGCATAAAATGACCCAACAAGGGTTGAAATGCCGTAGAATCCAACTAAGCAAAAACAAAACACACATACATGGAGCATACTAGTACCATGATAGACCCTTTTCGTTCCACATATTATCAGCCTAAAAGTAAGATTAGACAAACATCGAAAAGAAGTGGTACGAGGGTTGACATGTTGAAAAATCAAACCAACCAACCAACCAACCAAGTAAATTCTATCTTTTGAAATTCTCAGAAAGCTCTTATCGATTTTTCTGTGATTTAAAATTGTGTTTACAGGAAGCAAACTACACACATCTTATCAGCCCGCCTTTTTTTTTTAATATTTTTATTTCTAATTCTTTTAATTTGAAATTGCCTTCAAGATTTAAAATGTTCAAATCTAAACAGAATTAACAAATCACCCACTTTGGAGAAATATTTCTTCTTTACTTTCTTCGAGATACCTCAAAATAAAGGGTGGAAATTTAATCTATACATATATAAAGGGCAGTTGTGTATATGTATGTCCAAATGTAATATATACATATATATAAAGGGCAGTGGTGTGTGTGTGTATGTCCAAATGTAATCTAGACATATATAACGGGCAGTTGTGTATATATGTATGTCCAAATGTAATCTATACATATATAACGGGCAGTTGTGTGTGCATGTATGTCCAAATGTAATCTATACATATATAAAGGGTAGTTGTGTGTATGTATGTCCAAATGTAATCTATACATATATAAAGGCAGTTGTGTGTATATGTATGTCCGAATGTAATCTAGACATATATAATGGGCAGTTGTTTGTATATATATGTCCAAATGTAATCTATACATATATAAAGGGCAGTTGTGTATATGTATGTCCGAATGTAATCTAGACATATATAATGGGCAGTTGTTTGTATATATATGTCCAAATGTAATCTATACATATATAAAGGGCAGTTGTGTGTATATGTATGTCCAAATGTAATCTATACATATATAAAGGGCAGTTTGTGTATGTATGTCCGAGGGTAACCTATACATATATAAAGGGCAGTTGTGTGTGTATGTGTGTCCGAGGGTAACCTATACATATATAAAGAGCAGTTGTGTGTATGTATGTCCGAGGGTAACCTATACATATATAAAGGGCAGTTGTGTGTATGTATGTCCAAATGTAATCTATACACATATAAAGGGGAGTTGTGTGTATATGTATGTCCAAATGTAATCTAGACATATATAAAGGACAGTTGTGTGTAAGTATGTCCAAATGTAATCTAGACATATATAAAGGGCAGTTGTGTGTATGTATGTCCAAATGTAATCTAGACATATATAACGGGCAGTTGTGTGTATATGTTCGTTCAAATGTAATCTATACATATATAAAGGGCAGTTGTGTGTATGTATGTCCAAATGGAATCTATACATATATATCGGGCAGCTGTGTGTATATATATGTCCTAATGTAATCTAGACATATATAAAGGGCAGTTGTGTGTATGTATGTCCAAATGTAATCTAGACATATATAAAGGACAGTTGTGTGTATATGTATGTCCAAATGTAATCTATACAGATATAAAGGGCAGTTGTGTGTATATATGTCCGGAGGAAACTATGAAAATAAAACAATTAATGACAAAGTCAATATATGTTATGTACTCCCATACCCTGGTCGCCTGGGTAGAGGGGGTAAAAAGGTAATCTCGGAGGACGCGTACACACACACACACACATATATATATATATATATATATATATATATATTTTATATACCAAACTCTTTGGTAAATCCTCGCGGTGAGAAAAAAAACAGCAATTAGTTTGATTGTAAAAATATACTATCAAACATGACCCGGGGAGAGAAAAAAAAGACCAACCAAAAATAATCTATTGATACAATATTTGGCCAAAAGAAAAAAACAATTTATATATATAATATATATATATATATATATATATATATATATATATATATATATATATATAAACCGCCTAGAAACTAAAGCTAATAAGTAAAAAGTGTTCAATACCTAAGTAGAGCAAATGATAAAGATAAATTTAATGAGTCAGATAAACCTACTAAAAGTTTCGCTTAATGCTTTTCAGGGCTAAGATATATATATATATATATATATATATATATATATATATATATATATATATATATATATATATATATATATTGTGGGGTACCAAATTTATTGAACTATCAGATTTATCATAATAAGAAGTAAGTGTAAACATATATTGTCAAAAAAGAATTATATTGACTTAAAGCGACTATAAAAAATAATAGATCAGATTCATTCGGAAGACCGAAGAGTACACCGATAGAGATAAAAAAAAAGATGAGGATACTGCTTTGAAAGAATCATTGGATAGTAATAATATATCACCAAAATTATCGAGATTTTGAAAAATATAAAAGTATTTTATAGAAAACTAATCTATATCTACACATGGGCCGGGTTAGCTCAGTCGGTAGAGCGTTCGGCTAGAAACCGCAAGGTTCCTAGTTCGATACCGGTCCTCGCCAACTCAGCGTATGAGTAGCACAGGGATCTGTGCGGTAAAGTAAGGAGCTGATGGTAGGTGTGGCGCTCCACCTCACATGCTAAAACAATCTCCTTGGTCTAGCTCTATTGAAAAGGGGATAGACTCCCTCGCTGATTGGCTGATACCGACTTCAGGCCGCCCCGACGACTTTACTTACTATACATACATAAAGGGCAGTTGTGTGTATGTATGTCCGGAGGAAACTATGAAAATAAAACAATTAATTACAAAGTAAATATATGTTATGTACTCGTATACCCTCGTTGCGTATATACACAATAGTTCTTGTGTTATATATATATATATATATATATATATATATATATATATATATATATATATATACGGTCTGTTTGTTGTTATTATTCTCTCAAAAAAGCCCCCCTTACCTATTATGGTCGAGGCGTGTAGTATCATTTGACAAGCTTAATTTCACTGGGATTGTTAGCTGTGTACTGTGGTCGAGGCGATATAGTGTTTCACTAGTGTTTCACTGTGTCTGCTGAAGTCCAGGTTTCGATTTCTGTCAGAGGGAAGTCGTTAGTATATATCGCTGATGAGACTTAATAAAGTCGAAACAGTCTGTACGATATTCTACACACCGAGCGATCCTTTGCTGGGATTACACTTGTCAAGTTCATTTTCTATAAGAAAAAGTATCGAATTTTATGCGATACATGCGTTGTAAGTGCCTTCAAGTCAAAATTTAATATATATATATATATATATATATATATATATAGAGAGAGAGAGAGAGAGAGAGAGAGAGAGGCATCAGAGAGAGAGAGAGAGAGAGAGAGAGAGAGAGAGAGAGATAACTTATTTGGTTGTTCTTCGTTTAGTCGCCATGTTTTCGTTTCCTTCTTCTCTTTCTATTCCAGCCATGATCGTCTAAGTTCTTGCTTTACTTCTTTGTCTAGTCTTCTTTTGTTGGTTCTTCATTTTCTATCTAGGGGCATTCGTTTAAGTCCCGTAATAACTAATCAACAAGACTTATGGCTTTGATTAAAGTTTTATTTGCCCGTTTCAAACTCATCACGCGGAGTCACAGCTGAGGTGGGACACGTCGGTTCCACCCGGCGTCCGGCTGCAAGCTGACTAACTAACTGAATCTCACGTGACTTGCGAGATTCTAACCGTCCAGTGATTGTTCACTCCGTAATATGAAAACAATGGCACCGTAGAATTCTCATACAGGATGTTGCCAATAATCTATGCTACCACATAGATTATGCAGTATATATATATATACACATTTATTATCACTAGATCTTGCTTTTTGAGCAATAATGATAAAGATTTGATTTATATCCATGAAGATAATAAAAAAATGATTACAGCAGGGAATTTTTTAGCAATATTTTAAATAGGAGACGTTCATTTTTCTTTTCAGAGTGTCTGGATCAATGCAAGGTCTTTTTTTACATAGGGATTTTAATGGGGCATCCTGTGAGGATTCAACTCGCAATTCAACCATGATGGATTTTAACCCCCCTCTACCCAGGCGATGCTGATAGCTGCTTCTAATAAATATGTAAAGGGCAGTTGTGTATATGTATATCCGGAGTAAATTACGAAAGTAAAACAGTTAATGACAAAGTAAATATATATATATATACACATTCACTATAACTTTTTGTGCAAAAATCATAAAAAATTCATTTATATTCCTGAATATATTTATAAATTAAAATAGCATTAAACTTCTACTTAAAAACCAATATGGAAGCGCAAAACAATCACTTTTATCCTTTTATTTATTCTTTTCAAGCTGGATTAACATAAGTTCTTTTGATGTGGGGATTTTTATGGGGCACCCAGCGAGGATTAAACTCACTATTCAGTCGTAACGGATCTACTAGACAAGCTTACTAACTATTATACCACTTTGTCGTTTTATTTGGTTTTTTTCTTCTCTACCCAGGTGACGACAGGTAGTCACTTCTAGTTCAAAATAAAGGATGGTAATTTTACCTAAAAATTAACAGCAGAACACTGCGCAAATTGAACTATTTCGCAATAGCTCTTAAGTAATAGATCTTAAGTAAACATATCAAACGTTGTAATAATTAAATTATCATAATCTGGTATATCCACAGGTCCTGCTTGTTGATATTTATTTGATGAAAATAAATTGTTTTATTCATTTATTTATTTTTCATTGTTGGGCTGAGAACTTATAGACACCTCCTGACGTGTAATGGTTAACAAGCTAGATTATCAGACCATTCTTACTGAGTTCGATTCTCACTGGGTATCAGATACTTTTGACTTTGTGCCATATCTATCTATTATTGGTGATCCATCAATGCTGTTGCCTGGATATTCTCAATTTTTCCTCTGATTTCCAGTTCCTCTAGACTGTTTTCTAATTTTTTGGGTATCGTTCCCAGTGAACCAATTACAATTGGGGTCACTTTCATCCTCATATTCTGCAATTTTTTCAGTTCTCTAGCAAGGTCTGTGATCTGTTGAGTGTCGGAGAGAAAAAAAGAAGAAAACTACTCACCTGCAATCTTCTGAGGGAAGAAAGCAAGAATAAAAATTGCGTAGTAATTTATACATGTGGTTGGTGTCTACTTTCCTTTTGATTAGTCGAATTGGTAAATAAATACCTTGTCACCACTCACGAAGGACGAACGTTTCTTCTGAACTAATTCTACTCGACCTAAGGTTACGATTCCTTTTTTACCCACTTGCAAGGCCGCAACAAGGTTTCTTGCAAGTTTTTTCCACGTTTAAACTTGATCAGGAGGTCTTTATTTGTATCCTCACCCAAGTGAACTAGCAATTCGCCAAATGAGACTGCAAAACCTACCAATAGGCAAGTTCTCTTTTTCTTGATAATCAATACTTGATCTGGTCTCCTGGCTGGCATCAGGTGATCCGTCTCAATGTCCCAGAGAAATGTATGCGTTCATTCTCAAAAATCCGGAGAAGAAATATTCCTTACGACATAGAAGTTTAAAAAAGGGGGTTGTAGTTTGCAAAGCTCAATGTGTGCTCTTACTGTCAGTCACAGAGCAAAATTATATATACTAGCAAATATATGCACCCTCCGGGTGCAAGTATTTAAGTTTTAATGTAATAAAATATTGTATTAAATTAGAAAGGCTAATGAAACTAAATAAGAATACAGATAAAAGATTTGAAACAGAGGGGGTATAATAAAAGATTTGAAACAGAGGGGGTATAATAAAAAATGGAACAACTGAAACTTACTCTTCCATCACTCTCGTCTTTCATTGTTATTTTTTCTAATTTAAGTATTTAGTTATAAAAAGAAGTAAGATAAAATGACAGTTATTTTATCTTGTTAATGGATTTCATTTAAGATTCATTGAAGAGATTTTTGCTTATATTCATTAAAATAAAACCAAACAGTTAGAAATCAATAATACTAAGCACATATTTATTAAATTCGATTTTTTATATTAATATGCAAATTAGCCTTCCGTTCACACTGTAAACCGCTATTTTATTGTATATATAAATATAATTGCATGTTGTCAGTATGTAGACATAGTTAACAGTATTAATAATGTAAGATAATTTTATTAATAATTAAGGTTTAGATAAAATAAAATCATGGAGAATGTGATGTCAATAACTAAGAGAATTGTGACTTGAGTAGGAATTATAGTTCGGTTACAGACAGAAAAACCACAATCTCCATTATAATAGATATATATATATATATATATTATATATATTATATATATATATATATGAGAGATATGCTGATAGGTATCCATCCTACGTCATTGATGCATAAAATCTAAAAAGATGCAGAAAATCGTATCCATGTGTCCCAGTTATTTTTTTCTTCGTTTTTTTTTGTTTTGTTTTTGTTTTCTTACAAGAAAATGCATTCACCATTTCCAACTATGATCATGTAGGCACTAACACATACATGTATATGTGTAGGGATATGGATATTGTTTGGCTACAAATTTTAAATAATTCCTTGGGACTGAAGTTTTTTTTTTGTATTCTTACAAATGTTTATGCATATTCCATTTTGTTGTATGGTGAAAATGCAGTTACTTGCACAATTCCCAGTGGTTCACCTTTCCAACCCAGTCGTGTATAGACTTGTATTCTCGTTATGCTAGATTGCTACATTCGTTTAATACATGGTTGATCGTCTGATCTCTGTCCCCACACATCCTATATTTATTGTTTTGTTGTGTCTATTTTATTTTTGATTACTATTATTATTGTGTTGAGTTTTCACATCAGCGTTAGCTGATTGTATTTCACTGGAGTTTGAGCGACAACAAGTCTCCTCATATCTCGTTGGAGGGTCCCTATTCTTCCTCTGATTTCCAGATTTTCCAATCATTTTTCCAGGCTTTTTGGGACTGTTCCTAGTGCACCAACTACAATTGGTATTAATTTTACCCTCATATTCCACAGCATTTTCAATTCTATGACAAGGTCCATGTATTTATCCATCTTTTCGTTTTCCTTTAACTTCATCCTGTGATCTGGTGAAACTGCAAAGTCCACCAATTGACACGTTCTCTGTTTTTTGTTAATTAACACTCGGTCTGGTCTCCTTGCTGGGATAGTGTGATCCCTCTTTATTTCAAAGTCCCAGAGAATTTTATGCGTTTCATTCTTAAGAGCAGATTCTGGTTTATGCATATACCATTTTGTTGTATGGTCACAATTGAATTTTTTGCATAATTCCCAGTGGATGACCTTCCCAACCCAGTCGTGCTTAGCTTTGTATTCCCGTTGTGCTAATTTGCTACATTCGCTTAGTACATGTTTTACAGCATTATTATTATTATTATTATTATTATTATTATTATTATTATTATTATTATTATTGTTGTTGTTGTTGTTGTTGTTATTGTTATTTTTGTTGCTGTTGATTGATTTTATCATCTTATCTTTATTTATAAATTTATTACATTTGTTTATTTTTTAAATAACTACGCTGTGTAAAGTAGACTGCCCTTCCCAGAATGCTTCATAATCTAAATAAAATAATTCAAATATATAATCAATAATCTTGTAAATAAATAATTAAATTATAATTGCGTGCATAAATAAGTAAATGAATCATAATAATTAAATTCATATTGTTATGTTTCCTTTTAAAATCAATAAATGTCGTGTATGTGCTTCCATAACTCGATTGAAGTTATTCCAAACGAAAATTCATTCCGGAAGTAGATCCGGTGTAACGGAGAATGTGTCCTAATAAAAGGAGTCAATTTGGAAGGTCGAAAAATTCAATTAAAATATTGTTAACCTCCCAAGTTTCAAATGTATATTATTCGCTGGATACTGCGACTTGCCAAAAAAAAAAAAAGAAAAACGTTTATGAAAAAAAAAAAAAAATAAACATATGTATCTATTAAAAATAACATTTATCTGAAAAAGTAAAAATTATCGAAAAAAGAACACATTTATCAGAAAAAAATAACAAAAGAAGAAAACTTTTATCCAAAAAGAACACATTTATTAAAAAATATATTTATCAAAAAAATGAACACCAAAAAGATTTATCTGAATATATATATATATATATATATATATATATATATATATATATATATATATATATATATATATATATATGGGGGGGGGATATACTTTGGGAAATATTTTATTTGTATTGAAAGCATGGAAAAGTATAGAATAAGGAATAACAAGCCAAATCCAAAGCGATGAATATTATATTATGTTCAAGCTAGTTTTTAATTCTGATATTTCAGGCGTGCCTCTGCTCTCTCTCTCTCGAAGCGTTTTCCAGAATGACAAACTCTTTGACAAATAATAAAATAAAAAACGCGCATCGGCTCACGAAACGGAATCGTAAAAAAAAAATAATGAAAAATAATGAGCAGCAAAAAAACAAAAAAGAAAAAAAGAAAAAATAAAAATAAAAAAAAAAGAAAGAAAAGAAAAGAGAAGAAGATGCAACGCAGCGAGATTTGATTTTTCTCACGTGCTTAAGTCACGTGCGCATGTTCATCACGTGGAGCGTGGACGCGCGTCAACGAACCGACACGGTTCAACACGCACTGGTAAGTTCACACGGTGCTAGCGCATACACATAAATACTCTACACATGCATATACACACGCATGTACCTGGATACGTCAGTTAGTATGTAGACCCGCCCAAGGGGGGGTCCAGTGGCTTTGGCCCTGGATCTTTACAAGTTAATAGCGTCGATCCCAGGGGGGACTGTCCCCGCAGGCAATACTTGCCCCCTTGACTTAAAGGGGCAGGGTTGGGTTTATTGCCCAGCGCCTGAGGCGCCCCTCTTGAGGAGAATGCCAAAGGGATCGACGCAATTTTTGTTCTTTCCCACCCATGAGCTTCGGCTTATGGGTGGGCTCACGTTAAAACGAGGCCTTGTGCCCAGTCCATACAAGTGGGGTATGAGGCAAATACCTGTACCTGGATACGTCAACAGTTATTTGCTAAAGTTTAAGGTCGCAATTTTTTTTTTCAATATCTGCCGATTTCAGCGAAATGCTGGGAATGCTAAATTTATATCTATTTTCACATCAAATCTAAATTTTATACTCAGAATACTGAATAGCAATTTGATCCTTGCTAGATACACCATACTTACGCAGTTCTGTCGGCTGGGGATTTAAAATACACCAACTGTACCTCTGCAGAGGGTAATCCCCCCCCCAAATGGGGACACCTGTTGACTGTGAGTAGTGACACGTGATAGAACCTTGGTGGCTGGGCAGTTCATAGCATGCAACATTCCTCTTTGGCCCTTACTTACTTTCGGACTGTTGTCCTCATCTTTATTGTAGTATGTATAAACACAAATTTGTCGCCATTGTAATCTCAGGCCTTGTTTAGGTGTTTCTTAATTACCTTAGAATAACTCATCATCGTCTGTAATCATGAGATGAGGCTTGATATGAATCATTTTGATATTTTGGACTGTTGTCCTCATCTTTGTTGTAATATGTATAAACACAACTTTCTGGCCATTGTAACCTCGGGCATTGTTTAGGTGCTTTTTTAATTACCTTAACATATGTCATCATCGTCTGTATTTATGAGATGAGGCTTGATATGAATCATTTTGATATTTCGGACTGTTGTCCTCATCGTTATTGTAGTATGTATAATACTACAATAACGATGAGGATAACAGTCCGAAATATCAAAATTATTCATATCAAGCCTCATCTCATAAATACAGACGATGATAACTTATTTTAAGGTAATTAAAAAACACATAAACAAGACCCGAGGTTACAGTGGCCTGAATGTTGTGTTTATACATACTACAATAAAGATGAGGACAACAGTCCGAAATATCAAAATTATTAACCTCCTTATTTGTTTAGAATAAGACAGGGTTTCGTGAAAGATTCGGCTGAGGGTGTTAATTAAGAATATATTGATAGTGTATTGATTTAGTGCTGTTTACAAAAATAAGTTTCTTAGGCGAAAGATTTTAGATTGGAATTCGTAAAGACTTTTAATAGGAAATCAATTAAAAATATTGATGATGTATTAATTTGATTCTGCTGGCAAAATGTTCGATTTTATTAAAACTTGGCTTTCAAAACAGATTTTTAGATCAATAAATTCGATAGAATAGGCTCAGGCATATTATTATAAAAGGTCTTTGCTACTGTACAACTTACAGGTAAAAGGACGTTAATCTGAAAGGTAAATAAAAGAATAGCGCGCAAGTGTTAATATCATTAGAATCGCATTTTACGTATAAATAGCATTAATTTTTGGTTTGTTTTATGGCATATCAACCTCAGTGGGTCATTTAATGCCGATAAAGTTTTGAAATAAAGTAATCATTTAATGGATACTCAATCTTGTTTATAAACTCATGCTTTTCTATTTAACCAATAGATTGGACCCTAACAGGTACTACCACTCCAGTTCAAAGTGGAGCTGGGAACAATAGTGATGAAGGTGTGCTCCACATTCCCGAAACCTTCAAAATTGGAACCTGTTAAGTTTCTGAACGCCATCCTTGGCCAGTTGAAAAAGGCTTAAAGTAAGTAAGTCCTGAGTTATGGAATCCTTTGATAAGTGAATAAGTCCTATCCTGCAAATAAGTCCTATCCTGCGTATTGTTAAAGGTCCGGTGATTTACTCCTATGTTCCGTCGTCCACGAAGGTTCAAAGTAGCTGTGAGTAGTTATAACCAGTATGCTCAGTTTAAGTACTGTATTAACAGCAGAGTACTGCCAGTGATTGGCTAAGTGTATGGTCACATAGTTCTCGGCGAGTCTATAAGTAGAAGTGGGCTTCAGGCACACACCTTATAACAGCAAAACGCCATCAGATAGAGTTTAACGTCATTCCCAGGACATGATGACACTCAGCCACCGCCTTCTAGCACCCATATGATAAAAAGGGGTTGGGGCATGCCATAAGGGCAATAGGATCGGAACAATCATATCGGTTCTAGGGCTTGACGTGACCAGCCGATTGATCGGAGGGCCCCTCCGACCGCTAGTCTAGCCTAAGTAAGGGCCAAAGTGGAGTATTTCAAATCATGGACTGCTCCTTAAGCATCATGGGTCGCCACCCCCGGCCAACAGGTGGCCCCATTGGGGGAGTCTTACCCCTCTACAGAGGTGCAGTCGGTGCATTCTAACGTCTAATAGTATTAGATTACGGAAACTCCCAAAGTAGCCGGTTAAGCTATGTCGGTAGAGTGTCCCGCTGGGAACCTCTAGGTTCCGAGTTCGATACCGGCCCTCGACAACTCAGCGTATGAGTAGCACAGAGATCTGTGCGGTAAAGTGAAGAGCTGATGGTAGGTGTGGCGCTCCACCTCGGACGCCAAAACAATCTCCTTGGTCTAGCGCTAGTAAAAAAGGGATATACTCCCTCGCTGTCTGACTGATACCGACTTTAGGCAACCCCGACGACTTTTTAAACTTAACACTAACCCTAACCCTGATACCGGCCCTAACTCTACCCTCATCATCATCATCATCATCATCATCATCATCAGTACCACCATCATATTAACTACCACTTACCAGCAGCAGCAGCAGCTTTCATCATCATCATTAATCATTATTATTGTCATCATCATCGTCATCATCATTACTGACGCATACTTATAAATGTTCAGCGCAATCAACATATTACCCACTACTTAACACCACCACCAACAACACCATCACCAGCATCACCAACGCCACCATCACCGCCATCATCATCATCATCATCATCATCATCATCAATCAACCTCAGCAGCAGCAGCATCAGCAGCATTACTAACTGCATACTTATAAATGTTCTTTTTACTTCAAAAGAGTCTTTAGATGTCTCAGAGAAATAAGCTTTTGGTGTAAAGGTCTTTAGAAAACAAAAATACTTTTGATACGTACTAATAACACTAATAACACTAATAATACTAATAACACTAACATTGGGATTGCAATTATCAGCAAATAGGTGAAGGCGTTAGATCTGCGTGTGAAGGTTTCCGTGCAACGCAACAAGTAATCTATTAGCAACAGTTAAAGTTTAAATTACATCGAAAGTCGAAAGATTATTTTATTCGCCTGAGAAGATGAAATAACATTGGAAACTGATAGATAGATAGATAGATAGATAGATAGATAGATAGATAGATAGATATGAACAGAGGAATATAGATAGATAGATAGATAGATAGATAGATAGATAGATAGATAGATAGATAGATAGATAGATAGATAGATAGATAGATAGATAGATAGATAGATAGATAGATAGATAGATAGATAGATAGATAGATAGATATGAACAAGAAGATAGATAGATAGATAGATAGATAGATAGATAGATATGAACAGAGAAGATAGATAGATAGATAGATAGAGGAACAGAGGAAGATAGATAGATATGAACAGAGTGAGATAGATAGAGAGATAGATGGATAGATATGAACAGAGTCATAATATATATATATATATATATATATATATATATATAGAGGAGAGAGAGAGAGAGAGAGAGGGAGAGGAGAGAGAGAGGGGGAGATAGATAGATAGATAGATAGATATGAACAAAGTGAGAATGAAATAACATTGAAAACTGACAGATAGATAGATAGATAGATAGATGCGAACAGAATGAGACAGATACATGGGAAAAGAGTTGGAAAATAATTTTCACTTGTAATATGAAATAGGGCAAAAAAATTATAATTAGTGATTTTCCATGGGTCATTGGGGGGGGGGGTTCTCGTGTTAGTATCCGCCAGACAGCAAGGGCGGCAATCACTAGCGCTAGACAAAGGAGATAGTTTTGCGTCCAAGGTGGGCGCCACAACTAGCCTCAGCTCCTTACTTCACCGTACAGATGCCTGTGCTACTCATGCGCTGAATTGATGAGGGCCGGTATCGAACCAAGTGCCTTGGGTTCCCCAGACGAACGCTCTACCGACTAAGCCAAACCAAGTTTAAATCGAGATGCGGCTAATTCCCGAAAATAAATAGATATGAACAGAGTGAGATAGATGGATGGATAGATAGATAGATAGATATGAACAGAGTGAGAGTAGATAGATGGATGGATAGATAGATAGATAGATAGATAGATGACAGAGTGAGATAGATAGATAGATAGATAGATATGAACAGAGTGAGGATAGATGGATGGATAGGATAGATAGATAGATAGATAGATAGATATGAACAGAGTGAGATAGATAGATAGATAGATAGATAGATAGATGAACAGAGTGAGATAGATAGATAGATAGATAGAGATAGATAGATAGATAGATAGATAGATAGATAGATATGAACAGAGTGAGATAGATAGATAGATTATGAACAGAGTGAGATAGATGGATAGATAGATAGATAGATATGAACAGAGTGAGATAGATGGATAGATAGATAGATAGATAGATATAGATATGAACAGAGTGAGATAGATGGATAGATAGATAGATAGATAGATGGATAGAACAGAGTGAGATAGATAGATAGATAGAGATAGATAGATATACTGAGTTTAAATCGAGATGCGGCTAATTCCCGAAAATAAATGAAGTGTTGATTTTCGCCTGTTTGAGGTTAACAGGGTTAAATATTTGATAAACACGACAGTGAAAAGATATTGGTAACTCGTAAGACGACTTCTCGTTGGTATCCATTTTGACTGATAGCCAGAAGTCATTTTTATAAGAGAGTGGTTTCCATTGGTTTAGAGAGACAAAGGGAAAAACGTTGGTAGGTCGAGAGTGAATGAAGGAAATCAGATTTACTCACGAAAAGCTTGGAGACGTGCCGCTGGAAAATTCTGGAAATCACGTTTACGAAATAGACAAGTAGAGAG
>CM042169.1:16094821-16122321 GCA_023376005.1 Doryteuthis pealeii
ACCAGTTCCACCCCGAAACCGAAAAGATGGCCCGAAAATGAGAAAGGATCAACCAAAAACTTGTCCGACAAGAATTGTCTGTACAGTTCAACAAAACTTGTATATATATATATATATATATATATATATATATATATATATGTGTGTGTGTGTGTGTTGTGTGTGTGTGTGTGTGAATGAGAAAAAAAAAGATGAATTTATGTTGATGTTGACGTCGATGTTTAAACGTTTCGGCTTTTGTTAAACCTTTCTCAGGACAATATAATAGGAAAGAAAAATACATTTTTGTTCAAACGCTGATGGATGTTTTAAAATGGTTTCAGTTGGAAATGTGGGAAATCCTTCATTGATCAGCGTTCATGTTGAAAATTCATGACGTAATTGGTATACGTGAGCCAGAAAGTCAAGACGTGATTTGTAAACGAGGAGATATTGAAAATAAGTGATATTTTTTACAGACACCATATATGTTGTGTAGGTGGGTGTGTGTTACAACTTGGTGGGCCATCTTGTAGGCTTTAAGCAAGAGAGCTTGTCCAGTGGAACTGGATCCGTGGTAATCCTCTGATAATGAATCCTTTGGTTCTTCTGGTAAAGAGTCCTCAGTTCCTTCATCAATGGTCGAAAGTTCCTCCTCAATGATTGCAAGTGAAATGTGGCAAGTAACAGTGTTTAAGAAGTGAATCAGCCACGCATTATGGTTGTAGATTGGCCGGAGGATTAAACCACGTGGCCTTGGCTAGTCTATAAATTCCGGGTGGAAATTGGAGCACACCTTATATCAGAAATATTCCAACAGTGGGAACACACATCACGCTATATAAATGCTTAACTAACCACGTTTTTATTATTGTCCCGTTGGAGGATTGTGCTATACACATACAACTTGAGTAACGGTAATATTGTTGGAATATTTTGATATATAAGGTGTGCGGCAATACCCCACTTAAATTTATAGACTAAGCGAGGTCATGTGGTTTAGACCTCAGCCGATCAACAGCCCGAGTGCGTGGTTGGTTAACTACTTAATTGCTGATACTGAGAGACATCCATTTGCAATCATTGACGAACGACTTGCCAGACTGAGGAACACCAAGGAACAACCTAAGGATTCTTCACTAAGGATCGCGCTCTGTTTAACACAAGGGATCTCCGATATATATATATATATATATATATATATAGATATATATATTAATGCTGCTGTAGAGAATGGTAATCACTGTAACCTAATAATATCCGTTTCGAAGCATACAATTCTATTGATAATGGAGATTCGCTTCCCGGTTTTTGTCTGTAAACAAAAAATTACGTCACTGCTTAGTCACTGCTTTACGTCTCACATTAAATCCCCAAACTTCGTTTCATAATCATAGGAATAAATACACTCTTTGAAAATTGAATATGCAACATTAGACGTCCTCATTGTTTTTTAAAACAAGTATTGATCATTTATAATGACTCGACTCGGTATATATAGTTCCCTATATATGGTTTGTTTATATGTTTAATTGACATTTATTTAAAGTTTGACATTATCAAATTGCTTTCAGTTTTTCTGAATCCCTTTAATAAATTTCATGAACTTTTAATTATCTTAGGGTACATAACTCGCCTGACATTTGGCGAATGTTTATACTCCCAAAAACCCCTACAGGCAAGATTGCTTATTTCAAAAAATCTTACTTTATACCATACGCCCGTCGCAGCGGTGGGTTTTACTTTCGTTTACTAAGGTACATATCTTATAATTCTAATGCTGTTACCGACGGTGGTAATTATTCTAAGACTAAATAAATACATCCGTTTTGTTTATATCACGTTTATCTAACTATGAAATAAGGAAAACGCTTTTGTACTTAGTTCTAACACCAAATATCTCAAACATTTTTCAGCACTTGCTCACATATACCCAAGGCGTATCGATTAGACCTCTCAATCTGGTCAAATTTTACCCCAATTAGAGGCTACGCGGAGTCTATTTCCTATACGATATCGTAATATACTACTATACTTGATATCATTAACTGAACCATACTAGGCCTAACCTATATACTTATAATAAGTATCTAATCTACTGATATATTTATGTATACATATACTGACTATATTATATGTATACTATTATCCAGTCAGCATGTGCCTGGAAAAGTATACTTGATAATGGGGTAAAGATAAATAAACTTGTTTTGATTCTAGAGGTTGGGGGAATCAATTGGCGAATTAGCCGTTAAAATAGATGATCTACATAAACGTATCAATAATCTCGCCGCTCGCGTAATAATGTCTAATTAGATAATTTCCCTCGAGAAAGTAAATATAATTAACCCTCCTCAAGCGTCAATAACGGTTATCATTTTGGATATCCCTCATTAATATGTCTTGAATGACTCCTTTCTTTTTACTAGAGAACAATTAATTTTCCATTATTCACGTTATCTGGGGAGGTTAGAATAAGGTGTGCTTCAAATCATCACAAAACGACGCCTGGTATACATAATGCTTAGGATAGTCAAACTGTTAAATATTTAAAACGACATAAAGAGACAAACTACAATAGAATAAGATGGACTAATATACGTCGAACTCAAATAGTGGAGTAGTACTTCGGCTCAACTCCGCATGGCACTTGATACTAGCCAGAGCCCACCTAAATATATCCCCTGTTAACTTTATCCAGTTATACGCGTCGGCGTCATTCCATTAGTCTTTATGAGGGCGGTGTACTCACCATCATAAACATATTACTTAGTTCATTCAGAAAGCGGCCTGTCCCATGGCTGCTCGTGCAACTTCAAACTCTAGCAAATACTTCTACCAATATGACACCATTGATATATTCTTTAATGATTCAACATTATCCTGATTGTCACATGGGTATAATTTCTGATGATATCCACTTATAAAATTACACACTGGTTAACATTGAATGGATGTGAGGGTCCACAAATAAAAAGAATAAGTAAGGGATCCACCAGAGTAAAATAGGAATTAAAGGTTATCCACTACATTTACAGAATAGGAATCAAATGCGGTCCCTTCCAGAGTAAAGTAGAAATAATGGGGTCCACCAGAGTAAAGTAGGAATCAAAGCGGTCCACCAGAGTTAAAAGTATGAATCAAAGCGGTCCGGTCCACCAGAGTAAAGTAGGAATCAAAGCGGGTCCACCAGCAGTAAAGTAGAATAATGGGGTCCACCAGAGTTAAAGTAGAATTAATGGTCCACCAGAGTCAAAGTAGAATTTAATGGGTTCCACCAGAGAACAGTAGGACATCAAAGCGTCCAATCTCTCTCATNATACTAAGTGAGCAAATAATAAAGATAAATCTAATGAGCTCAGACAAACGTACCTATACTCTTCGCTTAATGCTCTCCGGGTCAAGAGTCAGATCTTAGCCCTGAAGAGCATTAAGCGAAACTAATAGTAGGTTTGTCTGACTCATTAGATTTATCTTTATTAATATCATATATATATAATTATATATATATAGTAAATAGAGTGTGTATATCTAAATTGGGGTAATGTGGCCGTGAGGTCAACGACGCTTGCTTGTTGGCAAGGTGAAAATGTTTATGTTGGTGTAAACTGATACAAGCGTTTCCTTATTTCCTAGTAGAAAATGATATCAGCAAAAGAATATTATTAAGTTTCAATGATTACCAACGTCTACAGCATTAGAATTATAATATGTACGAGTAAAAAATAAAAAAACACCTCCGGCGATGTAAAAGTAGATTTTTGAAACATATTGCCTGAGGGGTGGGAGTTAAAATTCAATGTCAGCGAGTTTGTACCCTAAGGTAAGTAAATTCATCAAATTCATTAAAGGATTAAAAAATAAAACAATTTGAAATGTAATCTTTAGATATGTATTAAAATAAAACAAACCATATATAGATATATAAATACCAGTCATGTATTTATTAAAAACTTGTTTTAAAACATGCAGGATGTCTAATGTTGCATATTCAAATTTTGAGTGTATTATTCTATGTTATGACGATTGTGGGTAATGTGACGTAAGCAGTGACTAAGCAGTGACGTAATTTTTGTTCACAGCGAATCTCCATTATCAATAGAATATGTATGCTTCCAACGGATTATTATTAGGTTACAGTGATTACCATTCTCTACAGCATTAATATATATATATATATATAATATATATATATATTATATATATATATATATATTATATATTATCGGAGATCCCTTGTGTTAAACAGAGCGGATCCTTAGTGAAGAATCCTTATGTTGTTCCTTGGTGTTCCTCAGTCTTGCAAGTCTTCGTCAATGATTGCAATGGATGTCTCTCAGTATCAGCAATTAAGTAGTTAACCACACTGCACTCGGGCTGTTGATCGGTGAGGTCTAAACCACAATGACCTCGCTTAGTCTATAAAAATTTAAGTGGGGTAATTGCGCGCACACCTTATATATCAAAATATTCCAACAATATTCCTGTTACTCAAGTTGTATGTGTTATAGCACATCTCCAATACGGGACAATAATAAAAACGTGGTTAGTTAAGCATTTATATAGCGTGATGCGTGTTCCACTGGTTGGAATATTTCTGATCATAGGTGTGCTCAATTTCCACCCGGAATTGATAGACTAGCCAAGGTACGTGGTTTAATCCTCCGGCCAATCTACACCATAATGCATGGCTGATTCACTACTTAACACTGTTAATTGCCACAGTCTCTTGCAATACTGAAGGAGAACTTATGACATTGATGAAGGAAACTGAGGACTCTTTACCAGAAGAACCAAAGGATTCATCTATCAGAGGATTACCACGGACCAATTCTACTGGACAAGCGCTTCTTGCTTAAAACCTACAAGATGGCCACCAAGTTGTAAACACACACACACACACCCACAACATACTATATGTGTGTCTGGTAAAAAAATATCACTTATTTTCAATATCTCCTCGTTTACAAATCACGTCTTGACTTTTGGCTCACGTATACCAATTACGTCATGAATTTTCAACATGAACGCTGATCAATGAAGGATTTCCCACCATTTCAACTGGAAACCATTTTAAAACTATCCATCAGCGTTTGAACAAAAATGTATTTTTCTTTCCTATTATATTGTCTGAGAAAGGTAAACAAAGCCGAACGTTTAAACATCGACGTCAACATATAACATAAATTCATCTTTTTTTTCTCATTCACACACACACACACACACACACATACACACACACACACAACACACAATATATATTAATATATATTTATATATACAAGTTTTGTTTGAACTGTACAGACAATCTTGTCGGACAAGTTTTTGGTTGATCCTTTCTCATTTTCGGGCCATCCTTTTGGGTGTCGGGGTGGAACTGGTGTAACAGTCCACATAAATCCGATAATATGTGGTTGAGAGTAGAGGAAAATGTGGATCTAACAACAAAAACGACTAGATTCAATTAATATTTCACCTCATTATTGGATGAAACTTCCTTAGAATTATATAAAAGCAGAATGTACAAGCACTTAAGACAAATAAATTCTGAGGAAGTTCAACAATAATGAGACGAAATATCAATTGAATTTAGTCCTTTGTGTTGTTATTACCACATTTTCCTCTTCTCTCAACCACACACACACAACACACACACACACACACACACACACATACATATATATATATATATATATATATATATATATATATATTGAGTAATGTGCTCGGTGTGTGGTGTGATTTGATAAATCTCGCTTTTGTATGATATATTATATATATATATATATATATAATTTTTTTTTTTTAAGTTTTTTTAAAAAGTTGGGCGTTATTACGAAGCATTAAAAAATATAAATTGATGAACTCGATATTATGGAGTATTGGATTACTTTATTTTTTTAAATTATTTTTTGTCATAAATTTTCACGTTCTTAGATACCCTTTATCAAATGAATGTTATTCCTGTTTAACGGCTTTTTTGTCTCTGTTGTTATCGACAGCGGCAGCGTCTGTGAAATATTTATAATGACGGAGAATTCCGATGTCTGCATTCAATCCCTTCACGTGTGTTTGTAATTTTAGAATCCATTTAGTTTCTGATTGTTATTTTTTCTAGATCGCGTTGTTGGAAATGCGTGTTCTATTAAAATGGCATTTGAGGTGTGTAAAAAAACATTAAAAAAATCTATACCGAGAGAAGCATACGGAATACCACCTAAAATCCAACTATATATATTATATATATATATATATATATATATATATTATATAATTGCGAGCGCTCGTGTATGTGTTTATCTGTGTCTGTTTTTATGCGTCTGTGTTTCTGTGTTTATCTGCATCTGTATATATGCATGTATGTATGGATGTTTTTAGACGGAACTTATATGCATCCTGAGGTGCCGTACCTCGTCGACATGTGCGTGTTTTTGAATGTCTCTCTACCGCGCATGCGTAGCTAGTCCCAGTGCCTCAATGCTAAGTGTGTATTGCAAGTGGTAGTAATGTGTTTGCTTGACGTGTAAACGTGTAACGAACTTGTGTATCTCTCTTCCTCTTCTCCACTCCTCCCCTTCTCTCACTCTCATCTTGAATGTGAACTTTAACGCGCGCAACGTGCGTACCTTCTATCTTGTCGTCTGTCTCTGGTCACTCACGACGATTAGCAACTTGTGTATCGCTGGCCTCTTCTTCTCTCTAACCCTCCCCCCTCTCATCTCTTCCTCTCTCTCTCCCTCTCATCTACACACACAACATGCTGAACTTTTACGGCGGCTAAGCATACCTCTCTGTCTTATATGTCATTCGCAAAGCGTACCAACATGTCTCTCTCTCCCTATCCTTAGGTTCTGTTCTGTTTCTTTCTGTCACTGTCTGCTCTTGTCTGTCTTCTCTCTCTCTCTCTGGCTCTCTGTCTCTTCTCACCGTCCCTCCATTGTAAGTGTATATTGCAAATGTGTATTAATGGTTTTGCTTGGTTGTGTCAGACACCTGACGTTTGTACCAAACGTAGATTCGATGCTCTCTTGAATTCTCTCTCTCTTCTCTCTCTTCACACACACAACACACCCTACAAACACTCCTCACACACACCACTCACGCCTGTCTTCTCTCTCTCTCTGCACACACACACTGCACCCCTCTATTTTTTTCTCTCTCTCTGCACACACACACCACACATACATCTACCCCTCTCTTTTCCCTTCCCCTTCCCTCCACCATTTCGCTCCATCGTGTCGATCCTGTCCTAGCGTAGTGAACAGGAGAGAGAATGAGCACTTTTTACTTATTAGCTATTCTGCTAGCGTTATATGAATATATATATTATATCTTATATACATATATATATATATACATATAAATTGTTTTTTTCTTTTGGCCAAATATTGTACCAATAGATTATTTTTTGTTGGTACGACTATCTTGGTCTTTTCTTTTTTTTAAATTTTTTTTCTCACCGGTTGATGTTTGGTAGTATATTTTTACAATCAAACTATTTGCTCTTTTTTTCTCACCGCAAGGATTTACCAACACGCTTGGTATATAAATTATTATGTATATATATATATATATATATATATATAATATATATATATATATATAATATATATGTCAGTAGCATGTGCTGGAAAGTAATGTTGGGGTAAGTAAATAAACTTGTTTTGATCTAGCAGGTGGGATCAATGAGAATTAGCCGTAATTAATGATTACATTAAACGTATCAAATTGCCTGCGAAATGTTAATTAAAATTTCCCCAGTATTTGTATTTACAATTAACCTCCAAGCGTCAATAACGGTACCATTTTTTTTCATTAATATGTTTATGACTTATTTTACTAGAGAACATTAATTTTCCATATAGTTACTGTTGTGAGGTTTTAAGGGGTCAAATAAGAACAAAACGACGGGTAACAAATGTAGGAAAATTTATTAACAGAAAGTAGACAAATACAATAGAGATGAGTGGAAATTACGTCCGACAAAATAGAGTTATTGGATCACTCGCATTGGCTTACTGCCAAGCCACAATTATCCCTGTTACTTATAGTAACCCGTCGGCGCATTCCATTAGTCTTATAGGGTGTATCACCTATAACAGTTACTTAGTTATTAAAGTGTATGTGCAATAAATTAGAATACGTCTACAATACACATTATATTTTAATAATTTGTGGTATAATTTCTGATGATATTCACTTATAAAAATACAACTGGTTTAACATTGAATGGATGTGAGGGTCCACCAAATAAAAAGAAAGTAAAGGGGTCCACCAGTGTAAAGTAGGAATTAAAGGAGTCTACCACATTAAAATAGGAATCAAAGGGGTCCACCACATTAAAACAGGAATCAAAGGGGTTCACCACATTAAAATAGGAATCAAAGCGGTCCTCCAGAGTAAAGTAGGAATTAATGGGGTCCACCAGAATAAAGTAGGAATCAAAGCGGTCCACCAGAGTAAAGTAGGAATCAAAGCGGTCCACCGGAGTAAAGTAGGAATTAAATGGGTCCACCAGAATAAAATAGGAATCAAAGCGGTCCACCAGAGTAAAGTAGGAATTAAAGTGGTCCACCAATGTAATATAGGAATTAATGGGGTCCACCAGAATAAAGTAGGAATCAAAGTGGTCCACCAGAGTAAAGTAGGAATCAAAGCGGTCCACCAGAGTAAAGTAGGAATCAAGCAAAGAGTCCACCAGAGTAAAGTAGGAATCAAAGTGGTCCACCAGAGTAAAGTAGGAATCAAAGCGGTCCACCAGAGTAAAGTAGGAATTAAAGTGGTCCACCAATGTAATATAGGAATTAATGGGGTCCACCAGAATAAAGTAGGAATCAAAGTGGTCCACCAGAGTAAAGTAGGAATCAAAGTGGTCCACCAGAGTAAAGTAGGAATCAAAGTGGTCCACCAGAGTAAAGTAGGAATCAAAGCGGTCCACCAGAGTAAAGTAGGAATTAAAGAGGTCCACCAATGTAATATAGGAATTAATGGGGTCCACCAGAATACAGTAGGAATCAAAGCGGTCCACCAGAGTAAAGTAGGAATTAAAGAGGTCCACCAGAATAAAGTAGGAATTAAAGTGGTCCACCAGAGTAAAGTAGGAATTAAAGGGGTCCACCAGAGTAAAGTAGGAATAAGCAGTCCACCAGAGTAAAATAGTAATTAAAGGCGTCCACCAGAGTAAAGTAGGAATCAAGCGTCCACCAGGTAAAGTAGGAATTAAAGGGGTCCACCAGTAACAAAGCGTCCACCAGAGTAAAGTAGGAATTAAAGTGGTCCACCAGAGTAAATAGGAATAAAGGGGTCCACCAGAGTAAAGTAGGTATTAATGGGGTCCACCAGAATAAAGTAGGAATCAAAGCGGTCCACCAGAGTAAAGTAGGAATCAAAGTGGTCCACCAGAGTAAAATAGGAATTAAAGGTGTCCACCAGAGTAAAAGTAGGAATCAAAGCGGTCCACCAGAGTAAAATAGGAATAAAGGGGTCCACCAGAATAAAGTAGGAATCAAAGTGGTCCACCAGAGTAAAATAGTCAAAGCAAAGCCACCAGAGTAAAGTAGGAATCAAAGCAAAGGGGTCTATCAGAGTAAAGTAGAAATCAAAGGGGTCCACCACATTTAAACAGGAATTAAAGGGGTCCACCAGAGTAATCCCTAATCTTACTACGATCTGACTGACGTAGTCAGAGTGCTACTTTTATACAGACTGATATACAAGGGAAGGTAATTAAGGTGGATATATTTGTACACTAGCTACCCTGCAGTTCCTGGATAGAGGCGGAGGTTGTCTCGCAAATCCATTGTTACTGAATCACGAGTTCGATCCTCGTAGGATGTCCCATTAAAATCCCCATAAAAACCCTTGCGTTGATCCGGCTCAACGTGGTCAGAAACAAAAGTCCACAGACACTCTAAAAAGAAAAATTAATGTGTTCTGTTCAAAATATTAAATACAAAAAAATATCCATGCTGTTTCTAATCAAATTTTATTTTTTAATTATCTTCATGTATATAAATCAAATTTCCATTATTTTCGCTCAATAAGCAAGATCTGTTGATAGTGAATGTGTATATATTTACCTTGTCGTTAATTATCATATTTTCGGAGATTCCTCCGGACATACATACATACACACAACTGTCTTTTATATATGTACTAGAAGTGACTACCCGACATCGCCTGGGCAGAGGAGAGATATTTAAAGAGTTAGTCTCGCAGATCCATTATTACTTATTACAAGTGAGATCCTCACTAGATGCCCCATAAAATCCCCATGTAAATGTATAACAATATAGTAAGAAATTTTAATTCAATAATATAAACGAAACGATTAATTCAATCAATCAACATCATATTTCAATTATTTTCTCTTACTATACTGATATATCCGGGTTAAGGGATATATTATGAAGTTGGTATTTGGTATATCATCACAGCAGTAGTTGGTGCGTCGAATAGCATTACGTCTTCCGAGCAGTCGTGGTGTAGTCTGGCGAGTAAGTTTAGGCTTGTAGGCTTAGGCGCTTGTACTACAAAGTGTCGAATATTTATACATGACACTGTCCAATCAGATTATAGTGAGGGGGAACCAAGGTATTTACATATTCATTACATCATATACAAATTTTAAATTTTAAATATCTTCCCAAATATAAATAAAATATTCCATATTTTTGCTTAAAAACCAAGCCCTAGTGATAGTGAATACACACACACACACACACACACACACACAACACATATATATATATATATATATATAATATATATATATTATATATTGGGAGAAATATGTGCTTAATTGAAGTCGTACCTAATTTTTTGAAATTAATTAATTAATAATTAATGGATTAGGCGGGCACACCTATTCAAATGTAAGGCTAAACAAATCGAGAAAAATCAATCTCTGTATGTACATTTCGGCATACAGAGATTGAATCAATCTCTGTATGTACATTTCAGCATACAGAGATTGATTTTTCTCGATTTGTTTAGCCTTACATTTGAATAGGTGTACCCGCCTAATTCATTAATCATTAATTAATTAATTTTCAAAAATTAGGTACGACTTCAATTAAGCACATATTCTCCCAAAAATTGTCAGCAAAAAAAAAGGGCATATCAAAAACACTTTGTTTGTTTGTTTACTTCTCATATATATATATATATATATATATATATATATATATATATATATATATAATATATATATACTTTGTCGTTAATTGTTTTATTATCGTAGATTCCTCTAGACATACATACATACACACAACTGTCTTTTATATATGTATTAATTAACTTTTTCTAGAATATATTGCCCAGGATGTTAATATTTTGGGCGCTATAGAAAGCGGCATTCAAATGAGAAAAAGAAATGAAAACAGTCAAGAAGTCCTGATAAAAGTATATTATGTACGAATTGGACTTTTTCATGGGGAAACGTGTCTGATTTATCGTATAGACGAAAGTCTAGCCGAAGGATTTGTAGTTTAGTGTTTTGGCATCAGATGATAAAAAGTCTGTGGCTATTTTCGTTCCTCGAAGAATGGACGGCAGAATTTATGATCGTCGCAAAGCAGTGGTCGTTACCAAAAGCGGTAACCAGAAATATTCTTCAGAAATATTCCTTCGGCGAAGTTTCCAGTGAACATCCGGGCTTTGCCGTTACCAAAATAATTCCCGGATTATTTCTGGTTATTTTAAAACTAGAACTTCCTTTTTCCCGCTCATCACATCTTCCACTGCTTGCATCGCGTCCAACTCACTCAATCCCTCTCTCTCTCTCTCTCTCTCTCCTCTACCTCTCCTTTCTATCATTCTTTCTTTCTCTGTGCCTTTCTTTCTCTTACTTTCTTTCTCTCTTTCTATATCTCTTATTTGCTCTCTTTATTTCACACACACACACATACACTCTCTCTCTCTCTCTCTCTTCTCTCTCTCTCTCTCTCTCTCTCTCTCTCTTCTCTCTCTCTCTCTGTTTTATGGCGAAGAGAAATGTAAAGTCTGTCTGTCTGTCCTGTCTGTCTGTCTCTCTCTCTCTGTATGTTTTATGAGCGAAGAGAAATGTAAAGTGTGTCTGTCTGTCTGTCTGTTTCTCTCTCTCTCTCTCGTCTCTCTCTTCTCTCTTTGATCTCTCTGTCTTCTCTTCTCTGTCGGTTGCGAAGAGAAATGTAAATCTGTCTGTCTGTCTGTCTGTCTGTCTCTCTCTCTCTGTAGTTTTATGAGCGAAGAGAAATGTAAAGTCTGTCTGTCTGTCTGTCTGTTTCTCTCTCTCTCTTCTCCTCTCCTGCCACACACACACACACACACAACCAACACGACACACATCGCTCTCTCTCTCTCTTTCTCTCTCTCTCTTTTATGAGCGAAAGAATTCATGTAAAGTTGTCTGTTTCTCTTCTCTCTCTCTCTTCTCCTCTCTCTCTCCTCTTTCTCTCTCTCACATTTTACACACTTGTGTGTGTGGTGTGTGTGTTGTGTGTGTGTGTGGTGTCTTATATGCGAAGACAAATGTAAGGTTTAGAATTCTTCACGTTTTATGTGTTTTTCGTAACAGTGGTTCGACATTTGGATTCATTTTTCTGCTCCTCAAAACCCCCGCATTTCTAGTCTATTAAATTATATATCTCTCTCACCCACTCTCTCTCCCTTACTGTCTGTCTGTCTGTCCGTCTGTCTTTCTCTCTCTCTCTATATATATATATATATGTATATGAAGTGAACAAACAATGTGTTTGAAATGGCGAAGGCCGACAATTTTGGGGAGATTATGTGCTTAATTAAAGTCATAGCTCTGCTAATGAGGCCTAATGGGCTGAAATGTACATACAGAGATCGACTTTTTCTCGATTTGTTTATGCTTTACATTTAAACCGATATGCACGCCTAATTCATTTAATTATAATTAATTAATTAACAAATTAGGTATGACTTTAATTAAGCACATAATCTCCCAAATATATATATATATATATATATGAGGTAAAATAAGGAATGAAAGAACAAAACTCAGACAAAAATGTGTAGTATATTTCGCTGGAATGTTGAATTCAGATTCTTCAGCCTTTATTGAATCATTAGGATCATACAAGTGTTTTATAGAAGGGGGAAGTAGGTAGGTGGGTAAGGTTTTGTGGTGAGGGAAAGATTTGATTGGTTATAGGAGATTCGATTCTTGTGTTTAGGGAAGAAGGGATGTGTTCGTTGGTACCTTTTTATCGTACTTCAAGGTATAATTCCTTCTTCAATGCATTCTTGTAGGAATATTTCTCTGTTTTTGTGAGGGTGTGCAGCGATGAGGGTGGTCTTGTATGATCTTAATAAAATAAATAAATAATTTGGGTTCTGTTTTTTCTGGGTCACTCATGTTACTCAACTAGGTGGGGCGTGCTATAATTAACGGCGTCGATCCAGGGGGCTATCCCCCCAGTCAACACCTGCCCTCGATTTAAAGGGGCAGGGCTGGGTTTATTGCCCAGCGCCTGAGGCGCCCCCTTGAGGGGGAATGCCGACGGGATCGACGCAATTTTTCACCTGCTACCCATGAGCTTCGGTTTGTGGGTGGTCCCACGTTAATAGGGACTTTGTGCCTGACCCGTACAAGTGGGGTACGCGGTAAATACTATGTTACTCAACTAGGAAATAACCCCAACATGTGGGTATATAACACGTAACCCCTCTCCAAATTTTAGAGGTAGCAGGTACTTTTTACAATATCACCCAGATAAGTTGGGAAATCCGGAGAGCACCGTGATAGTCATGGTGATGTACTGCAATAATCATTTATTATTTATATTTATGTTAGTTTTAAAACCATTGACACGCTTCGGCGACCAGTGACATTATATCAGAGAGCATTTTTATTGGTCATCGTCCCAGCTGATTTTTTCATCTTCTTTTCTTTCTTTCTTTCTTTCTTTCTTTCTTTTTTTCTCCTACCACCACTCCTACTGCTTCTCGTCACACTTCACTCCATTCTTCAAAGCTCACAAAACTGTCCAAATGCGCGTCGTTGTCTCGTAATGATGCCGTTTCCTTTTTTATTGGTCATCGTCCCAGCTGATTTTTTTCATCCTCTTTTCTTTCTTTCTTTCTTTCTTTCTTTCTCTCTTTCTGTTTCTCGTACCACCCCTCTTACTTCTCCTCGTCTCACTCTCTTCTTCAAAAGTCACAAAATTGTCCAAATGCGCGCCATTGTCTCGTAATCATGCTGTTTCCTTTGTTGACAATGGTTGACAACGCCTCATCAAATAATAATACTAGGGTGAGTCAAATGTTCTGCAATATTTTACTACGTGATAGTTTGTAGCATGGATTAAGTTAACGCCTGCAGATACCCTATTGTCGGTATCAGCGCAAGACCAGGGAGATTCTTTTTGCGTTTGAGGTGGTGCTGCTAAATAATCGATAGGTTGCCTATAAACTATGTATGGTAGTGTAGATATTGAAAATAACGGTAATTTCTGAATCAGGGATAGTTTGTGGCGAGTATTGAGTTTACGTTTGAAGGGTGTCCTATCGTCGGTATCAGGCGGACAGCAAGGAAGACTATTCCCTTTTTACGAGCGCAAGACGAGGGAGATTATTTTTGCGTTTGAGGTGGTGCTGTTAAACAATCGATAGTTTGCCTATAAACTATGTATGGTAGAGTAAATATTGAAAATAACGGTAATTTCTGAATCACGGATAGAGGCACGGGGTGTAATAGAAATAACCGTTGAAAATGGATCCGGCGAGACGAGTTCGAATCCTGAGCGAATCTCTTTGCATTTCACATAGCGCGAAAGGTATGCATCCAACTATTCTCCCCTGTCTCACAACTATGGGTGAATATTAGGGCTGGGCTTGCAAACCATCATTAGGCCATCTGCCAAGGAGAATGAAAACTTTGAATTCAAAGCTGTTAAACTCCACTTAAAAATTGACTTTGTGTATATATATATATATATTGACTTTGATATATATATATATATATATATATATATATATATATATATATATATATATGTGTGTGTGTGTGTGTGTGTGTGTGTGTGTGTGTGAAGAAAATGTTTTCAAAAATATAACAGACACAGGATGTTATGATCAAAGGAAAAAATGTATATGCCTATACTTAAGTAATTCGGTTTATGATAAACCATCATCAGGGCAATGCAAAATAAATTTGCAAGGGAGAAAAATGAAAATGTTAAGTGTATCTGAATGTGTGAATATAATGTTATTTACCGTTATTTTTTATATTTTTCTTTTGCATTGTCCTGATGATGGTTTATCATAAACCGAATACTTAAGTATAGACATATAATATTTTTTTCCTTTGATCATAACATCCTGTGTCAGTTATATTTTTGAAAAACATTTTCTTCACACGCACACACACACACACAACACACACACACAACACACACACACACACATATATATATATATATATATATATATAATAGAAGTAAAGTCGTCGGGGCGGCCTAAAGTCGGTATCAGCCAACAGCGAGGGATTCTATCCCTTTTCACTTGCATTAGACCAAGGAGATTATTTTAGCGTCTGAGGTGGAGTGCCACACTACCATCAGCTCCTTACTTTACCGCACAGATCCCTGTGCTTACTCATACGCTGAGTTTGCGAGGACCGGTATCGAACTAGGAACCTTGTGGTTTCTAGCCAAACGCTCTACGACTGATATATATATATATATATATATATATATATATATATATATTATATATAACAAACCAACCAAACGAGCAATCGAATAACCAATTAACTAAACATGCAAGGAAGAAACCAAACAACATACAAAGAAACCAACCACCAACCAACCAACCAACCAACCGATCCAACTAATATGTGTCTATTTGACTTTGGGTTAGAAGAAACAGTGGTTCTCTGGGGTTAGAGATTGGGAACCAGAAAATCCCCTCACATTACGACGTTATAGTCGTGGTTGTCCTCGCCTCGAAATTTTCTTGAAATATGAACTTTTAAATAAAGAACGTAGCTTTGCAAAATGGCGGATGTTTTACTGAACTGGTTAGAAAAGAAGTTAAAAAAGGACAGACATTCACGAAAAAAGAATATTTCTTCTTATCTTTTTTTTAATAAGAAATAAATTGAAGAATGAAATAACAGTGGCAGACGGACTAAATTAAATATAAATCGACCAAAGATGTGACAGTTTTTCTCCTTTGGTTTTCCTCTGTGACATTTTGTATCGCGATTTCTAAGAAGAAAAAAAAATCTGCCTCAAGGTTTGACCGATTTTCAAGTGTAATGCCAAGGAAGAAATAGTGGTACCATTGAAAAGAGAAACATATTTAATATTTCTTTAAATGATAAAGCATACACTGGTGTTCGAAAACATTAAATCCATCGATATATGGTAGGAATGCTAGCTACAGTCTCGTATGTTGTATAGCCGTCTTTTTACATGTGTATACTGTGGCTGTATATTCAATATAGTCAATATTTCTTTTAAAACTACTGTGAAACAAAACAAGTCATTACCTTTGTGAATTCACATTTTATTAAAGTCTTGAATCCGGATCATTCAACTGCGCGTGTGAGAATCTGGCTAATCGAAAGAGAAGCGCCATTGCGTCTTCCTCCTTCCACAGTCAACCAGAAACTGATAATCTAAATTCTCTTCCACGCTTGCCTAGCAAAGAGGAAGAGGGGTCAAAATAAGGGTAATTGAAATTTATCACAAATCACTGTAACCATTGCGTCTTTCTCCATTCACAGTCAACCAGTAACTGGCAAAGAGAAAGACAGGTCACCACCAGGGTTAAGATATATCACTCACAAATCCGTGCCCTCTGTTAACGGTTATCTTGAATTCCAAATTCATTACACCAACCATGGATAATTGATAGGATACCCATCAATTTCCAACACGTAGATGTACGATCTAACAGGTATGTACGATCTAACAGGTATAAGTCTTGGTTAAAGAGAGCGCGCGTTGTGTAATGGTTATCGTCATAGGAAATGGAAGCGGCGACCCGAGTTCAAATGCTAATAATCTTGGGAAAAGTATGCATCCAACTAATTCCCTTACGGATAAATAGTAGGGCAGACTGGGCTCTTTGATCTTGCTTGGGCAACCAGTCTAGGTGAAGGAAATTACTGAATTCAAACCTATTAAACTCCACTTAAGAAAGAATTGGATGAGAATAAATGAGAAGAAGAAAAATTGATGAGAATGAAGAAGAAGAAGAAGAAGAAGAAGAAGAAGAAGAAGAAGAAGAAGAAGAAGAAGTAAATATAAGAATAAAAAGAAGAGAATGATTACGTAGATAGAAGAAGAAGAAGAAGAGAAGAAGAAGAAGAAGAAGAAGAAGAAGAAGAAGAAGAAGAAGAATTACGTAAATATAAGAATAAAAAGAAGAGAATGATTACGTAGATAGAAGAAGAAGAAGAAGAAGAAGAAGAAAGAAGAAGAAGAAGAAGTAAATATAAGAAAAAAAGAAGAAGAATGATTATGTAAATAGAAGAAGAAGAAGAAGAAGAAGAAGAAGAAGAAGAAGAAGAAGAAGAAGAAGAAGGATTACGTAAATATAAGAATAAAATAAAGAAGAAGAATGATTACGTAGATAGAAGAAGAAGAAGAAGAAGAAGAAGAAGAAGAAGAAGAAGAAAAAGGATTACGTAAGAATAAAAAGAAGAAGAATGATTATGTAAGAAGAAGAAGAGAAGAAGAAGAAGAAGAAGAAGAAGAAGAAGAAGAAGAAGAAAAGGTTTACGTAAATATAAGAATGAATAAAGAAGAAGAATGATTACGTAGATAGAAGAAGAAGAAGAAGAAGAAGAAGAAGAAGAAGAAGAAGAAGGATCACGTAAATATAAGAATAAAAAGATGAAGAAGAATGAGTATGTAAGAAGAAGAAGAAGAAGAAGAAGAAGAAGAAGAAGAAGAAGAAGAAGAAATACTCATAGTTGGGATGAAGAAGAGTAAGATTGTAAGACTGGCGATTTAAGTCACCCCATGTGTCCAGATCGATCAATTCCAACCGAGTGAGATTATGGTTCTTTTAACTGTGATGAAATTGATGAGATGTTTTTTTGATTCTGAATTGGATGAGAGATGGAAAAAAAACGATTTCGAATCGCACCGGGTGGTACGAGAGGTCACTACATAAATTGTATCAGCCGAAATGTAAACAAAATGAAAAACAAGTTGTGTCTATTAAAGATTGATAAGTCGTTATATGCAAGTGGTCAGAGTGGATAATTATTTTGGAACTATTATCATCATCTGGACGGCTTCTTCCTTTATAACTCCGTAAACGTCCGCTAGAGGGCCTTGGGGAAACACACAGGAAATGAATTGGTTGGTGTGGGGGTGACCAATCAATTGAGTTTCCCTGGGTGGGAGCACCAAATGATTCAGTCGAACGAAATGTATATATAGACATATAGACTTATATATCTATCTGTTTGTGCATCTGTGTGAGTATATAGGATAATAATATAAAGCGAAAAGTGAGTCAAACATATGAACTGATATATAAACATATCAAGTCTTATATATATATATATATATATATATATATATAATATATATATATATATATATATATTTGTGTGTGTAATCTTTATTTTTTTGTATCGTAATATATACACAGACACAAACACAGACACACACACACGAATACACTCACAACACAAATATATATATATATATATATATATATATATATATATATATATGTGTGTGTGTGTGTGTGTGTGTGTGTGTGTGTGTGTGTGTGTGTAAGAATGGAAAGGGAATTGAATCCGACAATATGAGGAAAAAATGAGTAAAGAAAAGAAATGTAGATGGATAAAAATGAAATTTTATCGATATCACTTTTAATCGATATCATTTACACATTTGTTTCGGTCCGTTTATCAAAATGTATACGGATTTACGCTATCATTATTATCAAAATAATCAGATGAAGTTGAAATGATGATAATAATAATGATAGGAAAAATGCAAAAATATTCCGTACACAGAGAGATTTTTTACGACCTTCAGCAGAGTGATTTTTTTTGATTTTTTGAGTAGAGACAAAATGTATCCATCCACCAAAACTTTCAAATGTTTAACTGTCTCTGCGTTCCAAATGATTCAAAAAATATTCTTTTTTCGAACATTTTAAAATTCTCTTTTTCACGACTGTTTTTTAAGATCTCAACCATTGAACTCAACTGATGATTGGATTACGATGAAACTTCAAGTTATGAGTGTAAACCCATAATATTACCATTGATTATATATATATATATACGAAAATCTACACTTCAAACATAGCAAACATACACATACACACAAGCACGCACGCACGCATATATATATATATATATAATATATATATATATATATATATATATATATATATATGCGTGCGTGCGTGCGTGCTTGTGTGTATGTGTATGTTTGCTATGTTTGAAGTGTAGATTTTCGTATCATCTTTATGTGACCAGAATTATTTCGACCGGAATTATTTGAAATGATCGATTAAATATGGTTTAATATTGTTGCATAATCTATGCGGTTTCATAAGATTATTTTCAATCACCTGTATTTCTGAAGGGATGGCCCCTTTTCATGCCATGGGCGGTACTTTCCATGGAATATTGCAGAAAGCCCGCGAAAGACGTGAAGTCACGTGGGACCTGGTTGGGTCTCAGTTCCAGCTTGGACGTCAGGCAGAGAAGGCATATCTGTCTTAGCTGGGGCTCACTTGCACACGTGCGCTGTGTTTAGTTAGAGGAAGATGTTTAGTTAAGTAAATAAATGTTTTAAATAAATAATATGGTTTTGTGGTTGATGAATGTCTGGGCAACAAGACTGACCTAGAAGAAGAAATGAATCAAGGACGACCAACCAGCAAGAACAGAGAAATAGAAGTCATAGAGAAAGAATAGAAACGACTAGAGATCAATGGCCAAAGAAGTAAGTTATGCATCTCTCTAGCTACCTGTGTCTATGTCTCCCCCTTCTCTCCAGTAAAAGAACACTAGTGTATGTACCCAACATGGGTATATGTGTATGAGTATGTAACAATATGAACGTATTGGAATGGACAAACATGAACAGTAAGTAGTGTTCCTTGTAATATATGTAAGTCCAAGTCTGTACTTTTCCTTGTAATATATAGGTAACACGTCTGTGGTAAGCCTCTGGTGTTAATCCAAACATAAGTCTTCCTGACAGAAAGTTCAACAAGCAAGTGATTTTTGAGCACAGTGCAAACGATCTTAAATGCTTTTTGTCCACTTATCTCATTGGCCAATTTCTACCTGAAGTGACTGCTGCTGTTGGTAAAGTCCATAAAGAGAAGTAGCGATTTGTTACATAATTGTTAGTCACCTAACACTTACTTACAGTAGTGTAGAAACCAAAATGGCTGTTATAAGTTGCAGCCGGCGGCCTTGAAGGATTGAGTGACAAGGCTTGACCTCATCCTGATCCTTCCGGTGGATACCGTGAGAATCGGTGGAGAAGACCCTCTTCCGGTTTACATTAGAAAGAGTTTTTAGTCAGTATCGACCAAACCACGAAAGTGGTAAGTCGTGCTAAGCACACGGCCGACTCAATCTGCGCAGGTAGTCTGGTGGGGATTTCGGAATAAAATATGATCTAAAGCAAATCGAAATCTTGGGTTATTATCTAAAAACTACCAATGACACGCCCTGTGTCTGATAAAGAGAAATCCCAAATGGAAGACCAGATACGAAGTCCCCAAGACGAAGTCCAGACGCTAGAAGAACGTAAGATACCAAAGATGAGCAGAAGAATAATAGAATTAAAGAGAGAGTATAACATAAATAGATACATGGGAAAAGATTAAGACAGACAGACAGACAGTCATATACAGATATACATAGATTGATAAATGTGAATAGAAAGCTAGATAGATAGCTAGATAGCTAGATAGCTATAAACAGATTGAGATAGATAGATAGATGTGATCAGATTGAAACAGATACTTAGATATACACTGAGATAGATATATACATGTGAACTGAGATATATAAATAGATGTGAACTTTTGCAGACAGACAGACAGACACACATACAAATAGATAGATAGATAGATAGATGTGAATAGATTGAGATGGATAGATAGACTGAGATACATGGACAGTTAGATACAACAGATTTTGTTTATATCTTATACCTAGAATTTTATTGGTGTCATTTTCTAGTACAAATTATGGGTTGTGCATATACTATTGGTCAGTATGGTTAAATCTTACTCTCCTACACAATACATCATCCTTCGAGCTTAGTCTTGTACTCCCTTTTACCAAGAGTATCTTAAAAGGGTTTTTTTGCTAAAGTATCTATTCTATTCTAAGTAGTGAACAGGTTCATCTCTGCTTCGGTGATTATAACGGGAATGTGATTTGACTCGTAGTTTAGGGAGACTAGTTTATCTTATCCCGGTGTGTCCATTGCATTTGTGCCGGTAACTACGACAAAAAGAAAAGAATGAGATACACTCAATAAGAGAGAGAGAGGGGGAGAGAGTGAGAGTGTAAGACAGAGGAGAGAGAGAAGTTGAAGAAAATAAAAATGAGAAACACTGAAAGAGAGAGAGAGAGAGAGAGAGAGAGAGAGAGAATTAAAGAGAGAGAGAGAGAGAAAGATAGAGAGAGAGAATTAAAGAGAGAGAAAGAAAGATAGAATGTGAAGAAAAGTATGGGACACTGAATGAGAGAGAGAGAGAGAGAGAGAGAGAGAAGAGAGAAAGAGAGACAGAAACTGAGAGAAAGAGAGAGAAACAAAATGTGAAGAAAAAAAGAATGAAACCCACCGAATGAGAGAGAGAGAGAGAGAGAGGGAGGAGAGAGAGAGAATGAGAAAAGAGAGAATGGGAAGAAAAGAATGACACTGAATGAGAGAGAGAAAGAGCGATAGAGAAAGAGAGAGAGAGAAAAAGAAAGAGGGGGAAAGAAAGAGAGAACGTGAAGAAAAGAGTGAGACATATTGAATGAGAGAGAGAGAGAGAGAGAGAGAGAGAGAGGGAGATGGGGGGAGAGAGAGAAAGAGAGAGAAAGAAAATGTGAAGAAAAGAAGAATGAGGCCCACTGAATGAAAGAGAGAGAGAGACAGACAGACAGACAGACAGAAGAAAGAGAGAGAATGTGGAAAAAATAAGAAATACTGAATGAGAGAGTGAGAAATAGAGACAGAGTAAGAGAGAGTAAGAGAGAGAGAGAGAAAGAGAGAGAAGGAGAGAGAGAAAGAGAGAGACATAGAGAGAGATAATGTGAAAAAATAAGAATGAGATTCACTGAATGAGAGTGACGAACAGAAAGACAGAGTAGGATAGAGATAGATAGATAGATAGATAGATAGAAAGATAGATAAAAAAGAGAGAGAGAGAGTATGAAACGGTAGACAGTGAGGGAAAGGAATAAGAGAAATATGAAGAGAGAGATAAAGACATGGTGATAGAGAAGAGCCGAAAAAAGTGACTGAGAGAGAGAGAAAGAGAGAGAGAGAGACAGAGATACGGGAGAGGGGGAGAGAGATTGAGAGTGAATTAGAAAGAGTTAATATTCTCCCTTATTTTTCCCTGACTGCTGGGGGATATGCATTTGGACCGGTCAGTTGGTTGGCAGATTTTATCTGGTGCGCGCGAATTGAGAACCTCTCATTGCGATCAATGTTCAGCCATTTTGAATTACAGTCTTGCACGCCATTCCATCTCTCTCTCTCTCTCTCTCTCTCTCTCTCTCTCTCTCTCTCTCTCTCTCTCTCTCTCTCTCTCTCTCTCGTAGAAACAGTGTAGTGGGAAGATCTTTTTTATAATAGCCATTTTCTCTATCATGTATGTATCTATATATCTCTAATCTAAAGCCCCCCCCCTCTCTCTCTCTCTCTCTCTCTCTCTCTCTCTCTCTCTCTCTCTCTCTCTCTCTCTCTGTAGAAACATTTTCTCTTTCTTTTCATTTTCCCTTTCTTCTTTTTTATAATAGCCATTTTCTCTATCCTGTATGTATCTATCTATCTCTAATCTAAAAGCCCCCCTCTCTCTCTCTCTTTTCTCTCTCTCTCTCTCTGATTCCTTACTGGAAGGCGACCAGTACTCCGGACAACATTACGCCGGCCGCTAAATCTGCCCGAAGGCTATTTCTCTTCTAGCAGGGAGTTGTGGAGCGCCGTGGATAAGAGATGATCACTGGCGTGGATGCGGGTAACGGTAAGAGGGGAGAGTGACTTTAAATGGAAATCTTTTATGAACAGATTAGTTTTCAAACGTCGCAAATTAGTAGCTTTTCACGTGGGGTCCCGTGTGTGGGCGACAGAAATGGAACCGAGCGTGATAGAGCCAGTTAAAATACCGACTTTCTTCATTATTACTAATAGTTTTTGCTTGCAGTGTCCTTCAGCTTTCTAATTCTAGTTGATTTCCATCGCAATTCTAACACACACACACACACACACACACACACACACACACTCACAACATACAATACATATATATATATATATATATATATATATATATATATATATATATTATATAATATAAAATAAACACTCCCTCACATACATATATGTACAAGAAGACGCCTGGTCTAATGGGTAGAGTCGCAGGAAATGGACTTGTCAACCCGAATTCAATTCCTGGACGAAGCTGTTGGTATTTCACATGGAGTTGATACCCTTAGGAAAGGTATGAATCCAATTCTCCCTCACCTATGGGTAAATAGCAGGGCAGATTGGGCTCTGTAACCATGGCTAGGTAACCAGTCTAAATTCAAATCTCTTAAACTCCGCTTAATAAATTGACCTTGTGTCGCATGCTGCTCGTGCGGAGTGGTTTCCTCCAATTTATTAGATCTCTGGTTGCATCTTTCCATCTGTGGATGTTAAAGTCTTCTGGGTTTTTTTGATATTTTCTTTGTACCTGAGATTTGGTCTACCGATTCCACGTGACCCTTCTCTCAGTTGAGACTATAGACAGAATCTGCTTCGACAGTCTGTCATCCTCAAGTCTATTTAAGTGGCCAACCAGTCACATATACGACCTCGGAAAAGCATCCGTACGTGCCAATATTTTTGTACGTGTTTCTATATGCTCATTTTGATTACATTGTGGGTAAAATAAAATATAGTCATATAGTAAAAAATATAGTAAAATAAAAAAATATAGTAAAATTAAAAATTAAAAATAAAGTAAAATAAAAAATAAAAAATAAAATAAAATGAAATATAGTAAAATAATAGATAAAATAAGATAAAAGATAATGTAAAATAAAAAATAAAATAAAAAATAAAGTAAAATAAAAATAAAAAATAAAGTAAAATAAAAAATAAAAAATGAAATATAGTAAATAAAAAATAAAATAAGATAAAAGATAATGTAAAATAAAAAATAAAGTAAATTAAAAAATAAAGTAAATTAAAAAATAAAGTAAAATAAAATAAAATAAAAAAAAAAAAAAAAAAGTAAAAAAAAAAAATAAAGTAAAGAAAAAATATAGTAAATAAAAAAAGATAAAAAATAAATTAAATCTAAAAAATAAAATAAGATAAAAGATATAAAAAAAAATAAAATGAAAATAAAGTAAAATATAAAATAAAAAATAAAATAGAATAAAATATAGTAAAATATAAATAAAAAAGTAAAATAAAAGAATTAATAAATAAAATATAGTAAAATAAAAAAATAAATAAAAAATATAGTAAAATAAAAAATAAAATAGTAAAATAAAAAATAGAATAAAAAATAAAGTAAAATAAAAAAGAATAAAGTAAAAGGAAAAATAAAATAAAAAAATAGTAAAATAAAAAATAGAATAAAAAATAAAGTAAAATAAAAAAAATAAAGTAAAATAAAAAAAATTAAAGTAAATAAAAAAAATAAAAAATAAAATATAGCAAATCAAAATATCATGATAAAATATATAATAAAATATAAAAATATAAAATAAAAATCAAAATCAAAAATATCATAAAATAAATATACTTCAGCATCATGTTACCAACATGTTGCCAATTGTGCATGTTATCAAAATATTGCAAAACTTTTGACTCACCAAACCTTGGAAATTTAATTAAAAATTGAATGCTCTATTTTATTTTATTATTTCTTTTTTTATCCACACTGTATTTCTTTTGTACTGGTTCAGATACTCCCAGGCATTTGATGTCAAACGAACATTCCTTTTGAGAAAATAAAGCCTTAATAGATTCATTACAGCTTAACTCTATAAATGTCGGAACATGTGGAACCCGGTGAGGATCTTCCTCCGGACATAATGGATCTTTTGTGGTCTTTGGTTTGATAACGTTGACTTGTATCATCATAAAATATTTTAGATTTTTTGTTTTCCGTCCTGAATAAATAAACTGTATTCACTTACAGAAAACCTTTGAGTTGTTTGAACTTGAAAGAAAGAAAGAAATTAAGAAGGAAAGAATGAAAGAAAAAAGAAATTAAGAAGGAAAGAAAAATAAAAAAAGGAAATAATGAAAGAATGAAAATAAAGAAAAAAAGAAGAGAAAAGAAAGAAAGAAAGAAAAGAAACAAGAAAAAATAAAGAAAGAAAGAAAGAAGGAAAGAGAAAAAAGAAAGAAAGAAAAGAAAAAGGAAAGAAAGAAAAAAAGAAAAAAGAGAGAAAAAGAAGTAGGAAAGAAAGACAGAACAAAAGAAAGTAAGAAAGAAAGAAAGAAAGAAGAGAGAAAAGAAAGAAAGAAGAAAAAAGAAAAGGAAAAAAGAAGAAAGAAAAATGAAAGAAAAAATAAGTAAAAAAGAAAGAAAGGAAAAAAAGTAAGAAAAGAAAGAAAGAAAGAAAGAAAGAAAGAAAGAAGAAAGAAACGAATGTCTGTTCGTCGAGTCCTCATGACACTGGCCAACATAAGTGAATTGAACTGGTTTGAACACGCATGCGCGCACGAAAAACGCTCATCTTGCACGTACACTGATACCCATCCCCGCCCCTTTTCCCCTGCCTCGTGGCTGGTCACGTGTTCGGGTATTGTATTGATTGTTCTCTGTAATCTCTAGCGAATAGATCATTTGCATAATTGCTCCTAATGAGTTATGGACCAATGAATGCCCAAAATTGGAGCGAGCGGGTGACAGGCAATAAGGTGGAGAGAGGACAGATAGACGATTGAGATTCCCCCTCCCCTCCCTCCCCTCTCTCTCTATATATATATGTAACCCCTCCTCCTCCCCTCTCATCCTTCTTTCTCTTTCTTTCTCTCTCTCTCTCTCTCTCTCTCTCTCTATATATATATATATATATATATGTGTGTGTGTGTGTGTGTTTGTGTTTCTGTTATGTGTGTGTGTGTGTTTATGTGTGTGTTTGTGTCTGTGGTCTTTTTAGTATTGGATGATTGAAAATAAAGTACTCAATTACATATGTAAGAGCTGTATTTATTTACTATAGTGTACAATACATATAAGGTGCAATTGTTACCATTGGTTTCCAAACAATGTGTTAGCCACTTTTCTTTAAGACAGGTGTTTTGTCTTGAAGAAAAGTGGCTAACCTGCTGCTTTAAAAACAATGGTAACTATATATATATATATATATATATTATATTGTATTGATTATTCAATTTCCCGAGATGAAATAAGGAAAATAAAGTGCTCAATTACAAATGTAAGAGGTTTTTTCTTTTTCATATATATATATATATTACCTACTCGAGTTTTACCATGAGGATCTTCTGGGTTAAATCCACTGAATTAATCGAGACACCGATTAATAGCAGCCGATTTCATGTGTGCGTTCATTGCATTAAATGTTCGTTGTATATATATATATATATATATATATATATATATATATATATATATATATATATAATATGTGTGTGTGTGTGTGTGTGTGTGTGTGGCAAATAATCGAACGCGTCGCAATTTTGAATGTCGATAAAAATAATTAACCGAATAAGTCTTAATTATGAATGAATATAAAAGTGCTCAATACATTTGTAGAGCTGAGTCAGAATAATGGGATGACAGATCAGTATGTTTCTATCCAACAGTCTATCTATTCCAGTCTGTTTCTATCTATCAATCTATCTATTTATCTCTATCACTCTATCTATCTATCCATCAATTTGTCTATATATGTAAAGTAAAGTCGTCGTCGGGCCTAAAGTCGGTATCAGCCAATCAGCGAGGGAGTCTATCCCCTTTTGACTAGCGCTAGACGAAGGAGAATGTTTCTGCGTCTGTGGTGGAGCACCACACCTACCATCAGCTCTTTACTTTACCGCACAGGTCCCCGTGCTATTCATACGGTGAGTAGGCGAGGCCCGGTATCGAACTAGGAACCTTGTGGTTTCTAGCCACAGGCTTTACCGACTGAGCTAACATGTAATCTATTTCTATTTCTCTATCTATATACCTACCTATACCATCTCTTTCTAGCAATTTGCAGAATAAAACCTGTTTCTCTCTCTCCCTTAGAAGAAAAAAAAAGACTTCCTGTACACACATCTGCGCGCACATGCCCATTGCGCACTCGAATACTCGCCAGATCAACAACGCCCACG
>CM042169.1:16127321-16157321 GCA_023376005.1 Doryteuthis pealeii
ATTTTTCACTACCAGGTAGACAAACAGAAGAATCAATATACGTTATGATGGTTCTGTACACACAAATACACACATACATACACATACACATATTACACACACATACACACAGATTTATTTGCATATATATACTGAAATATATGTGTGTGTGTGTGTATATATATAGACTTACACATATAAGCATCTATCTATTTATTTACCAATATATATATATATATATATATATATATATATATATGTGAAGCGTATGGACTGCTACAGATTGAGATCTCCTCTCTATAATAAGATAAATATATATTATGATTGTTTTCTACACACACACATACGCCCGCTCGCCCTGTTGGCTGGGGTGCGCAATATATTGACCTCACCGCTGCAGGGGGTAGCCCTTCCTCTAGAAGGCGGTGGTTGAGGGTCTTCATGTCCTGTGTATCACATTCAACTCTATCTGATGATAAGGTTCTAGTTCTGGAGCTCTGGGGAATGTGGAGCACTGCTTTATCCCTATTGCTCTCAGGTCCCTCTTGCCTTTAGTGGTAGTACTTGTTAGAGTACTATCTATAGGTCAAATAGAAACATATGCGTTTGAAAAAAATTGAATACCCATCAAGAATGAATGAAACAAAAATGTCTTCGGCATAAAATTACCCTACAAGGGTTGACATGCGGTAAAACCCAAACAACCTGCAAGCCAACAATGTCCCTTCAGATCAATGGGCTGGGCATGTCAAGCCTATCACCCATGTGATTGTCTGACCCTATTGCCCTTATGCCAAACGCCCAACCCTTTTTATCATCCATCTGCTTGTTGACTTTATCTCCATCGTCAATATAGTTTTTTTAATTAATGCTCGCAGAGACTGGATTTATTTTCATACATTTTTATTTGCCCAAGTCCCGTACCCCACACGTGGAGAAATAGCCATATACGTCTGACAATTAAGATACAATAATAAATCGTTCTAAATGAATGGGTGGCCACAAAATCAAATTAACCAATGAGAGAACTGCTCACAGGTCTTATCTCTGCGTGTTCATTTCTTGTTCCTATCAAGACTCGGTGTATTTTTGACGTCTTTTATTTTCCCAAGACCCATAATATTATATACGCCTGACCAGTAAGATGCTTGGGAATAATCTGATTAACGAACTTTCTTTATGTCTCAACTCTGGCTCACACTCTACATTTGCTGTTATGCTGTGTCTTTTCCATTTTTGCTTTTAATTTGTTTTTGTGTCATTGTTTTGATCAGCAATTATGAGTGACCCGGTTTGTCTTTTGACATACCAAACCGCTCAGGCTACATAGTTCCACTAAGATAAAAAAAAAAATTTTAAATGGACACTACGCCATCCTCTCTTTTAGATGGTAGGATGCCAACAACAAATAAATTTAAAAAGTTATTTTTTAATACATTGGAACATTGAAAATATGGTTCTGATTACAAGAATTTACTAATTTATCAGAATTCTGCATCAACTAACCCATTACAAATTGATATGCCATTGAACAAAAAATCAAACCAAGATTTGTTTTATTTTTCGTTATTAGTTTTTTTATTATTTTTTTTATTTTTTTATTTTTTAATTTTCATTTTAAAATTTTTTATTGGAACGAATGATAAAGTTTGGGTTGTGGTTTTCCGTCTCCATGAGAATGGAACTTGGTTGTGTTCGGAGCTCAAGAGAGAAGGAGAGTGAGAGAGAGGGGGAGAGGGGAGAGAGAAAGAGAAAGATGGGAATTGAGGGAGAGAGGAAGAGCGAAGGAGAGCGAGGAAGAGAGAAGGGGGAGAGGGAGAAAGAGAGCACGAGAGATCGAGAGAGAGAGAGAGAGAGAGAGAGAGAAAAGGGGAGAAAGAGGGAGAGCGAAGGTGAGCGAGAGAAAGAAAGAGAAGAAAAGAGAGAGCGAGTGAGATATAGAGAGAGGGAAAGCGAGAGAGAGCGAAAGAGAAATAGAGAGAAATAGAGATAGAGCGAGAAAGAGAGAGAGAGATAAAGAGAGAGAGAGAGAGAGAGAGAGAGAGAAAGAAAGAACAGAAAGAGAAAGAGAAAGATACAGAAAGAGAGAGAGAAAATACAGAAAGAGAGAGAAGAGAGAAAAGAGAGGAGAAAGATACAGAAAGAGAGATAGATAGATAGAGAGATAGATAGATAGATAGATAGATAGAGAGAGAGAGAGAGAGAGAGAGAGAGATTATATCGGGTGAGATTAACAGCAAGATGTGAACAGAATAATTATAAGCAATTTATAACTCCATCTTGGGAGATGATCTTGTGAGATCAAAGATGGCGGAAAAGCCGGCGGGAAAGAAGAAGAAAAAGGCGGCAAGTGAATTGTTTACGAAATAATCAAAAGAATTGACGCGGCCAACAGGAGAGTGCAATTTAATTGCAATTTATGCAAAGTTCAGTCCTTCTTCTTCATCTTCATCTTCCGACCCCATTCCGTTCACGCCCTCCTCTGGCTGTCTCTTCGTTCGCCTGTCTGGGTAGATACAGGTGGCTAAGGTGCGCAATTGAGGGTAGGCCGGTAAAAGATGAACGGGGTTTAATATAAAATGCATATACACTGATAATCGAATAAATAATGATGGTAATGATATACACACACACACACACATACACATTCACACATTATATATATATATATATATATATATAATATATATATATATATATATATATATACCTTTGAAAAGAAGGAAAAATTCAATAAACCGTCATTTTGTAATAAATTTATTTCGACCAAAACTTAAAAGGCTTTTAGATATTTAAAGAAATCACTTAAACTCCTCAGAAGTTCAGTCTCATCAGACAGAAGATACATTTAAAAATAAAAATAAATAAAAATAAATATTGCTCTCTATTTAATCTAAATTATAGATTATTATGCATTGAGATCTCTCTAGGGATTTATAAAAATCCTTGTATTTGCACCTACAAAAACATGCAGTATAATTATACAGTGAGATTTTGAAGAACCCATGTAGAATCATCCCTAACTACCAGTTTTGGATACCTTACACACACACACACACACACACACATATATATATATATATATATATTATGTGGAGAAAAGTAGACAAACACGGGATGTTGTGTTTGTCTACTTTTCTCCACATACTGTCGGATTAACCTCCTCACATTTCTACCATATATATGTATATATATATATATATATCGCAGTCGGAGAAAGGTAGACAAACACGGGATGCTGTGCAAGATGGATATTTGATATAGGTAGTGATGTCGACATTATAAGGTTTCGGTCTGTTAGACACACACCACACACACACACACACACATATATATATATATAATATATATATATATATATATATATATGTATGTATACCTTTGAAAGAAAGGAAAAACTCAATAAACCGTCATTTTGTAATAAATTTATTTCGACCAAAACTTAAAATGCTTTTAGAAATTTAGCTAAATTTCTAAAACACCCCAGAAGTTCAGTCTCATCAGACAAAAGACACAAATAAAAATAAAATGAAAAACCTGAAAAAAATTTACCAGAATCCTTCAAATCTAGGTCAGACAGCAAATATGAGTTTACAAATTCAAGCTAAAAAAGGGTTACAATGTATCTTTAATTTCCTTTTTAACCGGATATATTAAAACGTTTATAGGTGTGATTTTACTGTCTAAATCTTATTATAATGGAGATTGTGTGTTTTTCTGTCTGTAACCGAAACTATATCACTACTCAAGTCACAATTCCCTTCGTTATTTACGTCACATTCTCCATGATTCTATTTCTATTTAAACCTCAATTAATAATAAAACTGTTTGACATTATTAATACTGTTGGCTTAACTAAATACTAATAACATGCAATTGTATTTATATATACAACAAAATACCAGTTTTCAGTGTAAACGTAAAACTAATTTGCATATTGATATTAAAAAAACTGATTTTAATAAAAATGTGCTTGGTATTATTGATTTCTAATTGTTTGGTTTTATCTTAATGAATATGAGTAAAAATCTCTTCAATAAATCCTAAAAGAAATTCATTAACAAGAAGAAATAACTGTAATTTTATTATTTACTTCCTATTTTAACTAAATAGTTAAATTAGCAAAATTTAGCATTGAAAAACGGAAGTGATGAAAGAGTAAGTTTCAGTTGTTCTATTTTCCGATTATACCCCCTCCGTTTCAAATCTTTTTATTTGAATTCTTAATTAGTTTCATTAGCCTTTCTGATTTAATCTAATATTTTATTACATTTAAACTTAAATACTTGCACCCGGAGGGTGCATATATTTGCTAGTTAGAACAAAAAATTGTCCATACTATATTTATGAAAAAGTTTTTAAATTATTAAGAAGGGGTTGTTATCAACTTTAACTTAGTCTAAGTAGAATTCAATATATAATCAAATTTAAATAATTTTGAATAAGAAAACAAAACAAATAATAAATCAATAAAAAATAACGGGGCCTGTGTTTGTTAATGTAAATTAACAGCGTTGATCCCAGGGGTGGGGGCTATCCCCCCAGGCAACACCTGCTCCCTCGATTTAAAGGAGCATGGCTGGGTTTATTGCCCAGCGCCTAGAGGCACCCCCTTGAGGGGGAATGCCGACGGATCCACGCTTTTTTGTGCCTACCAGCCATGAGCTTCCGCTTATGGGTGGGCATATATAAAAATGTCCTTGTGCCACACCCTCATAAGAGGGATGAGAGGCAATTACCATAAAAATAACAATATATAGATTGATAAAAAAATATAAAATTATTAAAAAAATATTAAAAATCTATAATATACAATTATAAAAATAAATAGTAAAATTAATATTATTATACTAAAAATATATACATATATATATGGCAATAGGCAATAGCATAATCTTCACAGATCATTGCCGTCCCTCACAATCCTAAAAACTCCACCACGAGAACCCTTCCTTGCATGAGCCCTCAAATGACTCATCAAACCTGCTGCAGATCTACAAAGTTTGACGCAAATATGACATATATATATACATACATACATATATACATATATATATATAGTCATCGAGCGACACGTATTTCGACATGATGATGATGAATGATATACATACATACATACATATATACATATATATATATATAGTCATCTAGCGACACGTGTTTCGACATTTCAAGTCTTTTCAGTGTGGCTAGACATTTTGTGAGCTACCTACAACCGGGATAGAAATCCGATCGATTCAGCAGCAGTCGGACAGCTTAACTGCATCGTCACCCACTGAATGCGAAAGGGGTTTTAACTGTTTTACTACACACATCTGTATGTATGTTAAAGCCGCCATAGATTGCTCCATCCTTTTTATAGGAGAGCGTTGCTTTTCCACTTTAGTTGGCAGTCATCAACGAAATCCCATCCAAAGTGCTCAACTCCAGGGGAATGGGGAACATATATAGTCATATATACATTTTAATAGTTTTTGGGTACAACTAATATGATATAAGAATTTCAGTAGAGGAATCATGCTTTATTTAAAGAACATGATCAACTATTAAGAAGAGGGAGAGAGAAACAAAAAAGACATATGCATAAATAAAAGAGGAGGTAATTTAAGGGCCCTTTTGACTGGTGCTTTTTACAAAGGGTAACAGCCGGTAAATCGATTAAAAGTCAATATGTATATAATCTTAATAAAAGCGATAAGATGAAGTGCCAATTGGAACTTCAAGGAGGGGGGAAATGCATCCCTTCAGGTCACTTCAACTTAGGGAAATCTTAACCTCAGAATCGATTTTTATCCTGCTTTACTATTATTATATTATAACTTATTATATATATAATATATATATTATATATATTTATATATATATATATATAACATTATATATATATTGGGAGAATATGTGTTTAAATGAAGTCGAACCTAATTTATGAAAGTTAATTAATTAATAATTAATTAATTAGGCGGGATTACCTATTTAAATTTAAGGCTAAACAAATCGAGATAAATCAATCTCTGTATGTACATTTCGGGCTATTAGGCCTCATCAGCAGAGCTATAGATACAAAGACCGCCCCGTGTGCGATTCGAAACCTCGATTTCTCGATTTGTTTAGCTTTAAATTTAAATAGGTAATCCTGCCTAATTAATTAATTATTAATTAATTAACTTTCATAAATTAGGTTCGACTTCATTTAAACACATATTCTCCCAAATATTGTCGGCTGAAAATAGCCATATCACAAACATCGTCTGTTTGTTTACTTCTCATATATATATATATATATATATATATATATATATATATAATTTGAATATTTGCTTTTTGGAGCATTGTTAAGTAAAATATATTATTGTTTATATTTTTTGAAGGCAATTACAATGCGTATATCGTATTAAATTCGATAATTATCAAAAATAATCATGACAAGTAAAGTCGGCAAATAACGAGCGCGACGTGCAACATGATACAGCTGTTTCAATTTTATTAAGTCTCATCAGCGGTGTATACCTACGATTTCCCTCCGACAGAAATCGAAACCGGGAACCCAGCACGCAGAATTAGAGATTCTACCTCTGGGCCACCAGCCCGAGGCTCACGAAACAAACCGAATTAGCCTTGTCAATGATAAACGCCACTACTATACAAAGTACAGTGAGCGTTGGGGGGTGGTCGCAAATTGGCCTTTGCGCAGGCGTAAGATTTAGAATTTGAAAATTTGCTTTTTGGAGCATTGTTTAGTAAAGTATACTTGTCATGATTATAAGTTTACTTGTCAAGATTATTTTCAATGATTATCGAATTTTATACGATATACGCATTGTAATTGCCTTCAAAAATATAAAAAATAATGTATATATATATTATATATATATTAAGAAATTTAAAAAACAAGTGTTCCAAAAATAAGATGAATTTATTTATCGAAGTTCAAACGTTTCGGTTTCTTTAAACCTTCATCAGGATGTATTATGGGGTGAAGAAATTGATGGATGTTTTATAGATGACAGGAGATAAAAAAAATCTTCATAATTTTTTTGTTGTTGTGTAACTGTATTTGTTCAGCGTTATATTTTTGAAAGACGAATCGCGATCCGCACACGCGAAGATGTCATGATGCGTGACGTAACTCGAGGAAATGCATTCAACAAAAGACAAGAAAAAGTATTAATGGACTGATTTTATGAGAACAAAGGGAACAAACTCATCTTTCAAAAATATAACGCTGAACAAATACAGTTACACAACAACAAACAAATTATAAAGATTTTTATCTATGTTATAAAGAGATTCATCGTGTTCCGTTTCTGACTTCCCTTCCACACAGAAGATCTCATCACAGCAGAAAGAAACTAGTGGACATTGACGTGGATTGTTTCTTCATCGAACGATAACGTATCTGTCTCTCGGTTATTGCACATAGAGACCAAGTTAAGTCAGACTTACCAATCGTTAAAATCGAAATGTCATCTGAGTAAATTTAACCCCCACTCCCACCCCCGCCTAGACAAAGTTCTCTCCACAGATTCTGCAATGCCAACTTTGGTAATCTCCCAATTTGTTTGTTAAATTGATCTAGAATGTTCGTGTGTAAAAGGGAGAAGTAGACATAAATGAAAGAGAAGTCTATCTAAGAGGTTAATAAGTCTGGGATGAAGACATTTACTCGCTACCAAAGCTTTGTTATAATCAAAGTCTTGTTTTGTGGTGACTTTTTTTTAATGATCAGACCTTAACTATCAGGTCTTCCGACTGAGATCAAATTGTAGTACCTGTTCCTTCTCTTCGCGTAATATATAGAATTATAAAAAGTTCCTTGGTGTTCTTATGATCAGACCATAACTACCAACTCTTCCGACTGAGATCAAATTGTAGTACCTGTTCCTTCTCTTCGCGTAATATATAGAATTATAAAAAGTTCCTTGGTGTTCTTATGATCAGACCATAACTACCAACTCTTCCGACTGAGATAATTTACTTGCTGCCCACACTGCCCTGAGTATCCGAGAGTTCCTGGCCCAGAAGAACATCAGTGCTGGAGCAACCTCCCTATTCGCCCGACTTGGTTCCATGTGATTTTTTCCTCTTCCCCAAGTGCAAGGGGACGATCAAGGGAACCCATTTTGAGGATGTGCATGACATTAAAAAGGCCATGCAAGCATGACAGAGACAGATTGGTAATTGCATTAGACTGCAGGGTAATTACTTTGAAGGGGATAACTTGTAGTTTGTAGTTGAAATAATCTTTTGTGATACTACTCCTGGAACATCTGACAAAACTTAGCCGGCATATATATATATTAAGAAATTTGAAAAAAAATAAGTGTTCCAAAAATAATATAAAATTATTTATCAACGCTTAAACGTTTCGGTTTCTTTAAACCTTCATCAGGATGTATTAAGGGGTGTAGAAATTGATGGATGTTTTATAGATCACAGGAGATAAAAAATCAGATTTTTTATCTCCTGTGATATATAAAACATCCATCAATTTCTTCACACCTTAATACAGCCTGATGTTTTTTTTTCAAATTTCTTAATATTGTCGGATTTATTTCCATATTTACTCCCATATATATATATATATATATATATATATATATATATATATTATATATATATTCCAAACTCAACGCATTCAAAAACTCCATCATGTTTCAACTACATAAATCTTTTTTCTCCTTGACATGTTTCATATTTTCCTGAAGGTTTCTTATAAACCGAAATGTTCGAACATCAAACACTATGACTAATAAATTGTTCATCCATTGTAACATCCCTTGTTTATTCTACATTTCTCCATTATATATTATATATATATATATATAATATATATATTTTTCTCGATTTGTTTAGCCTTACATTTTAATAGGTATGCCCGCCTAATTAATTAATTATTAATTAATTAAATTTCAAAATTAGGTACGACTTAATTAAGCACATATTCTCCCAATATTATATATATATATATATATATATATATATATATTGGGAGAATATGTGCTTAATTAAGTCGTACCTAATTTTGAAATTTAATTAATTAATGATTAATTAATTAGGCGGGCATACCTATTAAAATGTAAGGCTAAACAAATCGAGAAAAATCAATCTGTGTATGTACATTTCGGCCTATTAGGCCTCATCAGCAGAGCTATAGATAGGAAGACCGCCTTGTGCTCTGCTGATGAGGCCTAATAGGCCGAAATGTCCATACAGAGATTGATTTTTCTCGATTTTTTTAGCCTTACATTTAAATAGGTATGTCCGCCTAATTAATTAATTACTAATTAATTAAATTTCAAAATTAGGTACGACTTCAATTAAGCATATATTCTCCCAAAAATTGTCGGCTAAAAAAAAAAGCCATATCATAAACACATCGCTTGTGTATTTACTTCTCATATATATATATATATATATATATATATATATATATATATATATATACCGCAGTTACCATTCTTTACAGATGTAGGCATAAGAATAAATACAAGTTCTGCCAAGTAAATTCTGATGTTACGTAGGGGATGAAGGCGAGTGTGTAGCACACCCGCTACATCGAAAACGATGTTAGGAAAAATGTACCCGAAGATTCGTGCTATTCGAGAAACTTGTGTTGGTAGAATTAAACCATTCGATTTTAATAGTATATATATATATATATATATATATATATATATATATATATATATTAATTATTTAATAGTATATATTATATATTCATATTTTATTTTTCATATTCATATTTTCATACCCCCATATTTCATATTTTATTTTCGTAATAAAATATTGTTTTATCCTACCATCCCGCAACTTGTATGATCTCCCAACATACATATGTTTCCTTTACTCTTGGTACTCTATGTTTCTTGTACTAAAAATTTGTCATATATATATATATATATATATATATATATATATATATATATATATATATATATATATATATATATATCTGGCCTAAAACACGGCGAGGAGCCGAAGACTAATGCTGTGACGTAATATCATCATTTATTTATCTATTTATTTATTATTATTTTATTCTTTAATTTTCTTTAAGTTGCACATGACTTTCACAATCAAAGCCATGCAACATTTCGAACGATTACCATGATCGTATTTTGGATGAGTTACGTCACACAATTTCGAAAGAAAATTAACGGCTAAAAAACGCCAAATCTGTCCACTTCATTTAATTTTTTTCCCCTCATATTCAACATAGAATTTTTTTATCTCCAGACCATCGGACAGACCTTGAGGAAGGGTGAAGGTTCACCCGAAATATCGGAATAGATTAAACCAGAAACTGAGCAACGATTAAATATATAAAAAAATCTGATTTTTGTTCTGTTTTTCTTGTTTTTGTTCTTATTCCCAATGCTTTAAAAAGACCAAACAAACAACGTTCACAAGATCATAACACACACACACACACACACACACACACACACATATATATATATATATATATATATATATATATATATATATATATATATATAAGGACACTGTAGCGGTAGATTACAGAGACTGAACTCGCAACCTTCAGGCTATGAATGGTGATTAGAGATAAGCCTCCTGTCACTCTCTGTTTGTTGGATGGGTTCGGCCGGTTGGGAGGCATAAAAGCCGAGGCAGTCTCTCTGTCTCGGGGACGAATCACTGATCTTAACTGGGAGAACCGGTGGTCCGTGGCTGTATTAACAACAACGCTCTTGTGAGAAGACCAGAAGATTTTTAAATCCGAGATCAATTGCAAACTGATTAAGCCGGGCTTCTTTTTTTTATGAAAAAAGAAGAAAACTTCTCTTTTTGTTTTAAAGAAAGAAAAGAAATAGTAAGTCTCTTTTGTAATTTGTTAGTTAGAGAGTTATATGTTCAATGCGAGGTGATTATTGATTTTCTTTATTGAGAATTATTGTTGGTGAGTTAATCAGCGAACAAACGAGTTGTCAGTAATTGGACGCACAATTCCCTTGGGCTTCGTAAGTATATAAGACTGAAATTCCCTCGATCCTAATTCCACACAAATAACATCTTCCCCCAAAACGACTGAAATGAGGAACAAACTCCCCCAAAAGTATATGACCATTATTTTCATACAAGGTGTGTCAAAAAAGTATTCTTTAGCGAAAATATATGTTGTACTTTTTGACACACCTTGTATTCTGAAAAAAAAAAGTTCCATTCATTATTTTTTTTTAGAACACAAGGTGTGTCAAAAAAGTACAAAGTTTAAAGCTGTATTTATCAAGATATGAATAACGTTCCATTCTTTTTTTTTTTTTCAGAATACAAGGTGTGAAAAAGTACAAAGTTTAAAGCTGTATTTACCAAGATAAAATGAAGAATGAATGAAACGTTATTTTTCAGAATACAAGGTGTGTCAAAAAGTATAAAAACTCTCGATGCCTTTTTTGACACACCTTGTAGTCCTTTTCTTCTCTTCTTATCTTTATAGTATACTTATCTTCTTAGTTTGTTGGGTGGTCAATCGGTTATCCGGGTGTCTTGGCAGTCTCTCTGTTCTTTCTCGTATGGGACTACTTGCGCCTTCTCATATCTGTGACCGTTTGCTGTTTTTAGCAACGAACACAAGACTTAATGTTGTTTTTAGACGACTTTATTTCTATCTAATACCAATAATTTTAAACAGATATATTTGACTAATTAATTTGACTAATAAAATTATAGACTAGACCAAACCACAGCCAATCAACAGCTTTAATACATGGTTAGTTAACAATTTTATCACCAATATGGAGTGCTGTTAATTTACACGTAATTCGACATTGACGAACGGACGAGGAAGGACTTTGCTGAACAGAAGAAGCAACCAAAGGATCATACCCAACACTAAGGGACACAAAGGAACAAACAAAGGATCATACCCAACACTAAGGGACACCAAAGGTTTCTTCATTAAGAATCGCACTGCTTAACTCAAGGGATCTCCGCTGAGGAGTGCTCTTGCTTGAAAAGCCTAAGGATGGCCACAAAAATCGTAACAAAAAAAAAGATGTGACTATTTGATTTTGGTCACTATCAAGAAAAATGATTAATTTTCAAAATACATTTTGTGATTAAGTTTTAGATTGAAAATCGTTAATTCTGCTTTCCATTTCAGTTTTTCTTTACAGACAGAAAGGGCTGAGAGGATTTTTCTAATTTCAAAGTGGGGGTCAATGCACTTAGCAAGATAAATAACAGGAAATTAATGTAGGTTTTTTGTACAAAGTCAATGACCTTCTTAAAAATTAATAAAAGTAAAAAGAAAAACTTAAATTGAATAATAATAATAATAATAATAATAATAATAATAATAAATGCGAATGTAGCAAACTGGCACATCAATAAATAATAATAATAAATGCGAATGTAGCAAACTAGCACAACGGGAGTACAAAACCAGACACGACTGGGTTGGGAAGGTGATCCACTGGGAATTATGCAAAAAAATAAATTTTGACCATACAACAAAATGGTATATGCATAAACCAGAATCTGTTCTTGAGAACGAAACGTATAAAATTCTCTGGGACTTTGAAATAAAAACGGATCACCTTATCCCAGCAAGAAGACCAGACCTAGTGTTGATAAACAAAAAAGAAAGAACTTGCCAACTGGTGGATTTTGCAGTGCCAGCAGATCACTGGGTGAAGCTAAAGGAAAATGAAAAAATAGACAAATATCTGGACCTTGCCAGAGAACTGAAAAAGTTATGGAACATGAAAGTGAAAGTTATACCAATTGTGGTTGGTGCACTTGGAACAGTCCCAAAAGGATTGGAAAAAGGTCTGGAAAGTTTGGAAATCAGAGGAAGGATTGAAACCATTCAGAACACTGCACTGCTGCAATCTGCCAGAATACTCAGAAGAGTCCTGGAGACCTGAGGAGATTTGCTGTCACTCAGACTCCAGTGAAAGACCATCAGCTAATGCTGATGTGAAAACTCAAAAGGAGATAATAATAATAATAATAATAATAATAATCCCAGTTAGGAGACCAGATCTAGTATTGATTAACAAAAAACAAAAAAAAGAGAACGTATCAACTGGTGGATTTTGCGGTCCCAGCAGATCACAGGGTGAAGCTGAAGGAAAATTAAAAAATGGATAAATACCTGGATCTTGCCAGAGAATTGAAAAGGCTGTGGAATATGAGAGTGAAAGTGATACCAATTGTAGTTGGTGCACTTGGAACGGTACCAATAAACTTGGAAAAAATACTGGGGGATCTAGAAATCAGAGGAAGAATTGAGACCATCCAGACTACTGCACTGCTGCAATCGGCTAGAAAACTCAGAAGAGTCCTGGAGACCTGAGGAGACTTGCTGTCACTCAGACTCCAGTGAAAGTCATCAGCTAATGCTGATGTGAAAACTCAAAAGGAGCAAATGATAATAATAACTACCACACAGACTGAACCTGTGAGACTTAGCAATGAAGGAATGACTGCTCACTCTCTACACTCACAGGCGTCTCAACAGCAGAATCGGTTTGATGCTATACTGAGGATACACCATTTGTTTGGTGGTGGAGCCTTACCTGCCCTAAAGAAGTATGAATTATCCTATTTACCGTGGTTGGTCGGATGGTTGGTTGGCTTTACGGCCTGGTAAGCTTCCTTTGGAATGGTGTCAACCTTTTTCAGCCCTGCCGACATTTCCTTTTTTGGTATGCCGCAGCCATGGAACACTAAACCAATCCCTCAATTCTTTTAGACGATATATTTATTGCTATCTGTAACTAGGCAACAATCAAAGCTGATGGGTAATTATATATATATTTACCAACCCCTCCGCACGAGCAGGATGTGACACAATGTCAATTTCTTAAGCGGAGTTCAACAGGTTTGAATTCAGAGTTTTCCTTCTCCTATACCGGTTGCCTAATCAAGGTTAAAGGGCCCAGTCTGCCCTGCTATTTATCCATAGCTGGAAGGATAGTAAGATTCATACATTTCCCAATGTGATGGGTAATTATATCAGGTCAATTTCTTACGTGGTATTTAACAGGTTTGAATTCAGAGTTTTCCTTCTCCTAGACTGGTTACCTAACCATGGTTAAAGAGCCCAGTCTGGCCTACTATTTACCCATAGCTGAAGGGAGAATAGGTGGATGCATACCTTTCCTAAGTGTATCAGTGTCATATGAGATGCAAACAGCTTCATCTAGGATTTGAACTCGGGTCGACGACTTTTCTTACGATTGTAACCATTGCACGAAGCGCCTCCATGGTGCCGGTGTTGCGAACGAGGTTCGGAATTCAGTACCACGGTCTAATGGTCCAGGATCACTGTTGTTCTATAAGCACGATCAACGTCTTGTAGGTTGGGTGGTAATAAAACCAGCGATCTCTGCGTCAAAACGGGCCCCTTATATCATAAAACAAGGTGTGACATGTAACATATGCGGCCAACACGTGACCTTTTATGCAATAAATATGTAATAAATATGACCAAACATAAGGCAGGCGTTTCTCTATCCTCAATCACCCTGCCCGAAGCAACTGGAAGGTAAGTGCCTATACGTTTTTGACAGTCCTTAAACATCACAGGTCACCACCCACGGCCAACAGATAACCCCATTAGCGGGGGGTTCTTATCTCTCAGCAGAGGTGCAGTTGGTGTAGGCTACTGTTCCAGCTGACAGCCTGAAGGTTGTGTATCTAAGCAAAGCTCAGCCAATAACATGAGTAGAATAAAGATTTCAAGACATAGAGGGTCTCTCCGACTGCCAATCTAGCCATATAGATATTTACCAACCCCTAGACCGGTAGCCTAACCAAGGTTAAAGAGCCCAGTCTGCCCCACTATTTATCCATAGCTGGAGGAAGAGTAGGATTCATACCTTTCCCAAAGGTATTAGCGCTAAGTGAAATACAATTACCACGTCCAGGATTTGAACTCGGGGCGACGAGTTTCCCATTAAATTTCCCATGACTTTAACCATTACACCACGCGCTTCCAATCTAGCCATATAAGAGCCAAAGTGGAGTGTTGCGTGTCATGGATGGCTCAGCCACAAGGATTCCCTCCTTATGCATCACAGGCCAATGGATGACCCCATTAGGGGGGCTTATTCGGTAGGACCGGTTTAACTCAGTAGGTAGTGTTCGGTTGTGTACCTCAAGATTCCTGGTTCGATACCGACCCTCGCAATCTCAGCGTATGAATAGCACAGAGATCTGTGCGGTAAAGTGAGGAGCTGATGATAGGTGTGGCGCTCCGCCTCAGACGCTAAAAACTATCTTATTGGTCTAGCGCTAGTAAAAAGGCGATAGACTCCCTCGCTGTATGGCTCATTTTACTTATTTGCTTTTTTATCCTTCTGTAGAGGTGCAGTGGGCGTATTCTACAGTCGACAACCTGTAGCCTGTGTGTCATATCTAAGATAAGCTAAGACTATATCGGATGTATTTCCTATTGAAGTCGGATGCCGAGGATTTATTGTCAACTCAACTTTGGCATTTTTTACCAAATTTGGACTTTCTCCACCAGACAAGACGAAATACATCAAAAGGATCCAGTATAAAGCTCTAACCGCATCAGCGTGGATATGGTAAATCCTACAATGTGACATCAAACCGACAAAGTCCGGTGGTATCGTGAGATACTGCTGGGGCCGCTTTGGGTTAGTGGTAATAATGCTTCAGTCCCGAAACCATGCCTGAACCCAGAGTCATCATCTGATAAAGGCTTTGTTGGCTGCAATGCTACTGTGTAAATAGCAGTCATTGTATGAAGATTATTTTTTTAGATTATTATAAGAGTAACAAGAAAATTCTAAGACACTAGCTGGAACAATAGTGAGTCCTTCTTTCTTTACCGATTTTACACCTAGGAATAGAATGAACAAACGAAGAAAGAAAGAAAAAACGACCGATAGTCCGAAAAAAATGAGAACTCTTTAGAATTAGAGTTTCTTTTATTCTATTCTTTTATTGTATTCTTTTTTCTTTTTTCTTTTTTTTAAACAAACTCGCGCGATATCTTCTTTTGTAAAGGAACTGCAATTTCGAACCGAAACACCTCGAATTTGGACAGCATTATTAACAGTCTTTGCAGCATCAACTTCCGCATTGCTTGAAAGTGTGAAATTGGGAGTATTTTGGGTAATTCTCCGCCAGGTGTCAATGCAGACCAATTTTACCAAGTTAACACCGTAGGCAGAGTTATTTCCCCTGGCGACTTTTTCCCGCTTCAACTTACGAGTTGATATTTCTCACACTAAAGAGAAAAGGCAGAAATAGACTTGCTGTACATCTCCGGTAATTTTTCGCTAGTTTTTCATTTTTCCCTCTTGCTCAGATTATATATATTTTTTTCTATTTTTTTTATTCTATTTTCTTTTTTTTTTAGCTTTCTTTTTTTTTACCAGCTCTGTTTCTTTTTATCGATTCGCTTCTACTTTACGAGGAAGCTTAAAACTCTGTAATGTTAGACCTACGTTTCTCACTTTCACGTTTTCTTTAGTTTTAAGTTAAGCAACAGGAGATTCTGTTCGTATATGGATGAGAGGCGATTTACAAGAGATTAACCTTATGGTGGATTAAATCTAAACGTGTCATACTCGAAAATTTTAAAACAACGTTTCTCAACTTCACGTTTAAGTTAAGCAACAGGAGATTCAGTCTGTATACGGATGGGAGAAAATTTACTAGAGATAAACATTATGGTGGATTTAATCTAAACATGTCATACTCAAATGTTTTAAAGCGTTCAAATGAACTCATATGAAAAAATAAAGATTGATTTTAACATGTCAACAGATCTAGGGTTATTTTTAGCCTAGATTCACTTCTACTTTACAATGAAACTTAAAACTCTGTAATGTTAGACGTACGTTTCTCAACTTCACGTTTTCTTTATCTTAAAGTTAAGTAAAAGGAGATTCGATTCGTATACGAATGGGAGACAATTTATGTTCGAAAATTATACGCAATAGAAAGGAATCATATATATATATATATATATATATATATATATATATACGATGAGGAAATTAATCCGACAATATGTGAAGAAAATGTTGTATATTATATAAAAAATAACGGTAAATAACATTATATTCCCACATTCATCATACACTCACCATTTTCATTTTTCTCCCTTACAAAAATTTCTCATGCATTGTCCTGATGATGGTTTATCATAAACCGAAATACTTAAGTATAGACATATAATTTTTTTCCTTTGATCATAACATCTTGTGTCTGTTCTATTTTTGAAAACATTTTCTTCACATACATATGTATATATATATATGTAAGTAAATGGAAGTGAATCCGGCAGTATGAATTAAACATTTTTTGAAAAAAACAGATGATGTTGATAATTCGCTGACAGAATCTGTTTCAACCTTGACCAGTCTTCTTCAAGAGCGAAATATATATGATGGAAGGACGGAAATATATTAAAAGATATTATTAAAAGATAGGAGGGTACAAACGAACGTTTGTGTGAACGTTCATGTCCAGAGCCGGAATTTATTTAAAAATGCATATACTGTATTAGAAATAAAATAAATTTTATTTTAAAAAATCAGAAGCATTTATAATCCACTGGAAAACTCAAAAGAGTTTGTTGTAAAAATATATAAAAAATGTATAAAAAATATCAAAAATGTTCATGAATCCAGCTATAAGAGAGTAAGTTTAAAAGTCCACAAGATAATTGAAAAAAATGGAAAGTTTTCAGAGGATTAATGATGTTGATAAACTCCGTGGTGTTGTAGCCTCCGGATGTAAAAATCCAAATATTTAGTTTTTTTCAAAAGACAAATATGTAAGTAAATGAAAGTGAATCCGACAGTATAAAGTAAACATTTTTTGAAAAAAACAGATGATGTTGATAATTAGCAGACAGAATCTGTTTCAACCTTTAGCGGTCTTCTTCAAGGGCGAAATATCTATGATGGAAGGACGGAATAATAAACCGTTAAAAGATAGGAGGGTACAAACGAACGTTTGTGTGAACGTTCATATATATATATATATATATATATATATATATATATATACACATACAGGGTGTGTTTTTCTTTCAGTAACCGAAGCTATATTCCAGCTCAATTACTAACTAAACTCACAATTGCCTTGGTTATTCATTGTATTTACCTCGTACCCCACTTGTACGGGTTAGGCACAAGGCCCTATTAACGTGGGACCACCCACAAACCGAAGCTCATGGGCGGCGGGTGAAAAATTGCGTCGATCCCGTCGGCATTCCCCCTCTAGGGGGCGCCTCAGGCGCTGGGCAATAAACCCAGCCCTTCCACTTTAAATCAAGGGGGCAGGTGTTGCCTGGGGGATGGCCCCCTGGGATCGACGCCGTTAATTATTGCAATCCCCACCCGTCTTGCCTTGGTTATTCATGCCACATTCTCTATGATTATATTTTTTAAATTTAAACCTGAATTATTAATAAAACATTGTGTTACATTATTAATACTATTGACCATATCTAAATACTAATAACATGCAACAATTATATATGCAACAAAATAGCAGTTTACTGTGTTAACTGGAAGGCTAATTTGCATATTAATATTGAAAAATTCATTTTAATAAATATGTGCTTAGTATCATTGATTTCTAATTGTTTGGTTTTATCTCAATGAATATAAGCAAAAATCCCGGGCATAAATCTTAAAAGAAATCCATTAACAAGAAGAAATAACTGTAATTCTATTTTTACTTCCTAATTTAACTAAATAGTTAAATTAGGAAAACTTTGCAATGAAAGACGGGAGTGATGGAAGAGTAAGTTTCAGTAGTTCTATTTTTCGATTATACCCCGCCTCTGTTTCAAATCTTTTTATCTGCATTCTTATTTAGTTTCATTAGCCTTTCCTATTTAATATAATATTTTATTACATTAAAACTTAAATACTTATACCCGGAGAGGGTTCATATATTTGCTGGTACATATAATTTTCACACATTTAAATGGTATCCAGCATTCAAATCTGATATTATTAACTCTATTTAATAATTACAATTTATTTGCACACAGTTCTGTGGTTTCACATATTCCTATCAAATACAAATACATGTCAAACAAATCTATTCCTAGATTGGTATTATTATGTCCCGCCCTGTCGGCTAGGGCGTTAGAATATACCGACTGCACCTCTGCAGAGGGGTAAAAACCCATCAATGGGACCACCTGTTGGCCGTGTGTGTCGATCCATAATGCTTAATAACGGAATAATGGTGGATGAGCAGTCCATGACATGCAACACTCCACTTTGGCTCCTACTCGGGTCAGACGGGCGGTAGGAAAGCCCCAGCACCTATATGATTGCCCAGACCCTATTACCCTTATGACAATCTCAAACCTTTTTATCATATTTCTTTTTTTTTCGTTCACTTTCATTTGTTTTTTTATTCTTTCTTTATTTCCTTCTTTCTTTTTCCTTCTTTTTTCTTTGTTTATCCTTCTGTTTTTCTTATCAATTCTTTCTTTCTTCATTTTTTTTTTTTAGTTCTTTCTTTCTTTCATTTTCCTGTCTTTCTTTCTTTATTCTGTTTTACTTATACTTTCTTTCTTTCTTTTTTCCTTCTTTTTTATCCTTTCTCTTATTAATTTTGTCTGTCGTTCTTCTGTTTTTCTTAATATTTCTTTCTTTCGTCCTTCTGTTTTTCTTATTCATTCATTCATTCTTTCTTTTCTTTTTCCTTCTTTTTTTATTCTTCTGTTTTTCTTATTCATTCATTCTTTATTTCTTTATTTCTTTTTCCTTCTTTTTTCTTTTTCATCCTTCCGTTTTTCTTATTAATTTTTTTTTCTTTCTTTCTTTCTTTCTTTCTTCATTTTGTTTTTTAATTCTTTTTTTTTTTTTTTTTTTCATTTTTCTATATTTCTTTCTTTCTTTCTTTCTTTCTCTTGTTTTTCTTCCTTCAATTTTTCTTATTCTTTCTTCCTTCTTCTGTTTTTTATTCTTTTTTCTTTCTTTCTTATTATTTTTTCTCTCTTTCTTTCTTTCTTTCTTTCTCTCTCTCTCTCTCTCTCTCTTCTCTCTCTCTTCTTCTCTCTCTCTCTCTCTCTCTTACTCTTTTATCTTTCTTTCTTTCTATTCTTCTTACTACTTCTTTCTTCTTTCTTTCTTTCTATATTTCCTTACCGTCTCGTCTTCTCTCTTCCTCAACTCATTTAACCATTCGTTTCCTTTGAGGCAATTGCGGCTGTTTTAAACACACACAACAAAACTACACGCGCCTAATCCATCGCTACAAGTAAATCGACCGATAAAGAACTAACCTTGATAGTAGCAAATAATAAAAACAACAATCTACTCAGCAAAACAATAAATAAAAACCTAAAACAACTACAAAAACAAAACCAAACAACCAACAAAATAGATAAGTTACTATTAACGCACAAACATACAACAAAAGTTACCAATAAGAGAAGCCGTGCTTCTGTTGATTGGTATTTGAGACGATAGCCCGATTGCATCTTGGTAAACAATTTAATTTGTTCCTCCTTCTCCTCCTCCTCCTCCTACTCGTCACCTCCCCCTCCTCACCGCCACCCCTACACCCCGTGCGCCTCCCGCCATTGCCTACTTTTATCTTTCTTTCAATGTTTGCCAGTGTTTATAATTTCGGAAACGCCTCAAGTGGCGCACGAACATTGTAGATCGTCCAGAATTCGACACAAACCGTTCCGCCATGGAAATATCATCCACTACCGAATGGTGGCTCCGAGCTGGTGTCGTGACCAAGCACATACACACACAGTCAGTCAGTCTCTCTCTCTCTCTCTCTCTCTCTCTCTCTCTCTCTCTCTCTCTCTCTCTCTCTCAGTATGTTTGTCTGTCTCTCAGTCTTTTTTCTCTCTTTCTCTCTCTCTCAGTCTCTCAGTATGTGTGTCTGTCTGTCAGTCCTCTCTCTCTCTCTCTCTCAGTCTCTTTTAGTCTCTCTCTCTCTCAGCCCCCTTTCTCCCTCCCTCTCTCTCTCTCTCTCTCTCTCTCTCTCTCAGTCTCTTTCAGTCTCTCTCACTCAGTCTCTCACTCTTTCTCGCTCTCCTTCTTACTCTCTCTCTCTCATTCAGTCTTTCTTTCTCTCTCGCTCAGTCTCTCTCTCTCTCTCTCTCTCTCTCTCTCTCTCTCTCTCTCTCTCTCTCTCTCTCAATATGTTTGTCTGACTGTCTCTCAGTCTTTTTTTCTCTCTTTCTCTCTCTCTCTCTCTCAGTATGTATGTGTCTGTCTCTCTATCTCAGTCTCTTTTAGTCTCTCTCTCTCTCTCTCTCTCTCCCTCTCTCTCAGTTTGTCTCACTCTTTCTCGCTCTCCTTCTTAGTCTCTCCCTCTCTCTATCTCAGTCTTTCTCTCTCTCTCTCTCTCTCTCTCTCTCTCTCTCTCTCTCTCTCTCTCTCTCTCACACACACACACAAACACCACACAACCTGCACTTACCCTCAGCCCCTTACAGACCATTGTTACTATGGTTACACTATGAATTCTGCCGGCCTAAATCCAACCAGCAAATCGAAGGCTTCTCAACAGTACCGTTTTGTTTCTGACATAGATATCCGGTGTGGGGAGGGGAAAAAAGAGAAGAAAATTCAAATTAATAATCAGTTTCACTTTTGTCATTTACTAAGCTTGGCACAAGGCGCGAAGAATTGGGCCACCCAGTGACAATAGAACTCAATAACAAGATTATCTTGCTCACCGAGTCCAAAGTTGAGTTGTAGTGGTAGTCGTTAGTAGTAGTAGCCGTCATTATTTCCGAAACAACATACGAAAGTCGTATAGTCAAAAAGGGGTTGTTTATTTCTTTGTATGCTCGTGGGTTTTTTTTTCAGTGAGAATGAGAGAGTGAGGGTAAGATTCAAGCTATTCTATCGTAAATCACCTTCATGCGCGTTGTTCGTTGCTATCCTAGATATCTCACGACAGAGTCCCAACAAACACGTCCGAATCTCCTCGGGTTTGGCGAAAGAGAGCCCGGATTTTCTTAATTTCCGTTTGTGGTCCCGGTCACTTTATTTTTCACTTTAGTTCCGGGGTCATTGGTCGGTCAATGGCTAGTCCCCCGTTGAGTATTTACCCTTCCAAACTTTAACCTCTTTTTGTTCTTATTTCGTTTTCTTCTCTTTCTCCAGAAATCCGATTACCGTTTCTTTTCAATCCCCAAATTCTCCGTAGACCTTAATAATTACGCTACATATTCGAATATAATTCCTTGCAAACAGTCCTAGATATGATTACCTGAAATTATTTGTACTAACAGGACCTGTGGATATACAGCAGTATGATAATTTAATTATTATAACGTTTGATATGTTTACATAAGAGCTATTGCTACATATAACTACATTAATATGTAAAAAGTATAATGATCTTGATTTAGCTCTCTCTTACACGTTTTTTCTTTCTTTCCTTCTTATCATCATGTTCGATTGAAACAGATTAGCGTTATCGTTTTCGCGTGCTCACCCCTATCTATATGTTTCCCTTACTCTCTTTCTTTCTTTCTTTCTTATTATATTTTTCTGTGTTGGCATAGCATGTCCGTTTTCTTCCCATTCTTTCTTTATAATAAAAACTGAATTGTCCATTATTTATCTGAGGTGACAAAACTCTTAAGTAATAAGAATTCGACAGATAAGAAACACCAGATAATCAGGATTCACATGTTTGCATTTAACTTGGACAATATGGACAGTTTCATTTTTAACCAGAGGATGTTGCAAGATGATAACGGTCGGAAGGTTAAGGAACACGTGTATTAATAAAGTAAAGTTAAGTTGGAGGAGTGCCCTATTGTCGGTATCAGCCGGTAGCGAAAGAGTCTCTCCCCTTTTCACTAGCGCTAGTCCAGGGAGATTATTTATGCTGAGATTGAGCGCCACACCTACCGTCAGCTCCCCACTTTACCGCACAGATCAAATTACCCAATCTGTGTCACTCATACGCTGAGTAGAACTAGCAAAATATGCACCCCCTGGGCGCTAATATTTAAGTTTTAATGTAATAAAATATTACATTAAATTAGAAGGACTAACGAAACTAAATAAGAACGAATATAAAAATATTACATTTAATTTAATATTATTTTCATTGTTTTTTTTATATAAGATTATATATAGGATTGTTTTTAATACTTTTAAGGATAACATGATAGTTTTAGAAATCAATAACAGCAAATAATTATTTATTAAACCCAGTTTTGTTAAAATAATTATGCAAATTATTCACGCCATACACTTTGTAAATCTTTACTTCTTAGAAATATATAACACATATTTCCGGATTTTAAATGCATTCATAATATTGACGGCAAATCTCAAATCTCAAATGACGTTGATAGACACGTCGTAAATTAAATAATGAATATCTCATAATCGTTGAGAATATAACTTAAATAACTAAGGAAATCATAATGTCAGTGGTGACGTAGTTTCGTTTACAGACAAAAGTTATATAATCTCCATTATGATAAGATTAGATAGGAATAATTGATACTATATAGCAAATAGTTATCAAATCTTTGCCTACTTTAAACCACACACAGCGGCTCTCCTACTTCTACGAACCTACGTATACCATACCAAATTATTAGTATTAGTTAAGAATACTTAAAACCATAGTCTTGTAAAACATCGGCGAGATGCACCAAAGGAGGACAATTGGTGATGTTACATCAGTATCCTTACAGATTTCGGGTTTCGCAACATTATATCTGTTCCACTGGTAGTCCTGATATGTTATTAGGTCGCTTCCTTTCCAGATTCGCTCTGTGTATTTTACGAATAGATCATAAATTCTTATATATTGGCCCAGGGATACGTAACAGCCACACAGAGACTTGCTCGATACTTGTGTACAATAGGAGCCTTGAAGAAAATGCTTAACAAAAAGTTAGTCATTAAATATGTACGCTTTATTACATTTTGAAGGGCGTCGTCATTGATGTCAGTGCTTGGTTCCTCGGGGAGTTTCGGGTCTTGCAACATCAGATTTCCCTCACTAGGCGGACCCTATGTAACTTGTATTAAGATTAGTCATTTGAAACTATAATTGTTCAGGATGTTTTTGTGTTACTTAAAACCATTTAATTGCTCTCAAAAATAAAGAAAAAAACTTACTTCGGCATTAGATAACCCGACAAGAGTTGTTACGCCGTTAAACTAACAAACCACCAACCGAACAACACTAGACAAAGCGATTTAACGCCAAAGTTTTCAAGAAAGTGTTCTGGGAACTTTAACATGTCCCAAATATATATTAACACCATGAAACAAGTCTTAGCTGTGCTTGTATTCATCACGCAAGGGTATTCACAGAGGGGGAAATGCAGGGGAGGCAGTAAAGGTAAAGATCGGGAGAGACTGAAAGAGAAATTTAACAAATTCTCAGTAGGGAGGGGATACCTGAAATTGCCTGATTTATGTCCAGCGTGGATGCAGACCCCCGCTTCGAAATGATCATACAATTATAATTCATCAAATCGTAGTATCATATTTACTCTATTGTCAACACATGATATGATAAAAAGTGTTGGTGATTTGCCATAAGGGCAATAGGTTTGGGACAATCATATAGCTGCTAGGGCTTCATGTAATCAGACAATTGATTGGTGGGTGCCTCTCTGTCCACCTGTCCAACCTAAGTAAGAGCCAAAGTGGAGTTTTGCATGTCAAGGACTGCTCAGTAACAATGATTTCGTCCTTAAGCATCAGGGTTCATCACTGACGCTCAAGAAATGCCTCATTGTAACCCTCTGCAGAGGTGCAGTCGACAAATTCTACAGCCTCAACCGACAGGGCGGTTGGGGCTGTAGAATTTGTCGACTGGGCGGTTGAGGTCTAGAAGATTTCAGCGCAAATCCATGACTTTTTCATCGAATGCTTTTTCATCGAATGCTTGGTGAAACACAGGATTGCACAAGTGCAACACCCTCCATGTATTTTATTTATTTACTTATTTATAGCTCCTTCTGCAAGACAATGCTCGATAATACACAAGCATCAGGACAAAGGAGAAAATCGCCTCATTTGGGGGGACAACTTTACCGCATCATCCATACTCACCAGATTACCATCACATATCAGATTATCATCACTTCGGCTCTGTGGAAGAGGAGTTGAAAGGCAAACATTATTTGCAGGAAGTAAAATCTTTGTGAAGAATTGGCCAAAAGAACTGTTTTTATAGGCCATCATCTTTGGCCTTTAAGCAAGAGAGCTTGTCCAGCAGAAATCCTTTGGTAATCCTCTTGGATAAAGAATCCTGAGTATTGTAAGTTCGTTCGTCAATGGTCGCAAGTATACTGTGAAAGAATCAGTGTTTAAGTAGTGTATCAGCCACGCAGTATGGCTAGTGATTGGCTAAGGATTAGACCATGTGACCTCGCCTAGTCTATAAATTCAGGGTGGGAATTGGAACACACCTTATATTTCAATAAGTCCAACAAGAACAATCAACATGATTTTACGGGGCAAGGATACATGTTCTCATTTGAAGGTGGAACATTGCTATTGAGAGAAATGGTGACTATGTGGAGAAGTAGGTATGTGATCCACAGAGGACCAGCTTCATTTTAATGTATGATACATGTTCCTGTGTTGGTAATTATACCTGTCCTAAATAAGATGGCATTACTTTTTGACACACCTATGTGGAGAAGTAGGTATGTGATCCACAGAGGACCAGCTTCATTTTAATGTATGATACATGTTCCTGTGTTGGTAATTATACCTGTCCTAAACAAAATGGCATTACTTTTTTACTTCAACTAAAATCATGTCAATTGTATAATATAAACCCATCGAACGGTACGATAATGCTGGAAACTTCTCGTCGTGACATTTGATCTGTGTGGGTATCGAAAATGAGGAACGGAAGGTGAAAGAAATGGAATGCTATTTTTTCTTATGCAGATAGAATTTCAGGAAAGGAGATGAGATACAGTAAGTGGGAGTCAGTTTTACCCTAATTCTGAGCTTGTAATTCCACGCTCGTATTTACTGTTATTCACGGTATCATTTTATGTTTTAAAAATAAGGGTCCCTTCTCGGTTGACACAAATATGGTTACGTCTTCAATGAGGGTAAATAAAAAAACGTTCGATTATCTACATCTGTTATACAGACTAGCAAATATATGCACCCTCCGTAGGGTGCAAGTATTTAAGTTTTAATGTAATGAAATATCGTATTAAATTAGAAAGTCTAATAAGAAGGCAGATAAAAAATTTGAAACAGAGTGGGGGTATAATAGAAAAATAGAAATGAAACTTACTCTTCCATCACTTCCGTCTTTCATTGCTGAATTTTACTTATTTAACTATTTAGTTAAATTAGGAAATAAAGAATGAAATGACAGTTATTTTTTCTTGTTAATGGATTCCATTTAAGATTCATTGAAGAGATTTTTGCTTATATTCATTAAAATAAAACCAAACAGTTAGAAATCAATAATACTAAGCACATATTTAATAAAATCACATTTTTAATATCAATATGCAAATTAGTTTTCACATTCACACTGCAAACCGCTATTTTTTGTATATATAAATACAATTGCATGTTATTTGTATGTAGATATGGACAACACTAATAAAAAGGTGAAGCAATTTTATTAATAATTGGGGTTTAAAAATAAAATCATGGAGAATGTAATGTAAATAACTATGTTAATTGTGACTCGATTAGTAATATAGTTTCGGTTACAGACAGAAAAACACACAATCTCCATTATAATAAGATGTAGATAATCGGGTATATTATATATATATATAAACATGGGGTATATATATATATATTTATAGTTAGAGAGAGAGAGAGAGAGAGAGAGAGAGAGAGAGAGAGAGAGTGTGTGTGTGACTCTGATAAGAGAGGAGATGATAGATCTTAGACGATAGATCCTTACTGTTTCTGCTGCTCCTGATGATTCGTCTGTCTCGTCGGCCATGTTATCTAGTTGACTGTCTATTTAAGAATTGATTTCTTTCTTGTTTCTTCTATCATTTTGACACACCTTGTATACTGAAAAAAAATTAACGATACACTTATTGGTCATTCCTATCTTGGTAAATACAGCTTCAATCTCGATACTTTTTTGACACACCTTGTACACACACACACACACACACACACACACACACACATATATATATATATATATATAATATATTAAAATTTGAAGGCAATACAATGCGTATAAAAAATAAAAACAAAAAGATGTTGTTTTTTGTCTTATCGATTTCAAAGAAACTTTATCATCAGAGACAAAAATCAGAAATGGATGTGCTTAAGTTTTGTTTTTTGTTTTGTTTTTGTGTGGTGATACTTTCTTTTTTTTTTTTTTCTTCTTCTTCAGACAGACAGACTTATAATGGATGGACATTTATAGTCGATGTTCGAACATTTCGGTTTACAAAGGAAACCTTCTTTAGGCCAATGAAATCATTTAAGAAAAAAGGATCTATGTGGATAAAAGATGTTGGATTTCTTTTCTTAAATAATTTTATTATCCTGAAGAAGGTTTTCCTTTGTAAACCGAAATGCTCGAACATCGACTATACATTTCCATCCATTATAACATCCCTGTGTTTGTTATACATTTTCACCACATACTGTCGCATTAATTTCCTCATATTACCCGCGCATATATATATGTCAATATGTGTGTGTGTCTCTCTCACTATATATATATATATATATATATATATATATAGGGAGATGGAGAAACATAGACATGCAATTATCTGTGTAGATCTGCATATATATATATATATATATATATATATATATGTGTGTGTGTGTGTGTGTGTGTGTGTGTGTGTATAAAGGGAGAGAGAGACATAAACATACATATATTTGTGTAAGTCTGCATATATATATATATATATATATATATATATATTATATTATATATATAAGAAGAGGGAGAGACATAGACATACAATTACATGTGTATGTCTGCACACACACACACACACACACACACACATCTAATATATAAAACAGAGATTTTGGTATGTACGTGTCAACGTATAACAAAAAACGGGAGGTCACTCAGATTCAAAATCTTGCATACACATTGATATCGTTCTAACTAAGAAAAATTCCAAATTTGGTTATTGATTTTTACTGATTAAGGGATTTAATCGATTAATTAATCCAAAATCACCCAATTTGCGGAACTGTCCGTATATCAGCCCCTCCTGATAATAAAATATTGTCTCTGCCTGCTTATTGTTAAAGCGATAACAGCAGCGAAGTTTTGATTTTAATGAATTAATTTTGCAGTCTAAGCCGTTCAGCTCCGAATTTATGGCCTATTTATGGTCCAGTCTTTAATAATTATTATATCGTTAGAAAAGATAAGAAAATACACTTTCAAAATATGTAATTTGTGTGAGTTTTTATTAATTGAATCATTTTTTACAGCGAGTTAAAAAAAATTAAAAAATGGCTTCGGATAGCCACGCTGCCTATGATCATTGCGATACAAGCAGTGCAGTCTATAACAGTCAGATCGGAATCTCTTACCTATTTAGGATTTTAATCTTTAAAATATTTATATCTTAGTAATAAGATGAAATAGTCTTTCTGAATATGTAATTTGTATGTGTTTTTATAGATTTATTTTTTTTTACAGCGAGTTAAAAAAAAAAAAAATACTACGTATAGGCGATAATACGAATAAGCACTTCGGATTCTCTTAGTCTTTCTCTGAATATGTAATTTGTATGTGTTTTTATAGATTAAATTTTTTTTTACAGCGAGTTTGTCCATATTCTTAAATTGTACAGTACACTCATTTTAATTTTAATTTTTGTAATGCATAAAAATTGTAGAAAATCAAAATGTACGCTTTACGGTTACATTATTTAAAAAATATTTTAATCGTAAATAACAGTATCATGAAAATCAGTTTACGTCGTAAGTACGGTTACATATTTGTATAAATTAAACTAAGATTTTCATTCGAATAAAATGACTTTTAATTCTTTAATTTATTTATTAATTTTTATTGTTAGAGTTTTAAAGGGTTAAAAATAACAATAAGATTGACGAATTTCCTTAGAAACTTTTTTTCTTTTGGTTCGTTAACTAATTATTTTCTCAAACCACGATAAAAAAAATTAAAAAAACAAAGGTTACTAATACGGACACAATCCGGTGTTTTATCTTTAGTCGAAGGCCCGACTGGAGATAAGTAGTCAATTATTTGTAAGACGAAATTTATTTCAAGTTTATCCGACAATATCCAGTTATTGGAACATTTCAACAAAATTTTATATGTAAGTACGAAAAATTGAAAGCGCTTTGTTTATCAAATGACATGATTCGTTAGTAAATTACCAAAGTTGATAAAACAAAACAACTAACAACCAACATTTAAATTATTATTCAAAATACAATTTAAAATATTCCTCATAATTTGCCTTACAAATTAAATTTTAAGTTTTATGATTTTACTCTTATTGTGAAGTCAATAAACATCGCTGAGTTTATAGTGCAACTTTTTCAGTTCTGAAAAATTGGCATGTTTAAATAGAGATTTCATAGGTGACATTTGAACTTTTATGAAAATTGATGTTTTGTAATTAATACAAATTTTGTAATAAAACTTAATTTTAACTAGGGGGGGGGTAGGGGTTAGGGTTGGGGGGGGGGGGTAGTTTAATGGGAAAATAAATAAATAATTTGGGTTCCGTTCAAGCGGTTCCGATATGGGGGATCAATTTACTAAAAACTTATACGAGGAAATGAGCACCCGTGAATACTCAAATAATAAGAACTTTTAAGAATTTTTTTTTCAATCTGATAGATTGGTGTGTAATCGATAATAATCAACTGAAGGAAAAAATAGATGGGGGGGGGGGAGTCCAGATAATCAGGTCCACCAAAACGTTTTTAAACAATGTTTTTAAAATACTAGGTACCACCAATTTTACCCTGTGAAATTTACCCCCCCCCCCCTATATTTAACACTATGAAACTTGCAGAAAAATTGATATTTTCTTGAAAAAATTTTTCCATTTAAAGAAAAAACATT
>CM042169.1:16162321-16172321 GCA_023376005.1 Doryteuthis pealeii
TTCCGCCTCAGATGCTAAAATCAATCTCCTTAGTCTAGCGCTATTGCAAAGGGAATAGACACCCCACCGCTCTCTGGCTGATACCGACTTTAGACCACCCCGATGACTTTACTTTGTTACAAAAACGCCATAAACGTGTGTATATCGACTTTTATTGTCACCAGGAGAGGAAAGACGATCAATGGCTTTCGGGTCCGGGAGCACTGATCAGCAATATTCCCACATCAAGTTGTGGTTAGTAGGAATTATTTAGTTTAAAGAAAGGTTATTAGATTCGTCGGTGGAAACCCCGGGTGAAAAAAACGAGTACCTGCTCCCTAATCATATTTTACGTAATCCCATATTACTGAAACAGAAAGATGATTTGAAACCGTGTCGTCTTCTCTACATCGCTGCAAGCCAAATGAAATGTCTTAATATAAGAATTCGTGACGTGTATTCCTAAGTACATAGATGTTTCTGCTAGCATCAAATATATGTTTTATTTTTGGAATGGCAATATTGCGTAATGCCCCTCAGTATAGAGTTTTTGGTGAAACTCATTCTATGACTACGGGGGAAGGACATTATGAACGGGTGAGTTTCCGGAACAAAAGAAATAGTTTTCAATTATTAGCATAAGAGTCATATGGGCGCATGAGCAAAGTATGTTGAAGATTAAACTAACTTCCTGTAAATATTCGTGTGCTTTCGGCATCGACGAGTGGAAGGTTATTTTTACGAAAATAACTCTTAATGGAAGCATGTTCGAATCGTAGCAGAAGCTAATTTATTCTTCAAATTTCCGTATTCAATATATATATCTATCATGACATCTCTCCTTTACCTCTTACCAAATAACACACACCCTCCCTACCTCTTACCAATACACACACACACACACACACACACAAACAACCTTGAGTTTTCACTTCCGCTGTCGTTTATCGCTACAGAAAAAAATTTATACACACACACACACACTACCACATACCTAAAAAATGCACAATGTTTCCTTCAATACACACACTAACAGCGCTACATACTCACACCTTAAAATAGAATATTTGATGTCATATTTCAAAACCGTCTCCTTTTTTCAAACTTCAGAAATTTTTAAACAGACTGAATAACAAGGATTACCACTCACTTTTTCTCATCATTCTGTGATATATAATTTCTTATCTTATGCCCTGAAGATGATCTATTTAATAGATCGAAACACTGCAGCGTCAGCCAATAAACTCACCACTTAACCCATTTAAACCTGTGTTTTTTCATTTTTTCTTGATATATTACATACCGTCGGATTTACTTCCTCTCTTCACATATCTATATCTCTCTCTCTCTCTTTCTCTATTTATCTATCTATCACTCTATACCCCTCTCTCTATCTCTATCATTCTATTCCTCTCTCTTTATCACTATTCTCCCCTCTCTCTCTACCACTATTTCCCCCCTCTCTCTCTCTCTCTATATATATATATATGTATATATATATATATATATATATCACTTATTCCCTCTCTCCTTCCCCTCTCTCCCCCTCTCTCTATATATATATCTCTCTCTCTCTCTCTCTCTCTCTCTCTCTCTCTCTCTCTCTCTCTATATATATATATATATATATATATATATATATATATATCACTGTTTCCTTCTCTCTTCACTCTCCTTCTCTCTATATATATATACATATGTATATCCTTCCTCCCTCTCTCTCTTTCCTTCTCTCTTTCTCTCTCTCTCTTTATATATATATCCTCTCTCTCTCTCTCCCTCTCTCTCTCTATATATATATATATATATATATATATATATATATATATATAGATAGATAGATAGATAGATAGATAGATAGAGAGAGAGAATAAGGGTGCTATATTTATAAGTAAAACGTTCTCAATATCATGGATAGAGTATTTATATCTAAGTTAAGGTAGCGTGGACATAGAATGAACAGCGACTGGTTACTAAGAGTTTCTCGTCTATACTACGCTACCTTAAATGCTACCTTAAATTATGGTATAATTTTATTTCCCTCAAAAAGAGTAATATCCTCCATGGTGACATATTCAAACATATCTTTCATATTGTTTGTTTTAAAATAATGATTTCTGATGTGAGCAAAAAATCTGCATTCCATGAATAAGTGTTTAACTGTCAAAGGTGTTTGACATGCTCCACATTGTGGTTGTTCTTGTTTGAGTATATAGGAGTGCGTTAGTCTTGTATGACCAATGCGTAATCGGGACACAATGGCTTATTCCTTTCTAGAGTTCCTTAAAGTTGGTCTCCAGCCTCCCAAAGTGGGTTTGATTAGGAAGAGATTATTGTGGATGTTGTTATTCTAGTGTTGTTTCCATTTTGTATGAAGGAATCTATTAATTTTAGGTTTCAAGAGTTTCTCGTCTATACTATGCTACCTTAAATGCTCTTCTAAGTAATAAAAAGTGTCCTGTCGCCTAGGAGCCTCAATTTCCCGGGTTCGATACTGGGCCTTGCCAACTCAGCGAATAAGTTGCACACCTTAGATAATCTGACTTGTACGATAAAATGGGGAGTTGATGGTAGGTTTGACACTCCACGAGGCTGTTTGTATTTCACAGGGAAAATTATGCATCCAACTACTCTCCCTTCAGTTATGGGTAAATAGTAGGGCAGACTGGGCTCATTAACCTTAGCTAGGTAACCAGTCTAGGAGAAGGATAATTCTGAATTCAAACCTGTTAAACTCCGCTTAAGAAATTGACATTGAACTTGTTTTGTGTGACATTATTTATATTATGCAATGTGTAATGTGTATTGTGTAATGTGTAATGTGTGAAAATGAACCATTGTCTTGGCTTTTATCTGATCGACCAGTTTTAAATGTTTTGTGTCGCATCCTGCTCGTGCGGAAGGGTTGGTATATATATATATATATATATATATATATATATATATATATATATATATATATAAGAAATTTGAAAAAACAAGTGTTTCAAAATTAAGATGAATTTATTTATCGACGCTTAAACTTTTCGGTTTCTTTAAACCTTCATCAGGATGTATCAAGGGGTGAAGAAATTGATGGATGTTTTATAGGTGACAGGAGATTAAAAAAATCTTTATAAATTTTTTTTTTGTTGTGTAACTGTACTTGTTCAAAGTTATATTTTTGAAAGACGAGTCATGATCTGCACACGCGAAGATGTCATGATGCGTGACGTAACTCGAAAAAATGTATTCAACAAAAGACAAGAAAAATTATTAATATAAAAAAGTACATATATATATATATATAATTGTTACATAATTTTTAGATACCTAATATTTATGTGCAATAGTGTAGAAATCAAAATGGCCGTTATAAGCTGCAGCCCATGGTCTTGAAGGATTTGAATGACAATCCGGTGGATACCGTGAGAACCGGTAGAGAGGACCCTCTCTTCCGGTTTAGATAGTAAGTAAGTTTCAGTCGGTTAGAGACTAGCAGCCGAGCTCGACGGAAGGGTAAGTCGCGTTACGCGCGCTCCCGTCTTAATCGCGCAGATGTCTGGTTGGGGATTTAAAAATAAAGTAAGATCAAAGCAAATCGGAGTCTTGTGTATTACCTCTAAAACCTAACAATGACACAGGGCTTCTGATAAAGAGAAATCCCCAATAGAAGACCAGACCCGAAGTCCCCAAGAAAGTCCAGACCTTAGAGGATTCCAGACCAAGACAAGATGTTATAAGATTCCAAAGACGTCCAGAAGAATAGAGTAAGAAAGAAGTAAGTAAGGAGAAGGGTATGCAACATAATCAACTTTCAAACTATGTAAAAAAAAAGAATAATAAACAACAGAGGTGGTCACTATTAGAAAAGGTTCAGTCCTAATTAGTGATCATCCTCCACATATGACTACAACAATCAACATTACGTTTTTTTTTGTTTTGTGTGACATTACTTATATTGTGTAAGGTATGAAAATAAACCATTGGCTTGTCTTATCTTTTTGTCTGATCGATCCAGTTTTAAATGACCTAAGAACAGTGGATACTCTGGATAACGCACGGTCGATGGGGAAAACGACGCCACTACTTCATCGAATTGAGGTAAGCATGTTTTCGTTGTCTTTCTCAATTTTCACACATTCAAAATGGAGATGTTGTTTGACATCAGACGCAGTTCGTATTAGCATCGTGAAACGCTCCAATGATTGCAGCACGTCGTTGTTTGAAATTCGTTTTCGGGTAAATATAAACAAAATGGTGATGAGGAGGCTGGGAGTAGATTTGATCTATTAGAGGATGGTAAAGAATCAAGGTCTTTGGGGGGGGGAACGGGTTAGATGGGGGGGGGGTCAGGTATCAAAAGGAAAACTGAAGAAGTGTAGGCGAAAGAAGGAAAATTACTTAGTACGAGGAAGTGCTGAATAGTTTAAGATCTAAGAACACACACACACACACACACACACAATATATATATATATATATATATATATATATATATATATATAGATAGATAGATAGATAGATAGATAGAGATATATATATATAATATATATAGCTGTAGATATAGATATAAATAGTTAGATAGATATAGCTGTAGATATAGTCCATGTCCACGCTACCCTAACTTGGATATAAATGGATACATCCCCAGTATCATATATTTATATATAGTTTGTTTTATTTTAATAGATATTAAAAGTTAATAGAACTTAGTTTCGATTTCAAATTGTTTTTTGTTGTTGTTGTTTTTTTACTCCTTTAATTAATTTGATGATTTCATGGTTTATGGTTCAATCTCTCCGACATTTAATTTTTAACTTCCACCTCCTCAAGCAATATGTTTCAAAAATTTATTTTTACATCGCCCGGAGTGTGTTTTTTATTTTGCTAGTACAATAAATGTACAAATATAACAGCTAAGGATTTATATGTCCCCATGCTAAAATCGTATGTTGATTAATTGTACAGTATAATGATTGTATTCGTTAATGTATGAATGGTTCAACCATAGAGTAGTAATGACACGGCTAACGCAATAGCTGTATAAAAATTACAATTAGCTGAAGATTTATATGTCCCCGTGCAAGAATCGAGAGAGTTCAGCAGCCCTCTCTTGATAAATGAGACTTCTTCTTTGAAGTATTCGTTAAGGTACTTTCTCTTGGATGCATTCGTTAAGGTACTTGATTTCGTAGGCTTTTCGTTAAAGTACACAAGAGTTCAACCATAGAGTAGTACTAACACAGCTATTACAATAACTGTATGAATATAATAATTAGCTAAAGATTTATTTCTCCCTGTGCCAGAATCGAAAGAGTTCAACAGCCTTCCGTTGATAAATGGTATTTCCTCTTGGATGCATTCAGTACATGACACACGGGTTGTTCAGGAAACAACGAATCTGCTATCGTCATTATAATAAAAGAAAAACTCGTCACAGATTTCATTCATATCGAAATCCAATGCCGTCTTAAATGTCACAGCAAAGAGAGAGAAAGAGAAAACGGCTTTGTGGGAAATATTTCCCAGAATGCCATAGCGGGCTAAGCGAAATTTGGTCTGTCAAATACGAAGAGCAGAGAAGGAGAAGAGAAAAAAAAGCGAGAGGAATTAAAACAGAGCGAATTCCTGCAAGACATCAAGCGGTTCGGATGTGATTTCAATCAGCCGTTTCTTTTATTTGATTCGTAGCATTTCGCTTTGCAGACGACAGAATAAACAGCAATTTCCACACGCGATTCTTGCACAAGGTTTGGTTTTGGTTTTGGTTTTGTTTCTGAGGTTAGAAAAGCTCGCGGGTGGATATGTCATCTGAAAATGTATCCCCCCCCCTCCGCCCGTATTACGAACTTAGTTATTACTCACTTAGGGACCTGTTCAGCGGTTAAATTTGGTTGCTTGGTTGGTTGGATTTTACGGCATGTCAATCATTGTTGGGTTATTTTATGCCTGAAGAGGTTTAGTTTATTGATTCTTGTTGGCTATTTTTTTTTTCAAACTCAATTTTTTAAACTCACTAGTAGAAAATAAAAAACATCCTCCGAGCGATGTAAAAATAGATTTTTGAAACATATTGCCTGAGGGGTGGGAGTAAAAAATTCAATGTCAGCGAGTTTGTACCCTAAGTAAGTAAAATCATCAAATTCATTAAAGGATAAAAAAATAAAACAATTTGAAATGTAAACTTTAAATATGTATTAAAATAAAACAAACTATATATAGATATATAATACCAGTCATGTATTTATTAAAACTTGTTTTTAAAAAAAACCAAATGAGGACTGTCTAATGTTGCATGTTCACATTTTGAGTGTATTTATTCTATGTTATGACTATTTTGGGTAATGTGACGTAAGCAGTGACATAATTTTTGTTACAGACAAAAACCGGAAGCGAATCTCCATTATTAATGGATTTTATTTGATTAAATAGATAAAATGAGTTTAAGGACCGAAAAATTGGAAAATAGAATGTTTAGCAAGAGCATTAGTGAGAAGCGAAATGCAAAAAGCTTTGACCAGTATTTGAACCCTGGCCACCGATTCAACCCCCCCCCAATATGTTAACTGATACACAGGTGCATCTTCTTTGGTAGTAGTAGTAGTATCACTTTATTGTAGTAGTAGTAGTAGTAGTAGTAGTCGGCGTGGACTAAAGTCGGTATCAGCCAGACAGCGAAGGAATCTATCCCTTTTCATTAGCGCTAGACCAAGGAAATTCACATGTTCCTATCACATTTTGATTCTCGCTTTCGCATGTACCAATCACGTCATTAACATTCAATTATAAACGCTAATCAACGAACAGGCAACGAACTTTTTTCTACACATTTCTTAACTCAACGCATTCAAAACATCCATCACTTTTTTAACAACATAAATCCTTTTTTCTCCTTGACTATTTTCAAATTGTCCTGAAGGGGGTTGCTTTATAAACTGAAATGTTCGAACATCGACACAACGACTAATAAATTCCCATTCATTGTAACATCCAGTGTTTGTTCTACATTTTCTCCACATAATAATAATAATAATAATAATAATATGAAAGTGAAAGTGATACCAATTGTAGTTGGTGCACTTGGAACGGTCCCAAAAGGATTGGAAAAGGGTTTGGAAAGTTTGGAAATCAGAAAAGAATTGAAACCATTCAGAACACTGCACTGCTGCAATCTGCTAGAATACTCAGAAGAGTTCTGCAGACCTGAGGAGACTTGCTGTCACTCAGACTCCAGTGAAAGACCATCAGCTAACACTGATGTGAAAACTCAATAATAATAATAATAATAATAATAACCTAATCCCGGCCAGGATACCGGACCTAGTATTAATCGACAAGTAAAGGAGAACCTGCCATCTTGTGGATTTTGCTGTCCCAGCTGATCACCGAGTGAAAATGAAGTAAAGCGAAAAGACAGACAAATACTTGGACCTTGCCAGAGAACTGAAGAAGCTATGAAACATGAAGGTGAAGGTCGTACCAAATGTAATTGGTGCCCTTGGAACGATCGCCAAAGCACTGGAAAATAATTTGGGTGAACTAGAAATCAGAGGAAGAACCGGGATCATTCAAACTACGACACTGTTGAGATCTGCTAGAATACTCAGAAGAGTCCTGGATACCTGAGGAGACTTGCTGTCACTCAGCCTCCAGTGAACCACCAGCTACGGCAGGTGTGAAAAACAAATAATAATAGTAGTAGTTTTAGTGATATTACTAGAAGTCTTTTAGTAATGTCAATAAAGCTATCGTAAGTAAAGCTTTCATAAGTAATATTTTAGTAGCTATAGTAAATTAGTATTTATATTAATATATATTAGAATAGTATAACATATATTAACATATATTAGTATAGTATATAAGTAAAATTTTAGTAGCTATAGTATATAAGTATTTATATCAATATATATTAGTATGGTGGACTCTCCTATCGAGAACGATAGATGAGGGTCAGCAGTGAGTGATTTGATTCCTCCCATGTTGTGCATGCTGTCAAGAAGACATTTTATGTTTCCTCGAGTGTGACAGCAGCCCAGCCCTGCTGCGAGCCATGAAACCACACTGACAAACGAAATGATCCAAGGCAGGAGTTAAATGTTTTTCTTTTAAAGTTAGGCGGAGCCGATCTCTATGCTTCAGTCTATTTTGTTCAAAGCTCTTTAGTTTAGCGAAACAGGTCTTACGCCATTCCTTCCGATCCGATGCTAGATCTTCCCAAGCACTCAGGTCAATATCGAGGCGTTTCAAATTGTCCTTTAATTTGTCCTTGTAGCGTAAGAGAGGACGTCCAATTGAACACTTAGCATTTGGTAGTTGCCCGTAAAATATCTTCTTTGAAAGCCTGTTCTCATTCATTCGGACAACGTGACCAGCCCACCTAAGTTAAATCTTGGCTAGTAGGGTTTCGATGCCAGCAATATCACATCTTTTTAAAATTGTTCTATTTCTTACTTTATCATCCCATTTTAGACCGCAAATGACACGAAGACAACGCAAGTTGGTTTATGTGCTTGCGGTAAAATGTCCAAGTTTCAGCACCATACAGTAGAATATTAGTATAGTATAACATATATTAACATATATTAGTATAGTATATAAGTAAAATTTTAGTGGCTATAGTAGTAATTTACTAAGTTTTTCTTATTTTGGCAAAAGGCCAGAAGCACCGTATGTGAATCGAACTCACTAGTTTGCTATACTGGCTCGTTAAACATTACCCTCACATAAGACTCCTTAAGCGCATGAGTAGTATTCATAATAACACTGGTAGTGGTAGTAGTTTTAGTGAGAGTGGTAATATTAGTAGTCCAAATATTCATAGTAGAAAAATGCTTAATAACTAAAAAAAGAAAAGAAAAACAAACTAGGTGGCGTGGGCTATTGTCAGTATCAACCAGTCAGCAAGGAAGTCTATCCCCTTTTCGTTAACGCTAGACCAGGGAGATTGTTTTTGCATCTGAGGTGGAGCGCCACACCTACCATTAATTCATTATTTTACCGCCCATATCCAAGCTGGGCTACCCATGCGCTGGGGGTCAGTATCACTTTCTGTAGATGAGATATTACTACCTAGGTACGTGAATTGTCTTCCGATTTTAGAGGCTTACCATCGAGTATGGAGATGCCTCCCTCATTTTTAAAACAACATGAACTCTGTTTTATCGGAGTTAACATAGAGGCCAATGTGCTGTGCAGCTTTCTCCAGGTTATGTAGCAAGGGTTTTTCTTTTATGTGATCTAATGATATTCGAAGTACGTAGTCTAGGCATATTATAAATGTGTATGACCCTAACGTATCTCCTTGTAGGACTCCAGCAACAATAACTAAAAAGGTGTACTCAGCCCTATCGGTTGGGGCGTTAGAATATACCGACTGCACCTCTGGAGAGGTGTAAGACTCCCCCAATTTGGCCACCTATTGGCCGTGGGTGGCTATCTGTGATGCTTAAGGATGGAACCCAGGTGGCTGAGCAGTCTATCACATGCAACACTCCACTTAAACCCTTACTTAGGCTAGACGGGCGGTCGGAGAGGCCCACTCCGATCAATCGGCTGGTCAACTCAAGCCCTAGCACCAATATGATTGCCCCAAACCTATTGCCCTTATGGCAAGACGCAACCCTTTTTATCATATTAGTGCTAAAATGTGGTGACTGAGGGTCTTCATGTCCTGGGAATGACGTTAAACTATCTGATGGTGAGGTTCCAGTTTTGGAGGTTTGGGGAATGTGGAGCACCCCTTCATCACCATTACTTCCTGGTCCACTCTGACCCGGAATGGTAGTACCTGTTATGGTCCCATCTATGGGTTAAATAGAAAAAAGTGTTTATAAAAAAATTGAGTATCCATTAAGAATGAATTTATGTCAAAACTTTATCGGCATTGAATGACCCACTGAAGTTGATATGCAGTAAAAGAAACCAAACCAAAAGAGGAGTAGTAGATGGTCTTTAGATGTGTACATGAATTAAGCTTTGTTGTAAGATCTGTAAAAAAATACTTCTGATATTAGCCAATCGATTTAGGGAATAAGAACGC
>CM042169.1:16177321-16244821 GCA_023376005.1 Doryteuthis pealeii
TATCGAGCAGTCAGTTCTTTTGCTATTTAACCAACATTTTTTTCATTTTTCATTAGTACTTCTTTTATGTACTTATATATTTGGAGGATATGTGCTTAATTGAAGTCATACCTAATTTTGAAAATTAATTAGTTAATGATTAATGAATGTAGGCGGGCATATATGTCCAAAAGTAAGGCTAAACGAATCGAGAAAATGTCAATGTTTAGCCATATAAAAAATAAACACATTTGTTTTTTTACTTACCCTCGTACTTATATATGTTAAACACACACACGTGCAACCTCACAAGATAGATAGATGTAAATAGACTCTCTCTCTCTCTCTCTCTCTCTCTCTCTCTCTCTCTCGCGTGTGAGAGAGATGAAAACTGCGAGATAGATAGATTGATTGATAGATACTTATATATGTGAAACACACATACAATTCATATAGTTAGATTGATACCTATAAACTTTACTTTATATATACAAGGTGTGTCAATAAAGTATCGACATATTTCTGTACTTTTTGACACACCTTGTATTCTGAAAAGATAACGTTCCATTCATTCTTCGTTTTTATCTTGGTAAATACAGCTTTAAACTTGGACCTTTTTTGACACAACTTGTATTCTGAAAAAAAAAAAAAAAAAAAAATAGAACGTTATTTTTCAGAACACAAGGTGTGTCAAAAAATTATAAAAATCTCGATATTTTTGGACACACCTTGTATATATATATATAATATATATATATATATATATATATATATATATATATATATATATATATTTAGACTGAGATAGATAGATAGACAAACATGTTGAAATAGATATATTGATATACTGAGATAAAGATAAATCTAATGTCAGATAAACCTACTAAAAGATTCGCTTAGGGCTCTTCAGGGCTAAGATCTGACTCAGACACATGTAGACCCTCAGTCACCGCCTTCTAGCATCCATATGATAAAAAGGGCTTGCCATAAGAGCAATAGGGTTCCGGTAATCATATAGGTGCTAGGGCTTGACGTGACCAGCCGATTGATCGGAGGGGGCCTCTCCGACCGCCCGTCTAGCCCAAGATAGGGCCAAAGTGGAGTATTGCAAGTCATGAACTGCTCATACATCCGGTTCTATCATTAAGCACCACAGGTCGCCATCCACGGCCAGGAGGTGGCCCCATTGGGGGAGTCTTACCCCTTTGCAGAGGTGCAGTCGGTGCATTCTAACGCCCCACCGACAGGGCAGCAGAGAAGTTGGTTAGTTTAGGTTGTTTTGTTTTACAACATTACGGTTTATTACCGAATCAAGTCATTCATGATGAACAAAGGACTCGGGTTGCATACATATGCTGAGATAGATATAAATATGCTGACATAGATATAGATATGATATGTAGATAGATATAGATATGATATGTAGAGAGATATAGATATGATAGATAGGTAGATACAGATATGATATGTAGATAGATAGGTAGATGTAGTATTGATAGGTAGATAGATAGATTACCTTATATGTAACCATATAAAAGTAAAAACAGCATATTATGGAGAATATTTATAAGAGCAATAAACTTAGAATGCTCCAATTTGAATAGATTAATTTTAAATCAAATGTTGGGTATTTTGGGTTTTTGTCGTCCCGGCCTCCGGTGTTAATTAACGCTGTTTTAGAGAAACGGTGTCAGGCGAACTCACGGCCAAACTTAGGTATTTTCCACGACGTGTTTTTGTCTTATTTTTATTAGCTCAGTGGTACAGTCTCTGACTAACAAAAAATCATTCAAGTTTCGATCCCGGCCTGACACAGCTTGCTAAGTCTAGCGATTCTGATGAGCCATGATACAGCGAAACAGTACTATATGTGAATCACCGTGACTTGACCGTAATAGATAGATAGATTGATAAATATGAATCTACCGAGATATATAGATATATATGAATAGACTTAATAGATAGATAGATAGATAGATAGATAAATATGAATATGTTCAGATAGACGGATAAACTAAATGTTCATTATTTTATATGTTACCAAACTGTAAAATATGTTAAAAACTGTAAAATGAGTTCTTGAGCTTCCCTACTACTAAAAATTGGTTTATAAAAGCATTTTTGCTCAAGAAATCCAAAAAGGCTACAAAAGTCTTAAAGACAGCCAATTTTAAGTTATGGGTGATCTGATTTTTTTATAGCAAAAAAAGATAGTTTGATTTTTGCTCAGAACCGAAGCTACAACATTTTGCAAAAATTTGTTATAATTTTCCACTTCAATTTTTCTGAAATTTTGTCCAGCGGTGGACTGTCTTAAAGTTAGACGATTCCTAAAATTTGTGCTTACCCCAGTATCAAAACCAGAACTTTGTGGTTCTGAGGTGTATATTCTACCGATGGAGCTAAACTGGCCCCTCCATTAAGGGTCTTCCCAGGTATGACACCACACACAGCACTAATACACTTGGGAAAAGTATTCTTTTTTCAGCTATGGGTAAATAGTTGGGCAGAGTAGGCTTTTTAACCTTGGTTAGTAAACTAGACTAAGAGAAGGAAAACTGAATTTAAGTAAAAACGGCACATTATGGCAAGATTTTTATTAGAGCAATACACTTAAAATCGAGTTTCGAACCCGGCCTGACGCAGTTTGCTAAGTTTTGTCATACTGATGAGCCGTGATACGGTAAAACAGTACTGTACGTGAATCACTGTATATATAGATATATATTGAGAAGTTCTGTTTTTGGTCAACCAATAAGATCTTACGAACTAAAACACTCACCGGCCAAGGTTCTCAGTGAAAAATGGCGGTTTTTTTTCTTTCTTCTTCTTTTTTCTTTTTTTTTTTTTTCTTTTTGCTTTTTCTTTTTCTTTTTTTTTTCCTCGCACATTTGATCCGAAAACAAGTAATTGGATTCCAGTGTTCCGGCACTGGAGGCAATTCAAACCAAATGACTTGAGGCACTAAAATGCTTCAAAATGGCGGGCAGTTCAGATTGGCTTTTTTAAAATTAGAACGTCGTGCGTTGAAATAAAAAAGAAAAACAAAAAGACAAGAAAAAAAAAATTTGGTCAAAAGAAAAAAAAAAGGAAATAAAAAATTAAGCTGAAATAAATCGGCAGAAAGAAAATGGATGACAAAAAAATGTTATTATGTGCAACTGATCTCTCTCTCTCTCTCTCTCTCTCTCTCTCTCTCTCTCTCTCTCTCTCTCTCTCTCATATATATATATATATAATATATATATATATATGTGTGTGTGTGTGTGTGTGTGTGTGGAGGTGCAATGGTTAGAATCGTAGAAAATGGATGCATCGAAATCCTGGACGAAGCTGTTTACATTTCACTTTGCACTAATACCATGTATCGAATTATTCTCCCTCCAGCTATGTGTAAATAGTCGGTGAGATTGGAATATTCAACCTTGGATAAGTAACCAGTCTATAAGAAGGAAAACTTTGAATTCAAACCTGTTAAACTCCGCTTAAGAGATTGACATTGTATCACATCCTGCTCGTACTGCAAGGTTGATATATATATATATATATACATATATATATATATATATATATATATATAGCAAACTCACATACTCTCTTTTTCATATATATATATATATTTACCAACTCCTCCACACGAGCAGGGTACGACACAAGGTCAATTTCTTAAGCGGAGTCCAACAGGTTTGAATTCAGAGTTTTCCTTCTCCTAGACTGGTTACCTAGCCATGGTTAAATAGTCCAGTCTGCCCTGCTATTTACCCATAGCTGGAGGGAGAGTAGGATTTATACCTTTCCCAAGGGTATTAGCGCTAAGTGGAATGCAATTACCACGTCCAGGATTTGAACTTGGGGCGACGAGTCCATTTCACATGACTTTAACCATTACACCACGCGCTTCCTCTTTCTCATATATATATATATATATATCGCAATCTCTCACTTTCTTTTCTCTCTATATATGTATATTCATATAAATCAGGAAAATTAAAAATCATCCTTCTGAACACCCTGTTTTTTTTTTCTTTTATAGATATCAGTATATTCTTATCTATCTACTTATCCCTCTAACTATATTTATACCTCTCTCTCCATATCAGTGTTTTCGGAATTATTTATCTATATTAGTATATCTCTAGCTCGCAATCTATATATCCATATCTCAGTGCATTCATCTCTCTCTCTCTCTCTCTCTCTCTCTATATATATATATATATAATATAATATATATATATATATATATATATATATATATATATATATATATATAAGTGTTTTAATACTTTTGAGAGGCGTCCCTTGGAAAGGATTTTTCATTTATCCTCCTCATTTTATTCATTTTTATTTCAACCATTCATTCATTTTACCATTAATTTTTAACTATATATATATATATATATATATATATATATATATATATATATATATATTATATATAAGTTTTTGGTACATCTAAACTTATATATAACTTTGAATAGTAATATACTTTATTAATGATAATCAATCAAACGAATTTTAAAAAAGGAGCAGAAAGACGACAGAAACTTAAGGGCCCTTTCGACCGGTGCTTTTTCACACAAGTTAACAACCAGTGGATCGTTTAAAAGCCAAAATGTATATATTGGGTAATAGAGGGGGATAGGATTATGTAAATGTTGGAATAACAATAAGGAAAGAAGAAATGAATTTACCTTCACATTACCCCAAATTTCAGCAACCACATCCCCAGCAAAAATTACTAGGGAGTGTTTCAAATGTCATTTTCTAGAAAAGGTCGAACATTAAAAATAAGATTGCGGATGCCTCGAGGACATGAAGATGGCGATTTTTCATGGCCTTGAATAGAACAGAATATTGCTGATAAATTGAGTTGATATATATATATATATATATATATATATATATATATATATATATATATCTCAAGTGTGTATCAAGCAGGTTTTGTAAAAGACTACGGAATATTTCGTCTTTATGATTATCAAGTGGAGATATTCAATTCTTCTTGTTGTTTTCCGTATATTGGGATCCAGAATACAAGGTGTGTCAAAAAGGTATCGAGATTTTTTTGTACTTTTTGACACACCTTGTATTCTGGATCCCAATATACGGAAAACAAGAAGAAGAATTGAATATCTCCACTTGATAATCATAAAGACGAAATATTCCGTAGTCTTTTACAAAACCTGCTTGATACATACTTGATATATATATATATATATATATATATATATATATATATATATATATATATATACTAGCAAATATATGCACCCTCCGGGTGCAAGTATTTAAGTTTTAATGTAATAAAATATTGTATTAAATTAGAAAGGCTAATGAAACTAAATAAGAATACAGATAAAAAGATTTGAAACAGAGGGAGTATAATAAAAGATTTGAAACAGAGGGAGTATAATAAAAAATGGAACAACTGAAACTTACTCTTCCATCATTTAGTTATAAGAGGAAGTAAAGAATAAAATGACAATTATTTTATCTTGTTAATGGATTTCATTTAAGATTCATTGAAGAGATTTTTGCTTATATTCATTAAAATAAAACCAAACAGTTAGAAATCAATAATACTAAGCACATATTTATTAAATTCAATTTTTTAATATCAATATGCAAATTAGCCTTCCCGTTCACACTGTAAACTGCTATTTTGTTGTATATATAAATATAATTGCATGTTCTCAGTATGTAGACATAGTTAACAGTATTAATATTGTAAGACAATTTTATTAATAATTGAGGTTTAGATAAAAATAAAATCATGGAGAATGTGATGTCAATAACTAAGAGAATTGTGACTTGAGTAGGAATTTAGTTTCGGTTACAGACAGAAAAACACACAATCTCCATTATAATAAGATATATATATATATTGAAGTGCTCGGTTTTGAAATGTCAGTTTAACATAGAATTTGTTGTTTATTTCAGGTGAATTTTTGCATATATAATAATTAATGTATGCTCAAAAATAAAATTTAATTTATTTTTAGATAGAAAGTATTTTTGAAAAATAGGGGCTTTCAAAGATGAACATGCCTAAACATGACCGTCGCCTTCTTATGTTGCATGAGTTCAAGCTTGGGCACAATGCCTCCGAAACTGCTGCCAGTATCAACAAAGTGTCAGAGAAATACACATATAATTTATGAATTGAATATCTTTAAAGGTAATAATTAAAAACACTGTATCAGCAGATAAGATTTGAACCCAGACACAGTAAGACATCTTTGGTTCACTTGGGGGTAATTATTTTTATTTTTATTTATTTATCTATTTTTCAACTTTACCTCTGAACTATTACCGGAACCGGAAACTACGAAACAAAAATTAATATACGATTACAGCATAGAGAAACTTTGTTTAGAGATTATGTGACCCAGTCATTCACTGCATCTATCTCTGATATTCTCTCCCATTGAAAATAGATGAAAACGTCTATGTTTTGGATTTTACCAAATTAAAACGGTTCTCTTCAACAACCAAAGTTAATTTTTGACGCTCTCGACTTTAAGGTAAGTGGTCGCCATTTTTAAGGTTTTGTTCGAAAGTTTCAAAATTGTTGATCTTATAAATTTCATTTGTTTATTAAAAAAAAAAGGGTTAAAATACAGTTTAGTAATTATTAGATCTTTTTGTAATTGTTCATGTCTTGTATCAATATTTCGAACTCATTTCTTCTACCATATGTATGTAGGAGGGGGGCCGTACGATTGATAATTATTATAAAGCAATGGATATAAGGATTGAGTTAATATAAGTGTGGGTGACACTAATATGGGGTACCCATATGATAAAAAGGGGTTGGGGCTTGCCATAAGGGTACTCATCTGGAGGTTGTAGAAAATAACCTACAATACTTAACATAGCACTTTTACCCGGTCATGGTTAACGGAATTAAAACAATCTACCCCAAAAGATAAATTTCATTCGCTTATTTTTTATTGGTTTAAAATACGATTTAGTAATTATAATGAGGGAGTCCAGAGGAGAGCTACTAAATTAGTGAATAATTTAAAATCCCTTTCATATGAAGAAAGACTTAGGAATATTGACCTACCAAGTCTGGTTTTCCGACGTATGAGAGGGGACTGAAGCCTACAAATGCATGGTTTTTATTCAACGAACTCTGACCTACTAAACATTGCTCAAAATATACAAGGGGACATAAACTAAAAAATCTTGTAAAGCAAACGCAAGATTATTTTAGCTACAGAGTGGTGAATACATGGAATAAACTACCTTCATCAGTAGTGAATGCCCCATCTCTAAACTCCTTCAAGGCAAAGTTGGATAATCTGTGGAATGATTATAAATATTTTGTGGATTTAAAATGAATATTTATAAGGAACAGCTGACAGGTCTCAGACCTAATATACTAGTTGAAAAGATATTATTATTATTATTATTCTATTATTATTATTATTATTGTTGTTTTTATAATTTTCATGCATACACACGACTGCCCTTTATATAGGCATAGATTGTTTAGTGCCGTTATAGTATGTAGCTTACCTTTCTGATTCTGTTATAGTATGTGGCCTACCCGGTTTGAATGTATCCTACCTCAGTAAGAGTATATTTATAGATACAAGTTATATAGGCAATTTAATGAAACCAATTATTTTTCACATATATTCAATTTCAAGAAATGTAATTCAGTCATAAGCTGTATATAGTAATTTAAAATAATTACAAAAGAATTTATCCATAATTTACATGAATCAGAGATCCATTTAATTTGTAAAATATTCTAAAATTCTGAAATAGGGTTAGGGCGTGGGTTAGCAGTTATTATCATAAACTTATAATATGCTTTTTATTGTAGGCCACATACTATAAGACAGACATAATTTCGTAGGCCACATACTATAATGGTAACGAGTGTTTTTAAGTTCATCTATTTCTCTTGTTTTTCTTTTTTCTTTTATTGTATTATTTACTTATGTCTTTTTATTCTGTCGGCAAATGGGAAGCTTTTACTTTCCTGCAGTTTTCGGAAGTGAGAAAAATTCGAAGACGGCTGTAACTGAGTTTATATTTGCTGTCGTTTTTTAAGTAGACTAAAGTAACCTGCTCCACACTGCCATTTTGGGGGATTATGAGATCGGGGATGGGTAGGTGTAGCGGCGATTGAACTCGCAACCTCCTGATCGCCAGTAGAATAGCTGTCACCCGGTTAGCTGAAGTGGTTCGGCCACTGAGGGTAATAAATACCTAGTTGCCTACTAGTTTCGTAGGTTTTGTATAACTATTTCAAATTGAAAGTATTACGTCCATTTCCTGACTCATTTCTTAACAGACCGAAGAGGTCATTTACTTCTTACCACTATCAAGTGATTGTTGCAAGATTTCCATAAGTGAGGTGAGGTCTAGTTTTTACCTACTTGCATCAGAGGGGCGTTGATGTTCCTACATTAATTGGTGATTGCTTTTTCGCCATAAATATACGATTACCCCTTAAAATAAACCCTAGTTGAGAATAGCAGAATTTCGGAGTTCAGCTTTAACTCCGAAAAGTAACAAAGTAGATAATAAGTAAAGATTACCTCATTTCGTGTATTTATTTAATAATGTTTATTTGATGAATAGTTTCTTACAAAAAAGATTTTAGTTATACTGATTGTTCTAAAATGAAAGTATCAATAAAAAAAAGTTGAGTTATCGTTAAAAGTTTTCGTTTGATTTGTTATTTAATTCGCAGTAAAAAAAAATAATTCAATGTATGAAACTACATACAAATTAGATGTTTAGAAAAATAAAACCTGCCCGCAAAATAAGACCTAGAGTAATTTTCAGGAATACTATCTGGAAATGTATCTAAAGTAACCTGCTCCACATTGCCATTTGGGTGATTATGAGATCCAGAGGGAGTGTAGCGGCGATTGAACTCGCAACCTCCTGATCGCCAGTGGTGGAAGTGCTATCACCCCTGTTAGCTGAAGTGGTTCGGTCACTGAGGGTAATGAATACCTAGTTGCCTACTAGTTTCGTAGGTTTTGTATAACTATCATAGATTGAAATTTCCTAAAAATTACATATATATTGGTAAATACCTTCAAGTAATTCCCACCTCAGCAATCACATCCCCGGCAAAAATTACCAGGGAGTGTTTCGGATGTCTTTGTCTACACAAGGACCGGCAGTAAAGGAAAATGAAGACTGCCTCAAGGACATTGAGATGGTGACTTGTCCTGGCCTTGTGTAGAACAGAAAATTGCTGATCGTTGTAGTTTATTTTGCAACTATTTGTACTACAAAGGTGGTCACCAATGGCAGAATCATGTGCCTGTGAAAGCCCGGATGTGGTTTGGGGGAGGCTTCTTATACCCTATATATATGTGTGTGTGTGTGTGTGTGTATGAAATATATTTGGAGGTAGCCTACAAATGTCTAGCCACACTGAAGAGACATGCTATATTAAAACATGGTGTCTGTGGATGAATTTACTTTTTACCACTATCAAAGTCGCAACAAGTGGTTGTTACAAGATTTCCATGAGTGATGTAAAGTCTAGTTTTTACCAACTTGCCTCAACTTGCCTACCTTAATTTTTCGCCATAATATATGTATAGGTAGATAGATTGTTTTTTTAAGTTAATCTATTTCTCTAATTTGTATTTTTTTCTTTTATTGTATTTTTATTTACGTATGTCTTTTTATTACGTATGTCTTTTTATCCTTTTATTTTATTTGTTTTATTTTTTAATCATTTGTTTTAATTTCTTAATATCATTGATTATATAATGTAGGGACCGTGGTTGTTTGGTGAGTGTTTAGTTGAAGAGTTGATCCGAGTTATGGGTCCCCACAATTTATATGTATAAGGACTACGGAAATGTAGTTTTCATAGGTAACAAAAGAAGACAAAATTGATAAAGGAAACAAACTTTATATACATTAATTTACAATTGGTATATTCAATTGTTCTTTTAGCGATGTTGCCGACTGTATGTGTCTGTACATAATTGTGTGTGACAAGTGTGACATGTATTGTTTATATTTGTGCGATTGGTTGTGTCAACATTGTAGCAGTTTTGTCTGTGATTGAAACTTGTGATTGAAATTTGTTTTTTTTTGTTGAGCCAGATAGAGAAATTTGGAAACGAAAAATACGAGACCAACCTGATATATCATTTTGTGTTTTCGGGCAGCGACTTCTTCCCATTGTGTCGATGTTGGGGGAGAACTTTCGCTCCTACTGTCGAGTTAGAGGGCATTCGCCCCAACTCTGTCGAGTCGGGAAGAACGTAAGCTCCCACTGTCTCTCTGTAGTTTTTCAGCTCTATGGGCCTTTTTATTATTTTCTTATTGTCATTGTCTACGTGATAATTAAGCTAAAATATTCCTGAAATATCAGGTGATTTGCAATGATGCAATATCAAATGATTTTGGTATCTGTGGAATTCTGGTGACATAAATTATCGGATGAATTTAAACCATTGTTTCTAAAATATTTCCAAACTAATATTCATTCGATTTTCTTTTGTTTACCTAATTCTAAACTCATGACATACCATTGTAAAACTAGGTATTTGAGAAAACTTAATTATTTTAATTTGGTCAATTCCACATGCCGTAAAAATATAGGGGCCAATCCCTATAAAAATATAGGGGCCAATCCCTATAAAAATATAGGGGCCAATCCCTATAATACGTTTGATTTTTATTTAATATTTGGTACTAATGCGGAATAGCGCGCAAGAGATAATATCATTAGAATACGTATAAAAAGCATTAAAATTCATTACATTTCATGGAAATATCCGAAACCTTTGAGATTCTAGGGTTCGGCTACTTCGGCAGTTTCCGTAATCTAATGCTATTTATTAGGATCTACCAAAATGTTATATCCTTTTCATTTTAAAAACGAATTAAAATTAATTAAATCGATTATTTAAGGTAATTTTTTTGTCTAAGTTGAAAAGTAGTAACATCTCGGTCGGTAGAGTGTTCGACTGGGAACCACAAGGTGCCTGGTTCGATACCGGCCCTTGCCACCTCAGCGTATGAGTAGCACAGGGATCTTTGTGGTAAAGTGAGTAGTTGGTGGTAGGCGTGGCGCTCCACCTCAGATGCTAAAGATCAATCGCCTTGATCTAGCGCTTATGAAAAGGGAATAGACTCCCTCGTTGTATGGCTGATACCGAATCTAGTCGCGACCCTGACGACTTTACTTACTTTACTTATCATTGATAAATCAACACTGAAAATTTCATTAAAATCGAATAATTCCCTAATTTTTGGTAAATAATTTTTCAGTCGGCGGGGGGGGGGGTAAATTTAGACAATACCTCTGCAGAGGGTTATGACTCCCCCAAGGGGGCCACCTGTTGGCCGTGGGTGGCGAACCGTGATGCTTAAGGATAGAACCCAGTATAGAATAATCATACTAGTTCCAATTACCGTCGAATTGGTAAGACAAGGCAGCAAATTGTCGTAACTTAATACGAATATGTCTTGCTGCTAAGACTACTTCAAAATGGCAGGTTATTTATGAAGCAAAACATCATAGAAACCAAGCAGCCAATCAGGACTCAAGGAATGGAATCACCCAAATGCATGAGTGGACTATTCTGGGTTCCCATAAGTACCAATTGTCTTGTCACTGGTTCGGTTGTGCTTAGCTTGTTGCCCAAAGCAACAGTATGCTAACTGAACACTCGGGTGGTTGAGCAGTCCATGACTTGCTATATTCCACTTAAGCCCTTTCTTGAGCTAGACAGGCGGTCGGAGAGGCCTGCTCCGATCAATCAACTGGTCACGTTAAGCCCTAGCACCTATATGACAAGCTCCAACCCTATTGCCCTTATGACAAGCTCCAACCCTTTTTATCATATGGGTGCTAGAATGCCGTGGCTGAGGGTCTACATGTCCTGGGAATGATGTTAAACTCTATCTGATGGTAAGGTTCCAGTTTTGAAGGTTTGGGGAATGTGGAGCACCCCTTCATCACCATTGCTCCCTGGTCCACTCTGATCCAGAGTGGTAGTACCTGTTAGGGTCCCATCTATGGGTTAAATAGAAAAGCATGAGTTAATAAACAAAATTGTATTATCCAAAATGAAATTATTTCAAAACTTCGTCAGCATTAAACATTTTTTTTTACCAATAGAAGTATTCGGCATAAAATAACCCAAGGAGTTGACATGCCATAAAACCCAACTTGCCAAGCCTGGGAATGACGTTAAACTCGATTTGATGGTGAAATTTCACTTCTGGAGCTTTGGTGAATGTGGAGTACCCCTTCATCGCCATTAAATTATTAATTAAGGTCGTAATATTGGCAATTTTTTTATTTCAAATTCGAGGCAGAGTGTTTTCTTTTATTTTTCTATTGGAAATCTATATATTTTGTACGTTAGAACAAAATTCATTCAAGTTTCATTTCTCTGTTCAAACTGAGGAGTTTAATAATAATAAAGAAAAATAACTCAGAAATGAAATGTATGAATTTCGTAGGTTAAAAGACATGGAGAATAGATAAAAAAACAATCAGTATTTGTTAAAAAAAAATTATTCAGCAAAAAATTCAAAAATCAAGCCCCAATTTATTTTCCTATTTCTTTGAAATAAAATCAGGTATTCACGAAATGATAAAAAGAAAATATTAACAAAATATTATTAACAAAGTCGATATTATTAAATAATGAAAAGGATTTTTTTTTAGATAAGTATCGACACTATTGAAATAATAAATCTCCCCCCCCACACACACACACACCACAAAAAAAAAAAAAAAAAACAAGATCGGATTTATTTTCCAATTTCCTTTTTACATTGAAACAACATTTCCCAAAGAAATACAAAGTTGATTCTAATAAGAACGTTCTCTGGTGGGCACATTTAAGTCCGACGCTTTTACTCTCCCAACTGACCAAGTGTTCAGTATGAAACAATCTCTCCCAACAATGCTGCACTCTTCTCACCAACACTATCAAAATATCTTTTCTCTCGTCGCAACAGCCAAAATGCTACTGCAAGCTTTCCTCCCGGTTTATGAGGGATGGTCAATAAATACACAATTACAGTGTTCATCCGGGCTCCTTACTCTGACCTGCCCGTGCAGCACGTGCGACACTAATCAGCACGCGTCAATCCTTCACATCCGGGCCACTCTGGATAGTTTAGCAATTCCCATGCGTCAGGCCACGACTCACGATCAGGAGAATGCGAGTTCAATCTCCCCACTCGCCTCTGATCTCATTCTGCATGCCAAACACAGTCGTGCACGCTTCGAACTACTACGTTCGTGGTTTCTCTCGCCACATTGATATTAAATCAATAAAAATCAGAATCCTTCGTAAAGTGTGTAAACTATATATATTAATAATAGAGATTCGCTTCCGGTTTTTGTCTGTAACAAAAATTACGTCACTGTTTACGTCACATTACCCAAAAATCGTCATAACATAGAATAAATACACTCAAAATTTGAAAATGCAACATTAGACAGTCCTCCTTGTTTTTTAAAACAAGTTTTAATAAATACATGACTGGTATTATATATTTATATATAGTTTGTTTTATTTTAATACAAATTTAAAGTTTACATTTCAAATTGTTTTATTTTTTAATCCTTTTAATGAATTTGATGATTTTACTTACTTAGGGTACAAACTCGCTGACATTGAATTTTTTACTCCCACCCCTCAGGCAACATGTTTCAAAAATCTATTTTTACATCGCCCGGAGGGTGATTTTTATTTTGTAATAGTCTTATTTTAATGGTGATTGTGTATTTGTCTGTAACCGAAATTATCCCACTACTCAAGTCACAATTTCTTTACTTAGCTCAAATTCTCCATAATCCTATTTCTATTTAAACCTCAATTATTAATAATAATTTTTTTTTAGAATATTGGGTACCGTTATAGTTTGTGGCCTACCATTTTGATTCTGTTGTAGTATGTGGCCTACCTGGTTTGAATGTGTCTTACCTCATTAAGAGTATATTTATAGATATAAGTAGTAGGCAATTTATTGAAACTAATTATTTTTCACATATATTCAATTTCAAGAAATGCCATTCAGTCACAAGCTGTATATAGTATGTGACCTACCATTTTGATTCTGTTGTAGTATGTGGCCTACCTGGTTTGAATGTGTCTTACCTCATTAAGAGTATATTTATAGATATAAGTGGTAGGCAATTTATTGAAACTAATTATTTTTCACATATATTCAATTTCAAGAAATGCAATTCAGTCACAAGCTGTATATAGTAATTAAGAATAATTAAAAAATAATTTATCTATAATTTACATGAATCAGAGATCCATTTAATTCTAGAATATTTTAAGATTCTGAAATAGGGTTAGGGTTAGAAGTTATTATAACCTTATATGCTTTTTTATAGTAGGCCACATACTATAAGAGAGACATGATTTCGTAGGCCACATTCTAAAATGGTACCGAATATTGATACTGTAGATTAATAACATGTACTTGTATTAATAATTACAAAAAAATCACAGTTTACAGTGTGAACGGGAAAACATATTTTCATATTGATATCAAAAATTTGTTTTTAATAAATATCTGCTTAGCATTATTGGTTTCTAATTGTTTGGTTTTATCTTAATGAACATGATTAAAAATCCCGGGAATAAATCTTAAAAGAAATTCATTAACAAGAAGAAATAACTGTAATTTTATTCTTTTCTACCTAATTAAAAGAAATAGTTAAATTAGGAAAATTTCGAAATGTAACACGCGATGATAAAAGGGTAAGTTTCAATTTTTCGATTATACCCTCATCTGTTTCAAATCTTTTTTTAATCTGAATTCTTATCTAGTTTCATTAGCCTTTCCAATTTAATATGATGTTTTATTACATTAAAAATTAAATACTTGCACCCGGAGGGTGCATATATTTGCTATATTATGTAAAGTAAAGTCGACGGGGCGGCCTAAAGTCGGTATCAGCCATTCAGCGAGGGAGTCTATCCCCTTTTCAATAGCGCTAGACCAAGGAAATTATTTTAGCATATGAGGTGGAGCGCCACACCTACCATCAGCTCCTTACTTTACCGCACAGATCCCTGTGCTACTCATACGCTGAGTTGGCAGGGACCGGTATCGAACTAGGAACCTAGTGGTTTCTAGCCGAACGCTCTACCGACTGAGCTAACCCGGCCCTTCTGTTGTACATTTACCTTTGTAAATGAATCTAAATGTTAAATATCCGCCCGCTACGTACCTTCGTATATGTACACAGTAAGTGGAAGCACTTATATGGACCGGGTTAGCTCAGTCGGTAGAGCGTTCGGCTAGAAACCACAAGGTTCCTAGTTCGATACAGGTCCTCGCCAACTCAGCCTATTAGTAGCACATGGATCTGTGCGGTAAAGGAGCTGATGGTAGGTGTGGCGCTCCACCTCAGATGCTAAAAAACAATCTCCTTGGTCTAGCGCTATTGAAAAGGGGATAGACTCCCTCACTGACTGGCTGATACCGACTTTAGGCCGGCCCGTCGACTTTACTTTATATAATATATATATATATATATATATATATATTACTCATTATCTTTGATAGATCATTTATATTTAAGTTAGATAGGGTGGACAAGCAGTCAACGGCACCTGGTTACTAACTGTTTCTCTAACTTCATACCAAGTGGGTAATTTGATTCAGTGGTTCGGCTATATGCGCTGTGGTTTGGTTCTTTAATGATGGGAGACGGAGTAGATGACGGGAAAAAACAGGAAGAATTTGATTAGCACTTTAAAATTGATATCCGTAGATTCAACTCACTGCAAGTGACTGGGATTTTGTTAAAATAAAAATACTGAATACATGACTGATTAGATTTTTTTTTTTTAAATATCTTATTTGAATAATATTTTAAAACTTTGATGTTTTAAAGTCTTTTTTTTTTTTTTTTGATTGTTTGTTTAGTCTTTGTTGTTGTTGTTATTATTATTATTATTATTATTATTATTATTATTATTATTATTATTATTAGCAAATATATGCACCCTCCGGGTTCAAGTATTTAAGTTTTGATATAATAAAATATCATATTAAATTAGAAAGGCTAATGAAACTGACTAAGAATGCAGATAAAAAGATCTGCAACAGAGGGGGTATAATCGAAAAATAGAACAACTTTGAAACTAACTATTCCATCATTTTCCATTACTCCCCTCTTTCATTGGTAAATTTTCCTAATTTAACTATTTAGTTAAAATAGGAAGTAAAGGATAATATTACAGTTATTTCTTCTTGTAAATAAATTTCTTTTAAGATTTATCCACGAGATTTTTGTTTATATTTCTTAAGATAAAACCAAACAATTAAAAATCAATAATACCAAGCACATATTTATTAAAATAAAATTTTAAATATCAATATGCAAATTAGCCTTCTTGTTCAAACTGTAAACCGCTATTTTGTTGTATATATAAATACAATTGCATGTTATTAGTACGTAGATATGGTCAACAGTATTAATAATGTAGTACAATTTTTATTAATAACTGAAGGTTTAAAAGAATGAAATCATGGAGAATTTGACGTAAATAATTAAGGGAATTGTGACTTGAGTAGTAATATAGTTTCGGTTACAGACAGAAAAACACACAATCTCCATTATAATAAGATTATTATTATTGTTATTATTATTATTGCCTTTTGTAGTTTGTGTTTTGTTTTGTTTTTCTCGGTCTTTTTTTCAGCCTTTGTTTGTTTTAATCTATTTTATTTTCATTTTTTTCACCCTATTGTAAATTCTTTTTTCTCACGCATTGTTTCCACTATGCAATACGAATACTCAACCTCAACAGAGACCAAGGAGATTGTTTTTTCTTCTGAGGTAGAGCGCCACCCCTAGCATCAGCCCCTTACTTTACGGCACTGTGCTACTCATACGCTGAGTTGGCGAAGGCCGAATTCTATGCCTAATAATAACGCTGATTGAAAATAAATCTTAACGATTAATAGAGCTTCATCTAAAAATAAACCTAACCAATTAAATATTGGCTAAACAGAAACTGAACTCTCAATATTCTTAATTATCCTTAGCGTTTGTATCTTTGCTTTAATGGAAACTTCTTTTTTCCTTCTTCTACGTGGGTGGACAGAAGAGCGATTCTGTTTGTGTTTATTCGCATGCAATTGCTTCAAAAGAAGAACACCATTGAAGATAAAGGAAAACAATTTTTCTAATTCCTCCGATGAGAAGCGTTTTTAACTGAGTAAAGCCTAATAATCTTTTTATTGTATCTGTGATTTGAGAAAAGACCACCTGCTTCGCTATTGCTGTGGCAATATCAAAAGAATTATCGTCTTCACTTCCGCTTCCGCTCTCCAGTCTGATTTTTCTTAGAGTTAAAAAAGATAAAATAACAAACACTAAAACAAAACAGCAGTATTGCTGAACAGAACGAATTGAATACGAAAAATGATTGTTGTTTTCTGCTAAAGCAGACAGCAAGGCGACTTGGCTAACTCGTAAAACAATACCTTTGTGTAATAACTAATTTCTAACTCATTGTAGAATTAGCTTCATAGTCACCTTCATGGGAAGGATGTGACTAGCGCCCAGTCACCAGACAAAGACTGTAACCGAATACACGCTCTGTACTAACTACCAGAACATAGCCATCTGATGGATATTTATGGATCAATGTTTACACTAAAACTAGCAGCCAATCAGTCCAGGAAATGAACTTAACCAAATACACTCTGTTCCAACTGCCGGAACACAGTAAGATGTTAGTATATATTGAGGTCAGTCAGTCCACTGTTGGTTTGAATAACAGCATCTGGCTAAGCACAACTGAAGCAGTGTCCAAGTCAGTTGGTATTTATGGAAATCAAGAATGGTCCATTCATGTATTTGGGTGATCCCATTCCTTGAGTTCTGATTGGCTGCTTGGTTTCAATGATGTTGAGGAGTTTCATAAATACCCTGACATTCTGCAGTAGGGTTGCAGCAAGACAGGTTTGTATTAAGTCACAATTGCTTGTTGTCGTGTCTTACCAATTCAACGGTAATTGGAACTTAGCTTGATTATTCTACAGTATATATGGATAAAAATAACCATAATAAAACCACCAGCCAATCAGAATCCTAGAAATAGATTTGGCCATGCTATATACAGTAGAATAGCCCAACCTGCTGTTTAAGCCACGCACTAAGTCTGAATTCTCATAAACAGATTCAACTTGCAACACAGTTGACTACTATTCACTCAACACATATCACTAAAATGCCGTTAAAATCAATTCGCTAATCAAACCGCTATCTACAGTTATCTATTTTGTTTAATTTGGTTCAGTTGAAATGGTCTGATATTAGCTTGTTAACAAAAAACAAAAAGAACTTATGCAATAATATTGATCGTTAAGACTGTAACCGAATACAGGCTCTGTACTAACTACCAGAACATAGCCATGTGATATGTGCATTGATGGATCATTGTCTACACTAAAACTAGTAGCCAATTTAGGGAGAATTTTACTGCGATATATAAGCGACGAAAATGATTTGATAATTTAAATTTCAAAATATGTATAATGTTATTATCATTGTTTTTTTAGTTTTTTTTACACCAGCGTTAGCTGATGGTCCTTCACTGGAGTCAGAGATACATGTCTCTTCAGGACTCCCCTGAGTATTCCAGCCGATTTCAACAGTGCTGTTGTCTGGGTGGCCTCAATTCTTCCTCTGATTTCCAGTTCCTCTTGTCTTTTTTCGAGGCATTTGGGGGACCGTTCCAAGTTCCCCAACTACTATTGGTCTCACTTTCACCTTCATATTCCAGTTTTTCAATTCTCTAGTGGTTCAGTCGAAATGGTCTGTGATATTAGTTTGTTTACCACTTTAACACGGCGAGACCGTATTAAAAAAATAAAACTTGTTATAATATTGATTGTTGGTTTGGCTCAGTCGGTAGAGCGTCCGACAAAGAATCACAAGGTTCCTGGTTCGATACCGGCCCTCAGACGCTAAAATCAATATCTTTGATCTAGCGCTAGTGAAAAGGGGATAGACTCCATCGCTGTCACAGTGACGAGGTATTTCATTGATCGTCAAGGATTTCAGTTAAGGTTACCAACAATGATGGATATTTTACAATCTAGTCGGAGTTTCTCCTGACCTGAAAGTCAATTTATGGTCTGTCTGTTTTCATTATTTCTGGCAGAATAAAAAAGACCCTGTTTAGCGGTGTTTTAAACACTTCTTTTGTCAGAAGAGCTGTCCACTTTTTGGTCTTAATTTAGCTTCGCACAGTTATTTCCGGGGAAACTGGAGAACGCTCACTAAATGCAAACATGCCTTTTTACATACGCCATTTTCTTTTCCTTTTCCAATCTGATTCTTTAGAGGGGAAGGAGGAGATGGGCTTGTCTGGAAGACTTGTACATAAATTGCAACCCAGTCAGAATTTTAGGTTTCATCTTTTTGGCGCTGTTGTAATATAAAAAGTGAGGCGGGGAGGGTCACCAGGTTTTCTGAGTGAAAGATAATATTTGTTTGGAAAAATAAAGAAGTTTCCAGTAATTGGAACTTAAGTATGATTATTCTACATATAGCAAGACACCTGCATTGATATGGGAATACTGCATAAAGATTTTCTAAACCCTTTAGCAGGCGGGCAGCCAAAGGGATCAGGCCCAAATCTACTGAGGTTCAACTGCCAAATCGCTCCCAAACTCTACCCGATTCTGTTCGCGGCGCCATGTTGAAGTCAGCCAGTCAGTATACTGTTGGTTTAATCAACAGCAACTGGCTAAGTACAACTGAACTAGTGCCCAAGATAGCTGGTACTTATGGGACTCAGAAATAGTCCATTCATGTATTTGGGTCATTCCGTTCCTTCAGTCTTGATTGGCTGCTTGGTTTCTATGATATTATGAGACTTCATAAATACTCAGGCATTCTGCAGTAGGGTAGCTGCAAGGTTAGATCTGTATTGAGTTACAGCTACTTGTTGTCTTACCAATTCGACGGTAATTGGAACTTAGTATGATTATTCTACACCTACAAGTCATAATTTTTTAAAACTAGGAAGTAAATATTTAGTAGAATTTCTGACAACACCAACTAAGTATTGGTAATAGTCTGCTGGAGTAGTGGCATATTACTTACAGCCTAATGGGCATCTTTTCGTGGTGTAAAGCTTCGCAAGCTATTCTCGGATATCTATTACTACTGAATAGCGAGTTATATTTTCGCTGTATGCCTCATGCTTGTTGTAGAATGTAGAATAAGTTCCAATTACCGTCGAACTGGGAAGACAAGGTGGCATGCGATTGTAACTGAATACAAACTCGAAATGACACAAAGTCCACTGCCAAGTGACCAAGTATATATAAGACTCCACAGTGTCATGCAAATCAACCAGTCAGGCAGCCAATCAAACTCAAGGAATGAAATGACCCAAATCACCTTGATCATGAATGGATCATTCTTGAGTCCTATTTATACCAGCTGTATTGGACACTGCTTTAATTCTGTTTAGCTGATATTATTAAAACCAACAGTAGGCTAACTGACTTCAATAGTCAAAATTAGTTGGCTGATTAGCGTCCAACTGTGTTGTGATCTGAGTATGCTGTTGGTTTGAGCAACAGCAATAAAGCACTACTGATTGGAACCTAACCATCATATAGAGTTTAACATCATTCCCAGGACATGAAGACCTCATATAGATACTAGGGCTTGAGGTGACCACCCGTCTAGTCTAAGTAAGGGCCTAAGTGGAGTGTTGTATTTCATGAACTGCTCAGCCACCTGGGTTCCATCCTTAGGCATCATGGGTTGCCACCCACAGCCAACAGGTGGCCCCATTGGGGGCAGTCTTAGCACTCTGAAACCCAAGCCGATAGAGCGGACTGAAATAAGAGGAAAATAAGTTTGATTTTTCTGGCATGTCAACTCTTGTTGGGTTATACAATGTCAAAATCAATTTATTTGTTCATTCTGATTTGTGGCATATCAACCCTCTTAATTTAGTAGAAAAACAAAGGAAACTGGTTGGAAGATTGTGCTGTGTCTGTTTTCTGAATGGGGAGGGCCTTCTTGCTGTAGAAATGTGTTGGGTGACTAGCATATGCTGTTGGTTTGAACAACAGCAACAAAGCAATTAAGCACTACTGACTGGTGCCCAAAACAGCTGGTATTCATGGAACTCAGGAATATTCCATTCATGTATTTGTGGGATTCCATTCCTTGAGTCCTGACTGTCTGCTTGATTTCTCTGATGTTATGATGCTTCATAAATACTATGGTATTCTGCAGTAGGCTTGCAACAAGGTAAGATTCGTATTAAGTTACGGCTTCCTTGTTGCCTTGTCTTACCAATTCGATGGTAATTCATTGTCCTCGGGAGGTCCTCTGTGCAGCATTCAGTATCCTCGCAGAACTGGTCAATGTAGATCCTTGGTGGGTGACCCACATGCATGTACATGTATTGGGTTCCATAAGAGAACGTCACATATGAGCCCGTCCTTGTTTCTCCAAAAGTGTCCCGTGTGTCTTGTCCGTCTCACTCGGATGGTTTGTGAAATATGGAGCAAGTGGCCTTACAGCTGCTTTCATGTGGGGTGTTGTTTCCACGACTTGTTCAAGATCGCACGCAGCATCCTTGTGCAGCTCCCATCTATCTCATTTTCCAGCCGCCTCGTTAGGGTCCAAGTGGTGCAGCCATACAGCAGCACTAACACAATCACAGCTTGGAAGAACTGTCACTTTAACTTGTCAGTCACACTGTTCCTAGATATTCCATCTTTATCGGGAATTGCATAACTGATTCGAGGTTAACGGAATCGAAAATGGAAAGCTGTTAACCACTTCCATTTCTTGGACGTTGACGAAGCGAAATCTTGGAAACTTAAAAGCATTTTTGAATATCTTCGTGAAACCCTTTAATGGCTCAGCGAAACTTTCTTTTTTTTTCTCGTCTTACGACGAAGAACGCTTTGAATAATCGTCAGTCCGTGACGTGCGGGGGGGGATGAGCATTAAGTCAAAAATATGAAAGAGGCGGGGGGGTGGTGCAAGAGAAACGGCACAGGAAGAAGATCGCTGCAATGTTCTTGAGAGTAATTCGCAGCAAATGACATTCGCAACTTACAAAGATTGGTTCTCTTCTAACTTTGGTTGCTATTTCGGCAACGTGTACGTGTGTTTGCTCGTTCGTTTATGGAGCGAGGATGAAAATAAAATTGGAAAAGTGACACTACCCCCAGTTCCACTCTGTATAGATCAAATAGATATCCTTGAAGATTATTGGATAGGAATTCTTGAAACTCTAACTGTGTACATATTATTAAATAGGAATAGTTGTTGGAAACCATATTATGTGTATATCAGTGAAGAATAATCAAAGTTCCAATTACCGTCGAACTGGGAAGACAAGGCAACAAACGGTTGTAACTGAAATACAAACCCGAATGTCACAAAGTCTACTGCAGAATGAGAGGATATATATAAGACTCCACAATGTCATTCAAATCAAGCAGTCAAGCAAGAACTCAAGGAATGGAATAATGACCCAAATCACCCAAATTCATGAATGGGTCATTCTTGATTTCTATATATACCAACAGTCTTGGACACTGCTTAAGTTGTACTTAGTTAGTTGCTGTTATTCAAACCAACAGTAGACTTACTGACTTCAATAGAATCTTTAACCGGTATGGTAACTGGTCTAGAAGAAGGAAAACTCTGAATTAAAAACAAACATGGAAAAAGTTGGCGGAACCAAATGAACAAACGACGAGATAAATAATTTTTCATATCAGGACACCTGGTCAGAGAAAAATCCCACTCACTTCATTGCCAATAATGTGTATGTGTATGTCTGTCAAATTGAATTAAGCGGTGTGTGTGTGTGTGTGTGTGTCAAATCTTCTAAGGTTGCGAGTCTTTAAAGTCGGGTAAATGTGTGTGTTGTCTCCCCGTTCCATTAAAAAAATCCAGGAGTGGTAGTACCGCCTTAAGCCACCGAAAATATATTGCCACCACTGTTTTGCGGCTGATGAGGACAGGATATCACATATGGTATCGCGTATTACATGATAAAAATATTAAAATCAAATCAAAGCATAGGAATGAGCATTACACTTGTAAATTATAGTAAAAAGTAAGATATGTTTTTTTTTTTTTCCATAATTTTATTTACGTATTTCAAAGATCACCAAATCAGTTTTCTTAACCTTTAAAACCTAATTGAATATTCAACAGCTTACACCCAAGGCACACACACACACACATACATAATATATATATTATATATATATATATATATATATATATATATATATATATATAAGAGAGAGATAAAGAAAGAGAGAGACTGAGAGATAGATAAAATGATATAAAAAACACAGATGTTGTTTAATTGAATTCATTTCTACAACTTTTCATTGCCGATATTGCAATACTTCGATTACATTAAAAAAATCTTCATCTTGATAGGATAACAATTGTGACCCTTTTATGATGTGATTGTTTTCTACCGGATTCTTTAAGAAGAATAAACGTCCAGGATTTGAACTCTTGTCGCCGTGTCCATTTCCAACGATGGTAACTGGCAATGAGTGATAGAAACCCATTGTAAAAATTCTAATTGGCGGTTGGGTTTTTTTTTTGATCCATTGAGCCTACACATGACTGGGTTTTTTTGTGGAAACTTTGATCCATTGAGCCTACACATGACTGTATTCTAGTAGATAGTAGAGGGCGTGTAATCGGTTATAGTCCCCTTTTTGTCTGGTAACTGGGTGCTAGTTACAACCTTCTGTGACATATTGGTTTTACACTCATAAAACCAGGCTACTAGCCAAGAAAAATTTTATCAATTGCGTTTTTTTTTGTGGAAACATTGATCCATGTGTGTTCTGGTAGTTAGTAGAGAGCTTGTATTTGGTTACAGTCCCCTATTTTATCTGGTTTGCCCTTATGGCAAGCCCCAACCCCTTTTTATCATATGGGTGCTAGAAGGCTGTGGCTGAGGGTCTACATTTCCTGGGAATGACGTTAAACTCTATCTGATGGTGAGGTTCCAGTTTTGGAGGTTTGGGGAATGTGGAGCACCCCTTCATCACCATTGCTCCCTGGTCCAGAGTGGTAGTACCTGTTAGGGTCCCATCTATGGGTTAAATAGAAAAATGTATTTATAAAAAAATTGTATTATCCATTAAGAATTGATTTATTTCAAAACTTTATCGGCATTAAATGACCCACTGAGGTTGATATGCCGTAAAACAAAACAAACCAAAAAAACAAAAAAACAACTGCGTTTTTTTTGTGGAAACATTGATCCATATATACCCTACACATGTGTTCTGGTAGTTAGTAGAGAGCTTGTATTTGGTTACAGTCCCCTCTTTTATCTGGTAACTGGGCGCTAGTTACAAACTTCTATGATATGTTTATTCTACACCCATAAAAAACAGGCCACCAGCCACGAACAATTTTATCAACTAAACTGAGGTTAGTTTGCTCCTAAACAAGAAGTATCATATACCTCAGTGTACATCGATTTTGGACTCAAGAAAATGTATATGCTTATATCTTTGTGCACATAGATATTTTTCTTGCCCCCCCCCTTTTTAACTGAAGGAAATCTGTCAATTTGAAGTTTGGGTTGGAATAAACAAACTCCCAAAAAATCACTGAATCGAGAATAATTCAACTTGATTTAACCAAATAATGGAGTGTCCAATTCCGCTAAAAAGAAACTTTATTTTTTGTTTGATACAATATAGCAACCTTAAAGGGTGGGGGCAATGTTAGCCGGTACAATCAGCTCGCTGCATCTGATTATATATATATATATATATATATATATATATATATATATATATATATAATAATGATGAAATTGTTTTGAATGTAATGTCACATGTTTTTGAAGGAATGAATAATATATAAACAGTATATACCTTTACGGAATATATTGTTTTTAAAGTGCTCAATAATAATAAAGAGATTATATCTCTTATATATTTTTGCTCCTGTGCATGTGTTTGTATACGTACACATAAAGACACACACACATATATATATATATATGAAAAACAGAGCTTATCTCATGTGTTTTACACGTTTAAAAAGAGAACTTGTCTCGCGTGTTTTTGCTAGTGTTTGTTTATTATATATATATATATATATATATATAAAGCAATCTACAGGCGCGCGTTTCGGGGTTTACCCCTCATCAGTGCAGCTATACTTATTTTTCAGCAGCTACCTCTGGTTGAGTTCGAGACCCGAACGTACTTTTGCTCGTCAAGTCTCTTACCGGTGGGTTCACAAGCAGCTGCCAAGAATAGAAGTCAGAATAATCGCTATATTTCCTAAACCGGAAATAAACTCACCAGAGGTCTCTAACTTATGTAAACAGTGAGACTAGCTTTGCGCCGAAGCGGTGAATTTTTGCAATTAGTCCCTTCTAAACAGAGTGCTCAACCTGAAAATTGGGAGCGTATATATTGGAGATTTCGTTATTGACATCACATTCTCCATGGTATTATATTATTAATACTGCCATGTCTACGAAACATGCAATTATATTTATATGCGGTTTACAGTCATATTGCTTCTAACAAAAATGGAAAATTTTATTCTTTACTTGTATTTTATTTTTTATTGCATTTTTACTTGTGCCTATCAAGTTTCTTAGTATACGGGGTATTTTTTTTTATTGCGGTTGGGTTGTAATTTTCAAAACTTGAGTCGGTATATTTTAAACTATTCGTTTTAATCGTCTATTTTGCTCTTTATATTGAACACTTTTTAATCGATTTTAGTGGAAAAAATCCCGTAGTAAGAGAGAATGTATACTTATTTGCTTGTTGGATTTAATGGAAACTGCGCTATATATATATATATATATATATATATATATATATATATATATAGAGAGAGAGAGAGAGGGAGGTTTTACATATCTGTTTATTTGGTGACAAAGGAACATTCACGACCATATTGGTTTCATGCGAGGCAATCGTCAGGTGTAGATGTTGCAAATGCATTTGTAACATCTTCACCTGACGATTGCCTTGCATGAAACCAATATGGTCGTGAATGTTCCTTTGTCACCAAATAAATAGATATGTAAAACCTTTTATATATTTATTTTATTATATTATATAACAGCTCTATCTTATATTGAGCACTCTACCCATAATATTGCCTTTGGTACACCGTATGATTTTATATATATATATATATATATATATATATATATATGTGTGTGTGTGTACGTCGATGTGTTCCTATAAGATTTATATCCTAAACACAAATTTTCAAAATAAACCTTTCTCTCTTAATTGCTAAATTTGTTTCTTTTAATTTTTATTTTCAATTTTTAGCCATTGTTTTTAAAGATGTATTTAATGATTTATTGAATTGGCTTTTCATTTTGTACTCCTCGTATGCATCGATTCATCTCAAAGGGACACATTCTCCCAATACACCGTCTGACAGCAAGTGTAACGTCACTATGAATAATTATTTGAATACTTATTTTTGTTTGTTTGTTTTCTTATATAAAGTAAATGGTTTTCTTTAAGTATGGATATTTTTAACACTTAAAACGTAGAATAACGAAGAGACAAAAGCACGAAATTTAATTTAAAAACGAAGCGAGAGATGACATGAATTACCTTACGAGGCTCAGCGCAATGAACGTGTAGAGATTTGTGTAAACTGATCTCATATTGTGTGTAATTGTTGTATAGCGGCTTCAAATTCACGACGCCAAATTCGTGTATGTTAGTACTGGTGTTTTCACTGTACCCAAAGCGATGTATGTTAGTAGTCAGTTACTACCGACTACTGGACTTCAATAAACAACAGATACGTATGTACAAAGAGAGGACCTTCTTTATTTTCTTCGGTGTGTGGGTGGTGAAGGCACAGGCTTACAATGAGTGCCGAGGGGTGTTGCTGACGGAAGACGTGAAGTGTCCTTTCGGCTGCCGGCTGGCGTCTCTGTGGTCGGACTGCTGTCGGCTCGACCCTCTGGCTTTTGTATTGACGACACGCATATGCATCTTTGATCTGATAACGGGTGTTTTTATATATTTCTTTACCTTCTCCCTGCTTCCTTGACCGGAAAGCCCCGCCTTCGTTTTCCCCTTTTTTTAAATATATATTTTTATATTTTTCTTTGTCTTTTTTCCGGAAGCTTCGTTTTCCGGCCGAGGACAATACAACATAATGAACGAGCCAGAACTTTTTAGCTATGTTACCCTACAAGACCTTGGTGTAGCCTACCGTGTTTACTAAATATTCCAAACATTCTAAAATTCCACCATTGATACGTAAAAGCATTGATAATGCAATAATTATGTGGTATTATCGAGATGTGTGTATACTGATCAGTATTCAACTGTTGCAAATTGGATCAGCTTTTGAGAATCCAGACTTGGTAAGTTGTTTAAATAGCAGCTTGGGTCCATTAAATGGGCAAGTATATTTCGAGCATTTTGATTGGCTGGGGGTTGTAGTGTGTATATTTGTATCCATATATGCTTGACCATGTCCTCTCAGTTGCTATAGAGTGTAATCGGTTACTCAGTCCTCTTTTCTTTCGTCTGGTGACTGGACGCTAGTCATAGCCTTCCTGTGAAGGTTACTATTATTGAAGTCAGTCAGTCAGTATACTGTTGGTTTGAAAAACAGCAACTGGCTAAGCACAACTGAGATTCCATTCCCATAGTCGTGAGTGGCTGCTTGGTTTCTAAGATGTTTCGAGGGTTCATAAATACCCTGGTATTCTGCAGTATTATTGCAACAAGATTAGATCCGTATTTAGTTGTGACTACTTGTTGCCTTGTCTTACCAATTCGACGGTAATTAGAACTTAGTATGATTATTCTACAAATATGAACTTTGTATAAGTTATCCTCCAGATATAGAAACAATAGGATACTCACCATCACAGTGGGGTTCTAACTACCGTCGAGTTAGCAGACGAGAACAACAAGGCAAGCTGTAACTTAAATACAGTCCTTGCATGCTGCTGGCATAATGCAAATTGATGGCTGAAGAGTGGGTACTTATCCATGTTCTTACTCACCCTGAAATCCAACAGCCAATCAGAACTCAGGAAATGAACTTGCCTGAGTTCATAATGGAACAATCCAAAGCTCCATATAAGCCACCTACCAAACTCTAGTTTTAGTCTTGCATTCATCTTGTAACAGAGTTGAATACTTTACACAAAATCCAACAAACTTCATTCTCCAATTATGTTTATTCTACAGATGTTATGAGGAGGACTTAGCGGAAACAATGAGAGTAAGTCCTGGGAATCCTCGCTCTCCGCGTCATAACTAGGACGTCCTATTTTATTTGGGGTGGACATTTCTTACCCATTTGAGAGAGAGTGCAATCAAACTCCGTCGACAGAACGACTGATAATTACTCACTGATTTTTTAAGGAGAAGGGATTGGTTTGGTGGGAATTAATGAGATTACGAATAGCAATTTCAGCAGATTTTCATTCTGACATCCATTGTTGATTATGCCACTTCCAAATTGTTGAAACTGAAACCTCAACTAATTAGGACAAGCATTTCAAGCTTTGTTCTCTAATTTGACCTGATTATTTACTTTCTCTTCTGTGTTGTTGTTATGCAATTAGAAAAACACTCCGCCGTATGACTGGAATAAAAAAATGTACCATTATAGTATGTGGCCTACCTTTTTTGATTCTGTTGTAGTATGTGGCCTACCTTTTAGATTCTGTTGTAGTATATGGCCTACCTTTTTTGATTCTGTTGTATATTTGTGGCCTACCTTTTGATTCTGTTGTATATTTGTGGCCTACCTTTTGTTGTATATTTTGTTCTGTTGGCTGTTGATTCTGTTGTAGCATGTGGCCTACCTTAAAGTATATTTTATAGATATAAGTAGTAGGCAATTTATTGAAACTAATTATTTTTCATATATATTCAATTTCAAGAAATGCAATTAGGAAAACACACCGTATGACTGGAATAAAAAAACAGTACCATTATAGTATGTGGCCTACCTTTTTGTCTACTGCAGAATGACAGGGTATTTATAAAACTCCACAATATCATTCAAATCTATTGAAGTCAGTATTATTCTTAATTACTATATACAGCTTATGATTGAATTGCATTTCTTGAAGTTGAATATTTATGAAAAATTATTAGTTTCAATAAATTGTCTACTACTTATATCTATAAATATACTCTTACTGAGGTAGGGCACATTCAAATCGAGTAGGCCACATGCTATAACAGAATCAAAAAGGTAGGCTATTGAAGTCAGTTAATCTACTGTTGGTTTGAATAACAGCAGCTAACTAAGTACCACTCAAGCAGTGTCCAAGACAGTTGGTATATATAGAAATCAAAATGATCCATTGATGAATTTGGGTGATTTGGTGATTCCGCTGCTTGATTTGAATGATATTGTGGAGTTTTATAAATACCCTGTCATTCTGCTGTAGACTTTGCAACTATTCGGGTTTGTATTGGGTTACAACCGTTTTTTGCCATGCCTTCCCAATTCGACGGTAATTGGAACTTTGATTATTCTTCAAAATCAAGCAGCCAATATTCAATTTCAAGAAATACAATTCAGTCATAAGTTGTATATAGTAATTAAGAATAATTTTAAAAAAAGAATTTATCCACAATTTACATGAATCAGATCTATTTAATTCTAAAATATTCTGAAATAGGGTTGGGGTTAGCAGTTATCATTATAACCTTATAATATGCTTTTTATGGTAGGCCACATACTATAAGAGAGATATGATTTCGTATGCCACATACTATAACGACACAAAAAAAAACAATATATAGTCGAAGTTTATTTGTCACAAGTTCAACAGGCTATTTGAACTCGGTATTTTTTTTTTAAAACTTTTGACATGGTATGCAGAGGTATTGGCTTATTAAAACTCCTTTGTTTCTGTTGAAAATTTGTTCTGAGTCAGACGCACAGATTGTTCAGATTGATATTGTTCTACTCAATAGACTCCGGTTCTAGCTAGAAAAGGGTATATTATTATATTGTTCCAATTACCGTCGAATTGGTAAGACAAAGCAACAAGTAGCAGTAACTTTATACGGATCTAATATTGTTGCAATCCTACTGCAGAATGCCAGGGTATTTTTGAAGCCTTATAACATCATAGAAACCAAGCAGCCAATCAGAACTCAAGGAATGGGATCACCCAAATACAAGAATGGACTATTCTTGAGTTCCATAAGTACTAGCTGTCTTGGGTACGTTGTTCAGTTGTATTTCGCCAGTTTCTGTTGTCCAAACCAACAGTATACTGACTGACTGACTGACCAACCTCAATAAATCCCCACTAGACCCAAATCCTTACACTTTTTTGTAGCCGTCTTTTATCCACCCTTTTTTATTCTTATTTATTGTTATCCTTCTATTTTCTCAATTATTTCTCCATTTCTCAAATAGTCCTAAATTGTTTTGCTTGGGTCTATCTCTATTTCTTTACCTGGGTAGAATCCCCTGGGTTTTCTCTCTTCTTGCGTACAAAATATTTGTATAAGACAGAATAATTATTTGAATACTTTTTTTTTTTTTGTTTTGTTTTCTTATACAAAGTAAATGGTTTTCTTTGTTAAGTTATTTTTAACACTTAAAACGTAGAATTATGAAGAGACAAAAGCACGAAATTTAATTTAAAAACGAAGCGAGAGATGACATGAATTACCTTACGAGACTCAGCGCAATGAACGTGTAGAGATTTGTGTAAACTGATCTCATATTATGTGTAATGAACGAGCCATAACTTTTTAGCTATGTTACCCTACAAGACCTTGGTGTAGCCTACCGAGTTGACTAATATTCCAAACATTCTGAAACTCCACCATTGATACCTAAAAGCATTGATAATGCAATAATTATGTGGGTATTATCGAGATCTGTGTATACTGATCAGTATTCAACTGTTGCAAATTGGATCAGCTTTTGATAATCCAGACTTGATAAGTGGTTTAAATAGCAGCTTGGGTCCATTTTACTTTGTAAGATAATCATATATGAAAAAAAACGTTAAAAATTACACTGTCCATATAAACATACAATGCATGCAATTCCCTAACTGTAGCGAGAAAAATGACGTACATCGGAGCTCAAAGCGGGCGCGAACGTGTCTTGCGTGCAAATTGAGTGAAGGGCTCGAAGAAAAGAAAATATGTCTGTCTTAGCACCGTAATTTAAGAAACGTGATCTCGGAGCCAGGAAAATTGGCGAGAATGTATTTGCCTGTGTGCAGTTTATTTTTTGAGATCGAGCTGTGCATTAAAAACGGTTGGAATTAGTTTGTAAATATTACTAACATTTTAGGCATGAAATAACCCCAGATGGGTAGACATGCCATTAAAATTCCTCAATTGATCAGAAAAAAGACGCTGATAGGTACGCGTCCTGCATCACTGACGCATAAAAATCCTATCCATGAATCCCCCTGTTGGTTTCCGTCTTCCCCACCATTTCCAGCTAACTGTAAATACATTTCAATATTTTCTGGGAAACGAATTACACAGTATGGAGTACAAGGTAGGGGTTAGACGGCTTTAGTTGTTCATAGATAAAAACTCTAATTTATTAAGAAACTTTATATTGAAGTCAGTAAGTCTACTGTTGGTTTGAATAACAGCAGCTAACTAAGTACAGCTTAAGCAGTGTCCAAGACAGTTGGTATATATAGAAATCAAGAATGACCCATTCATGAATTTGGGTGATTTGGGTCATTCCATTCCTTGAGTTCTGATTGGCTGCTTGACTTGAATGACATTGTGGAGTTTATATATATCCTGTCATTCTGCAGTAGACTTTGTGACTATTCGGGTTTGTATTTAAGTTACAACCGTTTGTTGCCTTGTCTTCCCAATTCAACGGTAATTGGAACTTTAATTATTCTTCAACAGGGGACTCATTCAAATTGAATACATGCGCCATAGGACGCATTAATCAATCTTGGTATTTTACGTTAGTAATTTTTGTAAGGAATTTTATGAAGATCGAACATGCGATCCAGTATTAACAACCTGGTAGATTAGATCGTTAGTCATTGTCCCACGGCAAAACTTAACACTTTAATGGTGAAATCATACAAAACTAAAATCTGGATTTTGTTACTATTTAAATGAAAACCTTAAGAATAATCTTTTCTTTATTATTCATCGACTGATAAAACTGCAGTAACTTCGCCAGGAGACTTTATCAAACAATCAGTGAAACTGTTGATTACACATTATGTAACATTCGACTGATTTCTCAACTTCGGGGATCTTCAATCGAACGGACTTCGTTGACTAGTGATAAGAACGCTAGGGTTTTTGATCGATTTTTCCACAGATTCTCTGCTCACAATCGGAAAATCGAAATAAACAAGATTTAATTTTAGTCAATGTTGTATTGATCAGCGTTATTAAAGGAGAAGGGCGTTGACTAACATTAAATCAACAATACCGCTTTAAGTCTCGTACATCCTACCGAGTTCGATCCTCGCTGGATGCCCCATACTTACCGTATAGGACGCACTTTTTTTCCAAAATTTTGGCTAAGAAAATTGCCTTGCGTCTTATACATCGTAGGTGAAGTTTGAGACCTCCCGTAGGTCTATTCATTATTATTACTAGCAAATATATGCACCCTCCGTGTGCAAGTATTTAAGTTTTGATGAAATAAAATATATTGAATTAGAAACACAAATGAAACTAAATGAGAATGCAGATAAAATGATTTGAAACCGAGGGGAGTATAATCGAAAAGTAGAACAACTTTGAAACTAACTCTTCCATCATTTTCTATCACTCCCGTCTTTCATTGCTAATTTTTACTAATTTAACTATTTATTTAAATTATGAAGTAATGAATGAAATTACAGTTATTTCTTTTTGTTAATGGATTCCTTTTGAAATTTATCCCCAGGATTTTTGCTCATATTCACCAAGATGAAACCAAACAATTAGAAATAAACAATACCAAGCACATATTTATTAAAATCAAATTTTTAATATCAATATGCAAATTACCTTCCCGTTCACACTGTAAACTGCTATTTTGTTGTATATATAAATACAATTGCTTGTTATTAGAATGTAGATAGGGCCAACAGTATTAATGATGTAAAGTAGTAACATAGTTTCGGTTACAGACATACAAACACACAATCTCCATTATAATAAGATTTCCTGTTATTGAGATGTCTTGTGTATGCTTATTGCTTGTCTGTACTGCCAAATTGCTTTTATACAGCTATGTTTCTGCTTGTGTAATGCACAGCTAGACTGTTTCCAACAATATATGCTTAAATACACTAAAAACGTTTTTCCCGAATCTGACCTACTCAAATGGAGATACGGTATATCATGCCGCTTTAAGTTCACCCTGTCGCCTGGGGCGTTAGAAATACACCGATTATACCGCTGCAGAGGGGTAAGATCCCCCCCCCCCATGGGAATTTTTTTTGTTCAATGTTTATATTGAAGTAAGTCAGTTAGACAGTCAACAATTGGTTTGAACAATGTGACTGGCCAAGCCTAACCATGCAGTTACTCGTTCCCATGAACCCACTATAACAGCTTAAATAATTACTGCCACTACTGCCAGGAAGAGTCCATTAAGCTGAGGAGGTGTTTGACTGTTCCACTGTCCAATAGTTAATAATCTGTAACAGTCATTTCCAGACTGCAGGTTCAATCCTGGCTAAGGGTGAAAGTAACACAGAATAACAATTAACAGTATTCTACACACCTGTTGGCTTTAGGTGGCGACCACCCACTTAAGGACGGAATCCCGGTTGATGATCAATCCATGACATGCAACACTCCACTTAGGCCCTTACTTAGGCTTGTCGGTCGGAGAGGCCCATTCTGATCAACCGGCTGGTCATGTCAAGCCTTAGCAACTCTGATTGCCCCAACCCTATTGCCTTTATGGGAAGCCCCAACCCCTTTTTATCATATGGGTGCTAGAAGGCTGTGGCTGAGGGTATTCATGTCCTGGAAATGGCGTTAAACTTTAACTGATGGTGAGGTTCCAGATCTGGAGGTCTGGAGAATGTGGAACCCATCTATGGGTTAAATAGAAAAAAAGTTTAAAATGACCCACTGAGGTTGATATGCCGTAAACCAAACCAAACAAAACCGCTTTAAGACTTTTAGATACTTTACTACTGAATAGCGAGTTCGATCCTCGCTAGATGCCCTTTACTTGCAGCATTGTGTCCCATTCTACCCTAACCTATATATTAATACTCGTGTTCATTAATTGTTCGACCGTTATCATCTTGCAACACCCTCGGGTTAAAAATGAGACCATCCAAGAGTAAATGCAAAAATGTAAATCCTGATTATCTGGTGTTGATTATCCAGCCAATTCTTATTTCTTATGAGTATCATCACCTCAGCTAAATAATGAACCTTTTCGTTTTTACTTTAAAGACAAGATGACGCTAATTTTTCAATCGAATTTTAAGCGGGGTTCAACAGGTTTTCTGTTTTCCTTCTCCTTGATGTAGAAGTTATCCTTCAGATATAGAAACAATGATACTCACCGTCGCAGTGGGGTTCTAACTACCGTCGAGTTAGCAGACGAGAACAACAGGCAAGCTGTAACTTAAATACAGTTCTTGCATGCTGCTGGCATAATGCAAATTGATGGCTGAAGAGTGGGTACTTATCCATGTTCTTACTCATCCTGAAATCCAACAGCCAATCAGAACTCAGGAAATGAACTTGCCTGAGTTCATAATGGAACAATCCATAGCTCCATATAAGCCACCTACCAAACTCTAGTTTTAGTTTTGCATTCATCTTGTAACAGAGATGAATACTTTACACAAAATCCAACACTTGACTGGTTGCTTTACAAATGTTAAAGAACCCAATCTGCCCTACTACTAGCCACATGTATATGTTGAATAGAAAAAATGTGTTTGTAAAAAAAATTAGTATCTATTAAGAATGAATTTATTTCAAAACTTTGTCGGCATTAAATGACCCACTGAGGTTGATTTGCCGTAAAACCAACCAAGCCCACTACTAACCTATAACTGGAAAGGAAGCAAGTGGTGTAATGATTAAAGTCATGGGAAATTAATTCGTCGCCCCGAGTTTAAATCCTGGACTTGGTAATTACATTTCACTTAGCACTAATGCCCTTGGGAAAGGTATGAATCCTACTCTCCCTCCAGCTATGGATAAATAGTAGGGCAGACTGGGCTCTTTAACCTTGGTTAGGCAATCGGTCTAGGAGAAGGAAAACTCTGAATTCAAACCTGTTGAACTCCGCTTAAGAAATTGACCTTGTGTCGCATCCCGGTCGTACGGAGGGGTTGGCAAATATATATATACACTAGACACTTGACGATGCCCTCTCGGTTGCTACAGAGTGCATTCAGTTACTGTCTTTTTTTTGTCTGGTGACTGGATGCTAGTCAAATCCTTCCTGTGAAAGTGAGCACGATGTTCATTCTAAAATAAAAAGTTTGTGCACTTTCATTCCCGCAGTTATGGGTTAATTTGTATCACTATCATTCTTCTAATGATGCAAGATGGTGGGAGCTCCTAGACAAATTCTCTAGATTCCCTGAAATAATTTATAATGCTAAAAATCTAAATCCTCTGTCATTTTCCCGGATGAGATCTATTAGGTCGAAATGTATATTCAGGGATTGACATTTTCTCGATTTGTTTAGCCTAACATTTGAACATATATGCCCGCCTAAATTCATTAATTATTAACTAATTAATTTTCAAAATTAGGTATGACTTCAATTAAGCCCATATCCTCAAAAAACATTCGGCCAAAAAGCCATATCAAATAAACACATTGTTTGTTTACTTACTCTCATATATATATATAATATATATATATATATATATATATATATATGCGACAAAATTCAATTGATATTTCGCTTCATTAAAACTTTATTGACTTAAATGCTTGTACATTCTGATTTTATAGTAAAAACGTAAATGGATGAGGTAGAGAGAAAAAGTTTGGTAGGGTTGGTGTACGGGGAATGGTATCTTTTATTTTTGAGGACAGTCGGTTGACTTTGAAGAGAATTTGATATTTAGAGTGTGGGTCAAATGTGTGATTCCAATGTCTACCTGATATATATATATATATGTAGAATTAAACAAAAGACACATCTCCTGTTTAACAATTTTATTTTTGATCTTTTCTAGTTTTCTGGCCAACTTTTTAATATTTGGGTGGAATTCGTGGATAAGTCCACCAAAGTTCAGGTCCCGAGTACTTTCGGCACTTCGAAGTGCCATCATCAGGGGTGATGTGTTCCAGTTTTGTTTTATTTAAATTATATTAATGTGGAAGGCTGGAAGGAGAAGAATTAATGAGAAAGGAGTTATAGGCATTTTAAGTGTGTGTACTGCATTGGAAATTAATTTTGTTTAAGGATGGTTTGTATTGTTTTATGTATAAAGCTTCTAGTATTTGGAGTTTTGAACGGGACTTATCCACGAATTCCACCCAAATATTAAAAAGTTGGCCAGAAAACTCGAAAAGATCAAAAATAAAATTGTTAAACAGGAGATGTGACTTTTGTTTAATTCTACATGTATAAATGAAAGAATGCTTCCCAAATATGTGAATATGGTTACAATGGTTAGTTTATGCAAAATTCAGAAAGGTAAGACAGCGATATAACAAATAAAAAGCGCTCTAAACGTTAGTAAAGCAAATTTATTGTAATATAGGTACAAGTGATAACCTACTCGAGTTTCACCATAAAGATCTTCAGTGTTAAATCCACTGGATTAATCAAGATATTGATTAATTGCAGTCGATTACACGTGTGCTTTTCGCGATAAACGATTATTCGCGAAAAGCACACACGTGTAATCGACTGCAATTAATCAATATCTTGATTAATCCAGTGGATTTAACCCTGAAGATCCTTATGGTAAAACTCGAGTAGGTTATCACTTGTACCTGTATTACTAATATATATATATATATATATTTTAAGTAAAGGCACCAGGAATTAAATCTTTCATATTCGACACTTTTTTATCTCATTCACTTTAGATATAGTACGTTGACACCAGCTTTCTAGGTTTTATCTTTTTGGGGTGGGTGGGGGGGTTTTATAAAGTGTAGATTGTTTGAAATTCTGTTCGATTTAAACTTAGAAGCCACAAATTCTTATACGTAGCTTAAAGACGTCATCGAAGAAAACAAAACAAAAAATCTAGTTGAAGTCTTTGCAATATAATACAGAAAAAGTTTGAGAGAAGCCATATTGTGTCTGATATCGCCGAGACGTACTCAACCGTGAAAAGATGCAAATATGCTCACAGATAATTAATATTTATTGATTTCAACGTTTTTTAAAAAAGATATACATAAATTAGTGACATAGGTTTATGTGCGCATGCCCAGATATGTACTTCTAATACGACTGTATGTATCTAACATATTGTGCGCTAAAGAATGCATATGTGAAAGGTGGATAGACGGTTAAGTTGAACTTAACGGACCTAAATTCCGCCATCGTGTGTCACCCCGCCGACAGAAAAAAAAAATACAAAAATCAGGGAATTAACCGAATTTAATGAATTTTTAGCTCAGTGTAACACTATTGTGTTGTGGGTTGATTGGCGACCTGTTGGTTGATTACTAATTAATTAAAGCTACCCTAAGTATTAATTATGGTGGTTTGTTAAAGGTAAAAGTAAAAATAATAGTGATGATTATAGTAATAGTAATGTTTTGTGTTGGAGGTATAAGGGTATTTGCCTGCTCATCCCACTTATGAGGGCTGGACACAAGGTCTCGTTTTTACGTGGGCACATAAAAATTGCAAGGATCTGGGGGGATGGCCCCCTGGATCGATGCCATTAACTGTACTTCACCGGTCCAGAGGCCGAAGCACACTGGACCCCCAGCCGAGGCCGGGTATAGAAGGTAAGTCTCAAAGCATAGAATCTGGAACAGATACTACACTTTGATCCTCCCTATTTGGCAGGTAAGCGAAGAATCATCACGTAGGCGTGGATTATTTGGATTGTGGAATTTGATGTATATCATTGAAATTTAATAAGTGGGATTCCAGTTTTTGACAGGTTCGTCGGCGGTTTCAGAGACTTGGATAAGTGAAACAATAGTTGGCCTTGACTCCAAATGGAGGGATACAGGCTGGGCTGGCGCAGGGCCATTTGGACACGTGGGCAGTGGTGTCGAGTGGCTGGCCAGTCAGAGACATATGTTGGTGGTGGGGAGGTCTGGATCCCATGGGTAGCGGACCGTCAGACGAATAGAAGCGTCAGGAGAAGCGGAGACAGCGGGAGAGACCGGGACAGAACGAAGACCGGAGAAGAGAGCTTGCCATGGCTCTGGGCCCTTGATAAAACTTTACCGATACACTCTGATGCCTTGCCACTCGGTACAGAATTGATAACTTAGCCAAAAAACTAGCTGTAGATCGCCAATCAGCTGACAAGAAATCACCTCGCTCCTTTGTAAAATAAATGTATATAAGTTGTACATAAGCATAAAAAAAGGCGTTGTGTTCAATTGTTTTGTTGATCCGTTGACAGCTTTTGGTTATTTAATCTTATTTCAGCCGAGTTGGTAAAAGGAACGAAACCAGCTCTTTTTCAGCCTTCCTGTAAATCAACAGACAACATAAGAATGGGAGGTTGGAACGGGCAGTTTCGACGACTGTAATACTGAGCCGGAGCATCGTTCTCATACATGTCATACATCCTATAACATGCATACAGTGAGACGGTGCCCCAGTTCATAGTATTATATCAGTCGATAAAGCGTTCGGCTAGAAACCACAAGGTTCTTAGTTCGATACCGGTCCTCGCCAACTCAGCGTATGAGTAGTACAGGGATCTGTGCGGTAAAGTAAGGAGCTGATGGTAGGTGTGGCGCTCCACCTCAGATGCTAAAATAATCTCCTTGGTCCAGCGCAAGTGAAAAGGGGATAGACTCCCTCACTGGCTGATAGCGACTTTAGGCCACCCCGACGACTTTACTTTTTACTTATATTAATGAATAAAAGATATAATACGCCTGTTATTTTATTTTAGAACTTTTACATTTTTTCAGGTCAGTTAACTTTGAACCACGTATATTTGAGAATATGTTGTACGCCTCAAAGATATGTAGTTCAAATTCGACCGTAGAAAAAAACTGTACTAAAATTTACTACTGAAATCCATATAAACAAAAACTAGCTTCCAGTCACCAGATAAAAAAGTAACCAAATACATTGGGTACAAACTGCTAGAACAGTCAATTGTTGGCTATTTATTGATAAAAGTATCCACACTAAAAACCAGCAGCCAATGAGACTCCTAGGAATGGACTTGGCCAAGATACACAAGTGGAATAGTCCAACCTGCTATTTCAACCATCTACTGTAGAAGCAATTATCGTCGCATTGGCATGCAAGCCGTAACTCAATATGGATCTTGCAGTAGGCTTGCGACAATGTAAGATCAGTCTTAAGTTATGACTTTCTTGTACCCTTATCTGCCATTTCGACGGTAATTCGAATATGTCTTCTACGCCTACCAAGTCTGGATTCTCAGAAAAATATTTAACTTGCAACACAGCTCCTAGATGTACTCATCGACTCCACCAACAATAACATAATCACTATATCCTTTTACAAAAAAAAAAAAAAACCTGCAATTCTATAGTGAATGTCCCCAAAAATAAAAATAAAGATAACCTTAATAAGAAAACGAAATCCCTTGAGTCTTTTATATCTTTGTGAATGGCATGAAGATATAGTTTTATTTCAGAATTCATAGTGTGTCAAAAGTACAAAATATCTCGATACTTTTTGACACACCTTATATGAAAAGAGTATAGTGAGTCTTTGTGATATGAGAAAAAGTTTATCTTGAACTTTCAGAATACACCTGAATGTCTGTGACTTAAAAGCATGACAAGCAAATTAAAACTGACACAGGAATATATATATATATATATATATATATATATATATATATATGACGGCAGTACGCCCAAATGGAGAAATTTGATTGGCTGTCAACTTTAAGGGGAACTTAACTCTGCAAAACTAAAAATGACTTTGGCCTCTATATAAATATAAAAAAAGCTTCCCAATGTAGAACTTTTGCCAACTGCATTTTTCCCGCTATAAAAACGGTAAGTGTTTTGGAAATAAAACGACCACTGTTGACATAAAAAAAAATTAGAGCTAAGAGAAATTCTCATTTCTCCTGTTTCGGTTTTTCATTTCTTTTTTTTTTTTTTCATTTTTTCATTTTTCATTTTTTCATTTACTCCTGTGTTTTTCCTTCTTCCTTCCTTAGTTTCGTTTGTTTTGTTTTTTTGTTTTTTTTTTGCTTTTATACTTTTCGTTTTTTCCATTCATTTGACTTTTTTTTCTTTTCGTTTTTCGGAAAGTCTTGTTTGTTTTTGTGGGGAATAAAATCAAAATAAAATTAGAATAAAGTTTTTTTTTTTTTTTTATATCAAACTCCCATGAGCCTTCACCGGAAGAACCCTCTGCACATGTGCGAGAAAAAGGACCCACTTCCGACCCACAAGAAAATTTCTCGGTCATACGAGTTTAGGCCTTAAACTGGGTCTGGTCGCTCCTACTGGCCAGTGAGATATTCCCTTGCCACAGGCGGCTATGACCGGTCAATAAAGCCTAAGTCATAAAACCACCTTTTGTCTTTATCTCTTTCTTTTCGTTCCTTGACTTCCTTCCATTTCAACGCATCCACCAAATGAGATGGGGTTAAAAGTAAAACCTAGTAACACGCAAAAAGAATATCCAGCTGCCTTTAACCCTTAAAACACCAAGCCTCTTGCAACCCCATATTCTTTTTGATCTTTTGCTTTCTTTTCTCTTTTCGTTTTCTCTTCATCTTCGGATTTCCTCCTTAACATAGAAACAATATAATACTCACCGTCGCAGTGGGATTCAAACTACCGTCGGGTTAGCAGACAAGAACAACATACAAGCTGTAACTTAAATACAGTCCTTGCATGCTGCTGGCACATTGTAGACCGAGGGCTGAAGAGTGGGTACTTATCCATATCTCTACTCACCCTGAATACCATCAGCCAATCAAAACCCAGGAAGTGGACTTGCCAGAGTTCATAATGGAATAACCCAAAGCTGCATATAACCACCTGCCAACACTCTAGAGATGGTTTTGTAGTCAGCTTGTAACAGTGCTCAATACTTGACAAATCCAAAACTTTTTTCGTTTTTCCACTTCTCTCTTCGTATGACGTTAAACTGCATCTAATAGTGAAGTTTTCTGGAGCTCTGGAGAGCGTGGAGTACCCCTTTATCACCATTGCTCCCAGGTCCACTGTGACTAAGAGTGATAGTACCTGTTAGGGTCACATATATGGGTTAAATAAAAAACTAAGTTTTAACAAAATGCTGAATACCATCGAGAATGAATAAAATATAACTTATTTGGCATAAAATAAACCGACAATGGTTTGCATGCCGTAAAATCCAACTGATCAATCAACCAATTGTTTCTCCCAAAGCTTTTTTCTCTTTTCGCTTCTGTCGTTTTTTCTCTTTTCGTTTTTTCTCTTTTCGTTTTCTTTTTCTCTCTTTTCGTTTATTGTTTCTCCCTTTTCGTTTATCTCTCTCTCCCACTCCCCCTTGTCTCTGTTACTCTTCCTCTCCTCCTCCTCTTTGTCTCTTCCTCTCTCCTCTCTCTTGTCTCTCTTTCTCCCTCCTCCCTCTTTGTCTTCTTTCTCCCTCCTCCTCTTTGTCTCTCTTTCTCCTCCTCCTCTTTGTCTTTCTTTCTCCCTCCTCCTCTTGTCTTTCTTTCTCCTCCTCCTCTTTGTCTTTCTTTCTCCCTCCTCCTCTTTGTCTTTCTTTCTTTCTCCCTCTCCTCTTTGTCTTTCTTTCTCCCTCCTCCTCTTTGTCTTTCTTTCTCCCCTCCTCCTCTTTGTCTTCTTCCTCTCTCCTCTCTCTTTGTCCTCTCTCCTCTTTGCCTCTCTCTCTCTTCTCCTCCTCTTTGTCTCTCTTCTGTCTCCCCCTCTTTGTCTCTCTCTCTCTCTCTCCCCCTCCTCCTCTTGTCTCTCTCTTCCACCAAATCATTTTATTAGATAGGAATGTTTGATATCATATAACTGTTCAATAACCCATAAGGAGTTTATATGACGTTAAACAAACAAACCTTCTCTCTCTCTCTCTCTCTCTCTCTCTCTCTCTCTCTCTCCACCCCTCCCCTTTTTCAAACCAGAAGTACTAGGGGCAGTGTATTGTAAAAACAAGTTAACGTCTCCGAAGAAAATGGTGGCTAAATTTGAAATACGAACGGAACTTTCTGAGTGATCGGAAGATTTTGATCACACCACATACAAGAGATGTTGCTGATGTGAACACACTCTATATAAATACACTTGAATTCGCGAGAGGGAAGGGGAGGGTGAACGAGAAGAAGAAGAAGCTTGTAATATCATTTCCAACTTTCTCAATTGTCAGATATCAACAATCAATTCGTAATGTAATGTTGTCTTTTCCCGCCGGGACACTCTATCGCTCGTGTTCATCAGACAACCAATTCGTAAGTTGACTATACCACTATCACCTTATCTCAACAGGTGACCTGCAATTTCGACAAACCACGGGGCAATGAATTTATGGTGATAAAGACTTATTTAATGAAACTAGAATTTCTACTGTAAACATTCTTGATAGAAATGTTAGCATGCTTCACACCTTTGGATATTGTCTCATCTTTATTGTTATCTACACGACGTTTATTGAAGTCGGTCAGTATACTGTTGGTTTGAACAACAGCAACTGGCTAAGCATAACTGAACCAGTGACAAGATAGTTGGTATTTATGGAAATCAAGAATAGTCCATTCATGTATTTGGGTGATTCCATTCCTTGAGTCTGAAGAATAATTAAAGTTACAATTACCGTCGAACTGGGAAGACAAGGCAACAAACGGTTGTAACTGAAATACAAACCCGAATGCTACAAAGTCCACTGCAAAATGACAAAATATATATAAGATTTCACAATGTCATTCAAATCAAGCAGTCAAGCAGAGCTCAAGGAATGGAATCACCCAAATCACCCAGATTTATGGATGGATCATTCTTGATTCCTATTTATACCAGCTGTCTTGGACACTGCTTGAGTTGTACGTAGTTAGCTGCTGTTATTAAAACCAACAGTAGACTAACTGACTTCAATAGAGTCCTGATTGGCTGCTTGGTTTCTATGATGTTATGAGGCTTCATAAATACCCGGGCATTCTGCAGTAGTATTGCAGCAAGATAGAGTAGTATTCAGTTACGACTTTTGTTGCCTTTTCTTACCAATTCGACGGTAATTAGAACTAATATGATTATTCTATATCTACCCTTCCCCCGCCCTCCCATTGCGCGGGCGTATTGGCCTTTGAGGGGAAATTAGTTCCGGCCAGGCTGATTATGCACGGGGTATTTTCGTCGGCATTGGTTTAGGGGGCGGCGTGATTATTAGATGATTATTCTATAGTGACCTGCTATTTTCAAGCCTTCTTCAAACCATTTGTTATTTCGACTATTGTCCCCATCTTTATTATCTACACAACGTTTCTCCCTCTCTCTCCCTCTCCCCCTTCTCTCTCCCCTCTCCCCTCTCTCTCCCCTCTCCCCTCTCTCTCCCCTCTCCCCTCTCTCTCCCCTCTCCCCCTCTCTCTCCCTCTCTCCCCCTCTCTCCCTCCCTCTCTCTCTCCATCCCTCTCTCCCTCCCTCTCTCCTCTCTCTCTCTCTCTCTCTCCCTCCTCTCTCCTCTCTCTTTCCCCTCCCCCTCTCTCTCCTCCTCACTGAGAAACTCCCCATCCGGCCATCTTTCTTATCGTATATCGGAAGCCTGCACGGAACTTCGAACAGAAACTTTATTCAAATAATATAAAATATCAAGCCTCGTCTAAAAAAAAAAATTCGGAGAAATAGTCTTCACACCTTGTTGTTTATTCAAAACGTTTTCAGAATAAAAAGAATTTGATGGTTTTACAAAGATCATCTTTATTAAAGGATAAGAAATAAAGAAATAAAACAATTTGAAATGAAAACTAAGCCCGTCCCTCTCAAATAAAAAGTTTCATGCATGTAATAATCAAACAATTATTTTGAATATTTTCCACATCAATTTTCCACAAAATCGTAGGTATTTATTTATTTGTAAACTTTTTAGTTAACTTCTTGTTATGTATAAAAAAGGACGAGAGTAAAAAATAATTTTTGGAATTGCTTACTCAAACTTTGGGTGTATATCGCATAAGAATATTGTGGCGTAAGCTGTGACGTAGAGCGATGACGTAGTTTTTGTTACAGACAATCTCCATTATTAATAAAGATATGCAAATTTGTCTATGGGCATTTCAGTCTCGGAAGACTATAATATAGTTTTTGTGCCCCTGAAGTTACAGCGCCTCTTGTGACTGTAAAATTCAATGTTATAAAAACATTTGTCTATTTTTATCAATAAAATAGGTTAGTTTTGAAATTTCCTGATACAGGTCACAAAAGCAAAGTTTAAAGGGAATAAAGGTATATTCTATACTCTCATAATATAAACAATTAAGAAATATCACATCTTATCTTGTTTCTCATATATAGTCTGGTCTCGAACACAAAAGCTTTTTAGTTTGAGGGAAATACTGACTATTTTCTATACTGTTACAAGAAAAGCAATTAGGAAACATCACGTACTTACTATTCAGAAACCTTCTCAAATGCTCAAATTCACCCTGACTCGAAGTGGTAGTACATTTTAGCGTCCTGTCAATGGTTAAATAGAAATTTGTGTTTAAAAATTGAGTTTAAAAATTAAAATTAAAAAATTAATTTTCAAGAATGGATAAAACAATGTTCTCTGCATAAAATAATCTCAAACATTTATAAATCTATATATATATTTACCAACCCCTCCGCACGATCAGGATGCGACACAAGGTCAATTTCTTAAGCGGAGTTTAACAGGTTTGAATTCAGTGTTTTCCTTCTCCTAGACCGGTTGCCTAACCAAGGTTAAAGAGCCCAGTCTGCCCTACTATTTACCCATAGCTGGAGGGAGAGTAGAATTCATACCTTTCCCAAGGGTATTGGCGCTAAGTGAAATGCAATTACCACGTCCAGGATTTGAACTCGGAGCGACGAGTCCATTTCCCATGACTTTAACCATTACACAACGCGCTTCCTACTCTATAAAGCTATATAAGTATAGGACATAAAAGCTTGAAACTTAGGCAAATCATTTGTACAATTACTGGGAAGTATCCCTGTGGTGTATTGGCAATCGTGCCCGACTGTGCTATCGTAGTAAGCGAGTTTGAACTCCAGTCGTGCTATTACGTTCACTTTTTGACTAATACCCTTGGGAAAGGTATGAACCTTCTCATTTTCCTAGCTATACGTTAAACAGTACCACTGAAGTCCATCTACAAAAGATGGCTTTGGCATTAAATAGACCACGAATGTTGACATGCCATTAAACAAAGATGCGTGATATATTTCTCCTGTCTGTTTTTATATATTGATATTTATTGATTTCTTTTTTAAAGATGGAGGGAGGGGGGAAAATTAAGCACCTTTTATACTCTCTCTCTCTTTAGCTTTCTCTTTCTCCCTCTCTTCTCTCTTTCTCTTTTTTCTCTCTCTCTCTCTCTTTCTCTTCTCTCTCTTTCTCTCTTTCTCTCTCTCATACTTATTTGAATTTTAGAAGAATTTTGTTCTTAATTGTTGTTTTTAAATATCAAACTCTTTCCTCACCTCTCTCTCTCTCTTCCCTCACCTTCTTTCTCTCTCTCTCCCTCACCTTCTCTCTCTCTCTCTCTCTCTCTCTCTCCCTCACCTTCTCTCTCTCTTTCCCTTATCTTCTCTCTGCTTAAAATTCAAATCTGTTTTTCTCACCCCTACCTAAAGAGAGGAGAAAAATTTAATTGAAGTCATAGGTAATGAAACCTCTAAACAGTTTAAAACGAGAAGAAGCGGAAGTGGAAGCCATGTTTAGACAACAACAACAACAACAACAATAAATGTCTATGAACGTCCATCTTTCTCACTGTTTTTTCTGAATTGCTTTTTCATGTCTTCCTCGAGTTTTCTGCTCAAAAGAATTAAAATTATCCAAGAATCCTTACAATATTCCATTTCTCTCCACATAAACTTTCTAATTCGGTTTTATGTCGTACTAATTTACGTTTGGATCTGACTGTTCGACTCAGGATAGGTGTAGTATATTTGCCCTAAAAGAAACTATAGTTACTAGACGATCTCCAGGACCAGGTAACTAATTATTGAAGTCAGTTAGCCTACTGTTGGTTTGAATAACAGCAACTAGCCAAGTACAACTTAAGCAGTGTCCAAGACAGTTGGTATAAATATGACTCAAGAATGATCCATCCATGAATCTGGTGGGAATGTGATTACGGATGCATTTATTTCTGTTAATTGGTCATCATTTCTGGATGTGAATGTGCCCGTTGTTTGGTCAAATGTGATGTGGGCTATGAGAATATCCATGGGAGCCTCATCACCTTCGAAGCTTTTTACTACTGCTTGGTGATGTTCCTTCTTTGTACGGCACACTGTTGAAAAATGGTTTGGTTTCCTACAGGTGTTACATATTTAACCCCATGCTGGACACATTAAATGGCGGGCACCTTTTCCCAGAGGCCGTGTTGGTGGCTACCACAACCCATGCAAGCTTGGCGAGGGGTTTGTTCAGCAATGCTGTTTTTGTGTGTAGTAGAGGTGCTAGTAGGATTTTTACCCTTATTGGTCTGTGCTGCACTGTTCTTCTGTCTGCGATATGTTGACATATATGGTTTGAATAACAGCAGCTAAGAACAACTCCAGCAGTGTCCAAGACAGCTGGTATAAATAGGACTCAAGAATGATCAATCCATGAATCTGGGTGATTTGGGTAATTCCATTCCTTGAGTTCTGATTGACTGTTTGATTTGAATGACATTGTGGAGTCTTATATATACTCTGTCATTTTGCAGTGGACTTTGTGGCTTTTGGGTTTGTATTGAGTTACAACCGTTTACTGCCTTGTCTTCCCAGTTCGACGGTAATTGGAACTTTAATTATTATTCACCAATAAGTACCCCGGCTAAAGGCAGCTTTGAAAAGAACAGCTTTTGCTTTTCACCGCGAACTCCCGGTTGTGTTGTTTGTAAACAAAACCATCAGACGATTTTTGACATTAGAATTTCACTATAAGATTTTTAAAAAGTTTGTTCATGCTTATTTACAAACATTGGTTACCTGATCCGATCTCTATGATTGAACCGCCTTGTCGGCTGTGGTGTTAGATTGCACTGACTGCACCTCTGCATAGGGGTAAGACTCCCCCAATGGGACCACCTGTTGGCCGTGGATGGCGATCCGTGATGCTTAAGGATGGAATCTTGGTGGATGAGCAGTCCATGACTCGCAATACTCCACTTGGAACCTTATTTAGGCTAGACGAGCGGTCGGAGAGGCTCCCTCCGATCAATCGGCTGGTCACGTAGGCTCCCTCCGATCAATCGGCTGGTCACGTCTAGCCCTAGCACCTATATGATTGCCACAACCCTATTGCCTTTATGGCAAGCTCCAACCCCTTTTTATGATATGGGTGCTAGAAGGCGGTGTCTGAGGGTCTACATGTCCTGGGAATGACGTTAAACTCTATCTGATGGTGTGGTTCCAGTTCTGGAGGTTTGGGGAATGTGGAGCACCCCTTCATCACCATGTCTCCCTGATCCACAGTGACCCGGAGTAGTAGTACCTGTTAGGGTCCCATCTATGGGTTAAATATAAAAATGTATTTATTTTAAAAAATTGTGTATCCATTAAGTATTAATTTATTTCAAAACTTTATCGGCATTAAATGACCCACTGAGGTTGATATGCCGTAAAGCAAACCAAAGCAAACCATGATTGAAAATGACCGTTTAACGTGAACTTTGGCCCAACAAAATTATCACCCGGTTGCAACTTGTTCTGGAAATTGCCTTATTCCCTAAGTTAGGGTGTTTTTAAGTGGATTGAGTTTCTTGCATATACAGTTTAACCTCTCATCTACGGACAACCGTATTTCATTAGTTCGCAAAATGATTATGAAAAAAATCCATTTCCACTACATACACAAGTGTAGAAACAATGATACTCACCATCGCAGTGGGGTTCTAACTACCGTCGAGTTAGCAGACGAGAACAACAGGCAAGCTGTAACTTAAAACAGTCCTTGCATGCTGCTGGCATAATGCAAAGTTGTGGCTGAATAGTGGGTACTTATCCCTGTTCTTACTAACCCTGAAATCCAACAGCCAATCAGAACTCAGGAAATGAACTTGCCTGAGTTCATAATGGAACAATCCAAAGCTCCATATAAGCCACCTACCAAACTCTAGTTTTAGTCTTGCATTCATCTTGTAACAGAGTTGAATACTTGACACAAAATCCAACAACAAGGTTAATAAACTTTAATAAGTTGTAGTGTATATTTTAATATAAATAATACGTGTATTGTTATTGTATTTTTTAAAAACTGTATATATATTATTATACTAAAGCTGAGTTAATCAACTTTTAGTTTCCGAAGGCTTTTTTCCTATTTAGATTAATGATACGAAACTTATACTAAAATTTCCTTACTTTTAGGATTGAATTACGTTTGAAAAAATGTTCGTTTTAATTGGTTCTTATTGAAGTAAGTCAATTAGACAGTCAACAATTGGTTTGAGCAATGTGACTGGCCAAGCCCAACTGCACCAGTGTCAAGACAACTGGTATTTATGGGAATTCAGAACAGTCCACCCATGCATTTGGGTGAGTCCATTCCCTGAGTCCTGATTGGCTGCTTGGTTTGTAGGGCCCTCTAGGCTCCATAAATACTGCCACTTTTCAGTGGTCTTTACGGCATCTCGGAATCATATTCAGTTACGACTGTTTGCCGTCTTGTCTTGCCAATTCGACTTAGTATTCTATGTTCTAATTAATCATAATTTGCAATTAATTCAAAAACAGACCAATCCCTTTACATTACTTTCTGCCAATCACTTTTCCCCCTCTATGTATCTCTTGATTACCTCCTCGTTATATAATCTTAGTCTTTCTGGGAGAGGAGAGACATAGGCACACACACACACACACACACACACACACGGGAGAAATGCAAATGTATTTCTATGTTAAATTTCACAAGCAGCAACCAGTAGCTTAAATTAAGTCAAACATTCCCTTTCTTAGAAAGCTTAACATACACAATTATTTCAATGTTTTGTCCGGCTGTATTTATTCATTTATTTAACTGCTTTGCAAATTCACTTTTCTTTTCCCTAATCTCAATTATCTACTCAGAGCTCAATGAGTGACCCAATGGATCACGTTTTGTCTTGTATTAATATATATTCTGAAAGAGAGAGAGAGAGAGAGCTATCGAAGTTATTCTGCGTAAGTGTGCCATACAGTATGTTTAATTACTAATATTATATATATATATATATATTATATATAGAGAGAGAGAGAGAGAGAAAGAGATTATGTGCTTAATTGAAGTCATACCTATTGAAGTCAGTCAGACAGTCAACAATTGGTTTGACTGGCCAAGCCTAACATGAAGTTACTAGTTCATTAATGAGCCCACTATAACAGCTTAAATAATTCCTGCCACTGCTGCCAGGAAGAGTCCATTATCAGTATTCTACAATACCTAATTTGTAAATTAATTAGTTATAATTAAATGAATTAGGCATGCATATTGGTTTATTTTTTCATACTGTGGTGCTGTAAGTCAACCACAAAAGTGCGATATATACATCTATTTAAAATAAACGAGAAATCTGGATAAGCCAACTTGGTGTAATGGTTAGAGTCTCCGCCTGTCAGCCTGACAGGTAGGGTTTGAATCACGCACAAAGCACTGCCCTGTCTATTACTCTGCTGATGAGGCCTAATAGGCTGAAATGTACATACAGAGATTGACTTTTTCTCGATTTGTTTACGCCTTACATTTAAATCGATATGCACGCCTAATTCATTTAATTATAAGTAATTAATTTACAGATTAGGTATGACTTCAATTAAGCACAAAATCTCCTAAAAATTGTCGGCTATCGCCATCTCAAACAGATTGTTTGTCTACTTCATATATATATATATATATATATATATAATATATATATATATATATATTTAAGGGTTCTTCGTATGCTTCACTTTTTGTCATAAAAGAAAATAAGAATATTGTTTTGTTTTTTTTGTGAGTGTGTTTTAAGCATGAAAAAGTGTAAGTATTCAAAATAGACTAATATTTCAGAAATACAGATGCCTTACCAGTTGTGATCGAATTGATATTGTAAATGATACTGGAGATATCTATTCTAATCGTAATATTACTGATTAAGTCAGTAGGATCACAAAAATGGATGTTGATGGATTTTAATTGGAAGATGGTTTGTCTCTTAAAAAATATTTAGAAAATTATTTACGAAGCAATTTCATAATATCTTAATGAAAAATAAATAAGAGTCATAGGTAAATTGATTTTCTTTATTTTTTTGTATGTATTCATCTTTACCAACCCCTCCTCATGAGCCGGATGTGACACAAGATCAATTTCTTTAGCGGAATTTAACAGGTTTGGATTTTCGGCTAGTGAACACAAGGTTTCTAGTTCGATACCGGTCCTCGCCAACTCAGCGTGTGAGTAGCTCAGGGATCTGTGCGGTAAAGTAAGGAGTTGGCGGTAGGTGTGGCGCTCCACCTCAGATGCTAAAACAATCTCCTTGGTCTAGCGTTATTGAAAAGGGGATAGACTCCCTCGCTGACTGGCTGATACCGACTTTAGGACGCCCCGTCGACTGTACTTTACTTTACTTTTCCATCTCCAATACTGGTTACCTAGCCATGGTTAAAGTGCTAAGTCAGCCCTACTATTTACCTATAACTGGAAGGAGAGTACTTGAATGCATACCTTTCTAGGGGTATTAGCGCTATGTGAAATACAAACAGCCTTGTGCAGGATTTGAACTCGGGTCGACGAGTTCATTTCCTACAATTCTAACTATTATACCACGTGCCTCCATTTATCTATTGTATGTAGAGTATTTAGGAGGGGGGCTAAGTATTTGCGCAATATTACTCTAGTGGTTTTATACACGCAAAACCACTTTAGTAACATTTACACCAATACCTAACCCCGTCAATACTCTATATATATACAATTACCATATACAATACAAATTGGAAAAATACTCAAACAAGAACAACAACCACAGTGTGGAACATGTCAAACACCTTTGACTGTTAAACACTTATTCATGGAATGCAGTTTTTTTGCCTACATCAGAAACCATTATTTTAAAGCAAACAATATGAAAGATTTATTTGAAATTGTCAACATGGAGGATATTCTGACCTTTTTGAAGGAAATAAAATTATACCATAGAATATAGACATGAACTTAATCAATAGCATACAACATGATCCCCAATGGTGATAACACATTGTTAAAACCAATTATTAAAAAAGTATAAATGTATATATTTACCAACCCCTCCGCACGAGCAGGATGCGACACAAGGTCAATTTCTTAAGCGGAGTTGAACAGGTTTGAATTGAGTTTTCCTTCTCCTAGACCGGTTGCCTAACCAAGGTTAAAGAGCCCAGTCTGCCCTACTATTTACCCATAGCTGGAGGGAGAGTAGAATTCATACCTTTCCCAAGGGTATTAGCGCTAAGTGAAATGCAATTAACACGCCAGGATTTGAACTCTGGGCGATGTGTCCATTTTCCATGACTTTAACCATTACACTAATATAGATACAAAACATATATTACTTCCTAACCGTTAGGCATGACATAACCCCGGACTGATTGATATACCGTTAAAATCAATCAACCAACTAAAAAATTGGAAAATGTGATCTTTCAACACACTCGACCTCAACTAACCTTTTATTGAGCTTCAGTTTTGAGAAGCAGTAGCCACCAAAAAAAAGACTGTGGGCGTCAAAACCAGCCGCAGAGCAATCACAATATTTGGCACTGTTTCTTGAACTTTCGATCAATAGATCCATCTCAGCCATTCGATCATTTGGTCATCATGGTCATGTCACGTTCCACTTTGGAAGCTGCCGTTAAAAAAATCTCCAAGTCGGAGAACTTCCAAAGGCAGCCGAGATACGTTCAAATCAAGCATCGTATTCGTTATCGATAATTTTAAGTTTTCGCTCCAACTCACTTTTAGTATCTTCTATGACTGTTTGCCAGGATAATCCAGCGAAGACAGTTTTCAGATGAGACACGGAGTCAAATCTTGCTTTCAGTTTATTTACAACTCATAATGATTTCTCTAAACTTTCCGTGTGTGTCTACACTAGGATCCTCGGCTTTATTGTTATCTACACATTTCGGCCGATGTGCCCTTCGGCCCTCTTCAGGTATTTTTTGTCGTAATCGGGAGCCTTCACGTCGTAATCGGGAGCCTTCACAGAACTTCGAACCGAACCCTATATTCAATCCACGGTGGTAGACTGTTCTCATTCTGATAACCATGACAGGGTACAAGTGTTAAGCTGTGTTAATTATTCTATATTACTATAGCCCTTGTCTCGGATCGAACCTGTTACCCAGAGATGTCAGAACTGTATTAACTCAACACCTATATACGTTACATCATGTGTCCAATTGGACACATGGCGCAATAAGAATAGGTTCCAGAATGTTCCCGAGTTCGAGAAAGTTTCTGAGTCTGGCATGAAATACTTAACGAAGACCGGGGGCACATCGCCCGAAACGTTGTGTAGATAACAATAAAGATGAGGACAATAGTCCGAATAATCAAAATAATATAGATATTTTTAATTGCAACTAACAGATGAAATTTTATCGATGTGAAAAGATTTTCGGGTATGTTCTGTAGTGGGAATGAGGGGGGAGGGGTCGATAAGTGGTGTTTAAATGGACGGATCAGCCGGTTTGTTTTGATATGGAAATGCAGGGTTGAAATTACTAGAGAGTTTCTTCGAGATTTAAAGGTGAGTTGCGAAAAAAAAAAAAACAATATGGAAGGAAAAAAAGGAATTTTATAGGAGTCGGGTGAAAAGCTGGGGTGGGGGTGGGGTGGGGAGGAGACTCATCGTTGTAATGAGTTTTTTTTCCCTTTTCTCCTTTTCATTTGACTTTTTTCTCTTTTTCCTTTCTTCTTCTCTTTTCTTTTCTTTCTCTTTCTTCTTTCTTTTCTCTTTCCTTCTCTTTTTTTCTCTTTCCTTTCTCTCTTTCCTCTCTTTTTTCTCTTTTCTCTTTTCTTTTCTTTTTCTTTTTTTTTCTCTTTCCTTCTCTTTTTCTTCTCTTCCTTCTCTTTTTTTTCTTTCTTCTTCTCTTTCCTTCTCTCTTTTCCTCTCTCTTTCTCTTTCTCTTTTCTTTCTCTTTCCTTTCTTCTCTTTTTTTCTTCTCTTTCCTTTCTTTCTCTTTCCTTTCTTCTCTTTCTTCTCTTTCTCTTTTCTTTCTTCTCTTTCCTTTGTTCTTTTTCCTTCTCCTTTTCCTTCTCTTTCCTTCTCTTTTCTTTCTCTTTCCTTCTCTTCCTTTCTCTTTCTTTTCTTCTCTTTTCTTCTCTTTCTTTTCTTTCTTTCTTCTCTTTCTTTCTCTCTTTCTTCTTTCTTTTTCTTCTCTTTTCTTTCTTTCTCTTTCTTCTTCTTTCTTTTTCTTTCTTTTTTCTTCTCTTTCTTTTTCTTCTTTTTCTTTTTCTTCTCTTTCCCTTCTCTTTCTTTTTCCTTTCTCTTTCCTTCTCTTTCTTTTTTTCTTTCATCTTTCTCCTTTCTTTTCGACTTTTCTTTGTTTTTTTGTTCATTTCTACTTGCCTTCTTTTTTTTTCTCTTTCCTCTTCCATTTTTTTCCTTCATAAGGATAAGAGTTTTGAAGAAAAAATGAAAACTGGAAGTATGAAGGGAGAAGATGAAGAGGGCAGCTGAGAGATAAAAAAAAAAAAAGGGTGTTTGATGGTAAATTAAACGGGGGGAGAGAGTTTTGAGCAATTTCAGATCTGAAAAAGCAAAGGTGGAATAGATGAGAGGGTGGGTGAGTGTGTATTAGAGCGAGAGAAAGAGATTGAAAGAGATCGAAGAGGAGAGAGAGCGAAAGAAAGTCTTGAGCAATTTCAGATCTGAAAGAGTAAATGTGGAATAGATGAAGTGGGGGGGGGCCTGAAAAAGAAATTGGAACGATTCCAAATTTAAGAAGCGAATAAAGATTTAAAGAAAATATGAAGAAACGAGAGACATTGTCGCGGGGGGGGAGGGGGAAGGAAGGTTGAGATAAAACAGTTCAAATAAGAAAAACATCAGAGAAAGGACCACTAGGGTTGTAAATGGTATTTCAATGTGTAGGATTGTTTTGAATAGAATACGAAAAAATTAACATATATACAAGGTGTGTCAAACACGTATCTAGATTTATTTTACTTTTTGACACACCTTGTATTCTAAAAAAGTAACATTTCATTCTTCATTTATATCTTGGTAAATACAGCTTTTAAACTTGGTACTTTTTGACACACCTTGTATTCTTTAAAAAATAATGAATGGGACGTTATTTTTTTAAGAATACTAGATGTGTCAAAAAATAGACTCCCTCGCTATATGGCTGATACCGACATTAGGCCGCCCCAACGACTTTATATATATGATATGGTATAAGCATACATCCCCATATAGACATGCTCGCACCAACAGGCATATATATATTTACCAACCCCTCCGCACGAGCAGGATGTGACACAAGGTCAATTTCTTAAGCGGAGTTCAACAGGTTGGAATTCAGTTTTTTTTTCTCCTAGACTGGTTGCCTAACCAAGATTAAAGAGCCCAGTCTGCCCTACTATTTACCCATAGCTGGAGGGAGAGTAGGATTCATACATTTCCCAAGGGTATTAGCGCCATGTGAAATGCAATTACCTCAGCCAGGATTTGAACTTGGGGCGACGAGTCCATTTCCCATGACTTTAACCATTACACCACGCGCTTCCAACAGGCATATACATTGTTGCACATAAACTTGAACATCAAGCTTATAGAGAATTGATAAATTTGATGTCGGCGGCGTCTTTGCAATATCTCTATTGATAATGGAGATTGTCTGTATTTCTGTCTGTAACAAAAACTACGTCATAGTTCACGTCACAATATTCTTATGCTATATACACCCAAAATTTGAGTAAACAATTTTAAAAATTGTTTTTTACTTTCATTTTTAAAAAAAATTTTTTTTTACAGTAACAAGAAGTTAACTAAAAAGTTTACAAATGAATAAATACCTACGATTTTGTGTAAAATTGATGTGGAAAAATTCAAAATAATTGTTTGATTATTACATGCATGCAACATTTTATTTGAGACAGGGACGGGGCTCAGTTTTCATTTCAAATTGGGTTTTTTTTTTTTACTCCTTTAATAAATATGAGGATTTGTCTTACTTATGATACAAACCCTCTGACATTGAATTTTTAACTTCCACCCTCTCAGGCAATGTCTTTCAAAAATTAATTTTTACGACGCCCGGATGGTGTTTTCTGTTGCTCGTATTAATAATGGAATTCGCTTCCGGTTTTGTCAGTAACAAAAATTACGTCACATTACCCAAAATCATCGTAACATAGAATAAATACACTCAAAATTTAAACATGCAACATTAGACAGTCCTCGTTGTTTTTTTTTTAAACAAGTTTTAATAAATACATGACTGGTATTATATATCTATATATATTTTGTTTTATTTTAATATATATTTAAAGTTTACATTTCAAATTGTTTTATTTTTTTAATCCTTTGATAAATTTGATGATTTTACTTAGGGTACAAACTAGCTGATATTGAATTTTTTACTCCCACCCCCAGGCAATATGTTTCAAAAATTTATTTTTAATCGTCCTTCATAGAATCATCATCTACATGTCATGCCAGCAGCGCGGATATCCATGACAATATCTCGCCAACCATCCCTATCATTCATTGACCCCGGGAGGTCCTCCGCACAGCATGCAGTATCCGTACAGAGCTGGTCTATGTAGGTCTTTGCTGGACGATCCGCACTAGACTGTCTATGTGCTGGTTTCCACAGATGGACGTCTCTTATGAGTTCATCCTTACTTCTCCAGCAGTGTCCGGTGTGTGTTGTTCGTCTTACTCGGAAGGTTTGTGTGACAGGGCGTAGGTGGCCACATAGCTGCTTTCTTGTGGGATGTTTTTTCCACGATTTGTGAAAGATTACACGCAGCATCCTTGTGCAGCTCCTATCCAACTTATTTTCCAGGCACTTTATCAAGGTCCAAGTGGTGCTGCCATACAGCAGTACTGATACCACTATAGCCTATTTTCAGTGCTACTTGTATCTATATTATGATACTAGCAAATAAGTTTTAACGTAATAAATTTTTTAACTAAATAATGCAAATAAAAATATTTGAAACAGAGGGGGGTATAATCGAAAAATGGAACAACTGAAACGTATTCTTCCATTACTTCTGTCTTCTTGCTAAATTTTCCAGTAGAATTTAATGAAATTTTCCAGTAGAATTTAATGAAATTAAAATAGGAAGTAAAGAATAAAATTAGTTTTGTTTTCTTGTTAATGGATTTCTTTCAGATTTATCCTCGACATTTTGCTTATATTCATTAAGCGTATATTTTATTAAAATTATTTTTTTATATCAATATGCAAATTAGCCTTCCCGTTCACACTGCAAACGGCTATTTTGTTGTGTATATATATAATATAATATATATATATATATATATATATAAATAACAAATTGCATGTTATTAGAATATAGATAAGGCAAACATTAATAATGTAAAACAATTTTATTCATAATTAAGGTTTTAAAAAAAAATAAAATCATGGAGAATGTGACGTAAATAACTAAGGGAATTGTGACTTGAGTAGTGAAGATTCGGTGTCCGCTTGTCACTGAAACTACGACACTCTTTACGTCACAATACCCGCAGGAATTGCGTAAGTTTAGCAATGAGTATTTATAGTCAAAATCATTAATGCATAGAATAAATCTTATTTATTAACGATGTCCTCTGAACATCTAAGTTAGATTCGCCTCAAAACATCCCATGTTATTAATGCGTTTAAAATCCTGTAATGTGTCACATATCACTAAGAAAGCAAAGGTTGTTATAAAGATCTGGTGGTGGTTAATTTGCATAACGGGATTAATAAATATTACTGGTGTATTGATCTCTAATATTATTGTTTTATTCTCCAACGTATTAAAATCAATCCTATGAATGATATTTATAAGAGAACCAATTGAAATATAATTAAAATAAGCCTAATCTTTTTATATGCATTATCGTTTAATTTTGTAAGTCTTCCTAATTTGATATATTTCATTACATTAAAAGTTAAATATTTACGCGTAGAGGGCGTATATTCTTGCTATGCTCATAATGTTGTTATAAACAAAACTAGAATTTATTTGGGAGAAGAGAAAGCATTTAAAATAAACGGTTTGAAAGTAGTGGTCACTGTCCGTTTGAGAAGAAATATAGATATACTGAGATAGAAATAAATAAAATAAATATATGTTGAGCTGAGAGAAGACAAAAAAAATGGCGGTTTAGTTTAGTGAATAACCACCAGTAAATAAGACTTGAATCTGAGGTCAAACCTTATCGATTTCTGGCAGAAGCGGGAAAGAATTATTTATAACCAAAAGAGGTAAAAAGAAAACTGTCAAAAATTGGAACGTGATTAAGGAGGCTGACGAAACGCATCTCCAAACACCGAAGAGCGACAGGTAAAGAAAATGTAACGGGCAACTAAAACAAAACAAAACAAAAAAAAATAGTAGAGTTGGTGTGGGGGGGAAAAAAAGGAGCGGTTGTTGAATAAAAATGGAGAGAAAGACGTTTGTGGTGGTGGTGTGAGGAGCTAAGCTGCTATGTTTAGTCACGTGCTCGCTATTAGCCAATATAGAACAAGCGATAAAGCGAGGCTACTACGTGCATCGGAGGTGATAGGGTGAGGAGAGAAAAGAAAATAGTCGGGTTTTAGGTAAACGACTACAAACGTCTATAAACAAAACTTAATTATCAGAGCGCGCATGCGTTGAGATGACCATAAACGGTGAATGATAATAGTCTTCTTATAAAACCAACATTATCTATTTTTATATGTTGGATTACTTGTATGGATAGGTAGATAGCGAGAAAGTATAACATAGGCTGACCAATGACGACCTTTTATTCTTTTCTCTCTGCTCTCTCTCTCTCTCTCTTCTCTCCTTCTTCCCCCCTTCTCTTTTTTCCATTATTTCCCTTTATTTTCCCTTTCTTGTCTTTTCCTTTTCCTTTCTCTTCCCCTTTGCTTACCTCTTCCCTTCTCTTCTCTATCTTTCTCATTTCTTTTCTCTTTCTTTCTTTCTCTTTCTTTCTTTTCTCTTCTCTTTCTTTCTCTTTCTTTCTCTTTCTCTGTTCTTCTCTTCTTTCTCTCTCTTCTATTTCTCTTTCTCTTTCTTTCTTTCTTTCTCTTCTCTTTCTTTCTTTCTCTTTTTCTCTTTCTTTCCTCTTTTTCTCTTCTTTCCCTTTCTTATCTCTTTTTCTCTTTCTTTCTTTTCTTTCTTTTTCTTTCTCTCTTTCTCTTTCTTTCTTCTCTTTCTCTTCTATTTCTTCTCCTTCTCTTTCTTTCTTTCTCCTTTCTTTTTTCTTTTCTTTCTCTTTTTTTCTTCTTTTTTCTTTCTTTCTCTTTTCTCTTCTTTCTCTTTTCTCTTGTCTTTCTCTTTTCTCTTTCTTTCTTACTTTCTTTCTCTTTCTCTTTTCTTTTCTTTCTTTCTTCTTTCTCTTTTCTTTCTCTTTCTTTCTTTCTTTCTTTCTTGCTCTCTTTCTCTTTCTTTCTCCCTTTCTTTCTCTTTTCTCTTTCTGCTTCTCTTTCTTTTCTCTTTCTCTTTTCTTTCTCCTTCTCTTTTTCTTTCTTTCTTTCTTTCTTTTTCTTCTTTTTCTTTCTCTTTTTCTTCTTTTTCCCTTCTCTTTTTTCTTTCTTTTCTTTTCTCTTTTTTTTTTTTTCTTCTTTTTTTTCTTTCTCTTTTTTCTCTTTTTTTCTTTCTCTTTTTTTTCTTTTTTTTCTCTTCTTACTTTTTTTCTCTTTTTTCTTTTTTCTTTTTTTCTCTTTTTCTTTCCTCTTTTTCTTCTTTCTTTTCTTTCTCTTTTTCTTTCTTTCTTTCTCTTTTGTCTTTCTTTTTCTTTCTCTTTTTTTCTTTCTTTTTCTTTCTTTCTTCTCCTTTTTTCTTTCTTTTTTCTTTCTCCTTCTTTTCTTTCTTTTTCTTTCTCCTTTTTTCTTTCTTTTTCTTCTCCTTTTTTCTTTCTTTTTCTTTCTTCCTTTTTTCTTTTTCTTTCGCCTTTTTTCTTTTCTTCTCCTTTCTTTTCTTTCTCCTTTTTTCTTTTTTCTTTCTCCTTTTTTTTCTTTCTCCCTTTTTTCTTTCTTTCTCCTTTTTTCTTTTCTTCTCCTTTTTTCTTTTCTTTTTCTTTCTCTTTCTCTTTTGACTTTTTCTTTGTGATTAGCTGGTTGCGAGAACCTATTTTGCTATTAAAATGTATTTGAATGTTATACAAAGCATTAAATATTATTGCACATTCAACTTAATATTTTAGTAATTTTCTAACTGGAATTATTCACATTAAAGTCACATATGTTTGTTTTGTCTTTATATTTTGTTTATTTCCTTTTAAATGACCATAGTAATACAGAATAGCCTTTCACTGGAATGTTGTCTTAGATTATTTAGGTTATTTACAATTAGTTCTTTTTTGAGCAGAAAACACCAAAGTCTTGCGGCAAGTTGCAACACCCATCATGCTCATTTACACGTTGAAGCAATATTGATTTGAAATCGATCATTGTTTTTATTTTTTCTATAACCATTCTTTAACATCTTTATCAATTAACGTGTTTTTTAACTTCTTCAGAAAACTCTATGTTTTGAATTAGAACAACTTTTTTGATTATATCTTCTAAAATAATCTATTGAAAGTTATGTACAATCTATTTTTTTGACTGTTAAATTTTTGAGATTATGGCTAAAGAGTATTTTATATCAGTATAGTTGGCTTACCCTGCTTTGAATGTGGTCCTACCGAGTACGGTATTAATATTTTATAGATATAAGTAGTTATGGCAATTTATGGAACAAAACAATTATTTTGCACATATATTCATTTTCAAGAAATGTAATTCATTCTTAAGTGCGTATATAGTAATTAAGAATAATTTAAAAAGAATTTATCCATAATCTACATAAATGAGATCTATTTAATTCTACAATTCTGAAATAGGATTAGGGGTTAGGGTTAGCAGTTATTATTATAACCTTATAATATGCTTTTTTATGGTAGGTCACATACTCGTAGCCACATTCAAAAGGTAGGCTACATACTATGATGGTACCCCGAAAAATTATTTGGTGATGACTTGAAGAACCTCTTAAGCAGAAGTACAATCCTCTAACCATAGAGCCGGACACACAAACGCTAACGGCAGGTGTTAATGATAAAAGTGACGCAAACAAGATGAAAATAATTTGTATAAAGAAAAAAAAAGTATTGGTAAAAATCAATATGCACTGTTATTAGAATAAATTCAGCTCTAAGGTAATCGATAATTCTTTTAAAAAGTCTATCAAGTAGAAATGGTTCGATATTTGTTAAATGATGCATTTTAAACACGTGTGAGATTTTTAATGTTAATGGCAACGGAAGTGAAGTAGGGAAGAACTAACTTTTTTCTTATTGTAGAATAATCATAATTAATTTCAATTACCGTCGAATTGGTAAGACAAGGAAACAAGTAGCCGTAACTCAATACGGATCTAATCTTATTGCAATCCTACTGCAGAAGGCCAGAGTATTTATGAAGCCTTATAACATCATAGAAACCAAGCAGCTATATCAGAACTCAAGGAATGGAATCACCCATGTACATGAGTTGGACTATTCTTGAGTTCCATAAAGTACAGCCGTCTTGGTCAGGGTACTAGTTCAGTTGTGCTTTAGCCGTTGCTGGTGTCCAACCCAACAATTACTGATGACTTCATGATGCATATATATATATGTGTGATGTCTTCGTTGGTTGGTGTCTTTTGTTTTTATAAAAATAAATTTGTCGGTTTGTCAGCTAAATAGCGAAGCAGTCTATCCCTTTTTTCGCTAGGGCTTGCCATAGAGTTGATTTGCCTGGGTAGAGCGCCACACCTACCGCACAGAATCATCTATTACCTAATCTCTGCCCTTACTTTATCCGCTGAAAACCTTACAATTCCTTAAGCGGGTGTGCTTTACCGACTGAGTTAACCGGCCCCTTTAGTATATAATCAGAATCCTGCTTCTTCTTTTTTTCTTTTTTTTATTGTTTTTTTTTTTTTCGTTTTTTGTTTTTTTCTGTTGGTTTTTTTGTTCTGTTTTTTTTTGTTGTTTTTTTTTGTTGTTTTTGTTTTTCTTTCTCTTTTTTCTTCTTTTTGTTTTCTTCTTTCTTTTTGATTTCTTTTTTTTGGGGGGGGGGTTTCTTTTTTTTTCTTTTTTTTTTTTTTCCTTTTCTTTTTTAGTTTTCTTTTTTTTTTTTTGTTCTTCTCTTTTTTTTTGCGTTTTTTTTAATTTTGATTTCTCTTCTTTTTTTATTTTTTTTATTTTTGATTTCTCAATTTTTTTTATTTTTTTGTTTTTCTTTTTTTTTTTTTTTTTTTTTATTTTTTTGTTTTCTCTTCTTTTGTTTTTCTCTTTTTTCCTTTATTTTTTTTTTTTTTTTTTTTTCTATTTTATTCTTCTTTTATTTTGGGTTGAAATTCTGTGCGTTTGCTGAATAGATTTGTGAAAAAAAACAACTCGTGTGTAAGGTAGTGTGTTGTGTAGCCAACTGTTTTTGAATTATCCGCCCTATTTCTCATTTGACCGTCTACAACACCAGCTGTACTTCATTCCCAATGGATTTTCTTCTCTGATTACAAAAATCAATTTTCTTGAAACCCACATTTTCTAAAGGTTCAAATGCAGTTAAAGAACTCGTCTGGTAGTTGAAGTTTTAGAGGACCTCAGACATTGTGCTTTTCAATTACACTTACTGGAATAATAATATAACAGAACTTCATTTCATTTTGTATAGCTACCTAAATAGCTGATGCAACAATATATGTTTCTATGTATATATAAAGTTTAGTGCCATAAATGACGCCTTTTTCAAAGCCACAAAGACTTTGGAGGGACATGCTATATATATATATAATATATATATATTATATATTATTATATATTAATTAACTTAGCGTGAGATTGGTACACCTTCCAGTAAAAGCTGAAGAACAGTGCCAAAGTGCAGTATTATTGGGAGAGTGCTCAATATAAAAAAAATAGTTATTATATAATAAAATAAATATATAAAGGTTTTATATATTTATTTATTTGATGACAAACCAATAGTCACGACCATTTGGTTTCATGCATGCGTAACCGCAAACATTCGTCAGGTGACGTTGGTTACGCATGCATGAAACCAAATGGTCGTGACTGTTCCTTTGTCATCAAATGAATAATATATAGAACCTTTATATATTTATTTTATATATATATGTGTGTGTGTGTGTGTCATAAAAGTATCGAGATTAAAGCTATTTACCAAGATAGAAATAAACAATGAATGGAACGTTAATTTTTCAGAATACAAGGTGTGTCAAAAAGTACAAAAAATCTCGATACTTTTTTGCATATCTTGTGTGTATGTGTGTGTGTATATTATATATATATATATATATATATATATATATTATATATATAATGTGTGTGTGTGGGTAGAATAATCATACTAAGTTCCAATTACTGTCGAATTGGTAAGACAATGCAACAAGTAGCCATAACTCAATACGGATCTAACCTTGTTGTAATCCTATTGCAGAATGTCAGAGTATTTATGAAGCTTCATAACATCATAGAACCAAAGCAGCCAATCAGGACTCAAGGAATGGAATCCCCAATACATGAATGGACTATTCTTGGGTTCCATAAGTCCCAGCTGTCTTGGGCACTAGTTCAGTTGTGCTTAGTGGTTGCTGTGGTCCAACCCAACAGTATATTGACTGACTTCAATGAGATATATATATATATGTGTGTGTCTTTGTTTTTATAAAATAAAAAGTACTGTATTTTTTTTTTTTTAAGCATGACAGCATGGTGGATGTCCGATTTAAAATAGACTGTTTCAGAAACACAGTTGTTTCCAAATTCAAATTGTTCATGATACTGCAGTGTAGATATACGAGGGTGAGTCAAATAGTAATGTCTTTTTGTTTAGGACAGGTATACTTACCAACACAGGAACATGTATCATACATCAAAATGAAGCTGGTCCTCTATGGACCACATCCCTACTTCTCCACATAATCACTGTTTCTCTCAATAGCAATGTACCTCGTTCGAATGAATACATGTATCCCTGCCATGTAAGATTCTGTTGACTGTTCTTTGAGACACTTCTTCACTACAGATTTCACTTCCTCGTCACTGTAATAATCATCCCTTCGGTCCCATGAGAGACGGTTTGAGAGGCAATTCCATAAAATTGGGGAGTTTATGTCGAGTTTTAAGCTCTCCAAATTTGAGGGTGGTCGCGAAAAATGGTGACTTTTTGTAACCTATTTTTGTCTGTAAAATGAGTTCTAGAGCTTTCATATTTCTAAAAAAATCAGATATCATCAATTACTTAAAATTTGTTAACATTAAAACTTTTCATCTTATAAACAAAAATAAATTACAAAAAGTTAGTATTTTCGCCAATTCCACCAAATTTTTAAGAGCTAAAAATCAACATAATACGTCAATTTTTGGAATTGGAAGCTCGAATTTTGGGGATTGTCTAACTTAACATAGTCCACACATGGAAAAAAAATCAGAAAAATTGTAGGGGGTGATTGACATTATTACGTTTTTCTGGGTGATTTGACATGGAACTACCCTATCCCCCTCTCTCCCCCTTTCCTCTCTCCCCTCTTCCTCTCTCCCTCCCTCTCTTCTCCTCTCTCTCCTCTCTCTCTCCCTCTCTCTCTCTCTCTCTCTCTCTCTCTCTCTCTCTTCTCTCTCTCCTCTCTCTCTCTCTTCTCTCTCTCTCTCTCTCTCTCCCTCTCTTCTCTCTCTTCTCTCTCTCTCTCTTCTCTCCTCTCTCCTCTTCCTCTCTTCTCTCTCTCCCTCGTTCTCTCTCTCTCTCCTCTTCTTCTTTCTTTCCCCTTCTCTTTCCTACCTCTCTCTATCTTCTCTCTCTTCTCTTTCTCATTGCTTCTTTCTCTCTCTCATCGTCCTGGTCTCTCTCTTGTCTTTTCTCTCCTTGTCCCTCTTTCTATCCCCCTATATATATTATATATATATATATATATATAAACTCATTCTGTGCTCTGTATTTCTGATAGAAAGCAAATAGTATTTCAGCTATTTCGCATATCAAATCAGTAATCGTTTCACAAGCATCGCACATTGGATTGAATTGCATTAAAGTATTTACATATGGACATACACCTAACGTTCTGTTCCGGCAATTTTCTCTCCCTTTTTCCTACTTACTCTCCTTACTTCCTCTTCTAACAACAACAACAACAAAAACAATGTCTTTCACCCGGAAGTAAGGAAGGCAGGAAGGAAAATACATGCAAATGTTCCCCGAAAAAAACATTGGCTGGTAAATGAGAAGTCTTCGTAGTTCGTAGGCGAACACAAACACAGGGGATAGAACTCTAAACAAGGCGAATAGATTAGATAGAAACAAAACAAAACAAAAATGGGGCATATTGGGGTATGGAGTGTTGGAAAAGAATCGGAATGGTTTCACTGTCAAGGTAGGCGGAAGAAAATTAAGTTCCGAGAGAGAATGGGGACCAAACGAAAACATCAAAGAAAATGGCGGATTTTGAATAAGAAAGATGTTCGTTGGTTGGTTGTTTGAATTTACGGGATGTTAACCTTTTTTCCTCTGAATTTTTGAGATAGGGCTTGATAATTTGGATTATTTTCATTATTTTGATTATTGTCCCGTATTTATTATTATATGCACAACGTTTCGGCCAATGTGCCCTCCGGCCTTCTTCAGGTGTTTCTTGTCGAACTCAGGAGCGTCCATGTCGTAATCGGAGGTTCGAAGAGAATGTTCCTGAGTTTGACAACAAAAACCTGAAGAAGACCGGAGGGCACGTCAGCTGAAACGCTGTGCATATAATAATAAAGATGAGGACAATAATCCGAATAATACAAAATTCCAACCCTTGTTGGGTTATTTTATGCCGAAGACATTTTGTTTTATTCCTTCTTTATCTGTACTCAATTTTCTTTTAAACTCAATTTTTAAACATATTTTTTCAACTCCTTTGATCTCTTTAACCCATAGATGGGACCCTAAAAGCTACTACCACTCCGGGTTGAAGAATAATAAAAGTTCCAATTACCGTCGAACTGGGAAGACAAGGCAACAAACGGTTGTAACTTAAATACAAACCGAATGTCACAAAATCTACTGCAGAATGACAGGATATCTTATTATAATGGAGATTGTGGGTTTGTCTGTCTGTAACCGAAACTATATTACTATACAAGTCACAATTCCTTTAGTTATTTACATCATATTCTCCATGAGTTTATTTTTATTTAAACCTCAATTATTAATAAACTTGTTTAACATTACTTACACTGTTGACCATATCTACATACAAATAACATGCAATTGTATTTATATATACAACAAAATAGAGGTTTACAGTATGAATGAGAAGACTAATTTGCATATTGATCTTAAAAAATTGATTTTGATAAATATATGCTTAGTATTATTGATTTCTAATTGTTTGGTTTTATCTTATTGAATATGAGCAAAAATCTCTTCAATAAATCTTAAAAGAAATCCCTTAACAAGAAGAAATAACTGTAATATTATTCTTTACTTCCTATTTTAACTAAATCTTAAATTAGGAAAATTTACCAATGAAAGACGGGAGGAACTGAAAACGATGGAAGAGTTAGTTTCAAAGTTGTTCTATTTTTCAATCATACCCCCTCTGTTCCAAATCTTTTTATCTACATTCTTATTCAGTTTCATTAGCCTTTCTAATTTAATATCATATTTTATTATAAAATTTAACTAAAATACTTGCACCCGGGGGTGCATATATTTGCTAGTATATATAAGACTCCACAATGTCATTCAAATCAAGCAGTCAATCAGAACTCAAGGAATGGAATGACCCAAATCACCCAAATTCATGAATGGGTCATTCTTGATTTCTATATATACCAACTGTCTTGGACACTGCTTAAGTTGACTAGCTGCTGTTATTCAAACCAACAGTAGACTTACTGACTTCAATACGGGTCACAGTGGACCTGGGAGTAATGGTGATGAAAAGTTATTCCACACTCACCAAAGCTCCAGAAATCGAACTTCACCATCAGGTAGTGTTTAATATACCCAGGACATAAGACATTAAGACGCTCAGTCACCGCCTTCTAGCACATATATGATAAAAAGGGTTACTGTTGGATTTTGTGTAAAGTATTCAACTCTGTTACAAGATGAATGCAAAACTAAAACTAGAGTTTGGTAGGTGGCTTATATGGAGCTTTGGATTGTTCCATTACGAACTCAGGCAAATTCATTTCCTGAGTTCTGATTGGCTGTTGGATTTCAGGGTGAGTAAGAACATGGATAAGTACCCACTCTTCAGTCATCACTTTGCATTATGCCAGCAGCATGCAAGGACTGTATTTAAGTTACAGCTTGCCTGTTGTTCTCGTCTGCTAACTCGACGGTAGTTAGAACCCCACAGCAACGGTGAGTATCATATTGTTTCTATATCAGGAGGATAACTTCTACAGTTAGTGGTTGCCATAAGGGGAATAGGGTTGGGACAATCATATAGGTGCTAGGGTCTGACATGACCAGTAGATTGATCGAAGGGAAAGCAATCTTTGTATTAACAGCAATGTATTATTTTCATTATTCGTACTGTTGCATTTCATACTTATGGCCAAGAAATAAAATGATTTAAAAAACACATTTAGCGCGCACGCAGACCCCACATACCAATTCTGTTGTAGCAGCCCTTACAGAACTTCCAACCGAACACTTTATTTAATCCATTGAGGTTGACTGTTCTCATTCCGTTTTAAGTGTTCTGTTATTTTTGCCTGCAGTTCAACAAAAAGGTTTCCTAGTTTGAAGAAACCACTATCACCCGGCTTCGCATCGGCCACACTAGATTGGCCCACTCCTTCGTTCTAAAAGATGAATCTCCATCTAAATGTTCATGTGGAAAACTGTATACAATAAAACATATTCTGATTGAATGTACACACCTCTCCCACACTCGAAGAAAGTTCTACAATGTTAACAGCATGGACAAACCTTTTGAAAAAAACGGCCTATCAAGGATGTAAGTTCATAGACCTACAAAAATCACCCACACACTCTCTTCGACGTTCAAATCCTCAACAGAAAACTTGATTTCA